>JAWWLZ010000082.1:82044920-82062103 GCA_035041345.1 Poliocrania exsul | reverse complement strand
TATTATTATTATTATTATTATTATTATTATTATTATTATTATTATTATTATTATTATTATTATTATTATTATTATCAGGAGCTGTGCATCAAGTACCCTTTACATTGCATTGAACACTGGAGCCCTTTTAGTTCACTTGTCATTAACATAATAGGAGAGTAGACAATGTGAAGCACTGCAGCATTGACATAACTTGTTATAACGGAGTGCTTCAAAAGATGTTCAAAACATTTTAAAACAATTAGTAATTCTTCCTTATTCAAGCAGTACCCATCCGATCAAAGAAAAAATGTAAGCCATGAACAAAAGCAGGCAGAGAGTGAGGAGGTAAAGATCATACTGCATGGATCACTGGCTGTTCAAATTATTTTCAGGTAGTTTGGCAGATCTCCAGGGACGTGATTCAACTTTGTACAGGTTGCAGAACAAAATCAATTTTTGATTCTAACAAAGCAATTTCACAACATGATCTTCTAAACTTAAAAAAAAAAAGTAAAATTCTTAAAAACAGTTTGATTGTTCATTTTGTAGAGGAGGTTTCTTGAGCATATAACAAATTTTTTTTCATTTTTAGTCTTTGTAAAAAAAATAAAATGGAGGCACAGGACTGGAAAATTAGATCTGGAATTAATTGGACAAGTGGGGAACTCTGCTTTTCTATTAAACTCTGCTTTCTGATAGTATCATTGTATTGGATTTTCATGGTGAAGTTTAGGAGTAAGGGGGCTACAGTGCTGTCTTCTTGACAAGTTGCCAGAAGTTTCCTCCATGTCCAAAAGTCAATGCTAGACGCAACAAAAGGGACATGCCACTGGCTAAGGATGATCTCATCAGGGATGGGGGTAGCACCTCTGGGATAATCTATTCAAGACAGAGAAAAAAAAGCAGCCAGAGTGAGAATGTATGAGAGGAACAGGCTTGAGGATGCCAAGGTTGGCAAAGGAGGAGGAGGAGGAGGAGGAGGAGGAGGAGGAGGAGGAGGAGGAGGAGGAGGAGGAGGTGATCCAGGCACTCGAACAGTGATTCCCCTAATGCCTGTAGTGCAGACCATAGTGAGGCAGCTGTGCCCTGCAGACCATGGAGGCCCACAGGGGAGCATAGATCTACCTGCAGCCAGTGGAGGACCCTAGGTTGGTGCAGGTGGATGCCTGAGGGAGGAGGCTGTGACCCAATGGGAAGTCTGTGCTGGAGTAGGCTCCTGGCAGGACCTGTGAACTTGTGGAGAGAGGAGCACATGCTGGAGTAGGTTTTCTAGCAGGACTTGTGTGACCCTGTGGAACATCCACACTGGAGCAACCTTTTCCTACAGGACTTGGCCCCGTGGAAATTACCCATTCTGGAGCAGCTCAGGAAGAACTGCAGCCCACAGGAAGAAGGCACATTGGAGAAGTTGGTGGAGGACTTTCTACTGTGGGAGAACCCCCATGCTGGAGCAGGGAAGCAGTGTGAGTCCTCACCCTGAGGAGGAAGATACATGTGATGTGATGAGCTGACTACAGCTGCCATTCCCTGTCCCTCTGTGCTACTGTGGGGAGGAGAAGGGAGAGAAAATGGGGAGTGAAGTTGAGACCAGGAAGAAAGGAGGGGTACAGGGGTACAGGTGTTCTAAGATTTAGGTTTTATTTCTCATTACCCTACATCAGTTTGATTGGCAATAAATTAAACTAGTCTCTGCCAGCTGAGTCTGGTTTTCCTGTGACAGTAACTGGTGAGTGATCTCTCCCTGTATATGTTTCTCTCTCCTCTGCCCTGCTGAGGAGGGAAGTGATATAGTGGCTTTGGTGGTTACTTGGCATCTAACCAAGGTCAACCCAAAACTATAATTTCCTTAATTTTGTTCATCCTTTTCTCTTATTTGCTTTTGCTTTGCTTTGCTTTGGTCATTTACATATCATATTCCACCTGACATCTTTATATTCCATAACTTGCTCTCTGTTTTGAAAGTTATATTTGTATGAGAAATAGTAAAACGAAAGCCTTGACTTTCAAATTTCTCCTTGTATTTTTTTTTCTGCACTAGCTAGCATAATATGGTTCTGTTCCCTGAAGAAAGGATGTGAAATCAAGCATACACAATAACTTAAAGTAGGAAAGCAACACACTGGCCATAACAAAAACAAAGAACAAGTAAATGCATGTCCTCCACAAATCTGACTCTATGAGGAGGAGATAAAGGCAATAACAAGCCTTTAAATACAGAACAAATGAGTACACTTTATTTTTACAGAATGTTTGCAGGCAATGAGGGGTATTTATGCATTTCACTTTGACAGTTTTTGCTCCATAATTAATATTACATCTTTGAGAACCAACTTATAAAGCACTGGAATGTCCTACTAGAGCCAGAATCTCATTACCTGAAGGATTAGTCTGGTCCTGCAGTCCCTCACTGCAGTACAAAGAGCTAAAGTCTTGCCTTTTTCCATTGGAATTGAACTTTCCATGACTCAGAGATAGCAGGGGCTCTTTCAGCATTTGGAAGTTACTCCTCTTGTCCATTTGAGATAGCTGAATTTTTTTGAGTGTTTTAAGCTGGTTTTGTGTAGATGATTTTTTTTTCAACTGATTTGTAGCTGCAGATGCCTGCTTAAGATAGCTATTAAGCATACTGCATTGTGTTGCTACATTTTTTTAAATCAGGGGCAGGCTGTGACAGCAGTGGATGTTCTGGCTGTCACTGAAGTACTTGATCAAGAAAGCAAAGAGTAATATTATTATGCATGGCAGCTGGTTAAAACCTTTGTAATCCTGCAGTGAATTTTATCCTGTAGAAGTACTTTTGTTACAAATTAAAGGCAAAATCCTCCTTATCCTTTCATACCACAAGAAGAAATAAATTCATGGTAACTTCAAGTAAATATTTGCAAACTTATTGTCAGACAAATACAGAAAAAGTGGCATTTTCCACTTCTCTGAAAGCAGTTTCTTATATAATGGCTCTCTCAGTTGGAGTGTTACGAATTGGAGTCAGCTGGCAGGTACATGAAGGTGGACAAGACATATTCGATTTTTTTTCACAGTATCTTTATATGCCAGAGGGAAGATTTAACTGCAGATTGATTCCTACAAGCCTTATATTAAGAAGTCTTCCTATACAGCAAAGCACCCAAGTGCCTTTTAAAGCACAAGCTAAAATCCTATTTTTTAAAGATATTCTTATAACTCCAATGTACTCTAACTGTAAACTTGATATTTAGTACACATAACTAGAGCATTGCGAAAATGACATGCTTGCAAACATGCTTTTTTAAGCCGTTTGCTCTTTCCTAGGTAAAGGAAATCAGAGAGAAAGTTCTGAAATAAAAAAGAAGATAATGGAGTCCTGGCAGAAGAAGAAAGATGGGAAAGCAGTGGCTTCTCTGTATCATCAAAATAAACTGACGAACCCAGTAATCAGTGTATATTTTTAAAGGTCAGTTTCACAGCTTGTTTGCCAGAAATTCTGATTATCAGAAGGGTTACTTAAATAGCTTTCTTTTATTCACTGAATCTGTCATAGAAATGAAACATACAGACTACACCTAATGAGTTTAACCTTCTGCATTTTGATATTGAAGATTATCTTTGAAGATTATTGTGTAACATTATTGTAGCCTAATACTGAGTTATTTTGAATATTTACTGCTCATTGATAACTGCAATAATTTTATGACAAAGGAGAAGCAGATTAACTAATAACCTATCATTGTTTTATCCTAAGTGTGGTACTTACAGCGGAAACATTTCCTTAAATATATTTACTTTGCAGATGATTTGCTCTCTCAGTCCACAAAATCAGACTTCTGAAAGATAAATAATTTTGCAGGTACAATATATGTTACCTGGTGGTACAATTTGTCCACTTATGAGTTTAATAACATTGTCTATATCTAGGTTTTTCCCTCCTTTTGGTAATTAATCAGAACCTTTCTGGACCCTGGATGATCATGCAGTAGTAATGAATACTGAGGAATTAGGATCAATACTGAACAACCTGTTTCATTTCGTTTACTATAGAACAAGCCCCTCCTGTTTCTCTCCTGGCCTAGAGTTTGTCTCTTTAAGTCTCCAGGCTAGATTCAGCCCTGCCTCACTGCATGGGAGTCAACACTTGAGTGCAGATCTCCTCCTCCCATGTTGCCTTTTCCCAAGCGTGTTCTCCTTTTTCCTGGCCACTCTCCACAGCAGTCATGACACCAGGGGAAACCATCTTAACAGTGTGCCATGGAGGGGTGTGTGCTGCTATAGGCTGTGTGTCACAGCACAAAATCAATGCAAACTGAATACTCACAGATTATCCCTTCCCAGACCTGTCACCCATATCGTTGCTATGAAGGCAGTGTCTTTCTCTTCTTTTGGGATAATATGTACAATTTTAAGGTCTTTATTTGAAACCTCATAGTTAACCATGCAAGATGATGTGAACAATGAGTGACAAAAAATACAAGTCACTGAAATGTCTGTCTAAGCCTTGTGGTGAAAAGTGCTGTGCACTGTATTGCATGAGAGAAAGAATCTAAGCTATAGATAACAAGAGAACTGAATTTTAATTTATATGTAAAACAAAGATTGATGTTATAAAAAAATAGTCTAACAGCTTTGGAAGAAAAATGGATATTCACTTTTTTTTTCCCCTTCTTATATTGCCACAGTGGCATGGGTGCTATATTTGAATAATAAAAGTAACTGGAGCATAAAATTAATAATTTTCCACTGACCTCCATATTCATTTAAAATTATTTTTCCTTGCAGACAGGTAAAGCTTTGTGTCAATTCTCATTTTCCTTAAGCTCTAGACAGTTAATCCAATCCAAGATAACAGAAAGTGAACGAGAGTGTATTAACAGCCCAGAAAGTCTCCAATGCCCTGTTAAGCATAAGTTGAGGACTCAGGACTCAGGTAGAGGCTGCAAGGGAGTATAAGTGTAAATCTTCACAACATGACCCTCACATAGCAAATAAATTGCTAAAACTCAGTTGCATAAAATGTAAAAATTAGATCCATTTTCAGTCATTCTCACATCGACCAGAAGACATATATCCTTCTGGGTCGTAAAATTTTCTGCTTAAATTATCAGAAACTCATTATACATGATTCAGCTAGCAATGATCTAATTAATTTATTGAAAAAACCTCAACATGTTCCACTTAATTTTTACATCCATCTTAGAACAAAGTCACGTGACTTCATGTAACATTTTCTTCAGCCAGTGTGCAATTTCACTCATTTTTCCTCTGCAGACTAGAAATTCTGCAACAGTATGACATCCTCAGGATGTCTGAGTCAGTGACTCCTTATTTCTAAATGTTTCTATCCAACATATGCCCAGAAAGGTAATCTGTTATACTATATGAAAGCCAGGTCCACACAAAGAACAATGTACTGTATCTTTATTATGACAAATGTGTACATTTTTTGGTGTGTGTATTTGGTTGATTCAAAATGATCTTCTGTAGATCAAGGTGAAAAAGGAAGGAGACCAAAAGAACTATATATAAGACATAATCATTAAGTTTCTTTGTTTACCAATCCCCCCTGTTAGTTTCTTTTTCCTTAGACTAGGGTTCCTTAAAGGTTAAAGTATAGTTTGTATGGTCATCAAAAATATTTGAGATTAAAATCTTTAAAAATGGGCGGAGGAAAACAGAAGTAAAAGAAGAAATGCTTCAAAAGGATAGAGAGAGCAAAGAGGATTATGATTAACTGAGAGAGTTTTTATTGTAAACTAACATGAGCACAGCATAAAATTATATAACTATCAAAAGATAACTAACCATTTTATTAGATTCCACTATTTTTTTCATTCTTGTTGCAAAGACAAAATTTTTTCCATGGCAGTTTGGATAGGTGCACTTTGCTAATCAACATAAAACTAGGGATTCTTAAAGACCCAAATTTTAACACCAATCAAGATGTTCTTCCAGTGGAATCATAGGAATGCTAATGTTAGTTCAGTCAAATCATTCTAATTAAAATTCAGACATTTAAAGAAGTCACTTCATCATCAAAGACTGTTCCTTTCAAAACACCTTACCCCAATGGTAGTCACTGCCAAGGTTTAGAACTTGTGCAACCCAGAAGACTATTTCACATTAGATTGAGTATGATGTGTATGTAATAATTTGGATGCTAATCTAATTTCTCTGGAGTAGCACAAGCAGTTTAAGGTTCTAAGCCATTTCTCTCAACAATTGAAGAGCAGTGAAATTTCTACCTTGCAAGCCAACTCGAAGACAATTTTTCCCCCCCACAGGAAATGTCAGTTTTCCTGACTATAATATATATGGCTTTTCAAATGAACTCTTGAAAACAGTAACCACTCAATCTTGATAATCATCAAAAGAGAAAATTTAATGAAAGCAAATGAAAGCATCTGTATGCATTTTGCTACAGTTCTGTGACAAAGTGAGGAGAACTGTATCGTACACAGACATCTTCCTCTGAAACTACCCCTCCAACGGATAATCAGGCCTTGGGATTTTACACTGCTTTGAAAGAGTCATCTTAAAACTTTATTTTTCACATTGGCTTTTCAATTTGCAGCTTTAAAAGAATCAGCTACTTTAACTCAAATGCATGACAGGTAGGCCATTGTTAGAGTTGAGTTTTGTATTTTGTATTTATCTAGTCTAGTTTAAAGCTGAGAGACGGCCCCAGCAGTTGCTTAACTGCTGGCCAAGAAAACTTCCACCAAATTGAAGTATGCTTCCACCTTCAGTTTTCAGATGCAACTTCCAAACTACATCATTAGTACTTTTAGAAATATTGCATCTTTTCATTTGAGTAAATGACTCTGCAGTATTGTATCTTCATTGGGTGTTAATGCTAAACCAGAACTGCATAGCATGCACAATTTTGAAGAAATTTTAGAGGTGCATCCAAATTAATAATAGTTTACATTGAAAATTAATGAGTTAGCTCTTGTCCCTGCACTGCTTTGAATGAATTTTAGAAAGAGAATTTACAATTGTTTCTTCTAAATACTGACTATAATAATCTGCTTATTCTGTGTTTAACTTTCTGTTTGTTTCAAAACAGAGGGCTTTTTAGACCATGCATTTGATGTTCTATACATATATTTTATTTCTGGCCAACTCTGGTTGTCTTTTATTGCAGCAGACTGTTTCCAATTTTTCAATTATTAATATGATGGTTTTGAAGGGATGCACAATGTACCACAAAGATGTATGGGATGAAAGAAAGGTGAGGCAAGCTTCAGATTCATCGTAATTCTTTGTGCTGTTTTTGGCTGGGTTACAGTTAAATTTTTTTACAGTAAGTGGTATGTGGCTGTGTTTTGGATTTCTGTTGGAAGCAGCATTGATAATACAGAGATGTTTCAGTCACTACTGACCAGCATTTGCATAGAGTCAAGGCCTTTTCTGCTTGTCACCCCACCCCACCAGTGAGGAGGCTGGGGGTGCACAAGAGGTTGGCGAGAGGCACAGCTGGGACAGCTGTACCAACTGACTCAAAGGACATCTCATACTGTTTGGCATCAGGCTCAGCATTCAGTGCTGGGAGAAGAAGGAAGGGGGGATGTTCAGCATGGTGGTCTTTTTCTTCTGAAGTCAGCCTTACCTGTGATGGAGCCCTGCTTTCTTGAGGTTGACTGAACACCTGCCTGGCTCATGGGAAACAGTGAATGGATTCTGTGTTTTGGAGTTTTTTTGTTTGTGGGCATTGCTTCTGCTTTCCCTACTGAACTATTTTCTGTTAAACCTATTAAACTCAATTTTTTTCTCCTATTTTTCCAATTCTGTCCCCCATCCCACTCAGGGTGAGGAGAGAGTGAGAGCTGCTTGCTTGGGGTTTAGTTGCCAAATGGGGTTAAACCATGACACTCATTAATGTTTTAACACACAAAATAGTCTGAAGAATTGTATTTTTATTTTGCTAAACAGAATTTTTTACTTTCAGATATTTAAATTTTAAAATTACAGAATTAAAAATGGAATCAGCAATTTGAGAAACTCCTGCATTTCTTGTTATTACAAACAGTAAATCCAACAAACAGTTTTGTTATGTGCATATGTTGTAATTTGACACAGAGATTTTCACAGAGATGTTTCTAAAATACTGGGTCCTGCAGCTGGCTGGCTTGGGAAGAATTTTCCTTAATCAGCAAATAGTTGGAAATTTAAGTCTCCTCCTGTCTGAAAACATATGTGAAGAAAATTTCTTCTCCTGCAAGAAACAGTTATGGAACACTAAAAAATAATAGTAGCAATTGCAATAGATTTAGTAAGAAAACTAACCTTATGGCATCCAGTTAATGAGCCTTGTGGAGTATTCAAGAGGGTTTTTTCCCCCCAGTGCTTAGAAAGAGACCATATGGAGGAAAATCATTGCAAAAATTAAAATGAATGAACCCAGACTGAGGACTAGAACATCATTTTGTGCTGCCTGTAGAAACACACTACAGGGCAGAAAATTGTTTGAGAAACTATCTGGTTACTGTCTAGTCTCCTCCTGGATAATTGTGCTAGTCTAAAGTTAGTATGGATGCTGTGGAGGCGACATACTGTCCCACACTTGGTCCCCACTCCCACTAGCAATCATGAGAAGCTTATTTTTTATTCATTATTAAAATATTTTTATATGTATATAATATATGACTTTATATAAATGTTATATATATTTATTATTATTTAAAATAAAATCCTTTTCAGGTGGATAATACAAATCTACACACAAATGGAGCCCAATACCCAGCTGAATTTAGATTCAACAAAATTACACAAGAAAATGAAGAAGGGAAACTTTATAAAGAATGTTCACCTTCCATGAAAAGTAGAATGCAATGAATTACAGTATCTTTGCTGCAATTTATATCTGCAATTTAAGCACAATATAAGCAAAATAAAAATTGTCAAAATGTTGAACAATAAAATCTGAGAAGCTTGGGAATCTCTGCTGCATATGCCTGCTTATATAACACATGAAAACCCTACAAGTTTATGGAAATAAATAATTAGCCCAGTAAGTGCCATGTGGATCCTCTAAATAACAGCTGAAAATATAGCCAATTTCAATGAAAAGATATTCATACTATATATGGTGCCTAGCTGAGAGAAACTGTATATCCAGAGATAATAAACTTTTCAAAGGGTGAAAAGTTCTATTTTTCTAATGCTAGAAAAAAACAAACAGGAGTCACAAATCAAGAAATATCATGAGATTTTGCAGTCCTTCCTTCTGCCTTGACTGTTCCACAGAATTCAAATTGAATTGTTTCTTTATATTTTACTTTATATTAATGTTTAAGAAATGTTCCTGCTTCACTATACAGAATCCATTTTAAAGATAGTTATATTCTAGGATTAAAATGTATCTATGATAAATGCCTTGTAACTACAACAGTGTTCAACTACTTTGACTACTGCAGGCAGAAATTATCCTTTTAATATTTTTAATCTTGAAATTATACTACATTTAATCTATCTTGGATGATTTACACACTCACTTCATTGATAAATGAAACTCTAGAATTAAACTGATAGTGGAAATATAAGGAAAATTACTAATTGCAAATTTATGGAATATTTCAGATACTAACTTGTACTATTTTGAATGGATTATGCCAGCCCATGGTTGTAAAGATGTTTTTTGCATCATGACTGTTTTCCTGTCTTTCTCTCTAGAACTGTATGTTTCACAGGCAAAACACTGTTGTTACAGGCGCCCAGCTACCTAAGGTGTGTGCATACTATTCAAGTTCAGAGCAGCAGTGAAAGTGCTCAGACAAATGAGCTGTAGGAGTAGTCTAAGCCCAAATAAAGTGGAATGAATGGAGATCAGCAAGATTGGGTCTGGCAGACCAGACCTTAAGGATTACAACTGCTGGTCTTCCAGTTATCATAGTAAGACAAGAGGAATGTCATGGTCATATCTGATGTGCTCTGAATCAGATCTGTGTCAAGTCTGAAGACAAAGTCATCTTGTAGCTCTTTTATCCTAGTGACCTTATTAACCTCTTCTTTTTTTTTTCTTTTTTTCTTTTTTTTTTTTTGTAATAGAAATTTTCCTGGCTTTAGTAAGTACAAGAAAAGAATTCTGAGACACTCTTGCTCTTGCTACTATCCTATATAAAGTTATGGGTATACCTTCAGTTAACAGATAAAACAGATGTAATTTTGCATAGTACAGAGTAAATAGCTGTACAGCAATAAACTCATTTCCTTATTTACTTAAATAGGCTTTGAACTAATTATAAATGCTCTAATACATCATATAAATGATTTCTTAAAATGATTACATAACTTTATGACTAGATGTTGATATATACATATACATAGAAATACATATACACATAGATACATGCACACATCCTTTACAGAAAATCTATACATACATGTGTACAATATACTTGTGTATTTGTGTGCAAGCATTTATATATGTAAACCAACAAATAGTTATGCTCACGTAGGGCAGAAGGATAAAAAAGGTATATGAAAGCAATGAAGAGACTTTTATTATTATTTTGAGAGCCTTTTCTGCTTCAACGCCATATCTCTGAAAATTTTTAATACAGTGAAATTTTTTGCTGTGTGTTATATATATATATATATATATATATTTATATATATATGTTTCCATATCTGTAAATGTCCTTTTTATATGTTTTTTTTCAAAAATTATTCTTGAAACTTGAGCCAATGCCTAGTTGTTCAATAGTTTGGCAGATATGTTGAATAGAAACTCTCAAAAGAACAGTTAGAATTATACTCAAATAGTTGTTATATGTGTCATAGCTGGCTTACTGATTTTACTATTCTACAGATGACTGAGCATCTCTCTGGTTCAATAGTCAAACCTCCTCTTTAATAGCTCAAAAATTATCTGGAGGAACAAAGGCAATAGTACAATACATTCCTTTTTTCTCTTTTCACTCTCTCACTGGAGACTCTTCTTTTGACTTTTCAGCAAAATAATCTCCTGCAGGTGCTCTGATTGTAGATAATTTCTGCTAACTACCTCTTCCCTATTAAACAAACACACAGAACCATCCACGTCATAAGCATCCTCCTATAGGTCGATAATTTCCCTTATAAAATTTTCTTTATTATGTTCATATATCATTTGATATTTTCTTATTTTTAAGTCTATTAATGGTATTTAGAAAATGAATTTAAGCACTCTGTTGTCTCTAAACATTCAGATATATTTTGAGGACTCTTAGCATCTGTTTATTTACATTTTTATTACTGGCATTTGGGAATTGATCCATTGTACTATAATATAGCTTCTGTGTATAATTTTTGTGGTATTTTGTTGAGAACTTACATAGGGTCTTTGCTGTTATAAATTCAGCATTTTATTTTCAACTTAAAATTATAGGTGAGACTTCATGCCAAATTTCAGCAGGTACAGTTTTTCAGGTAATTAGATTCACTGACCAGTTACACAAGATTTCCCAGTATTTGCCAAAATAATTTCCTTAGGAAATAAACTAAAGTCTAAACTGTTCTGTTACGGAATATACCCCAGACCCTCCAGTTGCTGTTTTCCAAAAAGCATATAATTTCTAAATGTGCTAGTCTAAACTGTGCTCTAAATGCTGAGGAACAATGAAAATTAGTTGTGACTGCTGTCATAGAGTTTTCCTAGCAGTTTAATGTTAGAAGATTATTGTTAACATTTAATTGGTAATTAATTGCTTAGGATTGTTAATGATTTTATGATACTCCAGTGAGATTTAAAATGGCACAACAGAAATATCTCAGCTTCCTGTTTCTTGACTTTTGTGTAATTTAACTGGTTAACTGGACTGGATTAGTTTTAGTTCACATGGATTTCTAAAATCAGTATTGCTGAAAACACTAAGTTGGGAGGAGTTGTTGACTCCCTCAAGGACAGAGAGGCCCTGCAGAGACACCTCAACAAATTAGAGAGATAGACAATTACCAACCATTTGATGTTTAGCAAGTTCAAGTGTCGGATTCTACACTGGGAATGGCACAACCCTGGTTGTGCATACAGACTGGAGAGCAGCACGGTGGAAAGGGAGCTGGGGATCCTGGTCGATGACAAGTTGAATATGAGTTAGCAGCCAGGAGGGCCAACCATGTCCTTGGGTATACTACACACAACATCACTATCCAGTCAAAGGAGGGGATTGTCCCACTCTGCTCTGCACTGGCGCAGCCTCACCTTGAATATTATGTGCAGTTTGAGGCATCACAATATGGAAAAAGACATGAAGCTATCAGAGAGTATCCAGAGGAAGGCAATGAGCATGGTGAAGGATCTGGAGGGGAAGCTGTATGAGGAATGGCTGTTCTGCCTGGAGAAGAGGAAACTGAGAGGAGACCTCACTGCAGTCTTCAACATCCTCATGCAGGGAAGCAGAGGGGCAGCCACTGATCTCTTCACTCTCATAACCAATGACAGAACTCAAGGAAACTGCATGAAACAGAGGAGGTTTAGATTAGATATCAGGAAAAGGCTTTTCACCCAGAACATGGTTGAGCACTGGAACAGGCTCCCCAGGAAAGTAGTCACAGCACCAAGCCTGAGTTCAAGAAGCATTTGGACAACACTCTCAGGCACACAGATGGTGCGATCCTTGGGGTGTCCTGCACAGGGCCTGGATTTGGACTTAATGATCTTGGTAGGTCTCTTCCAATTCAGCACATTCTATGATTTTATGATGTATTTATGCAGTCAGATTGCGTCAGGACAGGGAGAACGGGTTTAAACTGAAGAGATTTAGATTAGTTGTTAGGAAGAAATTCTTCACTGTGAAGTGGGTGAGGCATTGGAACAGGTTGTCCAGAGAAGCTGTAGATGCCCCGTCTCTGAAAATATTTAAGGTCAGGTTGGATGGAGCTCTGAGAAACCAGGTCTAGTGGAAGGTATCCCTGCCCACTGCAGGGGAGTTGGAACTGGATAATCTTTATGGTCCCTTCCAAACGAAGTCATTCTATGAGTCTGTGATTCTATGATCCTTTGAAATCTTGCCACTTACAAATAATTAAAAAACAGATATGGGGTCATACTATATGGCTACATAACAGCTTCGTATCTGCATATACAGTGCAGGTTTGTGAACTGTCTGCTGCCTCTTCTACAGAGCTTTTTGAAAGATTTACTGAGCTTCTGAGCATCTAGTGTTTGCCATGACTTGAGCTTTTCCTTTTTCTCACTTTTCATTCTCATAGTAAAAATTCACATGATAAACAAGCAAAGCTTTAAAATCACCAGTTAAATTAATTCTATGGCATGTGATACACTCTTGAATGCTCCTGTCCAGCATCTGCATAAATATTTGATATTCTATGACAACATAAGAATTAGAATCATTACATTAGATTAAATGTAGAAAAGATGCACTTTTGTACACCAAATTCAAATGCTAAATTGACCAATTTTCTGCTATTTGAACTGGAACTATAAATAATTAATTGTACATGAAACTAGAGGTTGTGCAAGACTGCATTTCAAAATCAAATTGACCATCTTCTCTCTTCAGAGTAAAGACATAAGTGCATAAAAATGGGTTGATGGACTGTTGCACATAACTTCTGATTCATAGTTAGGAGAATGACTAACCAGATGTAAGATCGAATATGTGACTCTTATAATTCTATGGCAATAATCCTCTGAAGAAAACATTTGAGAGATTATTTTTACTCATTAATAAATATTCCCTATATGGATAATCAGTTTAATACCTAGAGGAAATCCACCTTTCCAAGACCAGGGTATATCTAGCAGTTTCAATGTTGCTAGAAGACTGAATGTAAATTTATGCAATATTGTCACATTAGATAGTATGGTTGATTTTTCACGGTCAAAAATTTCAACATCTTTCTATACTTAGTCAAGAACTTTAATGAAAGACATACTTCCTTATCTTAAAAAACACCCCAATACTCTACTCCTTTTAAGAGAAAAATCACAATATTTGACAGTGAATAAATTAGTGAATTTAGCATCTATTTTTTTTTCTCATAGATGTATTATCACTTTCTCTAACGTATTGGTTAAATTCACTGTATATAGCTTATGTAAGCTTTTACATAATTATTTTTACTCACTCCATAATTCATGCTAAATATTTAAAATTCAAAATGCATTCATATATTTGTGTGTAGTTTCTGTGCTATGAGTGAATGAGTGAACTCAGTTTGACAACAAAAATATTATTTAAAATAAAAATGGGGAAAGATAATCTTTCCTGAGAAAATAATATTTAAGGGAGACACTTGAGAAAATGGAGTGAAAGAAACATAGACTTTTATTCAGTAGGAAGCATGAATGTAGATTTTTTTTTTTTTGTGATACTTTAATGTCTCAAGTCCTGACATAAATGTTAGGTGTTTTTCTGTTCTGAAGTCCCTATTTCAAATGTGAAGCTACTACTATTGTTTAATTCAATAAGTAAAGAAAAAAAAATTCACTGAATTTTAGTCTTAGAGAAGGCTGAAGTATTTTATGGAAATATAGCAGAAAGATCCAGGCTCAGGTAAACACAACTTGAAAATTTTGATAAGCATTCTTATACTGGAGAAAACTGGACAAACTCATGAATGTGTGGATGTACTTATAACACAAATAGTAAACATTTTATACCAAATTTAGTTTAATACCGTTACTTTTAAAATAACTAAATAAACACTATAAGAGTTTTAAAAAGTCTCTAAACTTAAAACAGGAAAGTAAAATTAAACACACATTTTAAATAAGACCACATTATTTAACTTTCTCAATAAAAGATAGCCTACTCTACCATATCTAAAACATACATAATAATATGTAATCTAGCTATGATGCTAAATAACTTTTTGGCCTAAGCCTTTAAGAAATTCATAACTACTATAATAGCATACATAATTATTTTGTATTTTGCCATTCTTGAAAGTCTATGAGTATAATTATCATTTAGATAAATATTTACACTAGAAGGTGTCCCATTAAAAATACATGTAGTACCAAACCACCATAAATATATGAAAAATGCATGGCATATTTTGAAGGCAAATTTGAGAAAATTTAATTCAAGATTGATATGAAAATCAAACACAAGGGTAATCCAGAAACACAAGGATGATGTGAATGGAAACAAGACCAGATTCATAAGCTGATGTCTGGTGTTTGCAATTAATATTTTTGTGTATAAATGAAGAAATGTTAAGAGGTACATTTTAGTTAGAGAAGCTGCAAATGTGAAATTAATTACAGCAAAAATTACTCAGGCAAAAGGTCAAACAGGACTCATGCAATTCTAATAAAACTTTGCTATCAATTGGAGTGAACAAGCACTGGATCTAATACTTGAGTATCTTACCTCTAATATAAGGCTTAAAAATTTTCTTGTTTAAATATTCAGAATTAAGTAGAGAATTCCAACTGCTAAACTTTTTTTGTCGTAAATTAAAGAAGTATATGTTAAATACCTTTGGTTGATTGATTAGCTCAAGGAGCACTTTTCTTTTTTGTTGTGATATTCTATGATAATATGCAAATGACTAAAGATTTAAGTAAATAAAATATTCAGGAGGATCTTGTGGTGAAGCATGACAGAGTCAGGTACCTGATCTGTACATTTTACACACTGAGAGATATCTCAACATCTGCCCTATTAAAAAAAAAAAAAAAAGAGTTAAATATATGAAGTAAAAAATCTGCAAGTGTTTCACATTTTCGGTTGCATGTTAAGATGTTTTTAAGAGTTATTTAAGGCTCTGTTATCACAGAGAATCTTCATTAAATTTACAATAGCTTCTTAACTAAATTTCCTTGTCCTCTACTGGCAGAGTAATAAGAAGCTCTGTTACCTGAGAAAACAGCCTTACCCCATTGGTTGGTACTTTCATTTCTCTTGGCAATGGCAATGTTGACCACCTCCAACATATTAAGACTACAATACCCTACTAGAGAAGCAAATTATGTCAAAATGCTTGACAAATTCAGGAGAAATCCCCAAAAGTTTTAGTTTTGTGAGGCCAGAGATGGTAAAGGAAAAGACAAGGACTGCAAACAGAATCTTGGTTAATGTCCTTGGAGACCAGGAGTCAGGAGTCACTATTGAGTTTACATAATATTTTCTCCCAGTGCAATACATGTTGATTTATAGATAGCACTTAAAATAAATTGTTTGGATCTGTTTCAACTATATAATCTCTTTGATAGAGCGTTTACTTTAAATCTCTCTCTTGGCCCATTCTGAAAGACCTCATATTCATAAAAGTGTTTAAAGGTTTTAATTTAAGATGCAAAAACAGCCACCTGATTAGTTCTGGACAGAATCTAATGAGCTGATTCTGAGCAATTGCAAGAAGGATCCAGAGCCCTTGAATCAGATTTCTTATATCTAGTGCACTTATAACTCCTGCCTCGTATTTTAATGGAGGTGGCAATATTAATTGAACCAGGCTCATTAGAGAATGAACTTATTCACTCTTAACACTTATCACTGTACAGAAAGAGTAATCATCATCTTGGTGCACACCTACACTCTTTTCTTTCCAGTGAGATTAATTGCTCTGAGATTAATATAATTAAAATGTGCAGTGCATATTTTATTATGGATATTAAAATAATAATTAAAAATATACTCCCTAGGACATGGAACTCTTGTGACACTAAGAAAACAATTTTGAAACATAAAATAAGTTTCTCTGTAACTGATTCAAGTATTATGTATCAAAGTGGACCTTGGAGAACAATAAGTGCAAGCATGATATATACTTACATACATATATGTATATATATGTGCATACATATATGTATATATGTGTATATATATGTACATATTGTTATATAAATAAGCATAACTGCATCAAAAATAGTAATGAAATTATAAGTAAGATCCTTCTTTAAAAGACTGGAGTTAATTTAATGAGAAATTCTTCTCTGGACTTCTACTGGAATAGAGAAGATAATTAGATAGGTGTTAGCACTGTGTTTGTATTTCTTACCTCTTTAGTTCTATGTTTAATGTTCTTCCCATTACTTTCAAAGCAAAAATTCTATATCCAAATTTATTATAATTGCCCCAAACTTGTTGCACTCAATATTGGGAAGACGTTCTCTTAGATAACTTTTATTACAAATGCTCAATATTCTAACAAAGCAGTTGAGCCCCAGTGTAATTAACTGAGTGGTATATTGACTTCATTTTTTTCCTTTTTTTTCTTTTTTTTCTTTCTTTCTTTTTTTTTTGTTTTTTTTTTTTTTTTTTTTTTTTTTTTTTATT
>JAWWLZ010000082.1:82029188-82044531 GCA_035041345.1 Poliocrania exsul | reverse complement strand
TTCTTTTTTTTTTCTTTTTTTTTTTTTTTTTTTTTTTTTTTTAATTCTGCAACTCCGTGGCCTCTGTGTTCACCCACAGTGGTATTGGAGGGGGAAGCACTTCTCTCTGTTAGGAAAGGAAAGAACAGCTTGTCAGATACCATGATGATTTTTTCTTTCTGTGTTTCCTTTTTACAGAGCTACTCTAGTTCCTAGCATAAAAGGGTAAAGGTTTCTCTTTATAGTTACAACAGTATTGGAAAGAATTACTTCACTAAGATTGCTGTAACTTATTCCAGCATCCCAACCTCAAAAGCTTTTTGAATATTTTTACTTTCAGCTCCAGGAGTTTATTGCTTTGCCCCAGTCTGAATTCTTGCGAGAAGGCAAAACAAGACAACTACATCAGGTTTTGTTTAGGCTGCAGAATTATTCAATTAACAGGTCAAAATTTAAGATTCAGTATAAAAATGGTTCTTATATACATGATATGCCTCCACTTCTCTCTACCTTCCCCCTCTCTCGACCACCCTCTGAGTGAATTCATTTTGATTTATAAATCAATAGTTAGGTGTTCTGAAAGTACAATAAATACATTAATATACTAGTCTGTTTTAAATACCCAGATTCCAACAGAATTCACATGCTTAAAATGATTATTCCAATTCCACTGGAAATATCTCTAGGACTAGAATGAACTTTTGATGTATATCCACTATTCCAGGTATCCACAGTGAAGCTCTTCTGTAAGCTTTATAAAGGCAAATGCACAGCAATTGAGGACAGCATAAAACCTCAGGTTCATTTAAGGGCTTCTTAGGCCCTCGTTCTGTATGCATATGGATTTCTGGTTTTCCTTTTTAATTTGAAAACTCTTTGTGCCATGTGTAATTAAAGAAATTTTATTATGCTATATGTTTGAAAAGCATACAAAAGAAATAAAAGCATATATGTATATAAGCTTATGACAAGAGATGTCTAACCACTACTGAATAGAAATTTGGAAGCAAAGTATTTGAATAAATACTGACAATCTAAATGCACATAGAGCGAACTCAAATACTTTAAAATCCCATTGTAAGTGAAGGATCACCATAACACACCAGGAAAATCTGATACATTTTAACTTTTGAAAATAAATTTAAACATAATAAATGTGCTTGCACAGCTAACCAGATTAGCCTTGCCCAAGGAGAAAGAAAAGAAAAAGACCTGAGCTTTCATCCTCAAAGGAGTATACGTAAATATTGAAATATTTCACATTTAAGTAGCTTACAGAATTATAATAAGAAAGCCATACTGAAATGTATCATATGAATGAAAAACTAAACAAATCTCATCACAATGGCTTACACCTTTTTTTTCTTTCTTATCTTCGTATTGTGCATATATATGTCTCCAAAAATGATGCAACACAAATGTGGTATAACTATGGTAAGAAAATTTATTACAATATTATTAGCACATTATGCTTTTTCAATCTCTATAAATTAAAAATAAGAAAAATGTTTTATTTGTATGTATAGAACAGATAATCAAGCTGCACAAGGCAACACTGCAATGTACTATTGTCAAACAGAAAATGCAGTAAAAAGAAAAATCACAATCTCTAACAAGTTCTGTTTGCATGTGCTAGGAAAAGTTTATCATATCACATGCTGAAGGATAAATGTCATGCAAAACCACAAGACCTACATTAGCAAATTGCTGCATGAATATTTGTTATGGGGCAATAAGAGCAATGACTGGATTTCTTATCTACACTTCACAGCAAAGGAAAACTGCAAAGGATCAGTCTTTACAGAATAGCAGAATCATTATATATTGCAAATAGGAATGAAGATTTTTTTTTTTGCCATTTTCATGCATCCTGCCATGTTAGATTTACATTTCCAAAATGTTCATGCACAGAAGTACTTTCAAAGTAATTCCACCACTGGTTTCATAAGGAAACATTAGGACACTGAAATCTGATGTAAAGATGAGTCAGCATGATGACAGGGTAATGCTTCTTATATTTCCACAAACAAACCTGAAACAGATAAAATACCTTGAGTTTTTAAGTGGAGAGAAAAAGAAAGCTAGGCTGGTTTGCATGTTTTCATGTGACACTGGAATTAAGACAAAATGAGAAAGGATGTCCAAGAAAGGCTTTAACACAAAACTAGCATCCAGGACACAAGGAAACAAGACTAATTAAGATTGCTTTTTGCTTTTCTTTTGAATACTTGTTATTTTTAAGACTTGTTATTTTTACATAAAGAATGAGATATTTGATTTCCACAACATTAAACACTTTTGCTAAGATATGAAATAAATATTTTTCATTTTTCTTTTTTCATAGTCATTAAAATACTGATATCTTCTCATTCAGTAAGGGTTATTCATGATGAGAAAACACAGCTTTTTCTGATACATTTGATTTCATGCATTTCTATTTATTTTCTAGTTGTAATAGCAGGAATCTAACCTGGAATTTCAAAGTCAAGTCATTAATATTTCTTATTCTCATATGCTTTCATACCTAGGTTTTTACCCCATGGAAATATAGCATCATTTTAAAAATGAAGACAGGTGAAGCAGCTTCTGACACATACTATGCAATTCCCTTATGCTTTCTATTAGTGTTTTAATAGCTAAATGAACTTGAAAAAAATGTTATCTTTATCTTTGAACCATAACATAAACTAAAAATAGCTAGTAATAACTATTGATAAATTGAGGCACTGTGAAAGAGGCATTGAGTAATGCAAGTGGAATAACAATCTGCATATAGCTGGGGTGGGTCTCTTTAGCCCATTTCCTTAAAGACAACACTTTAGTTCAGTTATTTAAAAGGGAGATACCTAAATTTAAACCAGTCACTCAACACTTCCTGCCAGTCAGCTGAGAGAAGTGGATACATTCAGGGCTGAGTCACTTGATTTATTTTAGGTGCTATTTTTGTGCATGACTCACCTTCTTACAACAGATATTTAAGTCCACTGACTATAAAGGCAGCTTAGGACAGTTAGCTCAGACTTCCATGTCTGACTTTTTTTTTTTTTTTTTTTTTTAATATATTTAAGGTTAAAAAGAATTCACCTCATCCTCTATGACCATAAAACTCTTTCTTTCTCACCTTCCCTCCAGAGCTCAGCTGTTCATGCTCTGAAGATCAACATCACAGCTCTGATGTGGCATGATTATGTGCCATTTGCTCAGGCTGACACAGAAACTCATAGATTGTGGGAAACAGCTGTGACAAAGCCTGCAGAGAAGAGCATTGTAAGTTATGACTGTAGAGTTACAGACAGAGGTAGAACCATAAAGATGAAGAGCACGAGTAACTGAAAGAACGAAGACTAAAAAAGCATTAATGTGGAAAACTACAAAATCTGAAATGGTAAAGAAGTAAAATATGTGAACACTGGATTTTGTGGATACTTTCAATTTACTGATACTACAGATCTGCTTCTGGGAGCAGTGGAGACTAACTCTTTTCCTGGCCAGCAAAGACTCTACTGGTGTCCTGATAAGAGACTGAAAGGTCTTAACAGGAGGATGAAAATCTCAATTACTTTCTTCGTAATTAGTAAAACCTACATATCTTCTGTGTTTACAAGCCAGAAAATAATTGTTCTATACTTTTAACTGAGACTCTTTGTGTATGATTACAGATGCCTGAACAAATTGGCCCAGCCCAGAGAGGAGTCATAGCGATACGGTTAGTGAAACATGTAAGGCAGACTCTCATATAGTTGAAGGTTATTTGACACTTGCACTCTGAAGCTTGTCAGACAGAACTTTACTGGAGTAAGAGGAATGGGAAAAAAAAAGTGCAAACAGAAAGGAACCGTCAGAGAGGTTCTCTCAATGAGATGAACTATTTCCAGACCAACCTCTGGTTAGCAAACTGACATTTGAAATTGCTTCTCAAACCATCTGAGATGATGCTTGTGAAAGGGTCATGACTGTCTCAAATGCAATGCATATATGGCTGTTAGGAAGAAAAAACAAGGAAAAAAATTTTAAGAAGCTCTTGCAGACTAAGAAATAGTGTACACAATATGTGTTGAAAGACTGCAATGAAAGCACTTATCTCACTAGACTCCAAAGACACTAGATCAAGAAGTTTATACCCATCAACTTGAACGAATATGGAAATTTTCTATTAACTTACTGAATGGGAAGAAGAATGTTCACGAAATCTGCAGAAATGTCTGAACCTTGCTAAAAATTCCATTGACAGCTCAGTAGTTTCTTACTCTTGATAATTTTTATCTTACCATTTTTTGATCTGGAAGATTTCCCCTGTTTACAAGCACAAATAATGTTTATTTTTAATTTTTCTAACCTCTTATTATATACTATATTGCATTCTGGAAATTCTTGTGTTACCTTTCCCTGGAGAGAGTTTGCATTGGCTTGTCAAAGAATTACATTCCACTCCAGCTGATTCTCAGCAATTTCTTGCTATCTGTTACTTAGTGCTAAGTAATCCTCCAGAGTCAATATTCTCTGCCAACAGTCTGCCTTGCTTTAAATATGACACTATTACATTCTAACTGCTTCATTTAAATTACTAGTAAGAGCAAGAATGGTTGGGTTTGAGGGGTTTTTTTTATCAGGCCATAAGGGTCATCTCTACATCCGTGTATTACTATTTTATTAAAATAAGAAATAAAAAATACTATTTTAACAATAAAATAATCCCAAATCTGGAGTTGTTTGTTTGTGAATTTTGTTGTTTAGCTTTGTTTTGTTGTGTTCTGTGTTTTTTTGGTTTTCTCCTTGCTAAATGTCAGCATGAGTGATAGTGGGTTTGGGTAGCAATGCAATCAGCAAGTCCTCTATGCTGCACGTTTGCTGCCTTTTGGAAACAATTAGTGTACCACTAATGGCATTAATAACAATAACTGGAGCTGCAGTATTAGCCTGCTCAACCCTTACCCCTTTTTGCATTTGCTTAGGTTATTAGCAACGAAAATTTTATCCCCTATTTTGTTGTTGACAATTGGTGTAACTGCAGTATGTTTTGTTAGATTTTCATAAGGCTGAGAGGTTATGCAATTTGAAATAGTAGGTGCAGAATGCTGTTAAAACACTGTGAAAACATTTATCTGAGCTTATGGTTATGGTATGTAATCATTCAGGTACTTAATTATTGAAATATGAGTTTACTATTTTTTTCTTAAATTTGAAGAACACTTTTTTTTGGATGGGATTAGACGTGACTTGGATCTTCTAAGATGATATTTGCTTCATTTTAGAGAAACATGAGATCACTGATATTATTAATATTGATATTCTTTCTATATTACAAATTCTTTCATTTATGATTTCATTTCCTTATGAACTGCTCTTTGGGATCAGTAGGTACAGCTGACTGGGTAGTGAATTTATTCATTTCAACAGGGGGAAAGAGAGAAGCTGGATATTATAGCAGAATGCTTTTTAACATTAAAATAAAACACGATGGCATGTCTCTTCTAGGGACAAAGACAGACTGATAAACTGCACGCCCTTTTACTATATTAGGTGTCTTATACCATCTGTACTTACTCTCATTGGGAAAAAAAATAATAAGTGTTAACAAGGTACATCCTAACTGTACTTATTAATCATGGGAAGCATTTTTATTAGTCTTACTGACCATGGCTATAATTAAAATTTATAGTCCTACAAACAAAAACCAGCCCTAATTTCCCTAAGGAAGGCTCTATCTAATCTGACTTTTATTATTATACAACTGTCTTGACTTTGAACCCAGGAGTGAATCTCAAAGTCAACAGATTCTGTAGACATTTAGGGAAGCTGCATGGGCTAGATAGGGCATAGAGGGAATTTTTCATTCCCTTTTGTCTTCGTTATACCAGTCCTCTTCTTTTAATTTATTTTTAGCATTTAGTCAGAATAAATCTAATGCTGCAGCTTTATTTTTCTTTTTTTTCTTTTTCAACAATATATTAAGATTTCACTCTCTTCTGCTTTTTAAAAAAGCTATATTTCTTGCCACTGTTTCAGTCACATCATATTTATTAGGATACTAAAATAAAAAACAAGCCAATTTTTTGACTAGCAGTAACGTTCTGGTCTATTCTAGACCCCAGTGACAGTGTTAAAACAGAGATTGGAGTTCAGAGATTGTTATTTTAGTGTAGATTGATTTTACAAGTGAAAAAAAATATTTTAAACTTTAAAAAAATATCTGGTGGTAAATAACACAGAAAAAAAATTATTTTCTGTGCTGAAGAGGAAAATAATGCAGGTAGGATGACAATCATTATCAAAGATGAATAGCAGAAAGAAGGTGTTTGATAATAGATTATCAGCTTATCTTTGACTTCTTATGAATTTGACTGGGATCCAACTGGACATAAGTGCCTAAAAATGACCTAAGCTCAGCTGTTCTTTTTTGTTGTTGTTATTTTTGTGTTTGGGTTTTTTGGTTTTTCCTTTGGTTTTTGGTTTGGGTTTTTTTTTTTTTGTTTTTTTTGGTTTGTTTTTTGGGTTTTTTTTGTACTGCCTTTTTGCACTGCCATATATACAAGGCATAAATCTGATGCTTCATAGAAAGACTCTGGACTAACTGTTGAGGAATCCAAAGTCTGCCATACCTCACCAAACCTTAAGACATATTAAGGAATGGATAGCTGATAAAAAAAGTCCATGTTCTCCCTTGTGGCATTTTGCTGCCCAGCCACAAACCATGTGCTACATCGCAAAACAGGTAAGAGACCAGCCTCAGTGGCAGAAACCGTAACTGTCCAATCCAGTCTAATTGCTAAAGAAAGAAAAAGACAATGTCCATGGAGAAAAAAACAAAACAAAACAAAACAACAAACAAAAACACACATTAATTTTGGATAATAATAGTAAAAAGAATAAAAATCATGCCAATAATAATAGCCGTAATAATAATCATAATAATCACTACGTGATTTTGCATAAGATGACATTACATGTTACAACATAACATTATAATACAGTTAAAACTGCAATGCACATACTTAGCCCCTAACCCTCCATGTATTAAGATTGGTGTGGAAGACTGGACATAAGCAAATTTTGTCTCAAACATTATGCTAAGACAGAAAAGGTATGATCAGAAAAGACGGTCCTGTGAAGGAGGGATAGAGCTGTTCTTAGCCAATTTTCTGCTCCACCTTGAGACTCATGCTCAGTCCCTCTTTCCTCAACTCACTTTTTGGAGGAGGGCTTGAAAGGCCATCTGTGTATAAGTGAACAAAATACATAAAAAAATCTACTTTACGTAAGAGGCATGGGCCCAGTTAGCTATAAAATGAAGCAGATTGGGCCATCTTGCTCTCTTCTCCTTTTCCTCTCTTTCACTTTCGTCTAGGAACTCCAGCTCTGGATCATTCATGAAGCAGGATCAACATGGTATCTAAGGACTGGTGATATTATTTGTTCTCTATTTTCTGTCTTTGTGTTCTCCCTTTCTTTGCCTGAGCAAAGTGTGGCTATCATTCTACTCTGTACTCCACACTGAAGTTTATTGTGGCAATAGGGAGACTGTGGACATTTGTTGTGGCTTGTGAAGCAGTACCTTATTGTACCATTGTTGTAATCCAGTACCCTTGTCTAATGGTGTGTTATGGCTTTTAAGCCAGCACCTTTGAGGAGTTTGTTGTAGGAGCTGAGAACTTAATGAAGTGTTGTGCAAAATAAGGGGCTTGTAGCCACCGCTGTTGTGGAAGTGCATTGTAAGAATTTAAGGGCTTAGTCTAAGCAATGGGCTGGCTGCTGGAGAAAAGACAACTGTACAATAGAACATAAGCATTCCCTGACACTTTTCCAGTGTCTTCATTCAGCCTAAGGAGAATTTACAACAATCATTACATACCCTATTGTTGGGTCATGACAGTTGGTGGCTTATTTCTAGTCTTGGCAGTGGTGTTCCAGTGAGTTGTCAGTGTCTAGAGTCTTATGCTGGGAGGAATGTCATATTCATGCTGGCGATTTCTTCCCCACTCTGGGATCTACTTGGATTCCTTTCTACGTCTTTGCTATGATGCTTTATGCTTTCACACCTTTCTCTCCTCACTGACCTGCAGCTCCATGTTACATCTAAATTTAGTATATCTAGTGCCTTTCACATATGTCAGCCTCAAATGCTATTACTTTGCTCTCTTTACTATCTCCAAACCAGTTTTATCCAGGTCTACATTTCTTTAGGCTGACCATTTGTCATTTTTTTTACAGCTGTGTGGTCCCCAGTGCCACCTCGACCATCACCTGAGTATGCTCCCTGTCCCCACTACATACGCTCTTCCATTACACCAGATCTGTACCTCTCGCTATTGCATCAGAGTTGCAAAACCACAGCACCACCATAATGCTGTGATCTGGTTTGAGACAGATCAACAACCGTGTTTGCTAAATGATTCCTTGAAAACTAGATTAAAGCACATGATGCCAAACATTGCAGGTCAAACTTTTTGCTTTATTTTAACGAAAACAAGCAAAAATAATGAAGAGCAGAGGGAGAGGAAGAGAGGAAAAGCAAAAGCTAATATAAAATACACAGAAAAAAAGTTCATCACCAGTGAGAAGCACCATGGTATGTGCAGGCTCTCAGAGGAGCCACTGGAAGGCCGTCAGGGCAGAGGAGCAGCAGGCAGGTCCTCAGCCAGAGCAGGGTCAGCACCCGAGGAAAAGCAGGAAATGAACCAAGGCAAACAGGAGACACAGGCAGGCACGGTGCAGGAATGAGTCAAGGAGTCAGTCCTGGACGTACACCAGAATGGCCCTGGCCACTAGGCACCCCTGGGTGCTGTCTTAAATACCCTCTGGTGGGCGACTACTGGTTAGCTCAGCTCCAGGCAGACTATTCCATGGCACTGATTGGTTAAACTTCTGGTATCCAGGCAGATTGCTGCTGCCAAGGGGAACAGCTGAGATTTTCTTTCTCACCTTGCAACTGCCCAGAGTGTTACTTTTCCCTGCCAGAAAGGGAGATACCAGACAAGCCTTAGCATTTTTCCATTTCTTGTGTTACTCCACTCCTTTGCTCACAGGAAATATCACACTTCTATGAAGTGTCAGTCTTCATTCTGCTGAACAAAGTAATAAGGAGAGATTTTACACCAAAATCACTGAGCATCCAAGGACAAACTAGTCCTAGCTCCTATGAAACCATTTATAGAAAATAATATGAGGTTGCAGCTGGAAGTAACTTTCCAGATAGAGAGATCATATGTATCTACAGAATCTTAGTTCTCAGAATGGACCATTTATCTTCAAATAAATAAAGCTATGCAGAACTTCTTGTAGCAATGTATAGTAAACCAGTAAGCAGCTATTTTTCTCCAAAAGCATTTTAGTTTATGTCTTCCAGCTGCTTATTTCTTTACAGCAATAATAGTGTGCCAGGCTTTCATTTATGGCTCAGCATGCAGCTTTTAGCTGTTGATAAACAGCTATTAATAATATTTAAGAATAGACAACCATGTAATATACACATTAGATTGTGCCAGAGAAAAGGTGGAAATACCACATACTATGAAACTGGTTTTGTGATAAATACTTAAGATTGCCTGAGATCAAAAAGTGAGCCTGATTCTGATTTCACAGTGGTGAGACTCAGAATTAACCATACTAGAATTATATCACTATCATTTTAGTGTCAGATAAGATACACAAAAGTAAATTCACCAGTATTGATACATAGCATCTTAGCAGTGCTACAAACCTAGAGAGATCTAGAAAAGCTCTAACATATTCAACCTCAAAATATTATTCCATCATACCTAGAATGCTTTATGACCTAGCCCCTATATTCTATGGGTCATCAAACTATAGCTTTTAACATTATTTTCTTTGAAATTAATTCAATTAAAACTGTTTGTCATTCTGCAAAAGATGCAGGTAAATTAAATTTGATTATATACTTATATTCTAAAGATCATATCCAGACAAAACAAAAGTCCTGATTTGGTGAAATAAGATTGTTGCTTTCATATGCACATATAGATTTTGTAGCTTCTTTTTACTTTGTTATTTGTAGAGGAGAAAGACACCTCACACTTTATTGGCAAAAGACATCATAAGAAAATTAAAGCACATTATATAAGGATATGAAGAAAATTCTTAGCAGTTCAAGAAACATACTTTCAAGAAGGCCTCTGCAAATACAAACAAAATAAAATGAACAAACAAACAAAAATTTCCTTTAAATTGTAAAATAAGGTTTGAAGTACTTCAAGATACACACGGAAAGAGAAAAAAGTCATATGCAAGAAAGCACTATGTTAAAGCATTGGATATAAAAGCATGAAGATTTTGCAACTCAGTGTTTTTCAGTACCTTCACATGGACTCATATTCTCTTCAGTTCTTTTTTTCGAAATTCCCACTGAGAAAGAATTTCATTGCCTTAACAGTTTCTTTCTATGAGAACAAACTCATTATGAGAAGTCAACAGGAAAATAAATGCAATCCCAGCCCTTAAGATGTTACAACAGTGAAAAAAAGTTGCATCAGATCAGCAGATACTCCCATACACTACTCACTGTACAGTGAGTGGTAGCAGTGGGTAGTACAATGAGTGGTAACTCTAGAGTGGGTGCTAAACCTCAAAGGACTAAGGCTCTAAGAAATAAAGAAAAAAATGGTTTAAAAATTACAAAAACACTGTGAAAAGACTGACAGTATGAATTGTCACCTTCTTCTTCTGAATACCGTAAGCATAGTGGTAGTTTTTCATATCTATGTCATGTCCACCAGCAAGAGATATTGTAAAGACTGGATAGCTGACTTGGCAGATAATGTGCCTGGATAGTACGTGTACTCTGGGGACAGCTGCTGGTAAAGAAACATTAACCTGTGGAGGTGATTAGGGTTGCCACAGCAAATTTGCAGCTGTAATGGGAAAAGAAAAAGGTCTTCTTTTTTTTTTCCCCTGAAAGCATGTCAGAAGCTGTTTACTACATAGCACAATAATCCATCAAGTGATCCCTGTAGAATTTGCTAAATCTTCATTAAGTTTAACATGCAGAATGGTTATGGAGCTTGTAAACAGTTATGTTAATTCACTGACGTGGCACTGTTTGCTTCGAGGAATCCTGTGAGAAGCACCCGTGAGAAGTGAGAGAGATGCATAAAGGTCAGAGACTGACAAGGTTCCTGACACTTAAGAGTGGGAATCAATTACTTTCTCCCAACATTTGAGCAATGAAGTTAAAAAACAGGTGGGAAAACATTTTTGCTACCTCAGGTTTACTTATGCTATCTTCTTTTTATAGGGTTTTGTATAGCTGATTTAACAAGCTACTTCAGGGGTCTGAATCCAAAATTGCATGACAGAATCAGATGCATATTAATATTCAAAGGAAGCATTATATCCTCACAAGGAAATTGAGAGTATTCACAGATGACCATGAAAGGAATGAATTTCATTACTTTTCTCAGCCACAATGATTTTGTTTCAGCTAAAAATTATGAAGCATGCACTGCTATTGTTCCTGCCATTCAGAATCAACTGCATGGAAATTGTCAGACAATATAAGGATTTCAGAAAAATAAAAGGAGTGTTTCTTTCGAAAGAAGTACAATTGTAAATGCTTCATGGAACAATGAAAGTGCTATTACGGGTAAATATACCACCCAATCAGAACCATGCACATCTAACACAACACAAAAGACATAGTCATTTAGAAACTAGAAAAGAGCAAGGATATTGAGTAGCCAAAAGCAAAATTTCCCTTGTAAGCAAGGACTGTGATAGCAATTAGATTCTAAGTAGGATTAGGCCCATTGTCAAAACTTCAATAAGTTAGAAGGAAAAAGTTCAGGTTTTCCCTAGATTGCAGTAACACTAGCAAGTATAAAAGTCATGCAAAAGACACAAAAGTAAAATTAGCTCAAATAAAATGTATTTCTAAATGACTACAGAATTCCATTTAAAATGGCTTAGAATAGGAGAAATTCAGGAAATAAGTTTGTGACAACAGGAAACATTAATGCTTAACCATATAACAAAACATATGATCCAAGTGAATAGTCGGTGCCTTCCCTAGACTTGTAAAAAGTTTAAATGTTTCTAATGTTTAAAAGTGAGTCCTAAAGCAGAGTTTCATTTAATCTAATTTAATTTCATTTGGTTTCTCTGTAAGGTTTCATTTCTCTGTAACCAGGAGGTTAACCTGTGCTTTGTCTTTAGATCTGCTGGGACAGCCCTCTACTACTTTCAGCTTTTCCCCCAAGAAGTAAAGTAGAGCACTGCGTATGTTCCTTTGACAATTTCACACAGCTAGAGAGCAGAGGCAAAGTCTGAGTCAGTGACCAACTTGTAGCCAGGTATATAGGGAACTGAATTTCTGTGTGGAAAGCAGCACAACAGCTGAGATCTTATGAAGTGAAATTTAAAACCTGGTGAGTTACACGCTCTTTCCTTTTTGGCAGTGCTATTACAAATAGCTAGTGTGTAAGTATCATTACAAATTTTGTAGCCCATGTTATTGACTCCACAGAGCACAGCAAAGATGTGAAATCCAGTATCATATCAGAACATCTCAGCTAAAAATAGAATTTACTAATATTTACTTACCAGGAGCATTTCCAGCTAAGAATTAAAATTTAAAAAGTAGATGAAAAGGAAGATGAGAATTTGAATAAATTAAGGTTGCTAGATAATTTCAAGGTACTTGCTGTGAAATCTGGTCCCACTGAGTGAGACAGTATAATGGGTTCAGATTGCAGCCATTCTGGATTGCTTAAGACACACTAACACCTACATGGGGGATAACAGCCTGTCACACTGATAGTGCTGATGGCTGCCACCAAGAGAGTTTTTATTCACAAGCAATCACAGACATCATTAAATCCAATGGGTGGGCCAGCTGCTTTTTTTTCAGGGCCAAATGGAAGGAGCAGTTAAGCCCAGAGTCACACATATGAAATGCCAGCTGTATTAAAAAAAGGGATAAAAGTAAGCTTGTTTCCATTGTAACATGGGACCTATGTACAGCCAGCTGCCTCTGGAGAAGGTACATGCAATATATGGAAGAATGAGAACATGGAATATCAGTGTAGAAAGATCTTAAGAATGGCACATTTTTAGAAATTCTTTAAGGCAAAAGAAGGAAAAAATGATGAAAATATGGTAAGTTCTAGAAGCAAATGAAAATGCAGTGTTCCAGGGTGACCATAAGGAAGACAGACTGTCTCATGTTTTAAGGAACTCTCAAATTTTCAACAAGTAGAAGCTGACACCCTGTATCTTTTATTTCTGTTCTGAGGGAAAAGAGGAACCCCTAGTTCTATAATGTTGAGGTTTTAGAGGCACATATTATTTGCAATATGGTCTCATATTTTTAGAAAACATGAAGATGCTAATAGGTTAATAAGTTATATCAGAAAGAGCATAATTCAAACCAAACTGAGACCACAAGCAGAGCAAAAAGTGGAAGACTTAAGGCTAATTCTGTGGCCAACAACAAGGACTATTGCTGCTGTGGAATCACAGTGTTGTCAAAAATGATCCAGTATCAGATTTTAGACATCTATGCTCCAATTGCAGTTTCAACAGCATCTACCTTTCTCTTCCAATGAATCATACGCTGACACAATATGTGGAACCTCAGTATTGTATGAGCAATACCAAGCCTGTCTCTTTTTATCTGGATTGAATAATGCCACTGGAAAGGTTCAGGTGGAATGGAGTCTCCTGGATGAAAATGATACTTGCCCATTTATGTAAAAACATCAGCCATGGGCAAGCTCAGCCAAAAGCAAGCAAAGACTAGAGGGGAGCTTGCAAGCTCTTGCTTCCTTACTCTCATTCCTGGTGTCTGTTTTTTTCCTGCCTGGTAAGTTTGCATGCTACAATCTCCCTCAATGCAAGTCAGTGCCACCAGCAGTCTGGGCTGATAATAATTTCCTTCTAAAGTGCAGATGAACTCTGAATTTGCAAGAGGTGCATTACTGGTGAAGATGATATAAGGTCAATCACCTAAGTGTGATGCATTGTGGGGTTTTGTTAAAAGACTGCTACAATATTGTACTAGCTGCCTGCCCTTTCAAATAATCATTTGTCTCCTGGAACCACAGTCCCAATCAGAGGAATTTCATGTCCAGTTTAATTACTACATTTTCAAGGAGGATGAGGATGTACAAGTGTGTGATGCCACCAGAAGTGCTTAGAACATAATTCATAGAGATGAATAGAAGTCAGATTATTCCCCCATTAATTCCTTACTTAATCTAGGTATAAATTAACTATTTACAGGTGTGCAGTCTGATCTCAACAATGTGGTCTGGACTACAGACTCTTGGCAAGGATTAAGCAATCATTACTGGAATTCAAAGAGTGATTCTCAGCATCTCTGGCCTCTTAACACCTACCCGTAATTAAGCTGATATTAAAGACCCTTGCTAAGATACAGTGCCTTGTCCCTGTCTAGATGCCAGGTGCCCACCAAAGCTGCTCTGTCCCTCCTGTCCTCAGCTGTGCAGGGGAAAGAAAGTATAACAAAATGTTCATGGGTAAACATAAGTGCAGAGAGACATTTCTCGCCAGGTACCATCATGGGCAAAACAGACTTGACCTGTGGAAATCAGTTTAACTTATTGCCAATCAAATTAAGTAGGGTAATGAGAAATAAAAACTAATTCTTAAAAACACCTTCCCCCACTTCTCCCTTTTTACTTGGCTCAACTTCACTCATTTTCTCTCCATCCTTCAGCATCACAGGGTGTTGGAGAATGAGGGCTGTGATCAGTTCACCACCATAGGTTTTCTCTGCCAATCCTCCCTCCTTAGAGGGAGGTCTCCTTACACTCTTCTCCTGTTCCTATGTGTTCTTCCTCCCATAGGAGACAGTCCTCCATGGCAGTTCTCCAACTTGAGTTTTTCTCACAGGCTGCACTTCTTTGTAAACTTCTCCAGCAGGAGATCCCTTCCACAGGGTACAGTCCTTCAGGAGCAGGCTACTGCAGTATGGGTCCCCCCGTGGGGTCACAAATCCTGTCAGCAAACCTGCTTCAGTGTGGGCTTCTCTCTCTCTCAGTGCGTTCACAAGTCCACAGGAGCCTGTTCCAACTTGGGCTTCCTCTGGTCACAGCCTCCTTTGGGCATTCACCTGCTCTAGTATGGGGTCTTCCATAGGCTGCAGGTGTCTCTCTGCTTCATGGCTCCATGAACCTCCATGGTCTGTAGGGACACAGCTGCCTCACCATGAACTTCTCTGTAGGCTGCAGGGGAAAGTCTGCTCTAGCACCTAGAGTACCTCCTCGCCTTGATTTTTCACAGTCCCTGGTGTCTGCAGAGCTGTTTCTCTCACATATTCCTTCTCTTCTCTTCTTTCTGGCTGCAGTTTCATAGGGAGTTCCCCCCCACCCCGCCCCCACTCCCCCACCCC
>JAWWLZ010000082.1:82006493-82017415 GCA_035041345.1 Poliocrania exsul | reverse complement strand
GAGTTCTATGAAATTAAGGCAGAAACTGAAGCTACTGGGAACAGAATGGTTGACTTAATACTGGAAACAGGTATGTACTAAAACCTGGTATTAGGATCTTAATACCTTAAAGAGATATTGGTAGGTTAAATACATTATAATATTAAATCTATTTAAATCTAGTAGCTGACAAATCCTTCAGAAAGTCAGGAGGATTCAGAGTCAGAGCATGAGATAATTTGAGGCATTTCAGTGTCAGTCAAGGTTAGAAAAATATAAATTGCAAGAGTATGTTCAGGTCATATCTATAGACATACAGTGGGAATTGGAGGGAAGGGGGAAATATAGGAGAAGGTATTACTCCCACTGATCAGAGAAACAAGGATGTTTCACTATGCTGACAATGCAAATGGATGAGGTTACCTGTAGCAAAGGCACCTCCACAGCCGCAACTCTGGGATCAGCACTCTGCTACCAGTTTTATGCTATCAAAGGAGAGAACCCTGCCCTGCATGGCCATCACATGGAAGTTTACTTCATCCATATCACAGTCTGATTCTCTGTCTCCTACTACTTTATCACTGAAACAGAAGTGCAATACTTCATCATTAAGACACATCTATATTTGAAGGGAAATACTTGTGTCCATATGAAAGACTTGAGCTGTCCTGCTTCCCGAAAGCAGGAGCTGGCTTGCATGAAAACATCTGTGTTCATAAGGTGATGAAAAATGCACACAAGGCTGAACATACACTACGTATTTATTAAGCCTACAGTACTGAAAGCCTTGTGCATAAGACCAGACAATAAGTTTGATTTTGGCATAGTCTATGCCCTTTGTGTATATGAATGTTTAAAGTGCGTGGTAACTTTGATTAGCCAGTCTGGAGTGCAACTTGCAAAGAAATCATTTTTGGGGCATAACAAGGATTTATTTATGACACAGCTGTGCTGGTGAAGCTACTAGTTACATTATTAGAAAGGCATATTCTAAGGAGTGTTGAGAAAGACGGGAAAAATCAGTTGAAAGAAATCATGTATTTTGAAAGATAAGGAAAGAGAATACCTTCTAGTTTTCTTAGGAATATTCAGAGTTTACCTAACTATACCATGTACAGAACTGCAAAACTCAGACCTGTGAAGATTAGATAACTGATAGCAATTGCAAAGCTGTCTTCCAACTGTTTATGCAAGTTCATATACATGGAGAAAACAATATAGTTGCCCTGTCACATTACTTCCAACATATGAGTCTAGATCTGTTTGGTCTGGCATCCTACAGCACTAATGCCACATATGACAGGTGATTTTTAATATTAAAGGGAAACATATTTGTTGCTTGTATTTGATCTGATCCTCTGCCTTTGAGCCTGGTTTCCAAGGTAGATATAACAATGCTTAGGCAGCAGAATGGCACCACTGATATCTATCTTTATTGAGAATAAGCTCTTATTTGAGCCACAATGGAACACAGTCTTTTCTAGATCATGGAATAATTTAGTTTAGGATTAACAACTAAAGTTCATCTCAGCCAACCTCCTCATGAAATCCGGGCTTATTGTACTAATAAATTGTATTAGCATTCATTATGTCATGTATGGCAATGGAGTGTATGTTTTCACATTCATTATACAATGATTTTTAGTTAGAAACTACAAGACAGAAACATGTTTTTATTCTGATGCTTGTGCAGCTGCTGCCATTGTAATAGGGCTTAGATCCATGATTAGGACATCTAGATACTACAAGAATCCAAGTAATAGAGTTAAGCAAAGACAAATAAACAGACCATTTGACAGGTAGTCTAGCATTCCAGTTAATGTTCTAGCAACTACTAGTCATATTACCACTGTCTACCAATAGATGAACTAACCCCATAATGATGCCATAGAACTACTTTTTACTTTTTAGGGAAAACAGAAGCTTACATGCTACTATGATAAAACAAATATCATAGAAAAACTACAGTAAGCAGTAAGGATAAATACATTAATATTTAAATGAAATGGAATCAAATCTAATCTTCAGAGTAAATCTGTTTTCAAATCATCTGTGTCAATGATGTAGCAGACCAAAGTTTTTGGGAACTTTTTAGCATCACACTGTAAGATATGAAACATTTACTTCATTTTTAGTAAGTTTAAACAAGTTAACAAATGCTAGCACACAAAGAATTATAAGCACTCTTGACAACAGTGGCCAAAATGCCATTACTTATAATTCTATTGTTTGTGCCATCTTTCTTCTTCACTGAAACAGTACTTGTACTAGGACTGATACTAGAAGACTATGTTTTGTCTTTTATATCCATTCTTCTGATATTGGCTAAACTAGACTATTAACAAGGTGCACGTTCTTTTGAGAAGAGCTGTGTTTACACATGCATGTATCCCAGGCTTAAAGGGAATGGGAGGCAGTGTTCTGAATTGAAGGTGAGATTTTTCAGCATTGCTGCAAAGAACAGAAGAGCTTTGCAAGCACTTTTAGCATAGGTTCTCCCATGGACATCAATGTGTTCATGGCATTTTAGAAGACAGATAAAAGGAGAGCAAGAGCCTTCTACAGAGACTGCAGCTTTTGGAAACAGAGCTTAGTTGAACAACTTCTTTTTTTTTTTTTAATTGGTCATAGTAAGGACTATTATTCAAGGCTAGCCTATACTGAGTTTGAAAGATACCTTCCTCGCATTTGGTGTAGCAGGAGGAGGCTTGACAATAGCTCCTCTAAGTCAGTGTTTTCTGCAGTTCATGGAAGAACATTTATTGCACAGAAACAAACATGTTTAGTCCTGGGCATTAAGAGCAGCACCAAATGTTTCTCAAATTGGAATATTTTCCCCATCTGCCCTCTTAGTGAAGGAGTGGTATGTGACAAATGTGAAAACAAAGTTAAATGCTCCTTCATGCTGTAAAGTGAGAATGAAGGTGCATTGAAAAAACATGAAATAAAAGGCTTTATATGTAAGAAATTTAAAAATAAGCTTTTATATTTCCTTGCTGTGTTGTCAGCTTAATGTAACAAATAGGACCATGTGGGGCAGAGCTGACCAGATTATCATATATTTCATCATGCAGAGCAATCTCAGTTTCCAAATTGGGAAGAAAACAGATGCAAGTGATCATGACAGGAAATGAGAAGCTGTAGTTAGTGTAATGCTGCCTGACAGCAGGTGGCCATAAGCTGCCTTCACATATCATCTTTTAGTCTAACACAGTTCCAAAGCTGTATTTTCCCCAAGAGAAATAACTGTTCAAATCCAGGAAAAGCAATGGAACTACTGAAGAAAATACAAATTTGGCAGTGTAGTGACCTGTCAAAATGGCATTCAGTGCTCTTTATAGAAATGTACTTAGAGGGGGAAAAGAAATAAAATTAAAAAAAAAAAGGATACCATGCTATCTGGGTATCATTTCAGATTCATAAGATGAGCCTCTGGACAACTGTGTGAACAAAAGATAACAATTTAAAAATTAACATGCAATTCGCTGGAATCAGCTTTTGCCAAATGGTTACACAGTTTATACATGTCTTCCCATCTCCCTGAGTCAATTAAGATGTGAAAATTTACAGCCTGTTGGTGCACTCCTTCAAAAATGTTTTTTCTCTAACCTACTCGACAGAACAGGTGTTGACATTCTCTCCCATTGTCAGAACATAGCAATAGGACTCTGACATCAAGATTAGTTAAGATAAATTTTTCCTTCTACAAATGTAACATTTCACAAAAAATTTATGTTCAAAAAACTTCTTTAGCAATTTCATTCTTTTTGGCTATTTTTTTTTTAACCTTAGAAATCTGTAGCAATTAGTAGCAATTAGTTTTAAAAAAGGCCTCCAGGGTTTGGGTGTTGTTTGTTTGTTGGTTGGTTGGGGTTTTTTTTGTTTTGTTTTGTTTGTTTGTTTGTTTGTTTGTTTGTTTTTGTTTTGGGTTTTGTTGTGTTTTGGTGTTTTGTTTTTTTTTTAACAGCATTTAAATAGTGAACAATTCTCTAATTTTAAAGCTCTTTTTCCCCCAAGTGGAGAGAAACAATTTGAACAAAATTTAGAAACAAGTAACATTTTTTCTCCATGTGTTCAGCTTCTGGTATAAAACAAAATACCATCACAGTTGTACTGAGCAAGGGCAAGAAATATGTATCTTTTATGTTGTTCTTAATTTTTACTATACGGATTCACATGGTGAAAATTCCCATTGAAAGAAATACTTAGAGAAGAGCCATCAGCAAAACCCAGAAAGTTTTCCATATGTTTCTTTAACTTCAATTTCTTCATGGCATATTTTTAAATAGTATTTTGAAGGCAGTCGGTTTAAAGAGAAGTTTGCCAAGTCTTTGTAAGGGAAAATTTTCCCCAATGAGGAAATTTCTGTGAAAACAAATTATAAGAGTGACTGAATATAAAAAACACATCAGAAGAAAAACACTTTTAGATGAAGGATTTTCACTAGAAAGCTCATCCTACAGTAAAATTTTACTGAAGCTATTTTAACCAAAATAATGTAAACGTTATTTATTTTTTTAGTAATATATCCCAAGTAAAGTGGACACAACTTTCACTTTACATGCCTGGAGTTAGGTTAATTATGCTTAGGAGATAAAAATAAACAGGTTCTATTAAACAGAGGCACTAAATAATTCATGCTGTTGTTTCATGTTAAGTGCTTATTATGTATACATAACTAAGTTTTGCTTAGCTTACATAATATCCAGAAGTTTTGCACCATTTATAGGTGTGTATAAGTATTCATTAAGATATTTACCATTTTTTGTATATTCCACAAGACCTAAATGAAACTGAAGAATTATCTCAGAGGATTAATAGAGTCTTCTGTTCTTTAAGATTCCTTCACCTATAAGGTTCTTCATCAATAAACCTGGTTACAAAACAGAAGCTCCAACCATTACAGCTTTTGTTTGCATAGTTAATCCTATTGTGAAAAAAGAGCTAATAATTTTCCAATCCTGCTTGTGTTCTGATGCATTGCCATACTGTGTTTTACATATCTCAGTTGATGAATGTGTATGTGTTTATTTGGATTTTATTTATAAGACAAATGCTTTCCACTGTGGCATTACATAAATGTTGCTCTACTCAGAGTGATTTCTCCCTAAGAGAAATTAAATGGTTGTTTGACATTATTCATAAGACTTTCATTAGAAAACACTAGCCAAAGGGAAGAGTAAATCAATGCACATATTTCCCTGCTGCTTGAACCAGACATCTCTTGGTACCCAAAGCTCATGCCTTCTGCTACATTGTATCAGGGAACGAATACAGTTAATCTTAATATATAAACAGAAAGACAGCATTTCTTCGCAGATAAGCCAAGAACATGCAAAAGTCTTCCAAAATGCTCCTAAGTGTTATTGCACAACAGTTGGCAATGTCAGAGAGCCAAAGAGTTTTGTTTCATGATTTGGTAATCCTACTGCTAAAGTTCTCTCAGCTAAGTACCTCTCTGTTTAGAATGAGGGAGACCAGCATTCGATCTGACTGCTTAGCCCTTATGTTACTACAGGTACAGCAAAAGACAACAATGAAAGTGGATGCTATTTTTACAATAGAAAGAATACTGATTTTTTTTGCCAAAGGGGTACACTTTTCCTTTCACTCAGACACAAGGCAAAGTGTTAAATGAGGAAGCCTACCTATCCCAAAATAGAATAAACACTGTAAATATAGTAGAAAAGTAACTCTGATACCTTTATTTTCCCAGTTCTGTTTCTCAGTGCTTTACGATACTTTTTCAGACTAAACATAATGTAAGGAGGAATAACCAGATCCTGCCATCCACTGGTCTTCTTCAGATGTGTATAGAGGCAAACATTGTTCCCAAAGTGTTCTGTTAGCAATTCACAGCCTCATGGGCCTGCTGGGCTACAGAACTGACAGAATCCTTCTGTTTTGAGCAGGTGCCATGTAACAACAAGGATTTGAATTCCTTCTCTAGCAGAATTTTGTTAAATTAAAAACAGATAGATGAAGCAGTAACAAGCCCTTGGCTTTCCTCCATGTGTTTGACAGATGCCACCATCACCACGGCAAGAGGGTCAGATCTGCTCATGAACAGCCAGTTTTCAGGCTAACTTGTTAAGCTAAACTGAATTTCAACATGGGGTTTAAGGTTTCCAAATAATTTCAAGAAGGCAGAGAACATATCTGGAATAATAACATTAGGCAGTTAGAACTAGCCAGCTGAGAATGGAATATAAAGAAAATTGAAAACAGCAGGGAACAAAAGCACAGAGCATTGAGTCTTCTGACTATGAACTGTGATAATAATTCTCCCAATTAGAAACTGTTCACAATCAAAAGCATGTTATTTTAGGTTGGCTATAAAGTTACTAAAAAAATAAATCAGAGAATTTGGACTCTGAACTAAAAAGCTGGTGAAGGTTATTTAATTAATGATGGATATCATTCAACTTCACCCAATTCTTGATAAATGACTGACTTTTCAAAGTGTTAGAGAGTAACTAAAATTTATCTTAAAGATTAAGTAACCTAGTTTTAAATTAATTAAAATTATGACTGTACTCTCCAGAGGACTCACTATTGGTGAGGTTATATAGAAAGTGTTTCAACTCTGTGGATAAGTGAAAAACATTGGATTTTTTCCTAGCTCCACAGGATTGTTTGTCATGTACATGACAGAATTTTCTAAGTGAAATAGATTTAATGCAAGGTCCAAATTAATTGGCGTTCTTCAACAAGAACAATCTGGTTTATTCCAGGCAATTATTCTATGAAAAAAATAGCATACCATTCTCTTCTTCATTCTAGAGATTTTAGGAATGACAATCAAGTAAAACTCTTTCCTGGATTCAAGTCCAGTCCTCCAGACATTAATGAGAATCTCTTGTCTCTAAGAAAGACTCCATCACTATAAATCGTTCTATTTTTTTTTTCTAAGCAGAGAATGTTGGATGAAAACAGGAAGCTGCAGTATCTCTAAACAATATTTTGAACCATGAACCAGATGGAAATTGCTTTCACATAATAAGCAAGGTATGTTACTGTCCAGGTTCATGCTAGCACATGCCAACATTGGTGCATCACTTTCATTACAGTCCTCAGTACCATTCATGCCAAGTCATAAAATCCCATCCAAACATGGCAGGTGATGAGCATAGTAGTTATAGTCAGATATTCATACCATTCTATTGTATAAAAAAAGTCAGTCAGAGGTTTTTTCAGCCTACTCTTTTTAAGCAAAGTAATATAAAGATTAAAAGATTAAAAAGAAGTCTGGTAGTTGTGTACTTCCCCACTGCTACCTCAGTTTTCTTTCTTTCAACAAAACTGTTTGAAGAGTTCTAACACAAGCAGGTAAACTTTCTTTTATTGTTTGGGGTTGCTGGATGCAGTCTACATTGTGATGTTGTGTGATATGCAGGTTTCTCTCTGTCAAACACAATAGGCTCATGAAAATCAGGCACAGCTAATTCTGGCAGAAAACTTCAAGGGTAAGATACAAACATTTTTCTGACTTGCTGCTTTATTTCCAAATACTTTCTACTGCCAGAAAAACATCCAGGTTCCTGCATGAAGAGGTTTTCTATTCAACAGAATTGGAAAGAATCAAGATTACTTCAAGATGAGAAAGTGCAAATGTTCAATAATTAAAGTATCTTCTACATAGAATATTAAACAAAACATTAATACTTTGGGTTACAACAAAAGATACCATGCCATTTTGTCACGTGCCCTTATGCAAGGTACCATTCCTTTGTCATAAGCTCTTAAGCAAGTGTTTCATGGAAAGAAGTATAGTGCAGTTCCAATTGCTCAGTGTAATAGCAGACTTTTGTTTCAAATAAGGCATAATTGCACATTTTAGCAAGGGAGAATAGAGTACTGTTGACCATTCCTCCGCTCTCAAGATATACTGACAATGCAATCAGCTGCTTGTGCTAAACAAACCTCATACTGACCACAAGGATAATATAATTATTCACCATAAGTTTCTTGAATCTATGTTCACAGACACTACCCTTTGACAATCACAACTGATGAGTCAGCCTAGAGTTACAAAAGCTGGCACCTTGTAAAAGTTGCTACTAGAGGAAAAGTTGCACTTTCTTTATGGTAAAATACCTCAGGGCAGGTAGTGACATTTTCAGCACTTCGAGTATCCAGGCTTCTCCTATAGTGACTCAAGAGGTTTTGTTCCTGAGAGGTTGTGAGGAGTCAGTCCAGTTGAGCTCAACATTAGGAAATAAAACTTTACTAGAGCAGTAACATTGTCAGGATTTTAGGCTCACTCCTATTCAGATCTTGGAGACAGCACCAGCTAAAACTTAGCAGAAGCAAGGACAAACAGAGAGAGAGCGCACCTTATGTTTTTTATAAAACATAGTGTTTGCCCGCAGAAGAGCTTTAGCCAGGGAAGGAGCAGACAACTCTAACGGCAAATTAGATTTCACACCAAGGAAGTTACTTGACTTTACAAAACAGAAGAAACATGGGGCAAAGACCAAGACCATCAAATGTATTGCAGGAATGTAGGCCCTGAAAGAGCCATCTTACAATGCAGCCTGAGGACCTATGATGCACAAATCCAGCTTGCCATCTATAAATTTTATTTTTTTTTTATTTGCTGCTTTTTGGGGGGTTCTTTGTTTGCTTGTATGTTTTGTTTGCTTGGTTTTGTTGCTTGTTTGTTTGTTAACTTTCATTTCTCTAAGCATAGTTTCTTCTGAAGAGGTGACAGAAAAAGACGTGCTTTGGATGTAATGATGCAGCACACCATCTGAGGAATCTGGCTGTGAAAATGCAAAATACCTGGTAACAAAGCAAAAGATAGGCCAACACTCTAAAAGAAGCAACAAAAAATTGCTCACGGTTTAGGCTTTGTCTATTCTCAGGCTTGGCAAGCTGCAAGCTTTACATACTTTGACCAAAACTTCCCTCTAAACCTAACAGCTCCCATGTCTGCTTTGAGTAGCCCACAACCAACAACCACACTTGCTCTATATTTATGTCTTACAATCAAAAATGTTCTTGATGCAAGTGAGTCACTGTGCTCATGCTGCAGGAAGCATGGCATACATAATGCCCAAAATTGAGTATACAGCCACATTACTGCATTTGTCTTGAGACACAAGGCAAGGTGAAATGTCAAAAATTAATGTGCTGATGCATTCTTTAAGTGCCTGAAAATCAGTGTCTAGTTTCCTGCAGACTGTCAGCATATCATGCAGATCACTAGCTTCAAGATTTTAATTTGGTTTTGACAACATACCAAGAAACTTATGTTACTAGAACCAAACAATTTAATATTTTCTGAGGCAATACTATAGTTCTGTAATAGAATGAAATTCAGTGTAGCCAATCTTTCTACAGAATTTAACAGTTCCTTTTTCAAGTTTCCCAGTAGTGGAGGTTAGCTGTGGTTTTGCAAATTGTTGCAAATGGAAGTAAGCACACTAGGTTCTATGGTGGTCTATGGTGAGATAGTTGATGACCACATGATTATGAAGGGAAAAATCACTATAAATATTGCTTACACAAGCATTTCACATAACTAGTGTCCCCAAAGTTACTGCAATATTCCACAGAGCTAAGCTATCAAACCTAAATTGATACCAGTGCACCCATTACTCCTCTGGTTAATGAAAGAGTGCTTACACTGAACACTGGCATAGGAACTATTTTTATGTTTAATTATTGCTCTGAGTTTCAGTGGTTTTGATTTGTTCAAATTAAAGTCTTATAATAAGTTATTCAGATGCTAGATTGCAGTGCCAGCAAAGAAACCAAAAGGTCATAGCCTATTTCATGTTTCATAGCAACGTTCTAAAGATCTTGTAGGCAGAATGGTACAAAACCACCATACTAGCCAGCAGGCATCACTGTGGAATAGCAATGCTGTAGTAGTAGTTGCACTCAACAAACACCAACCCACAACTTAGTGAAATATCATTCAGTTGATTTTAAGTTACCCACAAGAGGGGAAAAAAAAAGAGTAAAGGAAGAAAAGACAGATTAAGAGAAGAAAGAATAAAGTAAGAGAGCAGAGAGAAACAGTTACTGCCAAGAGGTCACATGGTGGTAGGTTCAAGACAGAAGGCCAAGGCAAGATGGAGATATTGTGCATGGCTGTTTAAAGATTTTGGCTACTCTGGCCACTCCCTCCAGGCAGGGCATTGGGTTCCCTGCTCTCCTGGCTGAAGTGAGGGGCGCCACAGCCCATTAGAGGTTCTGGGGGGTGTGTTATGGGCAGGCTACCCCAGGAGGGCCTCACTGACTGACAGGTGCCCCATGTGGCTCCCATGCCATGTAGCTTCCCATTCTGGAGGCCATGTTGGCTGTAGGCCTTTCCATGTGGACACTGATGCTGGAGCTCTGAGCCCCTCCCTACCACACACCCACACACACAGAGATGAGATGGTTGATTCGACCTATCAGACGAACAACTCAGTGACATGTAAATCCCATCTCTAATAGTACATTGCAAAATGGATATTTCATGTGTTTTCTTTAAATCAAGCATAGAACTGGTATATTTGGAAAAGAAGTAAACAGGGTATATTTCACAAATAGACTTAATTCTGTAGGACTGTCACATGAACACATCTGTACTAGGCCAAAATTTCCATACCAAGAGAAATCAGCAACTGCATATACCAACTATCATCATTAGACAAAAATACAGACCTATTTTCAACATACTCACATATCAAAAATTATTACTCTGCAGTATATGTATTAAAGTATGGACATCTGTTAACAAAACTGATTTCAGAGCTTGTGTTATTCTGGGCCTCTGGCTAGTCCAGTAATTATGATGGTTGATTTTCTATGCCTCGTTATGCTGAAGGTTTCTGCAACGATATGGTGCTTCTCCTGTCCTGGCTTATCAGACCATGAACTTAGGAGAAGTGTGTGCTCAGTGCTTACCCAGCCATGTGGCCTCTGAAAGCCCCTAGAAAGGACACACA
>JAWWLZ010000082.1:81987824-82006393 GCA_035041345.1 Poliocrania exsul | reverse complement strand
GCTGGAGTATTTTCTTCATCCATCCATTTCTGGCATGAAGTTCTCCAAGCTTCATATGGTGAATGCATTGCCACAAAGACTAGAACTTTCTTATTAGTCTTCAAAACAGAGAAGTAGACTAGTCCCTATCAAGCTTCAAGTGGCACTACCCATGAGAATGCCACAATGCAGAATTTAGACCTATGAAGAAAAAGGATTGAGCCACATAATCACGCAGTACCAGTTTCAACAGCTGTATCTTACCATCTTTCCTCTACTCTAGCAGCTGCAGTACAGGTCACAATAAGTAATCTGAATCTTCCTCAGTAAACCAAGTTTAGCTTAGAACTGTGTGGAAGACAGTGGCTCTCCACAATCCTTTAAGGTACACTTTCAACTGTGGCATAGCAGCTCAGATAGATGAGGGATATTTCTAGGAGAAAGAATAAGTTGCCAGTGAATGGCTTAATGAGGCAACTTGGCAGTAAGTGGGCAGAATCATCAAGGGAAAGAAGTCTCTTATTAGGCTCTACACCAAATGTAAAGCGGATTCATGCTGGTCCCAGCCAGACTGGGAATTACAAAACACATGGGATCCTTGCAATGCCACAGAGCACTTGTCATCAATGGCACTAAGGATGTTGCAATCATCTCTAATTGCCTTGAGCACACAACAGGAAAAGCCCATCCTGTTGATGAAGTACCAGGGCTGGCCACAGAGACGAGGTCACATATGTCAGACTAATGAACCAGCGAGTGCTTTTCCTCCTTACCTCAGTTCTTCCATTTACCTGTACTCATGCACTAAACACCCTTAAAACTGAAACAAATATGCTGTGAGACTTGCCTGATACAAACATCTGGCTGGAATAAATATGTGATTACTGGCAATTATGATTATTATGACAATCATGACCAATAACTATCTGTGAGTGAAAACTGCTGACTGAATATATGCCATACAAACTCATACAATATGGGCACAATGTATGGACTTTTAAGAGAAGGAACCACATGAGCTATTACTTGGAATACTGTGTGTGCAATGTTATACATCACCAATGTTATAATTTTGTTAAAGCCCACCATTAGCTATCAGTATTTAAATACAGTTTACAGAAATCAAGAAGACTCAGTGGGCCCATGGAGGACACAACATCATGATCCATTAGCCAGCAAGCTAAGTAACTGGAAAGGGAAATCCACTCCTTTGTGAGCTCATGGTTTTCCTTAGAAGGAAGCTTTGAAGATGAAGGCAGAGCACACAGAAGAGCAAAGTGTTTTTTTTTCTTTTCCCTTGTGCCACACTGCCCAGAATAACTTGCTGGTGGTATTCCAACAGAACACCTGATTTCTGTCAACACCACATGCTGCCTCACACATCCACACTTCCTATACTAAGGGCTGCAGTTCACTCAGGGTTTTTTTAAAGTGAACGCTTTACAGTTATGTTCATTTTAGTCAGATTTAAGACTCAGCAAGAACAATCACTATGTATTGCTTCCAAGTATCCTACTCTTCAAAAGCCATGTAACCTATCATGGAGCTATACAAGGTTTCTTTTTTCCAGCTGCATTACCTGGCTACATCTGACAAATCCAGTTATAAACTCCCACTGAATTTTAGATGAAAGATTATCTAGTAATTATTATATTATTAACTAAGTCTAATGGCATTATAGAAGATGAGAAAAGCAAGGTTGCTGTGATGTTTTGTTTTAAGTTAGGAAGGTTCTCAGAGACAATCACCAGAGAAAGGTGCTTCCATCTAAGAACTTCAAACATAAAGACCACACACTAGAATAAGAGCAGAAGAAAAAAGTTTCAAGCTATTGAGGTAAAAGATTAATCAAACAAACAAACAAAGCAAAAAAACCCCAAACTTGTTCTTTACTCCAAAATCCTTTGATATAAATTACCGTCTTTCACATCCTACAAAAATATTCACCTCATCCCCCTACTCCCTCCAAAATCAAGGTATTTTCAGTACTTTTTGCAGTGGTCATCAGGCAAAGAACTTAAACCCATCCAAAGATGAAGGCCAACAGGAAATTAACTCTATCTACCTCTCTGTACAGTGCACAAGTCTGGACTTAAAAGGAGCCACAAGCATGATGGGCAGATGGAATGGATGAGGGTCCTGGATGAGGTTGATGAGGTCAATTAAGTCCCCTCAGGACCTTCCCATCTAGATGGCATGAAATGAAATCAACTATTAAAAAAAAAAAACAAAAAAACCAAAACCAAAACCAAACAAATAAAAAAAAAAGCAACAAAACAACCAACAAACCAAAACCCAAATAAACACCCTTTTATTGTTTGGCAAAAATTTAGAAAGATAATTATTTGGACTTTCAAATCTTTTCAAAGACAACTTCTATCTCATTAAGAATTTGAATTTATGTATACACAAAAAATGTACAAGCTGAGATAATATCAGTCTTATGTTTGACTATCTGTATACAAATGCATTATTTTGATAATCAGTGCTGGAAATTATACTAGGAATGAGGGCAGATGAGAAAGAGCAGAACACTGCTTAAAAATTAAAGTTAATATTGCTTCTATCGGTCATGCCTGTGAAAGTAAATGGAGATCTTTGGCAAGAGAATTTGGAATTGAAATGTGCAAAAAAAAAAAGGTTTTCTACACAGAGGGAAGTGATGGCAGTTTATAATGTTATGGGTTAATGTTTGACACCATCTTCTTCAAAGAAGTTTACAATTAAGATTTTAGCCATGCACAGTGTTAAACTGGTGCAAGTATTTCTATGAGTAATTTCACATATCAATGAAAACATAGTAATGAAGCAGCAGAAACAGATAGATGTCTTAATGGTCTCCTAGAGGGTTTAATTTAGCAAATTTTATCCTGAAAAATGTGTGAAGTTAATGTCTGCAGTGAAAAATGAGCAAAAGCTATATCATAAGCTGTAACAATAAGATGTAGAAATAAGCAGAGTTTGCATTTAAGAGAATGTCTACCTTTGTGAAATAAAAAAAAAAACACACAAAAACAACACAACAACAAAACAGTAACAACAACAACAAAAAGGAATAATTATTCCACTGGCACAATATGATTTTATCAAGGTTGAAAGGGAAGGACACAGCTAACAAACACTGTCAATCGGTATCATGCTGAAAAATGTAAGAACTAGTGGCTGAAATCTTGTTATGACAAGCCTAAATACCCTTCAGGTGGAAGAGTTTTTTAGTTATGATGACCTATTTAGAAAAATAGCCCCTCATCTGTAGATGAATGTCAAGCAAATGTAGGAAAAAATGTTTTGAACACGATACTCAATACTGTATATAAAACAACAAGATGTGTCCAAATTCTGTCTGGAGGAACAATTAAAAAAAAAAAAAAAAAAAAAAAAAAACCCAAAAAAAAAAAAAAAAAAAAAAAAGGAAAGAGAACAGAATAAATTTTGCAGTGTCATTTCAGTCATGATACAGGAATCAATACATCTAAATAGTCTGTTAACTTATTTTAGTTTAAATTTATGATGATACATATAAAATTTTTATACAAGTCCCATTTATCAGAAAAATATTCAGAAGCTAGATATGCTTTTACAAGTGGGGAAAGAATGAAAAATGTGCTCAAAATATTACAGAGTGAGTAAAATTGTAATACCTTCCTGTCCTTAAATACACAGATTTCAGTGTTTATTTAACTTTTGCATTCTTCATCAAGTTTAAATAATTTTATATTTTTCACTTAAAATACAAGTTTTGTTTTCTGAACTATTGAGGTGATCCCATTGAATTTTATTATCTTATGGTAATATTTAACCTGAAGTTACTCAATATTCTCTTTGAAGTCTCTGAATTAAGTGTTTTATAGTTTGAAACCTATGTGATAATTAGTTTTCTTTAGAAAAAACATGCTAAAATTCCACTTTTTGGACTATAATTTCCCTTCAGATCCTGTATACTATTTAAGCTATAGCAGAGATTCCTATAGTTGTGCTATTAGAGATAGTCTCCATATGAAAAATACTGATGAGACTTTTCAAATGCTATCCACATCAGCACTTAAAATAAAGATCTAGAATCAAAGTAAATGGAAAGATTTCAGAAGAGGTTTTGAAGGGATCAACTCAAAATCATTTCAGGACCTATGTCAACAATCTATATTATCACCTAATTTTAACCATAAATACTTTAGATACTTCTGATTTCTAGCAGAAAAGTACATACAGATACAATGCAAAATTAATCAGAGGTTTCTGTGTTTCTGTTTCTCCTGTTGTTACTCCCTTTTGTTGTGTTGGTTGTCAGACACAAGAATCCCACATTGCTGTTATCCTAAAATCAGTCCAATATGTTCTCAGTTCAGAAAGATCAGCATACATTTAGAGAGAAGTAGATGTAGTATAAAACAAGACTGTTACCTTTGATTTTCTTCCAAACTTAAATTCTGCTTTATTTACAAACAGAAAGCCTAGATCACTGTGTAATAATAAAAATTCTGATATGAATCTGAATTTAAGTTTTGAAAGACTTATCAAAAAGATGAGTTTATTTACACACCCCTTAGATTACTTAGGTTAATTAAATTGCAAGTACCTTTGGGTTTTTTAATTGTTGTTGATTGCCCTGTGCTTTATTGACTTAAAGAGGAAGTACGTTATTTTCACATTATTTACTTTCCAGCCTCAGTGAGATATATCCCATATTCTCTTCAAAAGCTTTTCTTGCTTTCAGGTGCCGGTAGACACAACATGACTTTTCACACTTCTTTTACTTAATGCTTTGGTTTTAGAACAGTATTAACTGACATAAACCCCCCAATATTTAACACACTAAATTTATGAAAAATATGAGTATTGTTCCCAACAAGAGTGCCCTGCTGCCTCATAAGCTTTTCTGTTTTCCCTTGTGTGTCTGGACTTGTTGACCTGAGTATTGATTTCTAGTTTGCCTGAGGACTAGAAAGCAAATTTCACCCCAGTCTTCAAAATGGCAAGGAGGACTGAGGGCATTACCAGCCAGTCAGTATCATCTCAATCCCTGGAGAGATGATGGAGCACCTCATTCTGGAGGGTATGTCTAAGCACATGGATGATAAGAAGGTGATCAGGAGCAGTCAATATGGTTTCACTAAAGGTAAATTATTTATGACCATTCTGATTGCCTTTTTAAATTAAACAACTACCTGGATGGATGAGGTTAGAGCAGTGAATATTTTCTTCCTTTATTTTAGCAAGACTTTTGACACTGTCTATCACAACATCCTCATAGACAAACTCAGGAATCATGGACTGGAGGAGTGAACAGTAAGGCGGATTGAGAACTGGCTGAACAGCAGATTCCAGAGGACCGTAATCAGTGGCACAGGGTGTAATTGGAGACCTGTCACTAGTGGTGTCCCCCAAGGTTACTGGGCCCAGTATTGTTCAGCTTATGACTTGGATGAAGGGGCAGACGCCTCCTCAGCAAGGCCACTGACGACACAAAACTGAGAGAAGTAGCTGATACCACAGAGTACTATGCAGTCCTTCAGAGGGACCTTGTCAGTTGGAGAGATGGGCCGACAAAACCTTCTGAATTCTGAAGTTCAACGAAGGCAAACGCAGGGTCCTGTACCTGGGGACAAGTAACCTCATGCACCAGTATAAGCTGGAGGCTGACCAGCTGGAAAGCAGCTCTGCAAAGGGTCTGGGAGTCCTGATGAATGACAAGCTGTCCATGAGGCAGTAGTGTGCCCTGAGGGCCAAGAGGCCAACAGAATCCTGGGGTGCATTAAGAAAAGCATTGGCAGCAGGTTGAGGGATGTGATCCTACTCCTCTGCTCAGCTGTGATGGAGCTGCATCTATAGTATTGTGTCCAGTTCTGGGCTCATCAGGGCAAAAGAGACATGGAGATCCTGGAGCACATCCAACAGAAGGCAACAAAATTGATTAAGGGACTGTAGCATCTCTATTATGAGAATAGTCTGAGGGAGCTGGGCCTGTTCAGACTCTAGAACAGATGACTAAGATGAGACCTCGTGAATGTATGTAAGTACTTGAAGGGAGTGTCAAGAGGCTGAAGCCAGTCTCTTTCCTGTGGTGCCAAGCAATAGGACAAGAGGAAATGGGCAGAAACTGATGCACAGGAAGTTCCACCTGGATATGAAGAAGATCTTCTTTACTGTCCAGATGACCGAGCACTGCAACAGGCTACACATAGAGGCTATGGAGCCTCCTTTCCTTGATATTCATCTGAACACAATCCTGAGTAAAAATGTTATATGGTGCTATATGGGACCCTGCTTGATCAGTGGTCCCTGCCAACATCATCCATTCAGTTTTTCTGTCATATTTTCACCACCTCTGCTCTTTATTTTACCTTCCACTTAGAATAGCAAAAGACTTAAACTCTACATGCCATTTATAGTGATTATAGAGGTAAGTCCTTGAAAATAATAAACTGAATTTAGCGAGTCATGTTATTTGGTGTTCCTCTCCATCCTCCTGCTTTGAGATCCCTGTTTGCAGCTACACTTTTTTAAGTTTCTTTCACTAGCTTGAAGCCTTTCCTTATTGCATTAATTCTGCCTCAAAATATAAATTTAAAGCAGGTATTTAAAACAGATCATGTTGACAATTCCAGCTTTCTTCTTTACATCTGATGTCAAAATTCTAAAGCTGTCCAATAAAGATGAAGTATTGACATGATTTGATTAAGCCTGTGTATTGTTCTATCATTAATCCATTGCAAATTCGTAATGTCCTATATAAATAACTAGAAGTAAAATGTTAATTTATTAGATGTACAAAAGAGTTTTACATTAATACTTCTAAGGGAGCATCTTCCAATTTAAATTATATAAAACCATAAGCTGGACTGTACAATCAACACTCAGTATCTGCCCTGAGCCACAACAAATTAATACAAATCAATGGTAGGTAACAGCCCTTAATGTAAATACCTTCTGACCATTCCTATCTTCTTGTGAATGTGCTTAACAAGATCCAGGCATTCTTCCAAACACTTTTTTTTCCATTGTGCATTATTTTCCAATGTGCATTCCTTAGACCCTGAGATTAGCCCAGCTGGGTAGATCAAGGTGCTAGTAATGTCAAAGTCATGGGTTTGCTTTCCTGGGAGTTGAAAGAAATTTTACAAAAAGAGAAGCAAACGTTACTAGAAACTGCACATTGATCTCTTCAATATGTGCAAATTGGCAGCACCAGCATATAAAAACCCAGCAGCTTTTGCAATTACAAGGAACAGCTATTGGAAACTACGTGAGTTTAATTTCTGACTTACTTAAGAACTGTTTTCAAACTATAAAGGGAAAAACTTGGGTATGTACAGGTATAAGAACAGATGTGGCAATGATTGATAAGTACCTCTAGGCAAAATTCCTGGTCTCTCACTCCAGAAAGTGTTATTCTAATTTAAAAAAACCAACCAACCAACCGAAACAACAACAACAACAACAACAAAAACAACCAAATCCAAAACACCCACCAAATCAGGAATAAAAAATGAACAGGAGGAATGGTGTGTGTGAGTGACGAGATCATTAAAACAATTTTTTTCTTAAAAGAAACAAATGAAAAAAATCACACTACAAAGAGAAAACTAAACTGAAAGAAATAAAATGTGCATACCATTCTCTTTGTGTTTTTAATCATGTATGAATAGGAAGAATATGTTGAGAAGAGAGCAAGTGCAGGGTTTCTATTATTGACTAGAATAAATCACCACTGAATCCGTATCAGCTCCTGCAAGAGGATACAGACAGATCGTGCTGTCAGACAAGTTGCCATTTCTGTAAAAAGTTACGGGAAACAATCAGATTTGCCACCCTTTGTGCAGCACTGGTGAATATGAACAGAGGCTGAGCATCTCGGAACCTATTTCAATACTTTAGTCTGGACAAAAATGGACAAACTTAAGATACTCAAATATGTTGAAGTTAACACCAGATTCTAGGCTGGTTCAAGGTTGTGTGGCTTCTGAGTAGATAGAAGACTTAAAGAATGGTGCTTTGGTGGATTGTATATCTAAATCTGAACTTTGTTATACACAAAATTGCAGGAAATACCATAGCTGATAAATGAGAATTTAACAGCACAATTAGATCACTGGTACACCAGCCTTTCTGAAGACACTATATATTTATGATTACTTTTTTACAAAGCTATTATATAAAACCATCAAATTCTTTAGATTTTAAAATTAATTTATATCAAAGCTCAAAGAGCATTAAATATACATTTGGTATTATTTACATTCTTCTGAGATCACTGATGTATATGGAACATTATAATCCATGGAAGATGCAGGAAATAAAAATGAGAAACCTTGTAAATTTAAAAAGGCTTAAAACTTTATTATTATTATTATTAGTAGTAGTAGTAGTAGTAGTAGCAGTAGTAATAATAATAATAACAACTTCATTATTTTATTAAATCTTTCAAGCATATTTTGTTAATAAAGTTTTTCAGTACATTTATACGAGAAATTATTCTCAGGTCTCAAAGTGGTTGAAACACTTTGAAAAGATACTGAAAAGACCTGCTTGTAAGAAAACAATTCAGACAGAATGGAAATAATTTTTGTAATCTCTTTCTAGTTATAAGAAAAGAATTTTTTTAAATGAGAGAGCTGGGTAACCTGCAGTGCAATGTTTACAGATAAAATCACAAAAAAGACTGTTGGCCACATATTTAGCTATTGCCTATTTAAACACAGGTAAATTAATTGTTTTTAGATAACAGGAAAATGAATTTTAGACAAAAGCATGTGAAAAGAATATTTTTCAAAGTCAAAAGGAAGAAATATGAAACTTAGGAAAGACTGGGCATGAATAGTTTTAAAATCTTGAGTTTAAATATTAGGTATTATCATGCTACCTAAACTGGTCATAAAAATTTTAGCTAATACTTGAGGCCAGCCAACCTAACAAATAAAAATAACTGCTTTCCATTATTTTGTGTCAAGATGAAATTACCTCACTTTATTTAATGTTGAGATAGGAAGTTCTCTGTGGATGGGTTTTGAAGCAAACTTCCACATCTTCTTTTCTTTGCTTAGTGTACACAAGATGATATCTGGCAGGTCTTTGCTCTAGTTTTAGTTCCCTAACAGGATGGGCAAAGGAAGGGCCAGCTGCAAGAGGCTCCTTGCTCTCCATGGTCCATTCAGAGCAGCTCCTCTCCCTATTGCAAATATGATATGTTGACTGCTGAAGAGTCTTAGTTATTATCACTGCCTAATTCCCTGAAATCTTTGAGTTTTTTCCCCAGCGCAGAGGTACTCCATATCTCTTGAGAGTACAGATAGTCTCTGCACAGGAAGGGAGTAATACTTCAAGGGTTTGACTTCTGGTCTGTTTTGTGTTAGATATGTTTGCATTGTGTTAGCTCCTGGGCTAGCGAACTACAGAACAGTCACATTGTGTCTGCAAGAGGATTATCTTGAATTTTCAATCCAAGGTTATAACTTGCTTGAATTCAATTTTTTTCAGCTGATTCCTCAGTGTCCAATAGCAAGGTAATTACCTGTTGCCCAAGGAAAGTCTACCAGATTGCTTTCTGAGAAAAAAAATTGCCCTCTCTCAAATTTCTGGGAAAAACAAAGTTGCATTGCTTTTGAGTCCTGCTAGTAAGTACTAATGTAGTGGCCAGGACTTGTTCCTTGGGTTAATAATAAAAAAAGTAAAGGTGAAAAACAAATAAGTGTAACATATAGGAAAACAAAAAGGATACATGTGAATATAGTGCAGAGAAGGGAAAGTAAAACATGAATATGATTTAACAATGGAAAATATTGGAAGAGGTTCAAACAGCTGGAAGGCCAGGATTGTCAAAAAAGCGCAAATTTGTAAACATTTATCACTGGAGGGCAAATAAAAATTCACTCACAGCACTTGTTGCCCTGTACTGCCCACAGATCAGCTGAAAAGTTTGCACTAGTAGCCCCAATGGGTGCCATAACTCTCAATGGCTCGTGCATGACATGTGCCTAACAAAGGATTTCTGATACTGCAACCCCCCATGCACTTTTGCCTTAGTAGAATGTGTTCACATTGTTATTTCAGATTTAGTTTCCTGTCAAGGAACTCGACTTCTTAAAGTAAAATTACTGAGACCTGGAGCAGTGTAAGACAACTGGAGATGATTTGGATTCATATCAAAGGAGTCAGACTGGTGATGTAGGTGAACAAATTGATTCTCTGGAGAAGGAAGCTGTTTTGGTTTACCTTGGCAAAATGCCAAGTACCCACTACAGAGTCTGAATTCTGTCCCAAGGGAAAAGGAGGGAGGGGGAAAAAAAAGTGAAAAGCCAAAACCTGAAATGGCAAGCTTCTTATAATTACATAGAAGAGAGAAAATCAAAACCAGAATATGATATAACACATATATATACGAATGTGAAATGAAACAACAACAATCCCACTGAGTTGCTCACCCAACAATACACATTTCTACCACCCCAGCCACTAAACACCCCAAAAGACACCCCCCAAGAGATACCTGGCAAGAGAGGAGAAAAAAATCAATTCTAAAAAATGTTTACTTCTCAAACTAGACCACAGCTGCGGAGTAGTGGTGGGCAGCAGTGAGGCCTTGCTGCCCAGAACAACACACATGTCCTTCTCAGTCAAGTAGCCATGGAGGAAAGAGCCCCAGGCACCTCCCTCCCTCACTTTTACACCTGTTTCGACAACAGATGATATGAAATATCTCTTTGGTTGCTTAACAACAAATTCTGGAGATGTTGTTATGGTATTGTCTCATTTAGTATCCTTTGCAAAAAATGTTGTTATACTCTGTAAGGAATAAATTGGGAGAGTTGGTAGCAGAGGAATTGTGAACATATCAAGTGTGCTTTGACTACCAGAAAATTCTTGCCTCAAGAAGATTTAAGAAGAAAATGACAACTGCTTTTGAAATTCTGTTAAATGAACTAAACACAACATTTAACTCTATGTGCTGGTTTAAAGGTAAACCAGAAGGAGAAATGAACCTGACTCAACAAAGATTAAGAGTCAGAGTTACAATTTACTAAAAAGATTACAATAAATACAATGATACAAGGAAACATTGGTTTTAACCCACAAAAAAACAGATGTATAACCCAGCATCATGACACAGGAACAGAATGGTGTTCATTAGCCGCTGTGCTGAACGCCACATGGTCCACCCCCAGTACAAAATAAAAGGAAAGGAAAACATGTTTGTGCAGATAATGGTCACAGCCTGGTTGAGAATTGCAGTTGCAGACCTGCTGAGGTTCTGATCCTCCTCTGGATGCAACAAGTGGTACCAGAAGTTCCCAAACCCCAAGATTATATATGCTCAGGTTCAGGTGGGAATTCCCAGTACCTCCCTCAGAGTAGAGAGTTCCACAATGGGTGATTTAACTCTGTGAGTCATGGGATAATTTTGGAATCTTTGATGGCCCATTAACAGACATGCCCCCTCAGGCTGGATAGGAAGGTGCTAATGACTCCCTGGAGGGGAGTTATCAAGGCTGAGTGATTAGTGCAAAGACAGGAACACTTCCCTATCACACAGAGTTCTTTAACATCCAGCTTGTAGCCTGAGATGTCAGGTGTGCCGTGGGCAGCAGCTGCAAAGGGTCCATTATTAACAGTCCAAGCGGAATGACTTAGAGGGTGTAGAATACACAGTTTTGGTTACATCTACACAGTGATAAACTGGTCCTAGCCACTGCAACTAGGACATATTATTATCAGAAAACTTCTGAAAGTTACTTGTCTGTTCTATAACTGCTTAGGTATTTCTGATTTTATGGTTCAGGACTTCTCTTCAGTTCAAAGATTGGATGATGAGGAAAACAAAAATCTCAAATGTTTATAAAATTTAGTGTTGCTAAAATACCATTTCTCAAACCTGATTAGTGTTCAACATTGGAATTGTTGCCATCTGAAACATCTTTTCAAGTTAGTAACTTGTCAGGGTGATGAGAAAATAAAAATCTCTACTTTTTGACAAAGAAAAAAACAAAACAAAACAAAACAACCTCCTTGCCTTAAAGTTTAGACTGTAAAATTTGATTTAAAATTGAAGCCATTTTAGTCCTCTTTGAAAAAAAACAAAAAAACTCAAAACCAAAACAAAACTGTCATTTCCCTGCATCAATCAAGATCAAACTAACATTCATGCAAATATTAGAATCCAGGTGAAATATATTTGCTGTATTCCAAATGCGACTTGTGCTGAAACTGGTTTTGCAGCTGGGTAAGCATTTAAGGGTGCTTTGATCTAAACAAGTGTCTGAAGTAGTCTCATTTGATGGTATACACATAAAAATGCTTGTAAATTTGAATTAGTTCTGAACTTGATTGAAACTTCTAATTTCCATTTCTCAGGCAACATTTTTAGTATAAAATTTATGCCTATAAAGCAGAAACTTTTTATAAATGCTATACATCATGGAATTTGCAAATTGACTCAGGAAAATACTTGGCATCTTGTGGGAAGATTTCACATTTTGTTTGCACAACACCTTCATAATGTGCTTGTTGAAGCTTGCTTGAGAGGCAGAGACTGTAAAAATGAAAAATATCATCACCTTAGAGTCATTCCTCTCGAACTTTTTATTTCCTTTCCAATAAGGCCATAGTCACCACTCATGAATACTTCAGTTAGTGCAACTGGCTGTTTGCTAGTAACTTTGCTCTCCTAAGTGACAATCCCAAGCAAGGTTAGCTGCATGATTTTATTTGATTTACGTTAGAGTGTGTGTGTATATATATATATATAAACTAGCACTGTATATAATAAAGTAGACTATAGCTCTGCCCCCTTTACTTGTTTTACCTGTTTAGAAATGTGAAAGTATAGTTACTAGAATGACAATATTTGTGTTAGTCTCCAGCTGTTACAATAACTTCCTTTTCATACCCAGGTCATTGCTTCCATCACTGATAAGAATGAACAGAGGCTTCATGAAATGAGCCACAGCTCTATCAGTGCAATTGAACAACCATTTTGTCCAGGTGCAGTGTTGTTAGTGATGCTACTGTCCAAAATCATGGCTTTGTAAAGTGATCAAGTACCTGCAAACGGAAAATTGTGTTTTACGAGGAAAACAGAAAGAAATACTTCAGTCTTGCTAACTGTCCTTAGTGAAAAGTGATTTTATTCTCCTAGAAATACAGGAGTGTGCAAGAGGAGAGTGCTGTCATTCAACCAGGAGTAAAATATCACTTCTATAAATTATGACTCTGCAATAGAACTATTAATTCTTTTTTTTCTTTTTTCTTTTTTTTTTTTTTGTGTTTCATAGTGAACAGTTCAGGAAACTGTATTGCTTCCTCTACTCACTTCCTTGAATGTCTTGTTGATGTTGCTACAGTTCTTTGTGCAGCATAATGAAAGTCACTGATTTCTCAAGGTTTACTTGCTACATGTGGTTGACCCATGCTTTATTATTTGAAAACTCAAGAGACAACATACTATATTAGAATATGACTTTTAGGACATAACTGTAGTTGAAGCAAAACATACTCTGAAAGCAGTTTCTGGTGAGCTTTTTGTGCCCCTGTTAGGGTTGACACAGCATTTTTGTTTGTTTGTTTTGAAAATATCCTGACCATATCTTTTCTACACAACACACTGCTATTACTTTGATCATAGAATCATAGATTATCCTGAGTGGGAAAGGACCCACATGGACATCAAGTCCAGCTCCTGGTCCTGCATAGGACCACCCAAAGAGCATGCCTAAGAGCATTGTCCAAATGTTTCTTTGTTGCAATGCCTAGACACAGTTCTTACTGAGCCTTTGTGCATCTAATTTTAATTTTTTTCTGGTAGTTTGTTCAAAGTCCTCTTCATTATGGATTACAGCTACTTGAGGAACTGGGGAAAGAAGGGCAAACTATTTTTACGTTAACACTTTTTATCCATTCCTGCGCAGGAATTTCATTAACTACAAGAAGGATTATATGTAGAACTATTTTCTCACAGAGTTACACACAATTCTAAAACCTACACACACCATGCACACTGTCTAACATCACATGGCTATAGCTAAATATTTAGTAATATATATTTCATAAAATTGCTAGATCCAAACAGTCTTTATGTAACTTATTTTTAACTTTGAAAAAGCAGTCTTTAGATGTATTCCTCCACGAAGTTTTAGCAAGTTTCTTTTCTCTCTTCTGTATGAGCTCAAGGTCTCCAAACAGATTCCATTTTTATCTGAGAAGCTGGCACCTGTGTATCTGTCCTTGGCTTGCGAGCCTGAAAATGTTTGTTTTTCAACACTTCTTGAACTCTGGCAGGCTTGGTGCTGTAGCAGCTTCCCTGGGGAGCCTGTTCCAGTGCCTGGTCACCCTCCAGATGAAGAACATTTTCCTAATATCTAAGCTAAATCTCTTCTGACAGCTTCAGGCCATTCCCTGGGGCCTGTCACTGGTCTCCAGAGAGAAGAGATTTTTGCCTGCCCCTCCACTTTCCCTTATGAGGAAGTTATATATCGCTATGAGGTCTGCCTTCATAGGCTGATCTCTCCTCTTCTCCAGGCTGAATAAGCCAAGTGACTTCAACCACTCCTCATATGACTTCCCCTCTAAACCTTTCACTATCTTTGTAGCTCTCCTTTGGATGCTCTCTAATAGCTTAATATCTTTCTTATATTGTAGCACCCAAAACAGCATGTAATACTTCAAGTGAGTACTCCACAGTTCTATGCTTACACAAACCATGACCACATTCTTGTTTTCCTGACCCCTTATAACCAGAGTATACCAATACCTAGTTTCACTATAAAACCTTTTCCTTTCCTTTGTTTTCGTTTACTGAGATCATGCTTCCCATTGTCATTCTACTGTCCAAATCTGGATTGTACCAAAGGAGAATCAGGGAAGAGAAAGTACTGGAGGAAAATCTAGAGGAAAACAAGCCTAATAATTAAAGTATCCCCTGAAGCTGTGTCCATTCTAATAAATTAAGTGTGACCAGAAACACTGCTTAGCAATAAACATATTCTGGCAAGATCTTTCTCAGCAAAACTTGTTTCAATTCATCTAGTACTTTCCCCCCCTAAAATTCTCAGATTCAGTACACCTTTCAGGGATATTTCAGTTTACTAATTTAGATAATACTATGTCATTTTGAACTGTGGAGCTGTTGTTACTGTGCGTGGCTCTCAACCTTTGTGCTTGCCATGCCACACTTGAGGCCTCACTAGACACAGGCACTATGCAATACAAGTTTGGTTGGTGTGTTTTTAATCAGCAGAGGGTAAAGCTGTTTTCTTTTGTTTTGTTTTGTTTTAATTTCTATTTTTATCATACGGGATTGTGGACTCAGTCCACTGGGAGTTAAGAAGGTCACTAGATGAAGTGTCCAGGGCTCTGACCACATGAGCTCCTTTCTGTTTATTTTGTTGCTTTTGATGGCAGAGTCCAGCTCATGAAAGGGATAAAGGCACACAGCTTGATCACAAAATGGAGAGGTTAAGTGAAAAAGCTAATCTTGAATGCCTAACAAACAACTTTCTATTCTGTGTAGTTGTACAAATAAGACTACATTACACTGAGTTGCAATAGGTCCTTCTGATTTTGCTCCATATGTTGATATGGATAAGACTGAGCCATCATGGGTAGAGAACCTAGAAGACAGCCTGCAAGCATCCACCTTGTGTCTCATGGATTTCCTTGCATATATTTCTAAAATTGGAGTAAGGGTTAGCAGGGATTACAGTCCTTATTGACAGGACAAGCTCCCTGAAGGCTGAGATGTGGTGATTGGTAGCCAATACTAGCTGGTACTGGTCCTGGTCTCCTCAAACAATCACTGAACCTCTTCTTCATGTTCACTGCAAAGTGCTGACATGACTGCATGGCTTCTGGTGATGTGACCTTCACAGATGTGTGGCACTGCTGGTGGAGTTAAAAGACCTTTGAACTAGGGCTTCCTCTTCTCTTTGTTCTCAAAGAAATTCAACTTCTGATTTTAAGACAGAGATTCCTTAGAGAAAACTAGCTCAGGTTTCATCCAAATTGCACTACAATTTTAATTTTCTCCTAGGTAAAGTCCACCTCAAGAAGGGAAGTATATACTTGTCAGTTTTGGTGTAAATCACTGATGTAGAGTAAAAGTATCTGTTATGGTGATAACTGCAGAAAATAAATGAGAAAATAAATGAAAAGCATTATAGATAGCAAAGGATAACAACTCAGTGAAATTGATGACCAATGCAGAAGATAATGGGGCAAACATACCATAAATATCAAATATATAACAAAACTGAGGACAATGGAGAAGGATTAAACAGTTGTGGAATGTTAATTTGGAAGAATACAACGTTGTACGTGATTGGAGTTGTTTGGAGATATCTTTTGAGCAACCTTGCACCTGATGAAGACAACAATTAAAAAAAAAATATTTTTATCAGGCTATCTGTTTATGCCTTTTGTTGTCAAGAGAGAGTAACATGTTTCTTCTAACATTGATGAAAGAATGCCCAGACAAGAAAGACTGTACTTCCTAATAGTAGCCTTCATATCAAAATGACATGAGCATCAGCTGCCTTTCTCAGAGAAATGGAGGAATTAGGACAATATGAACAAATATTTTTGTGGGTGTGTATTGATTTAAATCTATTATGTGGTCAAAGGCATCCATTTGGTTTTAATTTTTTTTCCCCTTAAATAAGATGTTCAGATACTTACTTCAGTCTATTTGGAGTTCCTAAAGGGGTTTAGGGTAAAGCAAGACAGCTGGGCAGTGGGATCCCTTGCCTTTTTCAAGAAAAAAGAGATCCTGTACTCATTATATGATGATACTGCCTAATGAAGTAAATGGTCCTAATTTTAGCTTTCCGCTCTAAAAACATCTGTGCACTTCTGAGTCAGACAACAGGACCATGAGCTTCCTGGTTCCTGTCATAGTCCTGATTAAAAAATACTCAAATGACATTGAGTAAGAATGTTATTGGTAAAATGTGGGGAGTGTATTTAAATTTTGAGAATCACAGAACTTTCTTGTACTGAAATTAGACACTGCACCATCACTTCTGCTTTGTTATATGTTTGTTTAAAACATCCATGGCACATGAAGTGAAACTGACTGTAATCTTTAACAACTGTATTTTAGCTAATGTGATCACTAGGGATAGCTGAGAAGATCAATGTTTTCCAAAGGAAAGGAAATTCAGACCAAGGAATCTGAGAATTATGAGGTGGGAGGTTTCTTTTGCAGTTTATATAAACAAAGGTTATTGTCCAAAGTACAGCTACTCTTCTCTTACACAAAGATGTCTATGTCCTGTTTCTGATTTTGCCTGCTGGCTATATTAACTTTCAAAGTAGCTACCAGGGTATTTCCACATTTGATTTAGTAGAATAGATGGCAGTATTCTGTGTCCTACATGTACTATGACTTTGTTGTTTTATACTATGTTTTTTTTTCAATTATAAAACTGGTACAGCAAAAAGAATATATAATCTACCATTCCAGGGGAAATACTTGCTTTTACTCAAATTGAAAACAAAATTCAAAACTTCTTTTAGGTAAGCTGGGAAAGTTCCCTCCAGTACTCTGCATCTGGTGATACAATGCTGAAAAAGACATGTTTGGAGACTGATGGTAATAATTTCCCGCATTCTACAGAAGCTACTTTTCTTGGTGCTGCTGTTCCTCACAGATTAAATTCACCTTGAACATATGGGTCATGTTAAAAGTGAATCCCACACTTTAGGCCGTTTATACATGGAACAGCCATAAAGCTGTGATTCTTATCTGCTGTTGGGTCAACCTGATGGTTAGTGGTTAATTAGAGTGGTAGATATTGTTACTTCATTTTACTGAATGTTTCTTTAAAAAGAACAAGTAAAGTGCCTTTTATCCCTTTCCTTTATTTATGAGAATGGGAAATGTGCTTATTTCCCATTGAAGTGGAGGACATATTTACTTCAAATAACCAAGATCTGTAGCATTCTATAAAAGAACTTTTAAAGACAAAAATTTAAACACCCAGCTTTGGACAGTTTATTTCAATTGCACAGGGCATAATTTTTATGCTGTTGTTTTCTCTTTATTTTTAATTCAGTTTGCATCATTTTCCCCCACTTTAGTTTCTTGTCCTTTTACATGTTGCTTTTAGAGCTCTACTTGACAAATATATAGAACTCTCATAAATTTCAGTGGGAGCTCCTCGCACCAAGGCTTCATGATGATCAAAGTTGCCAGTGTAAACTGAAATATATGCTGGAATTGAAGACTTTAAAACATACAGTTTCTACTGTAGTGTGTGTGGTACTGTGAAACAAATATATTTTCTATTACCAAACATGCATAATCAGTTTTAAATTTTTGTTTCTTTTGTATTAAATTGATTATTTCAGAATCTCACAATCACTTCTTGCAGAACAAGCAAAAGTGCATACCAGAAGAGATGTGTTGTAATATGAAAGAGAAACTTCAATTCCCAAAGGTTTTTTGTAGTGATAGAAATGCAGCATTTCCACATCAAAGTATTCAGAATACCTGTGTTACACCAAAGTACACGTAAAGTACATGAAGTTGTTGTGGTTTGGAATTATTATGTAAATTCTCTCCCCTGCCATTAACTGTCCTCACCAGTGGTTAACAAAGAAAA
>JAWWLZ010000082.1:81907576-81967668 GCA_035041345.1 Poliocrania exsul | reverse complement strand
CAGAAACAAAAGAAGGCAACCTGGCCTCACCCAAGTGATCAGGAGTCAATTGTTTTCTTTGTTAACCACTGGCGAGGGCAGTTAATGGCAGGGGAGAGAATTTACATAATAATTCCAAACTACAACAAGATGTTATATGCAACTTCACTGTCCTAACAGACCGAAAAGATGAGTCATTCAGAAGGGCCCTTAAAAAAGAAATGAGTAGGTCCTATCTAGTTTTGCATGGTGCAGTTAAGGATTGGGGTTGAAAGACCATGAAAGTAGATTTAGGTTTTGAATAACTAAGCTTAAAACATTTCAAGTTCAGGAAAAATGAATGCTGGTGGAAAGAAATAGTTTGAGAAGGTGGCCTCTTGAACACTGGCAGTTATACGTACTGCAGAAAGTTTTCTCACTAGTTACTGACATGTTCCAAGACAAACAAGTATCTCTGGGCCATGTCAACAATGACATTAGGTTTTGTGAGCCAATCACCACAAGAGAAAATTTTTAAGAGAGAAACTGTTCTCAGCTCAAAGTAAGTAGTAGCCTTGAACTGGAGCCACAATAAGATAGATAGATTATTCTGTTTTTATGACTGATGTCTCTTCAGATTTATGCAGACATGGGGAACTTGATTAAAAGACCTTTGTTAACATGTCTCAACTAGCTATATTAATTGATATATACTGCATAAAGATTGGAGAATCACAGTGAGCTAAAACCCTTCAGAACTGTCCACATCATTTCTCACTGGTATCTTACTCTCTTCATGTTCAAGCAGTACAACCGCCCTGCAAATAGGAAAAGGTAGATCTGCAAATTGTGATGATGGACAACCCTGAATGGCAGATCTGAGCTGCAGATATCTGGGAGAAGCTTCAATATCTTACTTTCTGTGCTTCATCACTATCACCAAAGCTGAATCTATCTCAGAAGTTTCTGATGCCATGAGTATTTGTGCGTGTAATTTCAAAACCATTTGTATCTCAAAAATGCTGTAGTGGCAGTTCTTGCCCTGGAAGTGTGTAGACACTATCATCATGATCTGTCAAACAATCTGCAGATATATTGTGTTTCCAGGCTCTTGTAGAAATGTGAAAAGGTTATTTCTGGGGTTGTTGTAGATATCAAAATTGTATATCACATTTGGCAATGGTTCTTGCTAGAGCATCAATTCTGTGTATTTTCTTTCGTGTGTAGCATTGGGAATTGGTTTTCCTTTTGACATAGGATTTCCTGAGTAACTATTTTATTTATTAGAACTTTAATTTCCATGTTGTCAAATGTCTGTGTATTATTTAGGCTCATTGAACCCTTCTGCAGAGACAATTCAAGAACTTATGCAAAGTGTTTAATGTGATGGCACAATCGTATATTTCTTGTATTCAATTTCACATTAATTATACTAATTTGGAGGTGGATCCTGACCGTCCCTTTTATGTATCCAATTTAGATGCATTGCCATTCAAAATTCAAGGTGAAAGCTGTGCTTCATTTGGGACTCATTACCCTTCCTGGTGTACGGTCCTGTGGTTACTACTAGTTGTTTATGAAATATTCTGTTATTGCCACATAAGATCTTGAGGTCTTAGAGGTTATTCATATAGCAATCACTCATTTCCTGTGAAAATGATACTTAAATAATCATTCAAGAAGTTTAGGATAGTGCATCTCTTCTGAGAAGAATAGGATTTAAATAATATTTCCATTTGAAAAACAAATAAAAAAACAAACAAACAGAAAAAACCAAAATCACTTTAAAAGGTAGATTTTCCTGCAACCAAAGCATTACAATTAATAGTGTTCAGAATGATTCCTTTTGAAATTAAGGAAATGTAAAGTATCATGAGGAAGCAAATCCAAACCATCTAAAATATTTTTAAGACAGACCAATTCTTACCAGTCATACCAAATTCTTTTGATATGAGACGATACACCAAAAGTTGTAAGTTTTATTTACCTTCAATTACAATGTTAATGCAATACTTTCAGAAGTTTAACACAGCATAAAGAAAATAACTTAGCCCAAGCCTTCCTTTTTGTTCTCTTTTCATTCTCTTTTCCATTAATGTTATTTCAGGAAGTCAAAAGATTTTATATTTTGTCTTTGTGACTTTACTTTTATTTAAAATATATACATTAGATTTGTTCATTTGGAGGATACATGGAGAGTTGAAATGAAACACTTCATTCAGCAATGACATTGATATCTGAAAAGAAGAACAGACCCTCTGTGTTTAATGATTGTTTGTTTTGATCTTCAGGAAATGATAAAGAGAAGAGAAAAGAAAATGTATGTGGGTTTTTTCCTATCCCTCTACAAGTACTTTTTTCTGTAACTGAACTAGTACAACAATACTAACTACAACACTGAAGATCTCACCCATTGCATTGATATGCACCTTCATTATTTTACTTTTTTGTATTTAAACAATTTGATCTTTTAAAATGAAAGTATACTGAATAAATAGGCATTTGTCTAAGTTTGAGCTAAGAAAAATAATTTTATTTGGTTTTCTATATCACACTACTCAGAAAGAAACCCTAGTAATTCAGTGCCACTTTATAAAAGATAAAGAAGTGGAGGTTTTCTTTCCTTTTCTTCTTGGGAAATAAAATAAAATAAATAACTTTAGGTAGATAATAATATTTTAAGACATATTTTCAAAATATTTTTCTTTCATTGTCACAACTTATTACATTTAAATATGTTGCTTTTATTATTAATTTTTTTTATTTTTTCCTTTTTTTCTGAATCTGCTGAGGAATTATAAATTCATTGCACTAATCAATACATTGATTAAAAACATCTTTTTGGAAAATAGAGACTCATTCGAGGTATGCTGTACAATTTTGGACTGTCTGGAGACTGAAAGAATCATTAAGAAAACACTGCCTTATGGAGGCACCTAAAAATTTGAATCCAGTTGTGCAACTTCTAACACCCCAACCCCGAAGCTGCAAGCTCACCGGCTCAGCTAGGAGTTTTACTTTAAAATATGTATATAGGGGTCTTTAATACCTCAAGATAGGTCAAGATAATACCTCAAGATACCTCAAGAGAATAAGCCATGGACTTGTTCCCAAGAGGTATCTTTATTAATTCAGGGGAGAAAATAAGGGAACTTGGCAAAGGTTTAAAAAGGCCACTACACAAGCCAGACAAAATGTTCCACCACAGTATCAACCCAGCACATATTAATCCACAACACTTAAGTCAAAATGTAATCAGTCCACAACATTTAAGATCCAATCTATCCGCAACACTTATTTAAAATCTAATCCTTTCAGCTCCAAGCCACCCAAAGCATCAAGAAAAGAGCAAAGAAAGAGAAGTAGAGGGAGCAAGAAGAAAGAAGGAGAGAGACAGATCCAATAGCTACCACTGGAACCTTGTGGAAGACCAGCTCTCACATGTCCAGATGGCAGGGACATGACATGTGGCACACCTATGCCTCTGGTTTTATCTACTCTGGTCTCCATGGCCAGAACCCACAGGTGGGGCCTCTGACCCCCCCAGACACTCTGGGGCCCCAGGCCAGGGTGAGGCACAGTGTCCTCACTGTCCCTGCCCATCTGAACTGGGTCAGGGGCTCCAGGAGCTATGGGGTGTTATAGTTTTCCTGGGCTGTCTGTGACTGGCAGCTGTTCTGGGGCTTCTCCATGTGAGCTCCAGAGGCTGCCATGAGGGATGCAGTGCCACCTCAGCTCTGTGAGATTTGACCCATCCCTTCCCTCTCCACACACACACAGCCCCTCCCCCCCAAAAAGGTGGTTCTGACCCCATAACCACTGATCTAGTGTCTAACACACTTGACAAAGTACAGAATCATACACTCAAAATGTTTAAAATATGAGACTGAAAAAGTGAATTAAATTAAATGCTGGAGGTTTTAAAATAGGTTGAAATAACATTACCTTCATTTTGACAACAAGAAATCTTTGCCACTTAAGTAACATTTCCTAGATCTTTAGTGTTCTGAAGTTTTGGTGTAGAGGGAGAAAGACTGGTGAAGTGTGGTGTGGGCCCACCACGATGTTCTTATCTGGGCCACACATGATGCTGGGGACCTCAGCCTCAGAACCCCTCTGCCATTAGGTTTACAGCTAGGCTTTCAAGAACTACAAAACCTACAGCTCCAGGGAGATATGGGTTGCAAATAGCACAGCACAAACATTGCTCCCTCCACCCCTTTTCAGCTATGCCATCCAAGGTGCTGTGAATACCAGACTCAAAGAGCCATTAGGGTTTGGATTAGGGTTCAGAGAACCATAAAGCATACAACTGCAGGGACACTGAGGCTGAAAAAGGCATGAAAAAGGGAGCACCTGCAGAAACATTGCTCCCTCCACACCTTCCTCATCTGGGCTATTTTGGGAGCTCCCCTAGCCCCCATCTTGTGGCCTACTCCCTTGAGAATTATGGGAAGAGAGGCTATCATTGAAGACTAAGATGAAAAAATTGGTGAGCACTTCCCATTTTACTCATCTATTGTTACTAGTTTGCCAGTCTTGCTTATCTTTTCCTTCCTTCTCTGACAAACCTGTAGAAGCCCTTGCCAAGTTCATTTCCAGCTTTGCCTACCTCACCCCATGCCTACACAGCCAGTGTCCCTGTTCTCTTCTCAGGATATCTGTCCTTGCTTCCATGGCCTATGCATTTACTTCTCACCCTTTAGTTGGATCAGCAGGTCCCAAAGCACCCATGCTGGTCTCTTGCCTTCCTTCCTGATTTCTTGTGCCTGGGGATCTCTTGTGTTTTATAGAAGACTTCTTTAAAGATGTGCCAGCTCTGTTCTGCTCCCTTGTACCTGAGGGCAGTTTCCATGTGATCTTGTTGACTAATTGCTTGAATAGCTGGAAATTTGCTTTCCTAAAGCTCAGGGGTCTAACTTTACCCTTAACCTGACCCATATCCATCAGGATTGTGAACACCACCAGTGTGTGATCCAGTCTTGATGTCCACAATTACCTCACTTGCCTTTGTGAATATCAGATCTAGTATCATCTCCTCTGTGATAGGGCTGTCTGTTACCTGGCTTGATAAGTTATCCTGCATGCATTCCAGGAGTCTTCTGGATTGCCTACAGCTCACAGTGCTACTTTCCCAGCAGAAGTCGGGGTGGTTGAAGTCCCTCAGCAGGTCAAGTGTTTGCCAGCATGGTGTCTCCTCTAGCAGGAGCAAGAAGGCTTTGTCAATAGGCTCCTCTTGACTGGGCAGCCTGTAGAAGACAGTGACCATGAGGTTGTCTTTATTACCTCGCTCTCTGAACGCTTCAGAACTTCCTACTCAGGCTGCTTCCCTCAGCACTGATTTCAGACTTTTATCACTACAGGAACTGTCCCCACAGTCTCTCAGGGCAATCCTTGGTTACATGGCACAGCTTGCTTTGGAGTCTTTGCATAGCATCTAGTTCCAACCCTCCTACCGTAGGCAGTACATCTTTCACTAGACCAGGTTGTTCAGAGCACTATCCAGCCTGGTCTTGAACACTTCTAGGGATGGCATATCCATAGCTTCTCTGGGCAATCTGTTCCAGTGCCTCAGCATCCAAGGGATGTTCCAGGCAGGAGGGAAAGAAGAAGCCAGGATCAGACACACCTGCTTGATGGCTGATGCACCTCTGAACACTCTGCTGACAGGCTGATAGTGTGCAGGCTTTGGGGCAGGCAGCAGCACCTGTCTCCCAGTACTGTCCACTATCAGCTAGCAGAAAAATACACTGTGGCATGACAGCCTGGTTGGGAAGTTCACTGCCACCCTGCTCCCTCCAGCCATTTGCCACCAGGTCCTTCCTCAAAAATACACATGGAGAGAACATGACTTCTGCAGGCAGTATGCACTTTTGGGTGAGGAGCCAATCTAGTTACTGAAGGGGCAAATGAGGTGCAAGCCAAGTAAGCCACACATGGACAAGCAATGTCAACTTTCCTGTACAAAGTGGAATGAAATGCAGATGCAACACAGTCCATGTACAGAGCTAGACACAACACTTGATATTTAGGCCATTGATTATAATAGAATAAAAATAAATCTTAAATCAGAAATAGATACACATACAGATATAGGTATGTAAATTTCATATGCAGATACTGACATTGACAAGGAACTGTCAGACACATGCAAGGCTTGTTAAGATACAATGAAAATAGTCACATTTTCCTTTCTTTTTTAGTTCTTCCTCACTTGATAGCACTAGCAAGGATATGGCAAATACTGACATACTGAAGTCATTGACAAGATTGATATGTGTGCTTTTTTTTCATGCTGTAAGTGCAACATCTTAGCTAACCACAGCCCCTAGAAATGGCGAGAGTAGAATTTTGCTGTTATTAGGACATCAAGTGTCAGAAGGGTACTGCACAAGCCAGGAAGGACCCCAAGATAGTGCCTCTGACCCTTAGGAACCTTGGGTAGAGGTGCAGGTCTTCCTTTGTAGCCAATCAATTTTGTGTATACATCCACCTTGACTCTTCCAATATCAGAAGGAGGAAGAATTACCAGGGAAATATTTACATACTATTTACAAGTCAGTATTACTTGCTGAGGAACTGACAACATTTACCACATCTGACCAGTTACCTGTGGTGTCTTTTATTTCTTCAAGTCAGATTAGACTTCTTACCATTCACCAGAGTATTCTTAACCTACTTCATCCTGCTAATTGCTAGAAGCCTTGACTAAGTGGTAAAGAGTTATCAAGAGTGTTTTCAAATGTTGAAAGTTCTCCATAAGTCTCAGTAGGTGTCTAGAAAGCAGATGAAAGAATCTGTAACATAGGAAAACACATTCATGCATGTCTGATTAGTAATTTTAATAGAAGCATCGAACCCACTGGGATATCTATTAGATTTTTCCCTAAAAAATTTTAACTAATCTTGTGCTGCATGAGCACTATCCTAGGATATGAAAGATGACCAATATTTATTCACCAAGTACTTTTATATCCAATATATTAGAATCAGAGATGGTTTGAAAATTTTTTAATTGTAGCGGTTTCTGTGTTTATTCTTAGCAGCTCAGCATTATTTTATTTTTGTTTTACATGTGAAAAATTGATCTGTTACATTTCTTCAAGTAAAACCATTATATGTATTAATAGCTTGTTTTGTATGATAAGCCATGGTCAAAGATTTGCTTTATTTTTAAAAATACTTCCTTGACTCTAGTTTACAAATAAGCCATACATAACATAACCTGTTATGATCACCTATTGGAATTCCTACAAATTTATATTTAATAAGCATTATAGGAGCTACACTGAATGGATATTGGCCATGTTCAGATCTTTTGTTGCTTCATTATATCTCCCCCTGATTGGTACTCTTTCTGAGAAATATGTCCTTTTTTTCCTTTTTTTCCTTTTTCTATTCTGAAAATACCAGTTTCTTCTAAAAAGTACCACTACATTGTGGTAATTATGATCTCCTGCTTGGTCTTTATCCCTTTATTGATACAAGTCAAGACCACCAATTAAATGATGATTGATAATTTCTAATTGTCTTTTCTCTCTCTCTAAATAGAATAATTAATGACACTTTTACACATAGCTTATATTACAGTAAACTCAATATGAAGTTCTCAAAGTTCACTTTTGTACCTCAGCAATCCTTTTCTATTACTGGTTTGTTTTCATAAACACTTGGAATTCAAGTTGAGTTTTACTCAGCACTCCACAAATACAAATGACTGTTCCAGCTCAGTTTCAGAAATGGAGGAATAAAGAGAAAACAGTTTTCAAGTAACCCAAATATTATGTGTCAAAAAATGTGAGTGTATGGACTACCAAATTTCCTTTTATTTAACTTTTGGTGAAATGGGTAATGGGTACATTTTTGTCCTCCTTTCTCCCTTCCACTTTGTTACTTGCTTTCTCTCTTCCTTCCCTGTTACTTAGAAGTTTCATGTTTCTCCAAAAACATGCAGAAAAAATGAAATCTGGTTCAATGGTTTAAAATATTCAGAACTAATTTTTTTCCTAAATCTAGGTGGTCAGAGTGAAAAAGACCAAAAGAATGATCTCCTTTCCAGTATCAATGATGGCAATGATGAGACTATAACCCTGAAATATTCAGTTGCCATTTTCTGATGCTTTCTCTAAGTCAAACCTAAAATTAACCATAAGAGCTTGAACAGGCCATCTACACCATCTTTTGTTGGACATCACGCTGTGGGTGGTCCTGACTGGGGTTGGCTCATGGCTGGGCAGGGCAGGGCTGTGGTAAGTTGGAGACTGGCCTTGCTGTGGTATCACTGGGGCAGGGAGTGATGGCTCCAGAGGGATGACATGATATCCTGGGCCCTGGACAGAATGAGACAGACATAGGGAAGGAGGACAGGGATAGTAGGGCCTGCAGTGACCTCAGGGCCCTGACTATATCTTTCACTATGGTTTAGGTAGCTCCGAATTCATAGGTTTCTTTGCAACCTTATGGACAAAACATGAGATTGTTCTTGAAAATTTTCAGAGACTGTTTGTGTTTGATTCATCTTTCTTGTTTCATTCTGCTTAATAAAAATATTCAAACAGCTGTCACACTGTGTTCTAATATCAATAAAGAGAATTGACCTAGAAGTCAATAGCTTTTTTCTTTTTTTTTACACCTCTAGATTACTTTTCATGTGAAAATCAAGTGGCCACTGAAGACCACTGTGCAAGACTTTCAGCTGGAGATGTCAGCAGCCATGCCTGTAAGAAAGGAAGCCAGAGGAAACACTACTTGACTCTTTGAGGAGGAGAGTTCATCAGCCCATATCCAGAAATGATGAGAGAGAGGAGCATGTCAGCTCCAGCCAGAGATGACAGTGGAGTTTTTTGTGTCCCAGTGGTCCCAAGGTGCCTCAGCAGCAGACAGCCCTTCTGCAGCCACTCTGAAAGGGGCATCCATGGCTTCTAACCAGGAAAAGACAAAAGCAATCACTAGAGCTTGTAGACCTTCAGGATGTGGTAAGGCTATAGTGCTGAATGGCAAAGACCCAGTTTTGGCAGAGTAAAGGGGTATTTAAGGAGGTGTGCAGAAAAAAAAATTAAGCAGATTGTTCCTTGACACAGGCACCTATGTGCTGGTTATAAAATATGTAGACACTCAGTAGTAATATCCAAATGTATCACAGAGTTTGCACCACAATCTGAGATTTAAGCAGAGACAAGTAAAGGCTACTGATTCAACTCACTTTTTAATTCTTATTTTTAATATCATTCAGTCTATTTTAGAAAAAGGAACTTGAGGATTCACTACTTGAGAGAACTTATCCTGTATTGATGTGGAAATGATTAAATATTTTCATAGACCAAGAAAGATAATTTTCAATACCTATATGAAAACTTTAGTTGACATACAACATAGCCAGCCACAAGTATTCAGCATTTGCAAGCCATATCCCCTAAAGAGCATGGTGAAGTAGCAAAATGAGAGTAATTTTTGTTGTTGTTGTTCTTTTTTCTTATGACTTGGTTATATTTGCCTTCTTGCTTTTCAATCGGTAGTGTAAATTGACTCATATTTGCAATATTTTCTCTAAAATGAGGATTATAGGGGTCTGAGTATTTGTTTTATTTTAAATAACCCAAGATTCTTAGGTGTGAAAATTTTGTGTAATATACTGTCAATTCAATTGCATGATCTGCTGTCTTATCTTACCTGGGGAAGCAATTGCTCTTTTCAATATTAATTCAGCTTCTTAACATAGGCAGGAGGTTTTTCTTATTCATATTTCAGTACGTGCCAGAAATGTGATAGATAATGCACAACCAGAAAAAGGAATCATTCCTGAACCAAAAATTGTATAGTATTGCACATTTTCTAATTCCAGAGGCCCAGTAGTGATGGCATTTCTTATTATCTGTAATGTCTCCCAGTAGTGATGGCATTTCTTATTATCTGTAATGTCTCTTCTTCCTTCAGCATACATGACCCTTCTTTGACCTTAGATGAACCTTGTTAATATACATTGTCTCATAAACAAGCCATCTTTTTGCAAGTCCTGTAAAAGCATCCATGGGGTGCTTACTTTTGGAAGGTTGCTGTTGTTTCTCTTTGCTGCTAATATCTAACAATTTTTGTAACGTTACTAAGGAATGCAGATCTGCTAAGCCTTGGCAAGGAAGATGGCAAATGGTGGCTTGTCACACCAGCTGCACTCATGTACGTTATCCTGCACAGCTCAACTCTTTGCTAACTACCAAGACAGCACGAGAACTTTTTTATCTCTAAACACTGGACACTCTGTACTCTTCCATTAATTTCTCAGTCTTAGATATACTCAGCTTTGTTCTCAGTGTTGAACAGAAAAATGATGGTTATATTTTAAAGATATTTTGAAGGGCATCTTCTAGTATCCTGCCAAAGTTGAAGGACCCATACCATAACTCCGTAAATGTTTCATATCAAATAACCAATAGATAGATTTAGAGTATACTCACTTCTCAAAATTATTTAGTGGTAGTATTCATAAAAAATATTTAAAATTATTAGTTGCTGAAGTGGAAAGATTAGCTAAGTCTATTTTCAATAAGTGTAGGAATGTGAAATAATATATATGTATAATTTTTCTATGCTGAATTTAAAATGACTGTGTGCAAGTTAAAAAAATGGCAAATTTTTTATTGCTATTGAAGCATTATATAACAATGGAATTAAATATCTGTTTATTTCTTCCCTTTTTTTTTACAATATGCACATAAATATTATGAAAGATATGAGTATATCTATAGTAAATTACAAATAGTTTATTTATTATCGCCAAGATATACTAGGTCATACAGCCTGAACTTAAATAAATTGTCAAAAAGACACCCTATATTTGGTATCTTTCATTAACCAAAATGTATTGTCATTTTATTTCAGGATCCTGCTTCTGTAAATGGATCTGAATAAGTCTGCATGAAGATAATTGCCAAACTCTACACTGTTTTGTTTCTCTACTGATCTATATTTCCCTACTGATCACATTACATCTTAGAGTCAGAATGTAACAGGTCAAATTCTTTGTCATCAGTAGTCACTGAAATTTAAAAGAAAACTTAAATGAGGCTAAAATTTAACTTAATGAGTCCCTATGAAATGATCACATAATCAAATTAAAGTGCTTCCACTAACATATACCCTAGTTCACATCTGGTAGGAAGAACATGCTATGAAAGCTGTGCTTCATCTGCCTTTTCCCTTGCACCATTATCAAAGACTTTTCTTGAATGTTTCTTATGTCCCTGATGGAAAACTTGGGCCCTTGATATAAGTAAATAAAAACCTAAAGCAAACTTTTTATGAAGTTCTGAATGCATCCAGACGATGTGTAGAGAAGGGATCTCTGCCTGCAGCATGCTCACTGTAGGCTGGCCCTCCTCTTCCTTACAAAGTCTTACAGAATGAGGGAAATGACACCTGCATAAGTGACTGTGAGGGGGCACCTTCAGGGTCAGCATTTATGGGGCAAGACAAAGCTGTGGATAGCCTTACTAGGAGCAGAAATTGCTGCTGAGTTATGTGGCAAACAATGAGAGTCATGGAAAGGCTGATGTAATTTGACTCTACATGATACAGGAAAAAACACCTCAGAGGCAGAAACACAGGCAGGATTGCTGTATTGCTTTTTATGTTCAATATAAACACATCTGTGACAAAAATATGCCTTCTAAATTAAAAAAAAAAAACAAACAACAAAAAACCGACAAAAACACACCAAAAAAAAAAAAACCAACCAAAAAAACAACCTTTGTGCCAAAAATTCTCATGAATACCATATGAAAAATAAAACTGTTTACTTTTATCTCACAGTTTTTGGTCTAATATACTGTAATTTGTTGGTTCTTTTAAATGGATGTCTTTGGGATTCCGAACATAATTAAACCATACATATCTTAAAATAAGGGGACAGGGGAAAGTCAAGTTGAACAGTTATGAAAGTTATGCATGTTTGTTACTAATTCACAATTAATGGTATTTAGAAATTTTACTTTAAAAATATACTGTTAATGCAAATACAGATATGAAAGTCAAGAACAAATATAAAACATTCCCACTAGTAGATATGGTAAGAAGAAACATGGAAACCTATTTTAATATTAAACAGTGTTTCAGTGGATAAATATTTATTCAAATAAATGAACATATTTTGGTCTTACTGAATGCGTTTCCACTTGGAATATTACTCCTGTTGGTTTGAAATTATGGTTCTGAAACAGGCACTAGCTTCTGTTTCTTAGTTCTTTTAATGACTTATACTGTGGATTCCCCAGTCATTCATTCAAGTCTCCACTGCTTTTGAAGTTCTGATCCTTTATAAATAATTATGAACTAGCTTAAAGTTGTGTTATAAAATAATGTAGCAAAGTTTGTCTTATGTAATATATTCCAAATTAGATAAAACCCCTTGAGTTTCTAGAAAAAGAAAGTCTCATCAACTTACAAATATTCTGTGACAAAACACAACCATTGCTTCAGAAATTCCAGGGGACAATTCTATCACGATTTCTTTTCTCATAGATTATACTGCACTATCCATTTTCTCGATTAAAAATCATAGCTCAGGAAGAATAGACACATTATACAAATTAAAACAAAACATCTCCTTATTGCCTGTTCCTGGGGATGATTTCAATTGTACTTTTTTTAGATAAATGTTACATGAAGTAAGCTTCTTCTATCAGAATTAAAAGCTTTTTTGTAATAATTTTATTAAATCTTGATCTACTATGATTCCCAAAGTCATTTACTATCAAAGAGTTTTAATCCAAGTGCCTGAATTCAGTTACAATTTGCAGTTGACTGATTGTCAGTAAATCTTGTCTCTCAATCTTTTCATGTTAATTGAAAAATGAGATGCTGATCTCAAGATTTCATATTTGTCACAAAGTATTGGAAAGTGAGAGAACTCAGAATTCCCATTCTCTGAGTTTCATCAATCACCGCTTGAAGAGAAAGGGGGGAAGATGTCTGGGAATGCAAATTGTCTAGCCAATTATCTTTATTGAAAAACCAGCAAAAGAACAAGATTTTTGATAAACATGACTGCTTCCAAGTCTGTTGCTTTGTAAAATTTGGTTTATTTGTTTTTAATCTTCATCCTCTTAATTGCTTTCCCCCCCTATTTTTAATTTTTCCAGAAGAATAATAACAACCATAAAACCTGATAAATTAGATCCATATTTTCATTGTATTTTTTGGCATGGGGAATATAACTGTCTTTTCAACAGGATTTCTATGTCAAGAGAACTGTATACTCAGTATCAGTTAAAGACAACATTGTGGTACAATTTCTGTATGTTAAAATGATCTCTTTAACACATTTAAAGAATCTACTGAACAGAAAGGTGGTCAAATCATGTCTTAACCATTAAAGCCAGAGGTTAATAGATTGTTGTCTCTAGTTAAGGGAAAAGATCATAAGGAGACATGTCAGAAGTCATCAGTCATGGTTATCACCAGTACTACCATTCTCCATTTAGTTCACAGAATCACAGAATTTACCAGCTTGGGAGGGTCCCACAAGGATAATCAAGTCCAACTCCTGGCCCTACACAGGACTGTCCCCAAGAGTAACACCACAAGCCTGAGAGTATTGGCCAAACACTTCTTGAACTCTGTCAGGATTAATACTGTGACCACTTCCTGGGAGAGCCTGTTCCAGTGCCCAAAGACCCTCTAGATAAAGAACCTCTTCCTGATATCCAACCTAATCCTTCCCTGCAAACTTCAGGCCATTCCCTAAGGCTCTGTCACGGGTCACCACAGAGAAAGGATCAGTGCCTGCCCCTCTTCTTCCCTTCAGAGGAAGTTGTAACTGCAATGAGGTCTCCCTTAAGTCTCCTCTTCTCCAGGCTGAGCAGATCAAGTGACCTCAGCCACTCCTCATACGGCTTCCCATAAGGACCCTTCACCATCTTTATCGCCTTCCTTTGGACACTCTCTAATAGCTTAATATCTGTCTTATAATGCAATGACCAAAACTGCACACAATATTCAAGGAGAGGAGGTAGGAGGCACAGTAGATAACGTTGAAGTGAATCATGAGGTTAGACTTTTCTTTTTTTAACCTGACATCTGTAAGATCCCTAAGGAAGGTGTCAAAAACTCAGCTGGAATTTTATTCCCTGAAAAGAACAAGGAGTTAAAGGAAAGAAAAATACCATTAAGGTTCTAGCAGCTGTGATCTTAATACCAAAAGGAAGAAACACCCCTTGTGAAGCAGAAGGAGCAGGTGTGAGTCTTGGGGACCCAGGCAACTCAGTATGGTGTGCGCTGGTTGGTGCAACTTTTGTAGAAGGTCTAAGGAAAGCAGAATTGTGCCATCAACTGAAGATTTCACAGCTGTCCAGAAGTTTGCTATTCTCCTCCCAGATTGGCCTGGGCTGCTGAGCTGGAGAAAAAGGGAGGGCAAGCAGCATGTTTAACACTTCTGTGCAAGTGCTTATGGAAAACACAGGACTGGTTCCAAAACACTTTTAGAAACTATTAACAGGTAGGAGTGATACCAAAGGAGCTTCTAGCAGGTGAGGTGAATTTGCCCTGAGACGGCTTTATTGGACAATGACAATTCAGAATAGGAAGGAAGAAATAGCTTGGCCAGGAAAACTGTAATTGATTTATATTTTCTAGAATATAAATAAAAATCCCATCCAAAATATCTTGCAGTTGTCTCATTAAATAGTTACAGGATCACAAAATCAACTGGGTTGAATAAGGTCTCTGAGATCATCGAGTCCAATGTTTGACCTAACACCACCTTGTCCACTAGACCATGTCATTAAGTGCCACATCCAGTCTCTTCTTAAGTACCTCTAGGGACAGTGATTCCCTCCAGGTAAATTGTTCCTCCAAGTTGTTAGACTTGGGAGCAGTATCTCATTAAAAGAAAATTAATAGTGAAGGGCTTATTTTTTTTTCTTCCTCTTTTGGACTCCTCAACATAAATTCATTGCCTTAAACTTTGAATTTTCTAAGGTTCAGACACAAGGTTTGTAGACTATTATTGTTAACCTTAAAATACATTAGAAGTTTGTAGTAGTTTTAGCTAGGCCTCAAATTAGCAGGCTTAGAGAATCTATGTGAATGGGGAGACAGCTATCACCTGACTGGGTAACCAAGGAAATATTTCATACCAGATGTCGCAAACCTAAGATAAGAGTGCAGCAGTGGGAGGTGTTAGGTCAGTTCCACCATGGCTGAAGTAAAAGAAAGATGTAATACAACTCTTCTACTGCGCTAGGCCTTGCTCCTGCTGCTCCTGCTACTTGCCTTTTGTTTGAGTTCAGGAAAGTAGAAATATTTTGTTGTTATACTTTCTCTTTCTTTCAGGGTGTCTTTTAGAGTGCTTATGAATCTAGAGTAATAGACTTTGTAGTAACTGGGGAGTGGGAGATTATTTCTCGTTATACATAACTTGTGTAAGTGTGTGTTATATTGTAGTTTTCTCTTAATTTTCTCTTTTCTGTATAAATATATGTAGCTAGTTTAAGCATAAAACTAGTTTGAAAGTTTTTTCCCCTTCTCCCTTTCCTCAGCCAGAGGCTAACTCTGTTCTTTGGGCAGTTGGCATTTTGCCAGCTCAACCAAAGACAAAGTTGCATAAAATAGGACTCTTTATGATATATCTTTTTAGCCCCATGGTCTCTGACTGTAGGTCAGAGAACTTGTGTGTAGTAAGTGCAACAAATCACTCAGAAGCCTGGGGCAAAGCTTTCCATTGTGTTTATCTGATTGATTTATAAGGTTAAAAGAGCCTTGTAATCATCCTCCTATCATGAAAGCTCTGATGACAAGTTTTACAGAACACTTTATCTTCATTGCTCTTCAAGAATCTAGAGTGGGAATATTTGATTACCTGTAATTGCCTGGAAACTTGAGTTTGACTTCTCTTTCTCACCTGAAGAAATTAATTATATATTTTAAATTGAATTTTATAGTTTCCCACCAAGGAATGGATTGCATTCATTAATGGTTTGTGTCTTCAGAGAATCTAAATTGTTGTTTTAAATATATTTAAGGAGCAGACTGAGACAATAAATCATCACTTGCCCTTCTATTATCAAAAAACCTTCAGAAGAGAAATAAAAGAATGGCATGAAATGCCATTTATGTTGTTAGCTGACAGACTATCATTAAGAATAGAAAAAGATATCTGTTCTTGAGCATGAACTGTGGAATGCAGAAAATTATTTGTTGAATTAATTACTTATATATGAAGGGTTGGCATCAAACCATTCATCCCTATGTACTGCTTGGAGGTTGTAAATGACTAAAAAGTTCCTGTAGGTTGTAAATAAGTCTTATTCAAAATTTAATTTTGCTCAAATGTGATAATGATGTATTTGAAGGGAGAAGGTTCCATTTCCCCTCAGAAATGCTAATAAAAAAACCACATATGCGTAGTCATTACTTTTTAGTTCCTCACTGTCTTAGAATTGGTATATTTCTTATAAATGATGCAAAATAACATTTCTCCAAATACCATTTTAATGTGTTTAGATTATTTTATTCTCTTAAGGTAAAGGAGAGAGTAGACCTACAGTGGAGGTTGGCTGAGTGAATATAGTCTGTAGGCATCTGGCAAAATATCCTGCTCTGTCAGACAATTTTTGGAGCTTGTAGCATGTTTGATCAAAATGAGTATTTAAAGCATAGCAATTGTTTACCTTCTCTGAATTTTAAAAGTATTTCCCTTCTGCAAGTGTTTTCATTTTGCATAGCAAATTCTATGGACTAAATGATGTCCTGTAAAATTCTTTGGATGCTTGGATTTTCTATTTAACTTTAGAAAGTTCATGATACATAGGTCTCTTTTCTGCATCCCATTTTTTTTCTTTTCTTTTTTTTCCCTCTTTTTTAATGGGCTTCTATTCTTTAGTTATGATAGCCATAAAAGGAAAAAAAAAAAAAAGTAATTGTCTTTTAATATTAACATTCCTTACACAACCTGGACTTCATTTTTTAAAAATCATTGTTTTGAGTCCTGTTTGGAAATACCTTGCTTCATGCATATATGTGCACATATTACAAAAGAGATACAAACCAATCTACTCTCTGAAAACCAGGCCTGCTTACACAACTTTAAATCACATACCAAAGAATCAGTCCATACAAACATATAGGTTACATATGAAAGTTTAAACTCCATTAATTTTAAAAGCTTGCTCCCTTGCCTAGTACATTTCTACTCTACAGAAATGCTGTTGTTTACCTGCTAGGTCAGTAACAATCACAGATGAGAATAACAAAAAAGACTGTCACATAACATGGTAATAAATGATCCTTGCCAGGCCCTACAAATGTGGTATACAAATTTTACTGTGTACCAAGTGAAGAAAAGTTGTTAACATTATAATGCTTTCCAGCTAAATAATCAGACCATGATAGAAGTGAAGAAAGTATGCTCATTCCTGAATGTAGAAATTAGGATCTGTGGCCTCTGGGCAACTGGAAAGCTTCCAGCTGTTGTCTGGTGTTCTGCTTGTTGTCAAATAGATTCCAACATCTATTGTTCAGCTGCATCATATCACCAGCTGTCTCCCTCTCCCTTTTTTTCTCTCTTCCCCACCACACCCTCTGCTTACCTTTCCCACTCCTCAGTTCCCTCCCCCTCCCCTTCTTTTCCTTTTCATTCTTTTTCCTTAGGAATGCTTAATGCATGCATATTTTATATTTAGAAATTGGGTAACACACTTGTAATTAGGAATGAGAGGGTTAGAAATTACTTGTAGGGAATTTAGTAAAAGGAGGATACAAATAATTGGGTAACAGTATAAGAAACTGGCATTAGGATATTTAATAAATACATACCACTGTGCTTTTTTTCCCCACAATGAGGGTTAAAGAGGGTATTCAGAATTGTGGGAAGTGAAAGCAAAGGATTATAGGCAAAAAAATCTTAAAAAAAATATTATGAAAGAAATTCATATTGGTTGGCTTGCATACTTTTGTAAACATGTCATATTACTGTTATGATAAGCAATGGAGGGAGAGGGAGAGATTTTCATTTGGACATCAAATGAGCACCACAGTCAGTGTCTGCTCTCAGCTGTCTTCTAGAGGATCCTTTCTCCTTCCGCTGACTCCACAAAGCACCTCATGAGTTGAACTCTGTGTCTGAGTTTGGTGCCTAACTGGTGTCTAAAGCTGCACAATGCAAATATTTCTTCACCAAGAAGCCACCAAGAACTCAGAAGATATGAAAACAATGAAAATGTTATCTATTCTGTAAAAGTGGTATTAAAGATAAACAATAAGTACCCTTTATCAATATTTGTGTATGTATTAATTTTATACTTTGGAGTTTCTTCGTGAGTTTGAGCCTAATTTAAAATAATGTTTCTTTTTAACTGTAAAATAAAGGGAATTCCTTTGCACTGCACTTGTGGTAGAAATAAATTCACAATTCAAAGTATATTTAGAAAGAAGAGGGTTTATTTTTCTAACAGAGTACTTTTTAGGCTTACCATAAATACAAATAATCTGCAAAGGAACACAAATCAAGTTTCTTTTTTCCAGCTTCACTGAATTGTATGCTTGGAAATGAGTTATTTTAAGAAACTGTTTTATTCAAAAAAGCAAGAATTAAACTCTCAGGTTGTGACTATATAAAATGGCATTTTTCTAGTAAGTTGCACTATTGATCTATGCATATTCTGCCATACTCTTTTAGTGATACAAATACATGTTTACTTCTTTTGATATCTTCAGAACAGTGGGAAAATAAATTTATTATATTTATTACCAGCTTATGCATTGCCAACAGGTTTTGATTTAGTTGTTTGGTTTTTTTTTTCATTCTTAGTGTACTGAATTATCTAACAATACGCTAATTTGAATTAGAATTCTAGGTTCAGATATTGGAACAGTCTTTTATTTATTTTTCAAGTATACACAAAACATAATGTCAGGATTTGACTTTATTGAAACACAACCAACCTATGGCTCTTCATTAACATTTTAATTAGCATTTAAAAGGCAAAACAATTATTTCAAAGTTTCATTTCTTACACCATTCAGTAGTGTTTACTCTTCATAACACCTTTGTACAAAAGCCTTCTTCTAGAACTTCAATTAGAATCACTTTATGAAATTATTTTTCTCTCTGCCCTCTTCTTTCCCACATTTTCTTTTCAGCTGCTATCATGGAATCAGACTCATTTGTAGTCATTCTGATTTCTGTTTGATAGATGTTTCTCTTTGTTTGTCATTGTTCATATCAAACTTCCACTCATTTGTCTCTGAAATACACATTTTGCTAATCTTTTGAAAGGACTTGACATTTTTAGAAGGAAAAAAGTCAGTATTAAGTTTTGATATAATAGTTTAGTTACTCAGATTTTTTCAAAACAAATCCAAAAATTTGGTTTCATTGGCAGTAGAGCTTTCATACATATTGCAAGGTAAACAATATAGAGAACAGTAACAGTATTTTATGTATGTGTGAGTAGCGGAGACCAGAAAAGTAAGGTTCTTGTGCTTGTGTATGTGTAAATTCACAGGATAGTTTTAAGGTTTAAGGTAATCATACAAAGATCAGTGATAATTCTATAAAGTTGAAATTAGATTATGTAATCAAATCTGTTCTATAAACCAACCTATGTCAGCATGAGCAACCTTTTGTATACCCTATGCTGATTCAGTCAGGTACATTTACGTATGCCTGTACAGATCTTTTGAAAAGGGAAAAAAAGTTTTCAACTGGAAATGTTATTTGGGGTTTGGTTGTTTTTTTTTCCACTATGATTAGCTTTGTATAAGGTTAGTGAAGAAACATTAGACATGTTCAGTCTTTGAAATGGAGAGAAAAAGGGAAAAGAGCTAAGGGTCTCAGGTCCTTTGACATCAAAATTGTCCTTGATGCTCTGCATGCAGAGACAGTGGGACAGCTGTGTCCTCCACAACAATGGCAATCACAGAAGTCGAGGAGGAGGCTCAAGGACCTATCAATGGGACTCTCCTGTACTTTTGTGCCACCTGTAGCACCATTGCCACTGTTGCAGCTCAGATTTGGCATGATGCTCTGGATGCAGATATTGCTGCCTTCCACACTTAGTAATTTTAAGCTCTTATTCTGGACAAGTTCATGAGTTGTCAGGTAAGTTGTTCCCTTTGTCTTCCCAAGTTGCATTCTTTATCTGCTTGCAGCATGCTCTTAAGGAAAGGTATCCTAAGAATGGATAGGCTGGAATTGCCTCTTTGCCTTTCTCTTGCCACAGTAGTGGAGTTTTGTCACTATCAGAATAATCTCTTAAACCAACCAAAAAAAAAAAAAAAAAGAAAAAGAAAAAGAGAGAGAGAGAGACGGCACAAGAAATTAAGTATTTTAATCATTGAGAGCTTCTAGATGTTTTCCTGAACTGTGAGTTGCCATTTAGTCATCCTCCTTGCAATCCCTGGGCAGGACTTGTAGAACCTGATACAATTGCATGACAGAAACCACTCTGCTTAATGGGCCCTGTCTGATACTCTTCTTCTGCAGTCTGCCTCTTTCACATCTCACCTACCAGAATGAGCCTTGCAGTGGTTCATAGGACCTCAGGGGCCTGCTTGTGCCCTGGAAGTCAGCACAGCAGAGTTGTGCTACTGGTGCACCTTGCTTGCAGCAGGGTAGGAGACAATGGTTAAGGACTAAGATTAGTGTCATGATCTGTGGCTGGAGATGGAGGTGCTAGTAAAGGAGAGTGGACTTGTAATATGGAATGGTTTGTAAACAGGTGTAAAGAAACAGACTGGATGAATAAGGAACCCATTTATATAGTGGTTTCCTCTTAATAATCTCTTTCCCTGATAAGTTTAGGGTTTTAAACCAAACTGCTAACTGAATCCTCACATCCAATAAACTAATCAATTGGCATATATCTGCAAGACAGACAGGCAGATCCTGATATCTCCTAACTTTCCTTGATTTTCAGGACCATCACTACATTTAGCTGCAAGCTTTAAGCATCACTTTTCCACCATCCTGGTTGCCCACTCACCAAAAGGACTAGAAAAGGACCAGAAAATGTTTTAGCCTTCTGCTAACTGGCTGTGTGTTAATAGTTTATTTTGAGGTACAGGGCCTAGCAGGGTGCAGGGTCTCCTACCCTGTGTCCCCAAGAACTGAGTTAGAACTGGATTTCCATTTTACATTTGTCTGAATAGAAGATTTCTGACTTACATTAACATTATAGAAGAACCAAAAGAGCATGAAGTGAATGGAGATAAAGAGGTCAGATACTAAAAATATTTTTTTATTCAAACTGTATAGACAGAGCTCTAAGGTGAGATTTTAAAGTTGAAAATGCCTTGGGCAAAAGAAATTTAAATATTTGAATGTATAAGTTATTTAAATTTTGTCTTATGCACACACACTCTTCCCACTTCCTAGGGTCTGTGTCAAACCTCAGGACACAACAGTTTTTAAAAAAAATCCACAAATGCTATTACATATTGTAGGATCAATTCAAGGTGTTCAAGATTTCCTAAATAAAAGCCATTAATCAATTGTGTGTTAGACCACATTTAAATAAAAGTGCTTCCGAACAGCACACTTTATGTTTCCATGTTCAAAATCTACTTTTGACAATATACTTATTCCAAACAATTTTTTAACTGATGACTGTGAGCAATAATATTCTGTGGTGACTAAAAGAACATGTCTAAAAACTACCTCACACTATGAACACAGTATACGAAATATTACACATTACATCATTTTAAAGAGTACTTGCTCACTCTCTACAGCTTCAATCTCTGCTAAAGGGTAATTTTCTGAGACAATAGATTGAGTTCAGATTGAAAATGAATAGTAGCAAAGCAATATCCTGACCAGTTAAAACATCGACCTGATTCTTTGTAAAGGGTGATTTTACACAGTTGAAAACAGTTATGGGTAAAATCAAGTAGGAGGAAATATTGAAACATAAAACAATGAAATACAATTGGGAATTGTTTAAGAACACTTTATGAAATGTCAAATTCTCCCACAATTTTATGCTCATGAAAGAATAATTCAGTAAAATAATTACCTCAGTTAAAGTGAGAAGTAAAGATGGCAATAAAAATATTTTTTTTCAAAACTTCAACATACAATACATAGAATGAGGAGAAGCAGTCAGAAGTGAACAAAAATTCTGGAACATTGTAACAGCACCACAGCCTATGTATGTCCTTTAGAGTTAAGAATATTAAGAGACAATTTTATAAATTTACTGAGAACAAATGAAATGTAAAATCTGCATTAGTAAAAGCTGATACTAACTAAAAGTGCTAAAATCACTAAGCAAAAATGCATAAACCCTAGAACTTTTACATAAATATTCTACTTTGGTTTTTTAAAACATAGAGAAAAGGAAAAGCTAATGTGTAATTTTTAAAAAAAAATATGTAATACCTGCAAGCTGATAGATTTGATACCCAGCAATATCAAGGCAATGGGACATATGTCTCTCTACACTTAGTGTTTTGGCACCTGGGTAACATCATGACTCTGCCAGAATGAAATAAAGCAACTAAGATCTCTATTGAAAGCAAAAGTACAGGTCAGTCATCATGGAATTGAAATCAGAAAAGCTTTAAGTCTGAATGATTAGCTGCCTTAAATAAGGTCATAAAAACTGTTTATTTCAGAAACATCTTAAATCCTCTGGCACATTAAGGTTCTACCCAACACCATTGAAAAATGCCTTAGATTTCACTAAAAAGGTGCCAGTGTGGAGTTTAGGGTATTTTTTAATATGTTTTTCAACTTTTTTTCAAGATCTTGGAAATTGGAATTTTTTTTTTTAAATCATGCTTGGAGAAGAAGTGACTGCAGTAAAGGTTAGGTGGTGATATATGACTACTTCCTAAACTGTGTGCATGTTTCATATAATGACAATCTTGTATCAAAGTTTCAAATTGTTCTCCTTTTTGATGAACATCCTAAACATTAGGATTCCATGTAATTTTTCTCTCTTCTTATTGCCCGTCTGTCCTGTTATTATTTTATGCAAAGATGAGCAAGCATCTTGACCTTAAAGGCAGCAATTATAAAGGTTTATTCCTTATAGAAGAATGGCTTTATTTACTGTTGTTGGCAAAGGAAGCTTTGTCTAGGCTTATACTGCTTAATAAAATAGGAACAAAAAGGATACCTGGCTCCTGAGGTGCAGTGAGGGAATTGAACTCACATCCGCAAGATCTCTTTCACTTTCCTTTCCTCCACAATTTCCTGGTTGCATTTATGGCTCAGTGGATATCACATGGGCTTTGTACCCATGTGGGCACAAGGTTGTACCATGTGCATCTTTCATGAAGCATGCAGATAACAGTCAGCACCCACAAAGAAGATTATGCCTTATTATTCTCCATTTAGCTCCTTGAGTAGCAGATTGGTACTGGTACTTCTGTCAGTTTTGTCATTTCTTTCATGTTTGTCACCTCTACATTTTCTGCTAATGTTCATGAAAAAGACAGCTTTTGATGTTACTTCTGGTCTGCTCATTGACCTTCTTTATAGTGGAACACAGTAAACCACTACCTACTGTGGACAGAGGAGCAGGTAGAAATGGACTTCTCTCAGGAACTGTAGGATGCAGGCAAGATTACTACCAGAAAGGTGGTCAAGAACAATTACATTAGTTGAAAAGCCCTTATTTGAAATCTACTTCAGACCTTTAACAATGGAAGGGAGATTTTAGTCAAAGGACACCACAGTCCTGTGGAGCAGACACAATGGCATGCACCAAAGGGGTTTCCAGATGCAAAGGTGTCCTCTGCAAGGGACTGACACCCTCCATGCTGTTCAAATTCCAGGAAGAGAGGTTTGTGCTGTGCACCGACTTTAGCTGGTCAATGTGGAATCAGTTTGAGATCAGCACTTTCATGATTGTTGCAAAAAACTGGCAAGATGGCTGTCTGCTCATGAGTGGCAATGCCAATATGGGCTGGTCTTCAGTGTGCACTCCTCAACCACTTTGACACCTTTGCTGTCATACACATCTCCTTACTGGACCCCACATGGTGGTTTATCTTTATAATGGCTGGTGCCAGATAATCCAGGAAGACCTAATAGACAACCATCCTAGCAGACAAGGTTCATGGATGTCCAACACTGGCAACACATCTGATAGCAGAATATTTGAACCTCTGTGTTGCCCTACAGAGTCAAAGTATAGTCTCCTAAGGTTGCATATCACCTTTAATTGTGAGCGTTGTCACTTCACAGTGCTAGTGGCACTAGACTTTAACAGTCATCTTACTGCTCTAGCTGAAAAGCATGTGACCATTTTGAGAAAACTCACATTTTGAATGGGTCAGGAACTCCTGAATTATGCATCTGGATGTCTGAGGACCAACCCAGACATCAACATCATCAGCATTGGTTAGCTGGTACCCAGCTAAATCCCTACTAATTATAAAGAAATAGAAAATATGTAAACTAAGGCATCTGTTTCATGGGGGAGGAGTCAAAAAAGAAACTGTTACATGGTACACAAATAACTGATTCCCTTCCTTATCATTTGGGGAACTTGCCAGTATCTAGCCTTGCACTGCTCAGCACAGTCTACGTTGTCATCTCTGTGTTTGCAGTGGTGTACACTGGCTGTGGCATTTTCCACAAAGGAAAGTAATGTAATGGAGGTATAACTGTCCTTGGTATGATCTGGAGACACATCCTTTAGGGATCTGCAACCATCCCAAAGGCAAGATTACCTATAACGTTGTAGGGATCTGAAGGGTTTCCTTTGCAGACATATTCTGGGCAGGCTGCCTGGAGGAATTTTGGCACATTTTGGTGAATATCTCCCAAATTTTAAGGACTGGCAGTGCTCTGAGGGCAGGTCCACATCCAAAGACAGGCTAGCTTGGCAGCACTATATTATTGGGTCTGAAAGGGGGTCAGTGTGCACACTTTATACTATAGAAACTCACTGAAGTCATGACATTCTTTTGCCATGTCTTCTGCAGCCAGCTGTGTGTGGGGTGTGGGTCCTATCTGCCTGTGTATTAGAAATCTGCTTGTATATTAGAAGATGCTATGCCATGCTCTGTCAGACACTCAGAGATGTCCATTGCCATTATTTCTGAGATGTTACACACTGCTTTCTGCTGAAGCATAGTCATCTGAAGTGTTACACTGGGAGGGCACAGTACTGAGGGGTTTTCACCAGTGTTGTAGTTTTGGGATGTTAAAGAAAAAATTCTCTCCCTGCCACTACAGAATTCAAAGACTGAATGTCTAATTCCCCATGCCATTAGTTAACAAAAGAAGTGGTCATCTGCTATGAATTCCTGCTTGATGGCTTTGGGTGGGGGGTGGACTAGGGGAATGGGCTTGCAAGGTCTCTTGTTTTTTGGGGGGACATCCACAGCTCTGGTTGAATGCTGCAGCTGTGTGTGCTGCTGTTAGAGAGAGGCTCTTCTGCTCATCACCGCTGCCCTGACGCCTCTGTGACCACAGAGAGAGAGAGAGAGAGAGAGAGAGAGAGAGAGAGAGAGAGAGAGAGAGAGAGAGTGTCACAGTTGCTTTCGGGAGACCTTTCCTTCCTGGGAACTATCACCATCCCTCCATCCACTGCCAGCTTTGCCTTCTTTTTTGGGGACAAAGGACAAGGAGAGAGAGAGAGTCCATGAGAGTGTTCAGCCCTTGTCTCTGCCTCGCTGGGAAAAGACTGAGAATTCACCTCGTAGCTAGCCAAGGTGTGACACTGACACTGTCCATAAATATAACTGCTCCAATAAGAATTTACCATTTGGGAGTTGTTCTCTTTTGTTTTTACTTTTGGTGCTGGGGGAGCAGTTTGCTTTGGTCTGTTTACAGTTATACCTATATCTACATATATATGTAGATATATAGTAATTAAGAACACTTATCCTTCTTATATCAATTTTCTAATTAAACTTCCTTTTTCTTAAATTTAATAAAGAGTGACGCACTTATGGTGGAGGAATCCTCTCCTCTGCTTTTTTGGTAAACATTTTGGTTTTTCTCTCAAACTAAGACAACCAGATTGGGGTGAAAGCCAGTCTCTTACTACAAATTCAAACTGCAAAGAAACCTTGAAGCCTGTGACCTGAACTCCACTTGTTCAGGAGGAGCCAAGAAACTAGGAGGTGCAAGTGGAATAGCAACTTGTTGCATGATTTGCTAAGGTACTGTTTAAATTATCATTGCTCCTTTAGTGAGGTGTAAAGCTTTTAGATGGAGAAAGGAGTGATCACCAAGTACCAATTCACTTTTCCAGGATAAGCAGTACATTATAGATGCTTCTAAGATATGATATATATTTAATTTATCTTCCATTTGCCAGTGATACGTCATGGGGTGGAGCCAAGGGGGAGGGGGACAGGGGGATGACAAGTGGGTGAAAAAGTAAAGTGTTCAGTCATCCATACTCTCTATGGTGAATGGTTCCCTGAGCAGAACTCCTTCAAATCATTCATTGCACTTATCTTGGAGAAAGCTGGGGAAAAGCCAGAATATCACAGAGCCTTCCAGTGTGTATTATCAAAACTTTAGCTCCAGAGTTCACTCCCTAGACTTATATACTTGTGCAATTTAGATATATGTTCTATTTTATGGTTTTAAAGTTGTTCTTGCTCACAATTAAATTAATAGTCAAGGCTTGAACAATATTTTCGATTCTCTTTCCACCTCCCCTTTGGTTTTCAAGAGAATAATGGCTACTAAATACTCCTAATTGTGAACTTGGTAGCCATTCTTATCATGTGCTTCTGCCATCAAATCCTTGTTGTATATAAAGAATAAACAATGTATGAATATTTAGGAGACAGACATATGATAGTGACTGAGTGGTTCATCACTGTCAAGACTGATATTTTTCTGAGTATGCCTAGCAGAAGAATTGTGTCTCAGGAAGTTAGCATAAAAAAACCCAGAGGTGTCAATGAAATTCAAGAGCCTCAAGTGTTTGGGCATGGAAAGTATACCAAACAGGTTATAATAAAAAGATTTAGATCCGAACTTGTGCACTAAATCACTAAGATGGTTTTGGGTAGGTAATGAATTGAAAGATGGTAACAGAATTAAAACCAGAGATAATGTAATACAAGCCTTTTTATACAAATTTAATACTATGAAATGAAGTGGAAAGGTTGGATGAAGGCAATCATACTGGCGAAATGCCCTTATACTGCTGTAACCTTCTGTTGCTTCTATTGGAGGGAGTGCAACAAAGCACTTTAACTGACAGATCACATCAAAATTAAAATTTCAGTAGAATTTCACTTTGAAATATATTGATTGTATTTGATGTCTTCCTCAGAAATCTAGAAGAAAATAGGGAATTCTGGCTTCTAAAAATGGTGGAACATTACTTGAGAGAGATCAGTTTCTGAGGTAGTTTGAGGTATTTAATTTTAAAGGCTAACAACAAAAAGAATTTTAACACTCAAAAATCTCTAAATACAATGCTATACTTGTGGGCATCTCAGTTACATGCTTTGATATAATGAAAAAATAGCTACAAATTAGTAATTCCAAGCTAGAGGAATATTAAGTCAGAATAAAATTGTACAAGAGGCTGAATACTGCAGTAATATTTCAATGTCAGGGGAATGTGTGTGAAAATTAGAGATAAAGGGGACCAACTGCTTTTTTTCTAAATCCAATAATATCACTATCATAGCTAATTTGATCATGTTCCCCAGAGATATATTGGGAAAACATTTCTGATGGTGATGACTCTTTTTATCTAGATGAAAAGCTCAGTGACATTGATGGGCTGGAAATGGAAGTAAGATGCCATATAAATAGACATAAATCAGAGGTGTTTGGCAGAGAGGACAATTAACCATTTGAACAATTGCCCTGGAACATACTATAGATTTTCTAAAGACTGTTTAATGAACTACAGCTTAAAACAATTATGAGCTTCATAAGGAAACTTCTAGATAAGGTTCTGCAGCTTGTAATAAGCAATTAAGCTGACTATATGATCTTGAAGGTGCATTTTGTTTTTAAAAGCTGTGAAAGCACCTCTGGAAGTTTCTTATTTGCACCTAGTGGTCAGATTTTGTCATTTGTGTCAGTTAATGAAGGTGGAAAATTAAACACTATTTTTATGCATATTTTTTCTTCATATCTCATCTGAATTTTACATGTTGGAGTAGTTGTCTTCTCCAGTCTCCTTGTTCTCTCTTTTATAGCAAAATTTGATCCAAGGATAGTTAATGTGGATCCATCTCTCTGTGATGCCATAATCACAAGCGTAAGGCATTCACACCTTTTGCCAGTCTGAGGACTTAGAAATGGTCAACTCTCCTGTAGCTTGCAACTGCTGAAGCAACATACACATCACTTTTTGTCTGCATTTTTTTGATAATTTCTCTCACTTTTATTAATAAAAACATGAAATTGATTCAAAGCTACTGAAGCTAATAATTTCTTCCACTCGGATCATGTCAAAGTTAAGCTGATCTCATAAACAGAAATATTATTCCTTGTGTTTCAGTATCAGTCCTTATTGAGACTTCGTACTCAATTATGAAAACTTATTACATAGTTAAATATCTCCTCTCTGAATATACAAGTGATTTTAAAGGGCTGTAGATGTTTGAGGCACATATTCACTTAAGCTGTGTTTACCTATATGCATAGTAATATAAAATACAACCTCTTTTCCAAGGTTCAAATAGAGGTTCCCTGTATATAATACAACAAATTCTTCACAACCTTCTGACTTCATGGCTTTATTCTGATTTCATGGCTTTACACTCATGGAGGCCAAGATTATATTTCTTTCTGAAATGAAAATCAATGACAGGTATGCTTGGCAGCATGACAACTTTCTTTGGGAGAAAAGCAGAGATTGCATTGTTTGTTGAGTGTAAATCCAAATATAGAGCTTCTCATGTATCACCTCTCCAGCTGATGGTTTCAGACCACTTAATGATTGCTTTGCTCTCCATCTTCTTCAGAAAGCCACCATAGTCTGGATGCAGTCCTGGAAGCTAGTTAGTAAGAATAAAAGAACATAACATAAGATTTCCAGAAATAATACAAGTTAACGCTGCAACTTGTTTTCTCTCTTCTATCTATGTGAAACAGGTGGCTGAGAACCATTTTCTAGTGCTGTAAGACAAATATGTAGCAACAGTTTCAGTCCTGAAAACTCACTATAATGTAAATGAAACATTAATCAACTTGTTTTTAGTAGTGCAGTGAGGTTTTCTACCTCAAGATGTCTAGTGTCTTCTAGTAAACCTGACTAAATCTCTACGAATTTTTTAATGCCATTATCTTTTACATTAGCTGAGGCTATTTCTCAAGGCAGTTCTCAGACATATGCACAGCTAAGTTTTACTGCAAACTAAATCCAAGGATGTAGATGGTATAGACCTTGGAAATGAACTTATGGTATTTCTCATAAAAGCAGTGGTCAGAAACACTAATCACCTGTTTTGTTCACAAGCTCCAAGTTCAAACGAGGCATTTGGCAATACACTCCTGTTATATTGGAGTCATAGTAGCTGAAGTACATTTTCTGTCCTAATAATACTGCTAATGTAAATTCATTAAAGCATTCAAGAATGAAAAGAAAATGCCCTATTTACCTACAGAAGTTGTGTTCTGGTACCTTTTACAAAACTCTTGTTTAAGAATTGGGTCTGAAGTCAAATCATGTAGTCATACAGAACATACTGTACTCTGCTCTATTTTTGTAGAGAAACGTGAGGAAAAGAGAATACTTGAAAACACATTATTTGAACCATTTCCAAAGGGCTGATATATAAGCAATCACATTTTTCCCATCCCAGAGTAAAACTTGCATTCTTTACAAGTTCTGATTTTGATGTGATATCATGCAAATTTGATAGATTGGGAAAAAAAAAAAAAACCAAAACAAAAAACAACCAGAAGGAAAATCACAGGCATACTGGCAGAGAACGGATTTTATTCTCTTACACACCGCACCATACTGTGAAATGTTATTGGTCTTCTTTGTTTGGGTTTTTGGGGGTTTGGTTTGTTTGGCTGTTTTGTTTTAACACAGTCTGTTTATGTTACTTTGTTTCCTTTATTCGTCTCATAACAATAGACATTTGTAAGTTAGTCCACTGATGATTCTGAGTGTCTCTTTTCCATTTTACAGCTGTTGTCAATTCTCTCTGCAGGCATCTTCAAGGCGTATCACACATTTTCTGTCTTCTGCTGTGAGAATGCAGTAAAAGCGAAAAAAAAAAGAGTAAGTTATTGTTTGTTATATATTTCTGAGCTTTGGTTTCTTTTTAAACCAAACTAACCTTGGAAAATGAAATGACACTTCTATATTTTAAAAATAGCAATATATTAATTTTCAAGGTCTGATTGTAAATAGCCTGCTACACACTTGCTAAAGGTGTCTAGTAATCTTGCTAGGAACTTAGTAGTTATGATAACTTACTCTCTGTGGTTAGCAAAAATAGTTTTAGAATTAAAAAACTTAATTTGTTCCAGTTATTTGCACACTTAAGGGAAAAAGCCAGCTTGAAATTGGTTTTGGCATTTTATCTACCTATGTGAATTGCACAGCCTGCAACTTAAACGTTAATGAACCACAAAAGGCAGTCAGAAAACACTGGTCCATAAAAACCTTAATATATTGTACATACAACCATACAATTCCTCCTAATATATTTATTTTTGTTCTCTCAAGTGAGATATTTCTGCATTAAGCAGAATCTAAATCAGGTGTATATACACACACTTGAAAAGAGGCATTTTCAAATAAAATAATTAAATAGAGTCAAGGTAGCTAGATGATAAAAAACAAATGTGAATTCAGAAGCAACCTGAAAATGAATGATTTGATATATGACACAGAAATACCTTTCTCTCTCTATTTCTCCTTTCTGTCTTAAAAATCAAATATCCAACAATGAGCAATGTTGAACAATATGTCCCAAAACAAGGATATCTCACTGAATGTCAAGAAGGGATGGGATAAAACAGCACTACAAATAGCTGATGACAGCTGTAAGTGGTTTACCTGTAGGTTTATCAAATCCCTGAACAGACATTTCTCAGTGTCTGCTTCAAAACCTACTTGCCCTCCAGGACCAAGAGAATATCATCAATGAAAATATTAGGACATTGAAAAAAAGCAGTCCCAGCATACTAAAGCAGACTTAATAAATCTCATTTCAGCAAAAGAAAGCCTTGTTTCTGAATTACAATGAAATCCTGATAAAAATTTCAGAGAAAACCTGTTTTCCTACAAAACCATCTTGGCCCTGGGAGGTTTTGAATGATCATAGAGTTCTTAGTTATGCCCATTACACAAATGCAATTTAAAATACTTCAAAAATTCTATTTTATATATATATATATCTCAGTATGTGTGAGTTTACTGAGAAAAGCAATACAAATTGGAGTTAATGCTCAGAATAAACAAGTGGTCTGAAAATAACAAGGATTTAAAAGTTCTTGAGGAAATAAATCCAATTATAATTGAAATGACAAAAACAGAGAACAAGTACCCTAAGTTTGTAAGCCAAGCTATTTAGATCCTTGGACCACCAAGATTTAAGGAATTCTTACAGAATTATCAAAGTAAATAGCTAATAAGAACATAATAAAACAAAAATCATTATATAAAGGAAGAAGAAATATAGTGAAACACTTCACAACAGATCTCTAACACAAAGCAGTTTTCCATATTGTGTAGAAAGGTATTATGCATTTTAGCAACTAACACTTGCTTCTAAGACTGCTGAGCCAACACAGAGGTGGGAGAACTGAAAATTACTTTACCAATCCAAAAAATGACAACACATATCCTGAGATAAAGTTATTGTGAAACACTTCTCAAATAGGGAAGGAGAATATTGAAAATAACACAGGATATCCTGAGATGTGTACAAAAAGACTGGGAGATTTATAGTGCTTTATAGCTTCACACACAACTTTAAATTTTCAAAACCTTCTAATTTGTATCTGCAAGATAGACAAATAAAGGTTGATCTTGGTATTCAGATTTGCACAGCAACTGCTTACTTAGCCTACAATATAAGTCACTGCTGCTTGCACTAAAAGAGCAAATCTCTCGAACTGACAGCAGTCCTAATACCCAGAGAATTAAAACACACTAATAAATCAGTTATGTTTGCACATATACAGAAGCACAGATATTTGTAGATATTAAATGGGTAATCAGGCAAATAAATGCCCATTTTGGTGTCCCATTATTTTTTCAATTGTTATTATTGTAGTTCTTTCTATGCAAACATGAGAGTTTCAACAGCAATTTAGGCAGAAAAAGTTTAAAGAGTTTTTTCAATGCCTTCTTTTGTCTTCATTTTATTTTCCAAAGGGAATATGACATAATACAGCCAAGTATCCACAACTGTTTTTGAAAAAAGGAGACTTTCTTTTTTTATTACACAATTTTTTTATGAGTGAGCTATTTCAGTGGTTTTAATATTGTTAAGTGTTTATTTAATATATAAATTCCTACAAAGCCTTTATTCTAAAGCAGTATAACTGAACCATGGAATGGGGGAGAAATGACCAACTTAAAAAGGACTGTGCAGCTTCTGGGAATTGTTTGCTTTGTCATGTAAGGTAAGAGAATATAAAGGACTCTTTGCAAAAAAGAAACAAAACCAAACAAAAACTCCACATCTATTTAATTTGTTTTTCTCTGTAATGTTGGAATTAAATATGACTCTTGGTTTTGCATTCAAAGAAGCCCTGCATAAATCCTCACTCTTACTTTTGCTTTTGAGTAAACTGAATTTTTTGTGTCATGTTGGTGATGTTCAATTTCTTTAGTATTTCATATTGATACACTCATTTTTTTTTTTCATAGAATAAAACAGAATCCAAACAAAAACAATTTGAAGAGAGGAGGCTTCTGGAGAAATCTGTCTAGATAGACACACAAGTAAAGTGGTAGATCTGATATTAATTCTTCTGTGTTGAAGTAGTTAAAAATGCTTGTGACGAGTCAGTTTATATTTTACTTTTAAACACAAAGTACCTTGAGTATAATTGAAAAGTAACATGTCAGAAGTCTTGTTAAGTGGCTGATTTTAGGAAAGACAATGTTGCACATTATGATCCACTTTTATACAGAAGAATAGTAAAAAGAAATTCCTATGTTACCACAGACTTAAGAGTATCTCAGCCTAAAAAAAAAAAAAAAAACACCTCAAAAAACCCCCCAAAACAAAACCCAAACACATTAAAATGTAATTTTAGTAGTATTTCCAGTTCAGGGATTTTTTTAATTCAAATTTTGGATGCTATCACTATATGCAGTTGCATTGCCTTTAATTTAATTTCTCTTGAATCACTGGGGCAAAGCTTTAATCATGACACTGTGTGAGGGTCCCTGACTTACAGCAGCTGTGTGATATGTTACTACAGTTTTGCTCTAGTTTTCATTACTTTGCAATTAGTAATTAGCAATTAATAGCAGAGGTTCAAAATATATTCTTTTTCTTCCCTTTTTATTTTCATCATAGGAAGGATGTGGATTATACTCACAGATTTGAAATAAAAAGTGTGCTGCAAAACTAAGATCACAGGTTTCTGATTTTGGTTGTGGTGGAAGTTTTAACTCATGTAAAATAAAAGATATACAGAGACAGTACGGGGAAAAAAAATAAAACAAACTTCTGCTAGAAGTGCTTGTATTGTCATGTTAAACCAGCCTTTTGCAACCTTCCTGGAAGTAGTTGTTTTTCAAATGTAAACTCAAGACAACTGGAGCCAAAAGAGCAGTCTTCCTTGACTGGATGAGCCCAGCAAGCTCACAGACTGCTCACTTCAGCCTGAACCTTGTGATGGAGCATGAACAAGTCTGAAATAAGGCTCCTTTGAAAAGAAATGGGAAAGAGCAATTCAATTAAAGCAGCGTGTTATTTTTTTTATTATTATTAATATTTTTGGTATTGTACCATGTTCTACTCAGCTGCACACCTAAAAAGCAGGGCTGATAAGTATTGTTCTTTTGAATATTTTAAGTATGTCCACTATGCTTTACAGCAATATGTGGCAGTTTTCCACTTCCAGAAAAAAGCATTTTTGTAGAGTCTGACCTAAGTATAAACACAGCTCTCAGCCATTCTGTGTTTATTACTTTCATTTTAGGAAAATATAAGGAACTTACATTCTCAATGCCTTGTCTTTCACTTGCATCTTATTCTCTCAGGTATTTCAGACTTCAAAATAAGCCCAAGTAAATTTAGTGCAACAATTCCCAAATACAAATCCATGGAACCTCATGACAGTTGTCTGAGTGAGGAAAAGTATTATTGTCTGTATTTTATGTTTGATGATTGAAGTAGAGAGAAATGAAACTATCTGGCAGTAGTTCTCAATAGCAGTAGGAGTCTGAACTCAAATCTGGTTGCAGTACAAAGACTTTTTAACTGAAGATACTTTTGAACAAATGCCTTACATAGAATATTTCTACAATTTAAAGATTAGCAGTTAATTTTAGGAGTAGAGTCAGAGATGAAGAATGAAGTGCTACATGGAGACTTTCAAAGAATAAACAAAGAGTTTGTAAATTAAGGTGATACTATACTTTAGGAATCCATTGTGATTCTGATTTTAATTTTGAGTTTGTGACTAGAGAAGGAATGCAGTTTTAACAAAAATGTTGATGTGTGTAATTGGAACTGAAATGACTGTCTGGTTTTCCTCTACATACTTGCTTTTGCTATGCAAAGACAATGCGATAGACTCAAATATTAATGGTTAATAATTCAAAAAATTGGGCCTTTGCAATAGCAGCAGGGTGTTTTGCTGATGATCTGCCCCATGAAGAGAACGTGTGAACCCACAACAAGCTGGGTTTTGAGACAGATAAAGGAAAAGGCCGATAATAAGCAGATCCTGTGAGGGGGCATAGTGCTTTTTATTATGCCAATGTCCTATCTTACACAACTAGCTCAGTTGAAAAATTGCCCCTTCCTCCTCCCCTGCAGAGGAGGTATTGGGACATTCACACGTGGGCCTGAAAGTATTCATCCCTTCTGATGGGGCAAAATTGGCTCAAGTATGCTGATGTGAGCGGCAGCTGTCATGTCTTAGAAAGTGTCATAAGCCATCAAATACCTCTGAAGGGGCCCTAGACTCATTTCTGGGGCCTTCCATCAAAGGAATGTACATGATCCACAGTGTTGCAATATACAGTGTAAAACTCGCCCCAACACAGGAAGTACCAGGGCTTTCCCATGTAAACCTAAGCCTATAACCTATTGAACTTTGTTCTGTGTGCTTTTCTCATGCCACAATGGATCAAGACCGTGACCATCGCTTCCACCAAGGGACATCTGAACTGCAACAATCAAGTCTCGTCACTGGATCCATGAGCGGTGATATCTTTTCTCTCCTCTGTCTTTCTACTCCTATCCTTTCTTTTTCTTTCTTTCTTTTCCTTATACATTTTCTTAAGTGTTAATTTTGTGCTTTTGCTATATTTCTATAGATAATGACCAAAAGGGCTATATACCTCCTTTCCATTGTAATAAATTTGTTCTAAGATAAATCCTATATATATAAGCAAGGGTTATTCAGTGTTGTTTCACTCTAATTTGCCCCAAGGGATCTATCAACAAGAATCTGAGTTACCCTTGCCTTCAGTTGCTGATCATAACAGACAAGCATCTCAGATATAAAATTCAGGGAGAACAGAAAGAAGGAAAATGTAGTTCCTTTGAATTTATGTGTGTACCACAGACTTTCTTCAACACAAATATACACTGTTCACTGAGAAAGTTGGAGGCCACAAGTTGCTTACTTGTGGGAGAATTAGGAGAGTCAAATCTGGTTTGACATTCTTTGATTTCATTTTGCTTTCCTAGGCATGAAAACAAAGGTTGGTTTATTTCACAGCAGTACATATCTTGGGTATATCATATTATTAAAAAATGTCCAATCCACTTCTATTGAACATTGAAAAATTACAGGGATGTAAGATGACCAGAGCAAACCACAAACAATGCTCTTTCTGCTACTTTAAGTGTGCTTCAATTATTATTAATTTGTGTTTAAAACATCCAGTCATGCCATGGCCACATTATAAATGTGCTCTTTGATGACGACAATTTGATAACATGAACTTTCTTTCAGTTATGCAATACAAACAATCCACTAACTTGGCAGAAAAGCTTATCCCCACTTTTGCTCCCCACTCTGCCCCCATTCTAAATTTTTTCTAAAGGAAGAGAGAAAATTAACAGATGATTACCAGTCTTCTACCTATGTCTATGCTGGGAAACAGAACTTAGAAAACAAAATATCAACTTCAGAATTTATTTTAGTACATAATATATTTTCTTAGCTGGGAAATTAATCCTCAATGCAGCACAAAGGCTTACAAAAGCTTTTTGACCTACTGGCAAAAGTAGGTGAAAATGTGCAGCACATATGTTGATAAAAAAGGAGCAGAAACATTACCCTGCTGCCCAGTGCAAAGGGCACATCAACGGATGATTCTATCCTCAGCCTGTCAACCCATGAGGGTCACTAGGTTTTAAAGTAATGTTCATTGTATTAAAGAGTGCAAGGCTTCTGTGCACTTGCTCATCACTTAAGATGCAAAAGTGCAAGGACATCCTTCTAATTCTTTTCGGTTTTCATACCCATGCTTAGTCACAGTCCTGCCTCCAGCTGAAATATCCACATCCACCAGTAACAAAACAGTATTGCTGAAATTTGTGAATCCGTTCTTTTTATTTTGAAAACTAATTTTTCATTTTCTGCTTGAAGTTTTGCAATCATATTTTTATTTAATACTTTAAGGATAATTTATACCTGAAATTTGGCACGATTAATACATATTTTTTCCCCATAACCTGAGTTCATTGATGGAAAACTGGATATAAGACCTGAAAAACTTACACATTAATTATAGATAAAACCCTACAAGGAGAAAGACAAAAATTGCTGCAGCTACATAGCTGAAAGCATTGCATAGTTTCTGACTTAGAATCCCCGTGTCAAAGTGGCTAGCCTGCAATTACAGGAATTGAGACTTGGTAATTATTATGTCCATTTCAGTCTTTTATCCCATCTAGTGTGCTTTGGTCAATGGCCCCAAATACTCTTTTTGTTCTTCACGATGGGCAAAAAACTCCTTCATATCTTTGCCAAGTAGACAGCAGTCAAAAACAAGAAGGGTAAAGCCTTAGTCATACTGAAATAAGGTAGGTAAACTGTCAGTCACTGACTACCTCATTTTTGACTTTTGAATTTAGTATTCCTAAAGACAGGATTTAACAGTTATACCTCAAGGAACAACTTAAAATATTACGTGGATGGTTTTACATGGAATGAGTAAATACAGGAAGAAATAAAAATGTTGTGAATGAACTTGGTTTACTTGGAGAAAAAAAAATTTCTGCACCCTTTTCCCAGTCTATTTAGTAATGATCTTGAAATATTTTTCATCAGTAGACAATTTTTAAGACAAATCGGTTTCTCTTTTTCAGTCTTTTAAATTAAAAACCTTCAGGAAAAGGACCAAAATGCTACATCAAATAATGAAATTATTGGGAGGAGTGTTTTTGTGATTTGTTTGGTCATTTTCTAGAAATAAAGATGCAGGAGCATTGAAAATTATACTGCGGAATAAGAAAAAAATTGCCTCATTTTCCAAGCATTTTTCCCAGTAATATGACCCTCCTAGCTAACTGTTCTGAAAAGGAGAAGGATCTATTTAGTTTATGACAGTAAATAAGACATGTCACTATAATCAAAAAATGGAGTGATTTGAACTGAAACCATAACACAGGCCTTGAATATATTCCCAGTGTTATAATTTCCATGGCTCCAGACCTCAAAGACACCTTTTATGTTCTTGGCAGAAAATCCTACCTGCACAGAGATCTTCAAGAAAATTGTCATTGCCTCAAACTCTTTGAATATGTCTGCATTACACAATGAAGGAAAGATAATCTGGAAGTACCCTGAGAATCTCAGAAAAAATAAAATTCCTAATTATATTGGACCCTTGATATAAGTGGTAGTTCTTTTTGGTGTTTCACTTGCTTGTATACAATTTTGCCTGAAAAACTGTTTTTATATATTTAGAATCCATTTCAAAGCACCTTATGTGTCAGACTAATCCATCAAACAATATTTAAACAAACTGTATGTTTGCATGCTTTGTATAGATGCAGGAATCATATAAAAAACATGCACTATTTCAGCAATTGTGGAAAAGTGTAGCTGTGTCTTTGAAAGTTTAAAGTTAAGTACTTGACCATTTAACTTTTCCTTAAGGTGACAGTGTATATGTATCTAATAAGTATTTTCAGGTGAACAGAGAATTATTTTAACATTTCCTGCTTAATTGTGTTTTTTTTCTATTTATTAGTGTAGAGGGTGGTCCCATGGTCTAAAAGAGAGCACTCTGGACTCTGAATCCCAAGGACCTAAGTTCGAGTCTCAGTGGGGACCGTTCCCTGGCAGTTCAATGCCTCCCTGCCATCCAATCCCATCAGATCTCAGATGCTCAGCAGGGTTAGGCCCAGTTAGTACCGGGTGCTGTGACAGTCCCGAGGACTTCACTGTCACTGTCCAAGCTCCCTCGGCCGTGGCAAATGGACCTTAGGACTTAAATGGTGGGGCCAGTTCTGCACACACTGTGCTTCACCTAAAAAATCCACTGCACAGGCCTGAAGGGCACACCCATGTGGGGAGAGCCCTTCCCAAATCTTCGTTCGTGAAGTCTGGCCATACAAGCGTAGATAAACACCATATATTGTAAACAGTGTAAAAGCCTAAAATATTGGATTTTTTCTTTCAATTTTTTTTTTGGCTTGCAACAAATTTTAAAAAGAGAATTCATTGTCTACATGAGCTTGTTTTGTTTTGTTTTGTTAAATCAGATGAAAATATATTCAATTACATAAGAACTTAAATTTCATCACTGACAAAGCTGATTAAAATCTATTCAATCAGACTGTAGTGTGATCAAATTTGGTCTGAAAGGTCAGGCTAAAATAGCTTCCTATTTCTCATCTGATGCTTAAAATCTCTTAGATTAAATCCATCTGAGAGAGATTTTGCTTAGACAGAATGACATGCATATGGAATGAAGTGCGTGGTAGATTTGCTCTTATGAGGAAATGCAAAGAAAGGGACTTAAGTCTGGTGTTGTTCTTCAAGATATGAAGATCAAATTTAAGGGAGATAAACAAGCTGAGATACTGGAGGGAGGGGGTGTGAAGAAAGGAATAAAACAAAACGGAAGATAAAACTGACAGAATATAAGACAGCTGGTCAGAACAGTTATTTGCAATGTACCAGATTTTTTTGTTTTGTTTTTTATTTTTTATTTTTAAATCAAAGTAAATTTTTTTCTCTATATAAGTTTCATTAAGCATTCCACCATTTCTCTCTTTGTCTTTCTTTTACTTCACAGTTTTTATGCCTTTAGGTCAAAGTCTTTATCATTTTTAGAACAGACAGAATCAAGTCATGCACCTTATTCTTTCTGTCTGAATGAGAAACTCTTGGAAATTTAAGTTCTTGAGGGTCTTGGTTTGAACATTTCTCTGATCCAATACCGGAAACATATTTTGATTTTGTAATAAGTATTAATCTAGTAGTTTGCTCCCAAGGAATAGCTGTTTGCCCATTAAGGACAGGAAAAGCATCTTTCCTCCCTTTTGTTCAGTATAAGATATCAGTATTTTTCTATGCTTTGTTTTTTTCCCCCTTTGCAATCTGTCATTTATGTAATGGTTCATTGCCATACCTGCACCACATTTTAGCTTTTCCTGGAGAAATATTTTTCCTCTCCTCCCCTCCCTTCCCCTTGCTTCTTCTCCCTTCCCCTTGCCTCTTCTCCCTTCCCCTGTCTCTCTTGATCAGAAACTACAGGCAGTATGATGGTGAGATGTTTCAGTGTCACATGAGTTTTTAAGTAAGCATTTGTAACTTCACATTGAATGGTTTTAGAATTAGGATCAGGAATGCTCTTTCTAAGCTATATGGCCCTAGCCCCTATCTTGGAGGGACTGCTAAATGTCAAAGAAGTCTGTTAACAACAGCTGAGTAGATCCACAGCACTCCTTTGCTTTGCCAGTAGTCTAATCCTCTGTGAAAAGTCTTATCTGGATTTGTGTGTGAGACCAGTATTTAGCATTCAGTAAGTAGACAGGGCTGTTCTCCTACAGTGATGACCTCCCTGACCTACTAGAGCAAACCAAAAATTACACTGATCCATTAGAGAGATTAAGACAAAGACAATAATAGCTGCTGTGATTTATCTTTCTGGTTTTATGAAAAGTTCACAAGTTTGCCAAAAATGACAGACAGGAATAATCTCTGCTTTTTATCACTCAGTTCAGACAGACTTAATGTTACCAATGAAAAGACAAAGGCTGTGCTTCTATTTGTGGACACTGAACAAAGAATAGATCATTTTTTTCCCCCTAGGAAATATCAAGTTAAAATTCTTTACTTGAGGACCAGAGTAATAATTCAAGTGACATTTGTCAAGGTGAAACAAGTAGACAGTTATTATTACTAATGTACATTTATTTCAATATTTGACACAGACCAGGTCAGAGAGCACTGACCACTTCCTCTACAGAATTATTCTGCAGTCACTCAGGGTGTGTGACTTTCAGTGAAATCTGAAGAGACACAAGGGATTTTGTAGATGATATTAACAACAAATGTAGATAAGACTTTTTTACTATTAATACTTGCTGTGAATTTATCCATTCTTTTCTTCTGCCAAATCAGTGGAGTCTGATTATAGAATTAACTGCTGCAATCATCACACATTTGGGGAATGTTATGGTTGGGTAATTAGAAACAGCAAAGCTGTGCAAATAACTTATAAATAAGAGTGGAACAGCAAAGTTGTGTTTTATCTCCATTTAGCAAAGAGATTAAAAAAAAGAGAAGAAATTATTTTCGATTTTTTGTTGTTATATTTTTGGGTTTGTGTTTTTGTTTTGTTTTTTTAATTTGCTGAATAGATATGACTGTACAAGTAATTAAAGCTTATTGGGGCATGTCACACTGCCTGATAGAAGCATGGAGTTAGAAAACGTTTACCTTGAATCATCATAGAGTCTCAATCTGATTCTTGTCAAGGCCCCTACGGGAACAAGGACATACTGTTTTGTGGTCATTTTCCAGTTATTAGATAGAAATAATTTTCCAGGTTCTGTCAAAGTACAGTGTATAAATCTATCGCTGCTTCTTTATAATGTATTAACCTATAGTTACTCAACAAAATAATGTATTTGAGTATATTTCTCTGTTAATATTTCCTTCCATACAGTGTTCACCAGGGTAATTTATAATACCAATATTTAAATCAGTGAATAATTGAGATTGAAAAGGACCTCTGGAAATTGTGTAGTCTGACCCCTCTACTCAAGGTCAGCTAGAGCAGATTGCCCAGGACCATGTTCAGTTGTGCTGTGAATATTATCAAACAGAAGACTCTACAGTCTCTCCAGGCAACTTGTTCCATTGTTCAACCACCCTCAAAGTCAAAAAAAAAAAAAAAAAAAAAATTCTGTGAGTGTTTAGATTGAAATTGATATGTATCAATTTGTTCTCATTGCTTCTTGCTTTATCAGTGGTCACTGTTGAATAGAGTCTGGATCCCTGATCTTTATTTCCTCTAATCAGGTGTTTATACACATTGATAAGATACATTCTGAGATTTCTCTTCTGCAGTTGAAAGGATTCTGCCTCTCAGCCTCTCCTCATATGAAAGGGTTCAGACTCTTACATTTGTTGTCCTTTGCTGGACTTGTGCAAGTACATCCATATAGTTCTTGTACTGGGGAGCCTAGAATAGGACCCAGAATACTTGATGTGCCTCACCAGTGCTGAGGAGGACAGCAAGGATGTAATTTGATCTCTGGGAATGCTCTTCCTAATGGAGCTCAGGATGCTGTTGGACTTCTTTGTGGCAAGCATAGGTTCCTCGCTCATGCTTAACCTGTTCACCATGACCCAGCTTTCCGGCTGCTTGACCCCCAGCATGAACTGGTGTCCAGAATTACCCCTCTGCAGTACAGGACTTTGCCTTTCCCTTTATTGAACTTCACAAGATTCCCCTCTGCTCATTATTCCAGCCTATCCAGTTATTTCTGAAGGTTAGCACATCTTATACTCTAACTGATTAAGATCTGTGGTCCTGACAATGTGATTGAGATAGATCTATTCCTGAATTCTCTTTTTCTAGCTTGGTACTGGACATATACTTTAACAAACAATAGGAACTTTCAGGAAAACCCCTTATATCTCAGCAGTGAGAGGACCACAAACGAAAGGCATTCACTAGCATAGTAGGAAACTTGAGGACATTCTAAATATTACTTTTATAAAAAAAAAATAACACTACAATCTGTTTTATGTGCATATATATCTGAATTGGTGTTTCTTCTTTGCCAGAAAATAAAAACAAAACCCAACCACAAACCCCAGTAGTAGTTCACAGTGAAATAGGTTATCAGGCACTTGCATTTGTTCTTGCACAAACATTTAGTTGACCATCATAAATTTAGGCAACTATGTTTTAAAATATTGCCCCATTGATTTGTCCCAGTTTGACCATTTTTTTGTATGTGAATAATTCATAGAATCACATAATCATGCAATGTCTTGTGTCGGAAGGGATCTTAAAGATCTTCTAGTTCCAACCTCTCTGCCATGAGCAAGGACTCCTTCCACCAGACTAGGTGACTCAAGGCCCCATCCAAACTGGCCGTGAAATCTTCCAGGAATGCAGCATCCACAGTTTCTTTAGGCAACGTGTTTCAGTGCCTCACCACCCTGACACGGCCTTGTGTGAAGTTAAGATAATGTGCAGGTACTCCCAAAATGCCAGGCAATAAAAGAACTGTAGGAAAATTTATTTCCTAGAACACTAGACTTAAAAGAATATTGATCCTTATGGTGCTTTGAAGACCAAGCCTGAGAAAGACACGCCCCCTGTTCTTCACAGGGCTTTCATCATTGCTGCCCTCCCTGCCACAGAGGCCTTCCACAGGTCTGTGAAAGCATATCTTTTACTCATACCAGAGGCAGTTTCTCTGGAATGCAGGAGGAGAAAACATCTAAAACTACCTTTGGGAAAGATGCTTCTTCTAGGCAGGAAAGCTTTCTTAAGCGAAAAGCTCTAATCTAGTCACAATAAATCTTCCAGAAGAATATCCTATCCTTACAACTTGTGAAAGTCCCTCTGCATTTTCTTTTTTGTTTTGATAGTTCCCCTTACATACTGGAAGTTGCTCTAAGGTTTCCCAGGAGCCTTCTCTTCTCCCTACCAAACAGCCTGTCCTTACAGGAGAGATAATTGCATGAAGTGTTCTGAGAGGAGTAACTTGGGGGGGTGGTGGGGGGGAGGAGGGAACAACTTCTGAGTAACATTCTGTCATCTTTACCCAATTATTCTCCACAGAGTTGATAATAGTACTCTCTTGTGCATCATTGAACTTGTTTGTTTGAGGAAGAAGCAGTAAAAAATAGTAAGAATTACAGATTCTGAATATTGGTTTTAAGAGAAAAAAGAGAGATTAAAACAACCTAATGAATTCTCTGAAGATTCCACTGTGCACTTTTTCTTTATTTAATCTTACACAGCCAAGAAATTTGACAGAAATAGCAACCCAAAACTACTTTTGTATAAACTAGACCTCCTGAATAACACTTCCATTATAAATTTTCACTTACAGCACCATAAATAACATAAACACACAGAGTACATGACACAGAATTGGTTTTCAACTTCTTATGTCCCTTACTAGATCATGCAGGAAAAAATCCTCACTGTAGACAAAAAAAACTTTCAGCACTCAAAAGTCAGACTGATTTCTCACTTCTGTGAGAAAATAATTCTGAATGTTTTAACCTGTAGAAATATTTTGGTTTTATGATAGTAGTTTAAAACAAGAAAGAGGGAGTGTAAGAGATATGGACTTGATTCATCATAAATAAGAAAGTTGCATATAAATCAAAAGACTGCACACAAATCAAACAATAATGAAATTTTTTTTTTTTTGAATCCTTGGTCTTGGAGGAAAAGTAGTAGGTGCTAGTTTTGCCTGTTATTCACAGTACAGGAAACCAAGGTGCTAAGCCATTTCCCGGAAAACACTTTCATTCAGTTTGTGACATATATAGGAGGTGGCTCCTGTCTGTACAAAACAAGGAAGAAGAAAGTTCTGTTTAAAGCATTAATTGTTCTCATTAACTCAATTTCTCCATCACTCAATTCACACTTCAGGAACCATAATTTTTGTACCTTAATAATAATTATGAAGAATCTCATAAGGATTTTTTGTTCAGATCCTGCTAAATTTCACATTTACAGGGTCATTCAATCAGAAAGATTTCTTCCTGTCTTACAACATAATGTCTTATTGTTCATAAATGAGCAATCATTGAAAGCATCATACAAAATCCTTTAAGGGTGGCCACTGAACCACGCTGGACCATCACTTTTGTATTTTGAACCTTTTATGACTGCTGCTAGGGAAATTAAAGTGATAAGGCATCATTGACTTAAGCTAAAACATCCACATCTACTAAAGCAAAAGGCTGGGGGGAAGGAAAGACCCAGCTATGGCCTACCATAGAAATAGCTTTGCATGCTTTGCAATTGGAATATCTCTGACACTTACTAACCCTGATTCCCAGTGTTAACATGAGTAGCACAAACAGGCCAATGTTCAAGGAAACACACATAATGCAATATTATTCTGTTCCTAACAACATTATGTTCCCTATTTTTTGTATGTGGAATGTGGGATTATCCAGCAATGCAGGCTTGTTCTGTCCTTTAGCATAAACACACATTATTTGGCAATATGGAGTGCCCCAGGGCACTGCACAGTTGTTGTAGCACAGCTGTAGGTGCCATCCCCTCCCTTGGTGGGATTAATGGGCAACCCTGAACAACTGCAATGAGCAGGCAGGCTGACTGTAAATTAGCTATATGTGTATACCAGCTACATTTGTAAACCATGTGTACACAAAGTAAACTACAGGATTCTCAAATTAATTCTGAGAACCTGATTCAAGAAAAAGAAAACTCCCTTGCTGATAGTAAAACTTCCATATAGATAAAGAAAACATGCTATAACTCACATTTCCAAAATAGGCACCTGAATTTCATGCACTGAATTTTTAATTTAATAAAGATATGCCTAAAAATATTTAGCAAGATCACACAGGAAAATAAGTATCAAGCTATACTGGAATTAAGGTTTACAAAATCAGAAAACCCACTGAGTGTGGGTTATTTATATGCTAACAAAAGTAAATATGCTTGATATCTCTTTTAAAACTGTACTTCATAAGGTACTATCTATGGAAAAAATGAGAAACACTTTCAGTAACAATCATAAGCATGAGTGACAATTATAAGCATGAATAGCTACTGTACTGATTTTTTTTTTTAAATTCAGAGGATCATCCTTATTTTCAAAGCTGAGAAATTTCAATATTAGGCCGTTTTATACCACATAATCCTGTTTGAAGAATTTGGATATGACAATTCAAGGTAGACAGGCTCTTCAATGGTAAACAACATGTTCATTTTCTGTTCCTCAATGAGTAATTTCAGAATCATAATGTTATTCAAAGCTGAAATATAGAAATTATGTGAATTATAACCCAAATATAGCCTGACATAACTGAATATATTCTCCCAGCATTCACAAAATAAAACATGTGACTATTGCTTATGCTAGTGGAAAAATCAATGGATGACTAATATGATGGAAATGAAAACAACAGTGTCAGGACTGGACTGAGAGGATTGAAAATTAATTGCTAACATTAGGGAATACTTCAGGGAGATATAATACTGAAAAAAAATAGGGAAAAGTACCAGTTATTATTACTGAACTTTACTGACTATCAAGAAGAAAGGTTTACATGCTGACCAAGGAAAAAGAGACAATCTACAATGCATCACAGAAAAATAACAGCTTTAAGTGAAAAAGCACTTAGAAAGATAGGAGATATACTTACTTACATAGTATTCATCTGGAATAAATGCAGCCATAGCTCAGAAAAGAAAGTGTGATTTCTAGGTTAGAAATAATTTTTAAAATGTCTCATCACATATAGCAGAGTTACAACTTCTATATATTTTTATATAAAGTCTCACTTGAAAGAGACCTATGTATTTTAAAAATACCCACATATTAATAAAAGGATTTGAGTGTTGCTTTTCCATTCACAGTGCATCGATAAATAGATTTTGGAAAATGTGTTACCTTTTTTTTATTTTCACTTATATTTGAAGTTCCATGGGTTAACATACGCTCCTCAAAATCACTTTCACTTAGTACATGTAGTAAAAAAAATCACATGGAGGCAGCAAAGAATAAGACACTGCTTTGAATTCTTATTAATATCTGAGAAAAGCATTTCTTAAACTTTAAAATAATTAGATACAAGATCTCTAGGGTCACCTGGGAACACATCATCAGGTGTTAGAAATTCTTACAGCTTGACTCAAGCAAACCTATACATTTTTGCATAAGGAATTACTGATACCTTCCTACAGAAGACCCAAAATATTTTACAGAAACCTATGTCAATTACTGTTAAAAAATAAAAAGACAGACCAAAGGGAAGCTCAAAACTCCTATGCTGGATCCTTATGCTCTTTTAAAGCTTTGTTCCTGATTATTTAAGAAATTTTAAGGTTTATTTTGCAATCAGCATGGCTTGACCACTTCTTTAGACGAAGACCTACAGTTTGGAGTTGCTTACTTCTAGATAAAGTTAGGAAAACTGGCTGAAAATTGTTAGAGTTACAGGACAATTGTCAAACTTCCTTATGAAATACAGACAGTTAAAACAGAGGAAAACTTCGGCCAAATTCAAGCCCTGTAGAAGACAGGAATAGGAGTGTGATTCCTGTATTCATTCTGGAGAGCTTTTTTTAGAGCGCAGATGCTGATACAAAGGGTTTGAATTTCCAAAACAGTTGCACATGCCAAAGGAATAGATGCCTCACAGACATAATGGAAACAGCATCTCCAGCATCAGTCAGAGAAACTTGTACTCTCTTATGACCCCATGATGAAAACAGTAGGGAGCTTCTAGTGGTGCCTGAAAAAAACTGAGGAAAGAAGGTTTTTTTATGCCTCATAGTTCAGAAAAGCTACAGTTTATTTACATTGATTAAAGCAAAGCTTCACATTAAAAATCTAACAGAACACATAACAGTAATAAAGAGATGATGTCTTTGATCAGTCATGCTACTTTTATTTTTTCTTCATAGCAAATATTACTCAATAAAAATTTCTTTGTGTAGCATATTTATATAGATAGTTGATGCAGGGAGTTGCAAACTGAAATGCGTAACTGTAACAGGATTAGAATGGAATTAAACTCATCTAAGTTTTCACTGCAACACCTCGAAGTTGAAAAGAGATCTTTAATCTAGTATTCTTCACTTGAAATAAAAGTGAATTTATGAATGGAACTGCCTTTCTCTTGTTAATAACCGTAGGAAACACTTCTATTTAATGAACAAACCATATAATTTTATAGTTCCTGCTTCACACTGTGGTCACAACTCTCCCTACCTGGAACCAGCTGGAGTTGCTAAGACACTCTACTCATTGTGGTGACATATCCTTTATAAGCAAAGAGTATCTATCTATTTCTGCATCTAAAGAGGAACCTCCTTTTGCATTTGGAGATGGTTCATTCCAAAAGTGGGAGGCATTCTTCCGTTCAGCTCCCTGGCAAAAGATGTTGAATTCAGCAAATGCCCTAAAAAAATTTTAGCAACTGGGCTCAAAGTGCCTTTTTGTGACATAAACTATCATGGTATGCATTTGGGGCCTTTAAGACCAGAGCAACTGTATAATGTATTTCTCAAGTAACATTTCTGACAAATATTGTTGGCAGATGATATTAACCCTCATAAAAAGCCGGGCAATAAAGTAGCTAATATTAATACTTTAAAAAATCTATCTGCTCAATCAATTATATTTAGTCATAAAATTGTAAAACTATAATAGCCATTTTTACTGTGATTGTTCTAATGTAATACACTATTACTTTAAGCAGAAGATCTAGTCATTCTTGTTCAGATATATTCTTTTCCCTCCACAAGTTGCCTCTAAAACCCAATCCATTATTTTTCTATTTGGATCCTGTTTTATCAACTATATAACTGATAATATTTTAGTTTTCTTTATGTTCCAGTATGGTGATGTCGTAGGGGTTTTTGATTTTTTGATTTTTTTTTCATCTTTATAGATTTTAGAAGTATTTGCAACTGTAGTGGAAAACACATATTTAGTGTGTTAATATTTCTAGCAGCTAAAGTTCAATGTTTATACATGCCAACCTCTGCCACATATCAATAGCTCAAATTCTTTTAGCTATTTAGACTTCTCTTTAAGGTAGAAGGCTGAAGAATATCAGAAGGCCTGCAGAACAAGACATAAACATGAGCCAACAACCTTGGGTCTAAAAACACTAGAAAACCTACAGGAGCCCTACATGTGCTGAGGAAGACAAAATGATGAAGAGAGGGTCCCACTGTCCCTCTGACTCGAATCCTGAGGGGGTGTGCCCAGAGGCAGGATAGGGCTGCACTGAGACATATGTGAACTGGGGATTGGGTAGACAATATTATAAAAAACATGGAAATCAGTGTTCAGGGAGCACGTCATCATGTATTCCCAAAAGCCCTAAGCCTAGACATTAAAGAATCTACCTTTTTATCTTATCTCACACTAACTTGGCTCGGAGTCCCATTTTTGGGGAGTCTCAAGGCATCAATGAGCATTGTCATTTCATGCATTTGTGTGGATACAATTCATTAGCAGACATAAGTGAATCAAGTGTAAATATGGAGTGTATTCTGAACAAAAGATATGAAATATAGCATTAATTCAAGAAAGGACATGCTATGCAACACAATTTTCAAGTTGCAGTGCAGGAAAGTTTTCTTCATATCATTACACATATCTCAGTTTACTCTAAAGATTACAATTTCAATTAGGAGTAGAAGAGTTAAGTAGTCACACTAGACTCTATATTTAAATTAAAACCGAACAAATCAATCAGATAAAAATAATAATAATCCCTATGTTTCCCTTCTTCTTTTTCCATTGCTCTTTCCTTGTATTGTTCTGAAATCACCAAATGAAAGTCTTCAGTGTAATTTTCTCTTATCTTCTTCGATAAAGGTTCTGTGGCATGTTCATATGCCACATCATTTCTTGTTGAAGTCTTTTGACTGCTCAAACCAATTACTCAGATTCTCATTCTGAGATATGTTCCCTAAAATTGTCTGTAGCTTACAACCCTTTTTATTTTTTCAAACCTTGGTAGTATTGTGTCTCCAGAAAAAACACCTTTCAAACTTCTGTCCCCTATACATGTTCTCCAGGCTTCCATTTGTTTTTCTTATTGTCTTAGTTTGAGGGAAAAAAACCAAAATGTTTACCAAAAAGCAGAGGAGAGGATTCCTCCACAATAATCATGTCACTCTTTATTAAATTTAAGAAAAAAGAAGTTTAATTGGAAAATGGATATAAGAAGGACACCTGTTCTTCACTGCTATATATGTACATATATATGTAAATATAGATATAACTGTAAACAGACCAAAGTAAACTACTCCCCCAGCACCAAAAGTAAAAAAAACAAACAAACAAACAAAAAAACCCCACAAAAACCCCACACAAAACAAAAAAACAAACAAACCAAAAGAAAACAACCTCCCAAACGGTAGGTTCCTCCTAGAGCAGTTATATTTATGGACAGTGCCAGTGTCACACCTTGGCTGGCTGTGAGGTGAATTCTCAGTCTTTTCCCAGCGAGGCAGAGATGAGGGGGGAGCACTCAATGGACTCTCTCTCTCTCCCTGTCCTTTGTCCCAAACCAAGAAGGAAAAAGCTGAGAGTGGAGGGATGATGATAGTTCCCAGGAAGGTAAGGTCTGCAGGGTGTCCCGAAAGCAGCTGTGACCCTTCTTTCTCTCTCTCTCTCAGGTCCCTGCAACAGTGGATGACGGTGAAGCCAGGGCGGCGACTGGGCTTGCAATGCTGAACCAGGAGAACAGCAGTGGCAAGGAAAAAAGCCCAGCTCACTAAACAGCAGGAGATGAGTAGGAGAACGGCTTCTCTCTGACAGCAACACACACACAGCTGCAGTGTTCAGCCAGAGCTGTGGATGTCCTCAAACCCCAAAAATAACAGTGCAAACTCGTTCCCTGCTACACCTTCCCCCAGTCTGCCCTCCACCCAAAATGATTAAGCAGGAATTTGTGGCAGTTGACCACTTCTTTTGTTAACTAATGGACTGGGGAATTAGTGGCAGGAGAGAATTTTTCCTTTAACATCCCAAAACTACACCACCTATCTTTTCATAATCTCTGCCTCTAATGTTCCTTATATCAAAAGTACAGAGTGAAGGTGAAGGATGATGTCTGAACTAATGGTACTATTGAAGATTATTCCTTCAGAGTGCTCTCAAAGAGACCTGCTTAAAGTATAAAATACAAACCCTAGAAGATTAATTTAAGTGTCAGGCTTCAGCTTTTATGGAGACTGATGGTCCCTCTAGCCTTTCATATAATGAAATAGTCTGTTTTTGAAAACAAAAGGCACATAATCTTCAGATATTTTTCTAAATGAGCCACACAGTCCAGAGAGTTGCTGTGATTTCCTTCTTTGAATGTTGGGAGTAAGTTGAATGAGGTGTCAGATTAATTTAGGTATTTTAAGTAATATGACTTATTTAAGTTCTGTTTACAATATTTTTTCTCCTAAGAACTCAAATTTTTCTCAATAAGCTTACAAGTTCAGTACTGGGACAAGTACTGATTAAAGTCTCATCAATGACATAGACAGAGGGATTGAGTGTGCACACTCAGCAAATTTGGACACCAAGGTGAGTGCTGTGGTTGACATGCTTGAAAGATGGGATTTGGACAAGGACAAGTTGACCCATGGCATGAGACACTGGATTTTGAAAAGCGTTGTTGGGTCAGAAGCAAACATTCAGGGGAGTGTGTGTGCAGGCAACAGGGATGGGTCTAACCTCGCAGACCTCATGGCAGCCCCTGGAACCCACACAGGGAAGCCCCAGAGCATCCACCAGTCAAAGACAACTGAGAAAAACTTCAACACATCACACCTGCTGGAGCCCCTAACCCAGCCTCAGACTGGAGCCCCAGATTCTGTCTCTCTTATTTTCCTCTCTTCTTGCTCCGTTTTCTTCTCTTTCTTTACTCCTTTTTGATGTTTTGGGTAGTTTAAAACTGATGGGATTAGATCTTGCTGAATTGTGAGGGTTGTCTGCTGGCTAAGTGCTTTGGTGAAATGCTTTGCTTTGCTTGTATGTTTGAAATTTTGCAAAGTTCTTTTATTTTCTGCCTTAAGTTAACAGTAGAAGTTCCTCTTCAGGAAAAGTGTGTGGCTTCTTCTCTTTATCTATCTGGAGGTATTAAAGAATCCTGTAGTTTGTGGGTTTTTTTGAGTTTTTGTTTTTGGTGGGTTTTTTGTTTGTTTGGGGGTTTTTGGTTTTTTTTGTTGTTGTTGTTGTTTTGTTTGCTTGTTTGTTTGTTTTTTAAGTAAAAGCTCTGGCTGCACTTGCCACTCCAGGGCTGGGGTGTTACACATGGGAACCTCATGATGTTTAACAAAACCAAGTGCAAGGTGCTGCACCTGGATCAGGGCCACTTCTGGTATCAATATAGGCTGGGGGATGAACAGATCAGAACAGAAAATATCTGAGTATCATAAATGCTACACTACAAAATCTCACCTGGGTTTTTGTTTCTTCTAGCAGTCACTGTTTACGCAAAATAAAACCAGGTAGAACATATGACACCTTTGTCTCCTGACTCCCACAAGGCTAAATAGATCTCAAGGTGTTTTGGTTTGTTTGTTGGGTTTTTTTAAAGTATTCTCTCAGATGAGACACTTATCCCCTGAAGATCCTCAAGACACCTTGGTGGATCAATTTAAGGAAGTTTAAACTACATTTCTTGTACCATATCTGTGGTTCAAATAAAGAAGGGAATTTATGGTAATAAAGATTTTTCTAATATCCTCATTCTGATTTTTTTGTAAGCACAAAAACTTTTTTTATTTTAGAAAGAGGAAAACTATATTTGAAGATACAAAAAGATGTATTACACTTGCACTGCTCTGTAAGATGTAGTTTCTTATCACAAAATGATTTATAGCCCATGGTCTCAGAGATGCATTGCTTTTTACAGATGGTATTGCAGCTGAGGAGAAGAGAATGGTACAAGGTTTGCCACTTATCTAAAAGAGAGATAACTGGTTTGCTAAGTATTTTTATGTGCAAAGTAATGAATCATATTAATTACATTCAGGCTTAAGCAGAGATTTAAGAGGGTTTTCACCTGATATATATATCAAGCATACTTTATCCTGTAGTGATAGGACATACATTAATATGACCTTTGGGGTTTTTTGTGTGTGCATGTATTCACACACATATATTCAGACAAGGATTTGGGATCAAGAAGGTAACGGACAGAAGAAAGTAACTAAGCCCCCTCTTCTGAGCTTTTTAATTCTTTTCTCTAGGGAAATGTTCACATGCTCATTGCTCTCTGAAAACACTGGATCATCTTAAATGGAATAGGGGCTTGCAGTAGATTATATCAGTCTTGGGAATGATATAAGGTTATTATGAAATTATTCTTTTAGTCACTATGTAAGCTTTCTGTGGTTATTTCTTTTCCTGTAAACAGAATTTCCAAATTTAGCTGAGTTATATTTCGACAGTAATAATATGATAATGCCCTCATGATTTTGAAGGGTTTAATACTAACTGGTATGTACAAAAGCTTCCTTTGCAGATGGAAAGGGCTTTTTGCAATTACCTGTGGAGCCTGCATGAAATCAGAGAAAAGAGAGTGGCATACTACCATTGAACTCTTAATTTTGATGCTGGCAGTTTTCTCAGCATTTTTTGAGGTCAGTCTTATTCGTGGCTGTACTTCAGAAAACCATCTTAATAGCTGTAAATAGCTGAGATCAAGATCAGGAGGCAAAAGGAGGGCATGGTGGAGACTCGTCAGACTCAATGAAAGTGGAAAGGGGATTTTTGGTTAATACCACTATCCAGATGTCTGCAAGAGAGATGGGTCAGATAATGAGGTTTTAAACTACTTTGACAGTTGAAGTATAGATGTCTTTGCAAGAGAGCAATTCTCTTCCTACTAGAACTTCAAAGTGTTTTGCTAGTCCTCCAAGAAACCTGTGTGAACAATTCTTTTAGATACATCCTTCTTATTTAGCTGCAAAAGAGTTTGGATGCTTTTGTTTATTTGTTTGCTTTGTTTAGTTTTGTTTCTATGCATCATTGAATTATTTATGGAATAGCTTTCCTTATTTCACTGTTTAAGATGTTTGGTTACATGATAGCTATTTTGAGGTATTTGGATTAATGTCATCTTCCAGATCATTTCACAACTGAGAATTACTTGTAGGAGGTAAAATGAGAATGGAAAAAGAAAGGTAGCCTGAGAAAAAGTTTGAGGAGTTTGACCTGAGTAACTAAATGAAAAAACAGTTGTCCTACTGTCACTGGAAATTCCAGAAAATTTTAAGAGCTGAAAGACGTGGGATCTTTGGAGGAACATATAAAATTACAGATATGAATCTTCAAACATTCCAAGCTGCTTCTATGGCGAAATAAGCCTTTGCTGTGGTTTCAGTAGAAAAAAAAAATTGCAATTATTTCCATTCATCGAACAATCTTTACAGTTATCTTAGATTAAGGAACACTGCCTCAAACTACTTTTGGAAAGTGAGATTTGTAGCACCTAGCTGAAATCTTCAAGGGAAACTTGACTAGAACAGTGCTTTTTCAGGCAGTACTTCACATATTGAGAAATGTATTTTATACTAAAATATAAAGGAAGGCTTTGAAAGTTGCTCTTTTAACTTTTGTATGTCACTGAGTATAAAACCTGCTGCTACTGGCTTTTCCTATTTTTTGTCTTCTCCTTATACCCACATTGAAATTCTGTAAATTTATACTAGCTATATGAGATTGGAAGTGAAGGGATACTATGCTTGAATTGAGCTTTAATGGCTGATTTTTTTTTCCTTTCCTCCATATCCCATCCTTAGCTTTTGGATGAAAAAACACACAGACAGATAGCAGCTGTGAGTCAGAGCTTTGGCTAAGATGAGAACTAATGTTCCTAAAACTACCCCTAAACAGAAACAGACAAAATCTTATTTGGAAAAAATACTTTGTTTTAAAATAGCTCTTCTTTATGTTTCAGAAGACTGGGGGGAGGCAGCATTTATTACTTTCTTTCTTTCCAGAAATGTAATTTGTATTTCTATAGTAATAAGACAGATAAGACCTCGGAAAGATGAGGTAGGCAAGTGACATTTAAAAATAAGGAATAAATTTGAATGAAGGAAAATAAAAAGGGGGGGGGGGGGAATTAGCCCTTTAAAATAGTTTTTACTTACTTAGAAAAGAATATAAAATACATTAGAATAAATGCCAAATACTTAGCTATATAAGAGTTATCTTTTGTGAGCTTTTTTGACCTCTCAACTGTTAAAGTCCCTCTTAGGAACAATATCATACCTTATTGTACTGATATAGCCAATTGTGAACCAATCAAAAATGCAGAGTTGGTTTGAAAGGGTGGTTTAAGCTGTGTCTAAAGTTTGTGATGTATTTCTATATACAGAATTTGAAACCTACATTCCTGATAGTAATATAAATGTGGAATAGGATTACAGAGTTATAAAATATCTGGCAAACTTAAATGATCAAAAATAACACAATGATGTTTGAATCTATGTGTCACTGTGTCATGCTACTGAAGCATGTATAACAGTACTAAAGTTATACTATAACAGTATTAAAGTTATTGTTTTAATTAGTGATCAAATTAACAGTTACTGCTTGCTGATATAAAATCTCAATATGATAAAAGTGAAAAATTGGTCATCTTGAGAGATGACCTTTCCCTTTCCACATTTGGTTGTGTTTAAAACTGCTGCCTCTGTAAAAGATCAGAGACACTAGCTATATCTTCCATTTTGGATATATATATATATAAAATGTATATATATATATACACACACATATATACATATATACATATATATATACATATAAAATGTGTATATATATACATACACACACATACACATATATACATGTATATATGCACATATATTCGTATACATATATATATACACATATATACACACACACTCATATATATATAATATATATATAAATATATAAATATAAAATAAATGCTATGGATTTATTTCTGGTTTTTTGATCCTTATATGGCTACATCTAAAATTAGTCTAGTTTGGTGCCCAGAGGCTTTGCATGGGTTATTTTAATGTGTTGTATTCTTTTTCTTTGTTTGCGGAGGTTTTGTTGCAGGGAGATGGTGGGGGAAGGTAGTTTTTGCATAATTTTATTATTATTACTTAAAAAAAGCCAGGACTAGAGGACACTGAAGGAAGACCTCATTGCAGACTACAACTTCCTCATGAGCGGAGGAGGAGGGGCAGGCACTGATCTCTTGTGGTGGCCAGTGACAGTATCCGGGGGAAAGACCTGAAGTTGTGACAGGGAAGGTTTAAATTGTATATTAGAGAAAGGTTCTTTACCCAGAGTGGTGGAGCCAGCTCCCCAGAGAAGTGGTCACAGTACCAAGCCTGACAGAGTACAAGAAGCATTTGGACAACACTCTCAGGGACATGGCGTGACTCCTGGGAATGGGCCCAGAAGTTGGACTTGATGATCCTTGTGCATCCCTTCCAACTCAACATATTCTATGATCTTGAGAAGTAAATTGGACTGTGGAATTATTGCATGATTCAACATTAAGTTTACAGGAATATCCTTTATATCATTGAATTCTGCCTCTGCAAATACTAACAAGTGTGCTTTGTTTTAAGCATAGTCATCCAAAGAACCAGCCAGATGATTCAGTTAAGCACATACATTAAATGCTTCCTGTGGTGTATATGTACCTATGGAAGGAAAATATGACAGTAATCCAAAACTAGATTCATTATTATACAAAATATTTTGATTTTAACCACTGTGACTTCATACTCTTACTACAATGTTTAAAAAGAAAATTCTACCATATGTTATAAAAAGGTTGCAAGAACATTTTCATGATAAGTATGGGTTTTTTCATGGTCATAAGATACTGAAACATTCCATTTTTTGAGTTAAACTTACACACTGCCCAAAGGAAATAAAGATGACTTAAATTATTTGTATTTAATAGAGATGAAAAACAAGTATTCTCTAGGCATGTCATGTGATAACCATACATTTATGGGTAAGACTTTTAGTACTTTTGATCTTAGGTTATCTGAGGAAACTGATGTTTAATGATTAGGTAGGTTTGGAGATTTTTCTTAATTATATTCTGAATTGGATCAAGATGGTGCACTGTTAAAGTTGTCAGGTATCATTAGACATTCAGTTCTCTTACACTCTCCTTACATGAGATCCTTATCAGTAATTGTAGGAAACTACAATCAAGTAGTAAAGGCCAGGAGTTTCTCAATCAACTCTATATTTGGATTGCTGACTGTATAGTTATGAAGACAGGCTGGATGTCATTGTCATCAATCAACTGTATGCACAGCCTGAGCTGAGGAAACTGGCAAACAATTTCATTAGCACTGTATGCAGCAAGTTCCTTTATGTCCACCCTGGCCTTCCTTCCATTCTGTGAACTTGTAATAAAGAAGGGAGAGTCACGTGTACATCTGTATGTGACCACTAGAACTCAGAAGATGTTCTGTCTTAGCCTTCATAAACAATAACTTTGCTCTGAATATCTTGACATTTTTAGGTGATTGTGCAAAAGTCTTTCACCAGAATTTAGTGTTCATCTTGATGAAGTGTTGCATGTCCTATATACAGGTTTGTGTAGGAAAGGCTTTGGCATGAAAAAAATGAGTTTATAAAAATGGAAGTATTCTGATGATTGGATTACTTTGGGTTAGAATTAACATAATATATCAAAAGTAGACAAAACTCTTTTCACTTAGGTCTTAGATTTCTATATTGTACTAACTTCCATTCCATTTTTATATAATTATTTTCTGTAATTTAATTTCTAATTATCTAATATTAGCTTTGCACATTTCTCTAATTTCTTAAGTAAGAAAAGCAACATAATTAAGTTATAGCTCCCTATAATAAATAAATCAACACACTCACATAACACAGTAGTTTTAATACATTTGAATCAGGTGAATGCTGTTACTTTTGAAAGTGTATGTGTACAACTTTACTCACATGTATTATGTGTTGTACACTCACATCATGTGCAATAAGATGTATCACCCTAAAAATTGTGGTGTCTTGGTCTATGGGTCTATTTACTATACTATGATTGCTGAAGGCCTGAAAAATATTTTCCCTGGGGAAAGGTAATCATAATGGTAGGTCTACTACTTCAGTTGTGAATCTGGATTACAACAACTAATACAAAGCATCCTAGCATCCTCAAGAGCACTACTTACTGACATCAGATAAGATGGTGGCATTAATTTCATGCAACAGTGAAACCTTAGTCCCACAGGTCTTACAAAGTAAAAACTGGAGTAGTTCTCAAATCAGGTAAGGAGTGAAAATTGTGGGTGATTGTGCCTGAGACATAGGCAGATAGGCACTGCAGACACCTGAAAATAAGCTTCTAGAGATGTTTGAAAATTCATCTACTTTTTTTTTCTTTGTAATAATTAGGGATTTATTATATTTAATTTTTTGTAGCTTTTTTTTTGCCAATTGCACTTATAAGTGTTAGTGATCTATACCAGTGAAAGTCAGATAAGATTTGAGAAAACTTTGAAGATGCATCGCTTAAAGAAACTTTCAAATTAGATATAGTTTGCCAGTTTAAATATGGGTAAATTTAAAAGTTATTAATGCCCTTCAAAGATGCATAAGAAACAATGAAATAGATACCCTTTTCAGTATGAACGGCCAAATTGTCTGGATTAATAACTCAAAAAAAAAAAAAAATAAAACCAACAAAAACACCCCAAACCCCTGTTGATGGAGATCAGAGTAAAATTAAATGATTTGTAGTTTTTATTATTTAACACATAACCTCTATTCAGAGATAATTGTGTCATCTGCTGTACTTTGCCTAACCACATAATAAAAGACAATTATCCATTTCTCATTGAGACTGATTTTAATCTACCTTTTGACCAACAGCAAACTTCCTTCATTGATTCCTAGCCCATTTTGTAAAACATCATTAAAAAAAAAAATCTCAACCTGTCTGACCCTGGAAATTACTATAGTCATTTTGAAAGAATTTTATGCTGTAGTTTCTCTACTTCAGTACCTGAATCAAAGACATTTTTTTCTTTACCTTTTCTTGTGAAGCAGGTTAGAAAAAACAATTTCCTGTGCTGTTTATCTAGTACTAATTATTGATGAAAGTGCAATTCACCTGCAAGTTGTATCTTGATTTATCAATCAGTGTTTTAGGTATTTTTCTTAAAGAGAAAAAAAGAAACGGTATGGTACATCCTTAAATCCCATTCCTGATTACATATTAACAATTGAAAATAGTAAAAGGAAAGTTGGAAGAAAAATAGTAAGCTTTTAGACCAAATTTGTGAAAAAAAGAGATTATCTAAGAGAGAATGAATCAATGAAAAGCAGAAATTACTGCAAAACTTCTAATGCAAAGAGTCAAGAAAGCTAAAATAAATCTAAATTCATATTAAAAATACTTATTTCAATTTAGTGAATCATGGCGTTAAAAGGTATTATTTACCCAAGAATCAGGTCATAAAGAAATAAGTATAGCAACAGTTTTAAATGCAATTACTGTATTGTTTTCTCACTGATGTTATCAGTTTACAATTTACATTTGTTAAATATCAACTCTCAAGAAACTTAAGTAACTTTCAGGAAATGAGTCAATGTAATTACTAAGAAAACCGGAATAATGTAAGTTTGTTTTCCTGAACTGGGGGTGCAAGGAGTCTTGCAAAATTTGATCCAGCAGTTTGGTACTACCCTGTGCATTACTTCAACTGGAACAAATTTACTTTCTTCCCTGTATGTTTCTTTCCAGCACAAGAGAGAGAACAGCAGCCACTCTGTGAGATGGAAAAGGAAGGAGGATCTTTCTCTTATTTTTCTTGCAAGTTACCTTTTATTGACAAGGTAACCATGTAAAACTCAGATTTAGGGAAAGGAATAAGAATCTTCACTGGGACATGCAGTAGGATAAAGAACTTCTAACCTGAAATGAGTGAAACGGTACCCAGAGAGACTAACAAGGTCAGCTACACTAGGAACACGCAGGTGTCAGAAGAGTTACACATTAAAGGCCAAAGAAGAGAAGGAACTGGAAGTGCAGAACTGCTTGCAAAACAAACATAAATCAGGAAGAATGGAAAATGTCCTTTCTCTTTTGAAAAATATCAGCACTACCACATTAAATGGGGAGTTTGTAACTTTTAAAAACATCTGTAAGCTGATCCATAGCTTTGGGGAGATATTTTGTCCCCTACAATACGGAGAAAACAAAATTTTAGGATATCTGTCTTCATCTTCAAAGACAAACAGATACATTTGAAACTACTTAGAAAGACTTATGGAAATAAAGTATTTTCCTTGTGTCATGGGCATACCTCTAGATGTTCTTGTTTTCTGAAGGAACAGAGTCTCATTCTTCAAGTAAATCTGCTGAACCCCAGAATCATGTCAGAGATTTTATGATCATAAACTCATATGCTGAAACATCTTGTAATTATTTTCAGGGATTCCACAGCCAAATAGAACATAATTGAATCACATGGCACTGATTAACCTACAGTGTTCTCTTTGTTTACTTCTGCCTCAAAATGAAAGAAAACAAACACACATACACAATCATCTCTGAGTTTTTTAAATTCCACATTTAGTAAAATGGTGAATACAGTATTAAGATTTAGCTTTTTTAAAACTCAGCTGCATGAAATGCTGATGTCCTAGCTGTTCCTTTCACTCTACTCTATTTTGTCACTCTTTGTGTGTGAGTGCTGACAATTCCTCAGATCAAAATTTTTATAACAAACTACTATGCTTTGTGTGAAAAAGTGTCTGTTGTAGTTTGGGATTATTATGTAAATTCTCTCCCCTGCCATTAACTGTCCATGCCAGTAGTTAACAAAGAAAGT
>JAWWLZ010000082.1:81857481-81884437 GCA_035041345.1 Poliocrania exsul | reverse complement strand
CGTGTGGAATACTTTGTAGTGTCCACTTCCTGGATACCCTGGTTACTAAGGAAGCCATGGCTAAACCCATGACACCTCACTCAGGATATTCTGTGATTCTGTGTATTTCAAACAATATGAGTCAAAGATTCCATCGAAAGGGCTTTTTGTGCAACTGATAAAACTAGTCTGCAGTTAGTTTTGCCAAGTAGTTTTTCAAAAACAGCATCCACATTTACTCTAAGTAAGCATCTAACATCTAAAAATAAATTATTTTTAATTTCATTATGTGGAAGTTTTTTATTAGCTGTCTGTCCAATTGTATTCCAAGGCTAACATTGCTACTGAGTCAATCTTTTTCACTTAAGGCTGTCCAAAGATATTATCATATGTATGCATGGACCAGAGTTCTCAGAACCCCAGACCTTGACAGAAACATTTTATTCCTAAAACAAGGCTATAGATTATTCAGTGAGGCTTATGTCTGTGACAAATTTCAGCTGCCAGACCATGGCTGTTTCAGGAAGTCATGCATAGCTTTGAAATACTGACTTTTAATTTTTTTTTTTTTATTTATCCATTTCTACAATGAATCATATGTGCTGAAATTGCGAGAGAAAAAAATGTAGGAATTTTCAGCCCCATTGTCCTCTACAAAGTTAAAAATACCAGAGTCAGATTTTAATGATAAACTTTGCAAATAGTGCTATGCTATTTTAGAAAAAAAGAGAGGGATATAGACATCTAGCACATAATCCTTGTGTTTTTCCTGGGATAATTTATCTCGATTTCTGCAAGCAGTCTACATTAGCAAAAGGTTGGTTTTGTTAATGGGATCTACAACTGATAATGTTACATGACATTTTATCACCAATGATGTATTAAGTGGAGACTATAACCTGAACACAGTGAGCACTACATAAACTCTAGAAATGAGTTTACTTTTCCCTGCAAGGATTGAGTGATTTGTGAAATTAATTTCTATGCAATAGTTACGTCTACATTTTATTTAACCTTTCTCTCATGTTTGCCTTCATTGACTTCTTGCTGTGTTTCAATACTGAGTGAAGCCATCAAATCCGCTCAAATATTTTCGTTAGATTCTCCTTCCAAGTGACACTATGAACAATCATACCTCCTACTAAGGCAGGTACTCATTGTCAGTACAATGTCTGTTGTCACTGAAACACAAATAAGTCTATATGGCTTATGAATTGAGGCAAGTTCAAAAATATTTTTAAATGCGTTGTAGTTCTTTAACCTTTATGTTAAGAAATTTTCCCAGTAAATTAATTTCAATAAACTCACTGATAGAGTGAATCAGCTGAGAGTCAAATTTCATTTCTCTCTGTTTCTTTGCTTGTTTGAGTGTCTGTTAATTTTTTGGTTGTTATGTTTTCTTTTTCAACGTCCTTTGTACTTTTTTTGGGTTGTCTCACCTGAGAAAGCAATCTCATTTTTAAGGCATATTTTTCTAGTTGCTTACTCTTCTCCCTTCCTTTATAGGCAGCTTTGGACCTTTTCAGAATAAGAGAATTTAGTGGTGAAAAGTCTCTAGATGCCTAGTGATGATACAGCTGTTTCATGATCTTAGACAAAGTTTACTTCTGCTCAATTACCATATCGCAGACATCTCACACTGAGCAAATTACTACTTATGACTAGAAATAGTATGATTCTTTGTATCCAGATGTACTTTATGAAGGGAAGTAATTCATTACCAGGAAAAACCCCTGGTACTCCAGCTTCACCCCAAGGGTCTACTCCTTCTAAGGACATCTAAGAAAAAATTATATTTCCTAATCATAGTGACATAAGAGATGTCTGCTCCTTTCTATTTCTAGAGGGTTTTAAAGTTATTTTAGCTATTTTGAATATATTGGGCTTCCCTTTTCTATTTTGAATTGGACAGGTCATCCTTTTCTGGTTGGTTTTGTTTTATTTTTTGGATATTTGGTGGGATTTTTTAAACCCTGAGTTACAGAATAGTCTTCCGCTCTTGCTCATGAAAGTATAGCTATTGCATATCATTTAAAAAATGAAAACCTCATTGTAGAGGGCTGTTGTAAAGCAGTGCAAACATAATGCAGGTCACAACATAGAAGGACTGCTGCAAGGTATGCACCATTGGGTTTTGTCAAATATATGAGAAAGGAAACAATGGTAATCTGAGAGGATGTACTCTGTTTTTTAACATAGGTGACAGATAATGATATTTTGAACTGGCTTTTCCATAGCATATTATTCCTTTTAGAACTTGTGGTCCAGCCTGGAGGATTGATGTGTGATTGTAATTACACCCCACGAGAAATGGTTTCAAGCCTGCAGTCTAGTTTGCTTTTTGTTTGTCATTTTGCAGCTCTAATTTTCAGGGGCTGTGTGTTTCCTTTGACTGTTACACTTAGAATAAATTACATAGGTGGAAGAGAGACACACTGTCAGTGCTCCGTGAAGAGTAATTTGCCTGCTATGGGTTCACAATGCATTATCTTACAATGTTATAATTAATCAAGTGCCTTTTGGCAAGTTAGTGTCAGCTGCAGAGCAAAAGACTTCTGTCACATCATGTCTTGCTAGTCCTCATTAGCTGTATAATAACCTTTAAAATTGCAAGGGCAGACTGACATTACTTAAACAGCATAAGTTCCACCCCTGTGTGCACCTGCTCAGCTGAGAAGACTTCCAGAATAAGTACAGGAAAAGACTCATAATCTGGTCCCTTAACTCTTAGCTTTTTGTTCTGAAAGGCATGGTTGCTCATAAGTTGCAAATTTTACTTCTCTTTTTTTTTTTTTTTTTGAATATCCAAGTGCTTATCAGTGCAGAACAGTACATTACTGACAGAAATAATTATAAGAAATATCCCTCTTTTTTACATGAAAAATGGTTTCATGGATCATCCCCAATTTAAATGACTGCACATTGTACACTAATATTTTCTGAAGTCTGACTTCAGTTCAGTATACAACAGATTACATCTGGCCTGGGGTACATTCCTCCACAGCAAACTCAAGAGGGATATTGTTGGCAGATACATAGTGGTGAAAATCACTCAACACCAGATCATTAATTCCCCTTAAATGAATTGTAAGGGCAAACAGATTCTGTATCTGCGGTAGCCAACACATCTGAAAGAGATGCACAGGATGAAAAAAAAAGCTGTGTTAAAAAAATGACTGCCAATGTGTCCTTCTTTTCTTGGGCAGACAGAAGCAGCAATCAAGCTGCAGCTTTGATAGTCATAGCTTGGTCTTTGCTCGCTCTTTGATTTTGGATCCTCTAATTTTCTTATGCACAAATAAAGAACTTTGAGGTGATCTAGTTGAGAAGAAGTCTTCAAGATTCTGAAAACATGGTCTGCTGAGGAATATTAAATTGTATCTCAGGTACAGAGATGTATGAAATCAGAAGATATTTTCTAAAAAACTTTGTTTCTAATTTTGTCTGTTTGCCAGTTAATCACTAGAAAATGTCTCATTCTTGCTTTCCAAGTGCACTCTAAAAGGGCAAAGAAAAAAAAGTGTACTGTGTGAAGAAGAAAATGGGAGAACTGAATCACAGTGAGGTATATGTGTCTATTATTTGTGTTTTCTAATTCTCCTACATGCATCCATAACAGGTTTTTCACTTTAATGAGCTTGATATTTCCTGTTGGATCATATACAGAGTCATTTTCAGAATTTTTCCAGTGCTGTACAAGTATGCAACAAGTATGAAGAGTGGTACTCAGACCACCTGAGGGGTAGGACCAGGGAATGACCAGGATAGAAGGTGTTCCTTACTTCATCTAAGGAAAGATTGTCTGTAACTGAGAATTGCCTCTCCAACTTCAAACTCACCCTGTGTGGGTTAGTGTCTGTGAGAGAGCCTGGGAGCTTCCATCACTGTGTTTGGGGATGTGATGTTGCAGCTCAATGACACCAGGACAGGTATGGAAGGTCTGGCAGCATTGAAGATGACTGGGCATATTATAATGGGATTTTCACATAAATATTTCAGTTTACGATTCAACTCAACCATTCCAACGAAAAGAACATCAGAAGGGTTTGCACACACACACCCCCACACACACACCAAGAAAAAAAAAAAAAGAGATGAACATTACAATGCAAAATAAAAATAACACAGATCTATCCTGAAAATGTAAACATCAGAGGTCAACTAAAAGGAACTCAAATTTGATTCCTCTGTTGTATGCTTTTGTCTAGATCATGGTTTTCAATGTCTGCAGTGACAAACCTGTAGCTTTATAAATACCAGCAGATGGTGAAGAGGTAAAGCAAGAATTGAGTGAAAGAAAAAATGGGCTTGAGGAAGGAAACAGCATTAATATTCCTAAAGCATTACAATCATCTAGCCAAGCGAGAGCCCTCCAGAGATCGCAACCTTGTTATATTTATTTTCTGCGAGTTTGTATCTTGCAAATTGAGGTAGAACAGAAGTAAGTACTAGGGCAAGGCAGGTTAGCAAAAAAGGGCATAGGCCATCACTGACTGAAAATATCTAGAACATTTTCAACCATTTTTTCTCTTTTTCTGTTTATGAGAAGAGAATGTATTTGAATTTATATGTTCAATTTACAGTCTGGAGAGAATAGGAACACACATTAATTGTCACGTTTTCTCTTGTCTCTCTTGCAATATTGCATACTTTTCTGTGAGAGTTTTTTTGCGTCAACCAACAGCAAAGGTGTGATTCTTTTACAGCTGAGCAATTGATGCAGACATTTTCATAACATAATATGTGTATATTGTTTTGCTAACCATTTACTTGTTTCTCTTTTGGTTTTTTTTGTTTGGTTGGTTGGTTTGGTTTGGTTTTGGGGGTTTTGTTTGTGGTTTTGTTGTTGTTGTTTTTTTTTTTAACTAACCCTGATACCATGTAGTGTCTCACTTCTTTTGTGCTTTATATCGAAGGACTAAATCCAGAAAAGGTTCTGTAATACAATGTCAGTATAAATTCCAGAGTATATTTAGAAAATAGAGTCTTCACTTTTTTCATTAAGAAAAATCTACAGGAGGAATGAGAAGAGAATTTAAAGTATCAGGTAAGGAACTGTATTTGCATTTCAGTTATGAAGCTAATGTGATTTTATATAAAAGAGTTAAAAACGTAAAAATCTCTACAAACAATTAGTGAACTAATGGAAGGAAGGTGCATGGCATATAAACAAATTGTGACCAATGATTTAAAGCTATCTGTGAGTTGTGGGGGATTGTTTTTATCTTTTTTATGTATACAAACACATTCCAAATGGCTTGTAGTATCTAGATTTATACAGCAGTTTTTAATTTCCGGTGTCTAAACTGAAAACTATAGCACTTTTTTCACTGATTCTGTGATCAAGTGGTATGGAAGTCTTCATCCTCTAGCAAATACATGTCTAACTTTTATGACTGTGGGGTTTGGGTTTTTTCCATGCATAAGATGGAGGCAATGAGTATATGCTCATCTCACAGCTGTTGCAGATTAACAGATGTGTACTCAGTTTGGAAAGTCTGATGTATTTAGTAATTGTGTTTGCCTCACAATATGAGAATTTTTTCAGAATGTATCACAAGTAGTAAAAGCCTGCTTTATGGGACATTAATAGTATGTGACACATGATATGATTGGTGAAACATTTGAAATCTTGCCCTGAAGATTTCCAGTAAATTTATGACTTCTATGTTATTTCACTGTAGGTATTAGTAAGAAGATTCTGACAATTCTACCTCAGTAGAAGCAAACCAAACACAAAAGAAATTAGATAACTTGATGCATTCCTGCAAATCTTGGTAGCACTGATTTAGAAGGAAATGAATCTGAAATCTCAGGTCACTCTACAGTAGAGAACTTTTTAATGTACTCTGATGAAACAGTCTGCACCATCCCTGACCTATCTGTAGACAAACTTTGTATTTGATCAAGCTGAGCTGTAATAGTCAATTCCTGTATTACAATGTTTGCTGTTGTCTTTTGACTCAGTTCACCCACAGAGAGTTGTTAGGGAAGGACTTGCCTATGAAGAACACTAAAGATCACTTATGGCCCCTTACCCTTCTACAGAAATTTTAATTTTATTCTTGTTCTTTTTTTGCTGTTTCTTCCATTCCTAATACATCAGAAAAATTAGTGATTTTTTCCTTTTTATATTTTCCTGCTTTGTTCTTACTCTGTAAATACTGGCCTCGAAAGTGAACTTTTCTGAGGCTAATGCAATAGGAGCTCCTTCTGTGTAGATTGAGACTAATGTTAATATTATGCATAACAGAGCATATGTTGAAGAAATTTGAAAGTTTTAATAGAGATTAAGTCCACTTAGAAACTGAGAAGTGTCAACCAATTATGCGGGAACATTTTTTTTCACTACTCTGGCTTTGGGCTGATTATTGTTTGTGTCCTGAAACTAGTTCTTATGTTTATGCAAGACCTTCAGAAAGTCTAAATGCCTTTACCAATTCAGTACTACCTACAGTATTTACACTAAGAGAATCCCATGAAAACAGACTTGCCGCATACTCTAGCAGACTGCACTCACCTTCAAAAGGAGGTGAGTTTCAAAGAGCACAGCAAAAAGACATGTATATAGAAGAATGTCTAAACATATCTTGATGTTGCAGAAGCAGCTTTCTCATATTTAGATGATAATGAAATTAAACATGTCATCCTTAATGGTGCCATCTTTTTAATGTCTTTACAACTGTAAATTTGCAGGGAGAGAGGATATATTTGGTTAAATTGTCCAGCAAGGTAGAAACATGCAGATATGCCTCTACCAATACCACACACAAACTCTAATTTCATATTTATGTGATTAAACCATTCCTGTGCTTCCTACTTACATTTTATATAGCATGCTCAGTCTCAAATAATCTTTGCTCTTTTGTACTACTACAGTGGATAAAATAAAACAAAGAGGACAGTATAGAGCTAAAGCAAAAGAAGATGAGAAAATCCTCTTAGATTTAAGTACAATTATGTCAGAACTCGGATAGTGAATATGAAATCTGTCACTGTTGGTTAAGGTAATTGTCCTCACAGATTAAATATATATTATTAGGAGAGATATTTGAAAAACAAGTGTTTGGATTATTAAAATAATAAAAATAAAGAGAAAATTCCAGCAATTCAGGAAGTTAAAAGTGAAATAGTTTTAAAGAATTGTAAATATTTGATATTCCAAGCACATATAAGCAAAAGAGGTTGACAAGAATGAAACACAGAGAACAACACACTCAATAGGTTAACAATCTAATTTCTACTTATATCTGATAACATTTAACTATTTTTTATAAAGCCAAAAGTTAAAGTAAAGCAAAATAAATTGCTATATTTCCTGTGTTGACACTATCTGAAAATCAATGTCTTGGCACTGCAAAATAATGAAACTCCCAAATTCCCTTAGTTCCACCATGGCCAGAAAGTAGTCCTCACTCACATCAGTGGTTGTCAGTCCATTAAATGTTTTCAAGCAGAGCTCCTGAGCCTAGTCAGCCTGAGGCTGAGCTCTGCATAAAGGTGAATTTTTTTTCCATCTGATTGTCTAACTCTGCAGCTGTAAAATCTTTTTTGTGAGACTTTAAAGCTTTGAAAACATGCCTACTTGTTTGAGACAGACATTTGTATTTTCAGTTAATTTGATTTATTCAAAAAAACAGCTTTCAAGATCTATACCTGAATAAAGAAAGGATAACTCTTTTGAGATCTCCTAATTGTTTCTGTCAGCTCTACAGCTGGATGTTGCTGTATCTGAAGAAGTGATAGTAGACTGGAAACAATATTTTACTGATTTCTGATCTTGGTTTGCTATAGGGCCTGAAGAGATGGAAAGCTGCCAGTTTCAGGACTGAAACTAGGAGTGATACTGCTTTCTTGTAAGTGTCATTACAAAGCTAGAAGGATTCATGCAGATATTCAAATAGTCTTATGATCATCACAGAAGCTTTGAATGTTAATATAAGTGGGGAAACAGAGACTCATGGGTGGTAGAATAAGATCCATCTGGTTTACTTCAAAATGGAGATTCTCAGCCATGTAGAGTATTGCATTTTAATGGTGGAAAGATAGTTCCTCCAAACAAATTAGGAACACTCATAACATATTGGTTATGAAAAGAAACTCTTCTGGAAAGTATAGGATGTCATATGTATAATGAAAAGACCCAATCTGATCTGCTGCAGCGTTAGACATACTATTATTACCATAAAATGTAGTTATACTTAGTGTGGTGGAAACTGCAGGGAAGTTTAATATCTACAAGAACGTTTATGAGACTTTGTCCAGCAAATTCATGTAATGCATAATTTTCTATAGGAGAATAACTAAAAATGTAATTACTTTGATAAATCCTTTTCTAATAGTTTACCTCATTTTTTATATATCTGACTTTCTGTTCAATAGCAAGATACCATTTCAAAATTACAGAAGAAATACAAATACATTTTTTTCAAGTAAGTACAAAGAAAACTGTTTTACTTTTCTAAAAATTGCTTGAACTAGATAGTTTTTTTCTTTCAGTAACTCCAAACAATCAAAACCAGAATCAAATATAATCTGTGTTGAGTTACTACTACCTACCTGAAGTACAATGTTTCTTCAATGATTTGTGAGATATTGGTACAATGACTGTTACAACACTATTTCATATTGACTACACAGAAGTGAATAATTTCCAAGAATAAAGTATTTGATTGAATAATTAAAGAATACAGTATTCCTCAGAGTTAATTTCTTGCACTTCTGTAACATGCCCATATCCTTGTATTTCAGATGAACTTTTCATCTGAGTACATTTTAATATGTTCATACACAATTGAGCACCCTCACTTTGAATTAGTTATTAAAAGCTGACTGCAGATATTCCTGAAATCTTTAAGAGACCAGGCTTAAAGCTATGGAGTGTATATTAGTCACATGAGCATTTACCTGCTAACAATCAATACTTTTGTATCATATTTTTCCACTAATCCAGCTCTGTAAAGTACAGATTTACAATTAAATGTAGAATAACACTTTCCCAATGCTGCTCTGTTTATTATGAATTTCATATGCTAAGTGTTCATGTTCAGCTAAAAGATCAAATTCAAGGACTTTCTTAGACTCATAGACCTAACCTGCCTTTTCATGAGTCAGTTCAACCCTGTAGGTATTTCGTGTGCATATGTTCCATGAAATAAATCCTCAGATGAAAAATATAAAAATTGAGCCATTGACTTAAGATAGAAACATCTCTGTTTTTCATGTTTCTCAGGATGGAGCTAAAATTATTTTCTCACAGAAGCACCTGTTTTTTCCATCAAATTTAATACAAATCTAGGCCTCTATTCTACACACTAAACAAACTAAAATGCTACCGGTAAGCCGGTATGACAGCATAAATTGGACATTGCTTTGTGGCTGGAAACTTGGAAGTATCAGAAAAAGAATGTGATAGAAAACATCAGTGCTCAGAGCATGAGTTGTTCTCTATTCTTACTACCAATCTTCATTTTTTATAGTTTGAATAATCTTGGTAAAAGATGGGGGCATTTAATAAGAAAGTGTTCCCTGCTTGAATACTATTTTTTAGCCTGAAGCAAAACCCTGTGATGATATCAAGCCAGCATTCACTGTGAGTGCAAAATCACTCATCTCACTTTTCTTTGTCATTAGAACCAAACAGACTTGTAGCTATCTATGGAGGAAAGAAATGCTTTTTTTTTTTCATAGATAGAAAGCCTCTTTACAAACATTGAATGAGTACTCCATAAGAGAAGTGAAGATACCAGAGCTCAAACAAAGTGCTCTATGAAGAGCTACTGCTTTTGATTTTCTACAATATGTTTCCATAGTGCTAACAGTAGGCTGTCTTTACTTAGTCAGATCTCTGAGTCCTTCCTTTGAGTAGTAAGACATTAGAAACATATTGTTTACAGAAAAAAAAATACACTACTCAAATCTTAAAACATTCCAGCACTAAACAAATCTATTTTAATAGTGTTAGCCTTTGACTCCACTAGCCTCCAGTTTGTATTTCTTTCCTAAGTTTCACTTGGTGTTTTACAAGCTTCCTTCATGTTCATACATTTTGACTGAGAGTGTATGATTTGGACACCATAAATCCTTTCTGCACTTCTCTGGTGAGTCAGTAGGCTTATTTTCTTCCAGGTGATAATTTTCTTGAAGTACAAAAAAAAAAAAAAATGGACTAGTTCCTTAATAAAATAAATGGATAGCAAAAAAACCAAAAACCAGAAAACAAACAAACAAAAAAACCCCAAACCCCAAAAACATTAAAGAAATCATTTGTTTACTAGCTGAAGACTTATACTTTCTCAAGGCTTGTCTAAAGAAATTAGCCTCAGTTACTTTGGAAAGGACAAGTCACAGTTGTACTGCTTTCTAAGAAACTTCCTCTCTCAAAGTGAGCCCAGAGACAGAGAATGTATCTTCCACAGAGACAATTGTCTCCAATGTCTCAGCACTCAGTGTCAACCCCCAATGTCTCAGCACTCAGTGTCAATCCCCCTATTTTGACCACTCAAAACTATAGTATCTTTTGGTAACATCTTGCACTTGAGCCAAATCTCCAAAAGTAAAAGTCAATATCTTCAAGTACAGCAAAGCAGCACATTGTGGGGTCCCTCCTTAGCACACCAGATGGATGTCTATGTGGTTGAGTTTGGTGGTAAGTTTTTGGAAAGCACAGAAGAAGGCAGATCTTCCATCCAGTCAAATTTCAGTGTAAAACATTCCTATTAGTTATTTGCTCAAGAAATAGGTATAAATGACCATATGCTCCTGTGACATTTTTTAAAAGGTTATGAAAGGCCTTTGAGCCTTATATTATAATAATCACAGTAATATAACTACAAATTAAAAAGAAACAATAGTTAACTTACATAAATGGCAACATTTTGCCCTGCATCCCATGATTCCCGCAGTTTTACGATTCTGCTGTATTTAATTTACTCTTACATTAAATAACTCATATCTTTTCTTGTATTTATTCAGAAACACTGGGTGGTTCTGTTTTGAATCAGACTTGAATGTTTTTTACATCCACTGAAAATGCTAAAGTCTATCTTTTCTACATAAAGCTTCATTTCAACTATACCAGCCTGAAACAGGGAAAGAATTGTGGGATTTAGTGCATACAGTTTCACTAAAGGCAAAAATACTTTGTTACCTCTTATCTCAAATACATGATGAAAAAAAAAACAGAGATGCCTATCTGAAGAAGCAAAGTGTTTACTGTAATCAGTTCAACTCCTTCACAATAGTTTTTCAGCATTTTCTTCAATTCTAAGTGTTTGCAGCTTTTCTGTTTATTTATAGTGACAGAAATAGGTAAATAATAAGTGGACATAATCACTGAATTTATAGCTATTGAAAGGTAGCGTGCACTGTATATAGTTTAGGATATTATTTGATATTTATGAAGTCCCACGTTTTCATGAATATAGAAATTCAGTAATTATTGGTTTCACTATTTGCTATTCTTATACAATTCACTTTAATTTAAAGGAATCTGAGGTTTTTTGTTGCATTTAGAAAATGATAGATGCTTACCAGCTATTCTTCTGAGTTTATGGTATTATATATTTTATTTAAAAAAATCAGCATGAATCTATCATTTTCTGTTTCAAACCTTTTCAAAAATGCCTGATTATCTTCTCATCAATTTCCTCATCCCACCTGTAACATGAAAAGGAGGAGCAGAAATGCAAAGATTTCTTGTCCCACCTGTATTAATATAAAGCTATTAGCTACAAGCATCCTTGGAACAATCAAAGCTTTATGAACCTAACACTGCCTGCCTGACACTGGACAGAACACAGGCTGGAAAGATTTTCAGCTTTCCTGTGAGGACTACACTTTAGCCAGGAAGAACTTAATAGCTATAATCATCCCAGAACATCAAAGTCTTATGAACCCAGCACTGCCTGTCTAACACTGAGCAGCACACAGGTTGGAAGGGTCTTTGACACTCTGCTGTGAGGACCACAGTAAACAGTAAGAAAGAACTTTCTCTATAGCAGCTCCTGAAATACCTTCATTAATACAAGTATGTGAGAGTTATTGTGGGGTTTGCATTGCCAGTGATAATGTTTAGCTGCAAGATTGTATTTAATTGATGACCAAAAACCCCAAAAGAAAATAGCACGAAAACACAGTCTAAGTTTCAATACAGATCCCCCACGATAGACTTAAGTAACAACAGAAAACTACTAACCGGGAACACCACAACTTAAACTACACACCTAGAACTCCCTCAGTAGCGTAGAGCAACAAAGTTACTTGCATATCACCTTCTCTGTAACACAAAGGAAAAGGAAAGAATATAGCTGTTTTCCATTAACACACATGTTAAAAAAAAGAACTACACACCTTAAAGGAAAACACCAACCAATATAAAGTAAGATATATACCTATTAAAGTTACGAGGTGTAGGGAAAGTTATTATTAGTATTAAAGTAGCAAAACAGTTAGTGAATAAGGTGCCTTTAGAGATATATCCCAGTGAAATTAATGTCAAAGTAGCTGTGATGTAAAAGTGAAAGCATTTTATAAGGGTATAAGTTACTTTATAAAATATAACATAACAGGCATAGTATAAGATATAAGATAGAATGTATAAAGTAATAGGCATTGTAAGAAAGTATAAGATATAAAATATAAAGTATAGAGAGTACATGGTTTTCTGACCCCTACATTGTCCAAAGAGGTGAGAGTAGACAGGGCAGCTCATCTCAGCTACCTCTGCAGAGACAGTGGCATTTCTCCTCAATTTTTGTTCATGCCCAATTGCTTTTATAGCTTTTTTTTTTTCTCTTAGGTGGTTTGAGTGGCTTTAGCCAATAATTGGTTTTGGGGTGATAGACAGCATAGACCTAAAGGGCTCCCTATATTCCTAGAAGATATCGCAAAGGCGGACCATGTGATCTCCACAACACGCCACCCTTTGTTAATCTTATTAATCTGGCTTTTGCACTTTTGGAAAGCCATTGGGATGTCTTTGTCATCTGACAATGGTTCTGGTAACATCCCTCCAGGGGGCTGAGGCATTTCCCTCAACTCATCAAGAGTTATCAGGGCTATCACCCCACACCACCTATATTTATTCTGTATTATATTACATTAGATTATACTGTATTTCTAGCTCTTACTTATTTCTGATAATCACTACTGAGACAACTTGCTATTTAGTTTTCAAACTATAATTGTCTTACAAATACTTAGGGGAGTATATTCTTCATCCACAGAGAGTGAGCCTATTCCTGCTGTTTTTCCAGCCTGAACTGTGAGATCTAGTAGGGTTTCTCAGTTCTTGGGTCTACAGCCATATTGTCTTATCCCTGCAGAAGGATGAGGTTTGGCCTGCACACTATACCTGAAATGACAAATAAATCACCAAGACCCATTCTGGAATGTGCTTCATACTTTCTTTTTCAATTTATTAATCATTGTCAGGTTTTTTCACAGTTTTCCTTCTTAATAGGGAAATTCAATTGTATTTTTAAAATGAGATATAAGTTGTTTCTCAGAAATCTGTTGAAATGCTATGAATCATTTTCTTTTGGAGCAGCACTTGTTAGAAAGGCAAGCATCTTTGCTCCATTGCAGGAAGGAAAAACCTGAATTCTAACTTTGAAACTTATACATGAAGGGCAATAGATGTTCACACAATTAATGAGGCATGGTTTATTGATGTCTTTGATATAAGAAGGCTTATAAAGCTGTCAGAAATTATTCAAAGAGTATTTTTTGCAACAAGAAGATGACCTAAACCACGTATCATGTGTTAGGTTTACTAGGCGTCCTACACTTCAGTTATCAAAGGAACTAAACATAAATCCAACATAAAGAGTTCTTGCTGTACAGGAAAGCTAACTTGACTCCAAAATGAGTTCATGAAAGGGCAGATATGAAAAAAATTGGAATAAAATTTTATTATGGGGAAATGAAATACTGAGTTGATTCACTGACAAGGCATCTATATATGCACAAATGTGCTTACTACCATTTTATACTTAGATATGTAAAGAATATATGGCACTAAACTAATAATTAAATTATGCTGAATTTCTAACTAATTATTTAAGAAACTAACTGAAATAATAACAATAAAAATTAGAAGAATTTCTTAGTATTATTCTTGGGCTGCTTGAAAATTTCAGTAAGTAAATGAGGGCAACAGATAGGTTATGTCATCTCTACTTTCTGTCCTGGCAATGAGATCTTATGTCCCCTTGTACAGTTCTTTGAGGCTTAAATTACAAAAAAAAGCATCAATGAAACCACCTCTCCAAACAGCCATGAATCAAATCAGATGAATATTCAGGCAAGTTGTCCAATCGATCTACTCCTCTATTAGTTTCTGAACACAAACTAAAAATTGGGATAAGCATCAGCGTGCTTCAGTAATATGGAGATCAGTTATGTTTCCTGAAACATTATTTGATCTAATATTCAAGGACATCTTAGAAAACACATTTACTTTGCTACAGGCTTATTCATATATCTGTAAAAATAAGAGACAGCAGTTATAATTTAAAAAGAAATATAGTCCCTTTTTAAGCCTAAAATTGAGCAATTTGCTTACATGTTTTTGTCTCAAAGAATAGCTCATGAAGACTATTTTAAAAATTAATTGAGTCATCATTTAGTTTATATATCTAAAATAGTGTCAGCTCTTGATTTCAATTAGATAATTCGAATCCTAAAAAAGATACATCTCCTAGATATCAGCCAGCAACATAAAAGAAGCATTAGAAAGCTGTTATTGCAATCTGTAACTATTGCAAGCTGTGGATATTTTAAAATTAGAATAAATAAACATTTGCATTACTTTTCCACAAAACTTCAGAGGGGCTCAGAAAATGTATTTTTAAAAATAAATAAAAATTGATTATCCATCAGTATAGGAAAATCTCAAATACATGTAGAAGTTGAAAAAGGGGGAAAAAAAGGTTTCTGATCGAAGTTACTAATGTCCTTGTCTGTATGCACACATGCTTTTTTGGGGGGATGGTATATGTGAAAAATAAATATATAGTTATTATTTCTATCATGCTACATAGAGAAAACAGTCAAAATTATAATTTCTCTTTCATGTTTACTGTATAAATTTTTATTTCTGTACTTGAGTTTACCCATAAAAGACATATAAAAAACTCAGTTATTTGATGATTAGTTTTTATGCAAAGAAGTGTTATAATGAAAATCTAAACTTGGCCAAAACGAAATGAAAATTTATAGGGAGCCTGTTGAAAATGGTCCTGGTTTTAAACATTTTCACAGCTCACCAGCATAAATAACAGAATCTATTTAATCTTTGTCATGCAATTCATCTCTTTTCCATGAGGCTCATACCTCTTACAAAAATGTACAACACAAACAAGAGACATGTTTCTTTATCAATTTATAGTCAATTTTGGCCTTGGTGTTTTTGCACTGCAATATGTGTTGGATATTAAAAGGAATTTCTAAAAATGGGCAAAGACTTAGAAAAAGAATTTGTTCAGAAACCCTTTAACACTGACTGTTCTCACAGACAGATGTCAAGTCATGTTTTCTGAGTGGTATGAAGTAGTACTTACCTATAGAAATCAATGCAAATTTTGCCATGAGCTTCCTGGAGGACTGTTGACTACATTCACCGAGTAAGGTTTAGTAATCCTGGAAATGGCAAGGTCGACTTCAAAGGTAATCTAGGTGCATCACCTTATTCTCTTACATATTGATTGAACAGTCTCATCTAGATGGTATTGAACAATGACTCAGTGTCCTGATGGACATTAGTGACAAGTGTTGTTCCTCAAGGGTCTGTATCTGTATGCATTCTCAGCAAGTTTGCAGACAGCACAAAGCTGAGTGGTGCAGTTGACACTCCTGAAGGACAGAATGATGCGACCTGGACAAGCTCGAGAACTGGGGCCATGGGAACCTCATGAGATTCAGCAAGGGCAAGTGCAAGTTGTGGCACCTGGGTCAGGGCAACTCCCATTATCAATACAGACTGGGGGATAAAGGCATTGAGAGCAGACCTGCAGAGAAAGACTTGGAGGTGCTGGTAAATGAGAGGCTGGACATGATCCAACAATGTACACTTGCAGCTCAGAAAGTCAACCACATCCTGAGCTGCATCAAAAGCAGTATGGCCATCAGGTTGAGGAGATGAGCCTGCTCCTCTACTCTGCTCTTGTGAGACCCCACCTTGAGTGCTGTGTCCACCTGTGGGGTCCTCAGAATAGAAAGAGCATCAACCTGTTAGAGTGAGTCCAGAGTAGGGCCACCAATATGATTAAAGGGAGGGAACACCGCTCTTATGAGGAAAGGCATGGACAATTGGGATTTTCAGCTTGAAGAAAAAAAAGTCTCTGGGATGATCTTACTGAGAATCTTCAGTACTTGAAGGGGGCCTATAGGAAAGATGGAGACAAACTTTTTAGCAGGTACTATTGTGATAGAGAAGAGGGCATGGTTTTAAACTGAATGGGGGTCGAATTAGATTAGATATAAGAAAGGAGTTTTTTACTAGGCAAAACACTGGCTAGGTTGCCCAGAGAGGTAACAGATGCCTCAACCCTGTAAACATTCATCGTCAAGTTGGTTGAGACTCAGAAACCTAATCTATTTGAAGATGTCCCTTTTCATTTCCAGAGGGTTGGACAGAATGAAACTTAAAAGGTCACTTCCAACTCAAACTATTCTATGATTCTATAAAAGAGGTGTATCTTTTGAATCAAAAGTAAATATTTCCAGTGGTATAATTTTCATCTAAGTATTATTTGTTTACATACTTACTGTTTCTGCTGAGCATCACTTGCGTCTTTCTGTAACTATACCTTTAAGACAATGGAAATAATGGAAAACCAAATTAATACATTTCTCAGGTTTATGTTCCTAGTTTATGGGTGGGTACACAGAAGTGACTATCATAGATCAGAGCAGAATCCTAGAAATCTAGTTTATACTGCTAATCACTGTTGATATTGATTTTTGTAATGAAGGAAACAAGTTCAAACACTAGGAGTAAGTTCTGATAATTAACAGGTGGAGGTTTTAGTTTTAGTACAGAGAAATTTTTAAAGTCTGTTGGAACCTGTGTACAGATTACTGGTTTTGGAAAATAGAACACATACTATAAAAACCCTCACACATTTTGAACGTCTTTCTTTTCTTTTGGATTCTTGGAAATCTGATAATTTGCAGTTCAGCTGGATCTTGAATATGCCAAGAACAAAATTTCAAAAATGGTTTTGATATTTCTATTTCAATCCTTTTGGGAACAGCAAACTTTGAAAAGGTTTGCATTATATTTTTATGATTTTCTGGAACTGATTCAGTCAGGTCTTGTGATTTCTCTCACCTATTTTGGTAACTAAAAAACCCAGTAATATTATGAGGCCTTGGTCTAGCAAAGCACTTAAACTTGTGCTTAAATAAAAATGGTCCCATTGAAACTGTCATTACAGTGGAATAAATTATATGCTTAAAAGGAAAATATACATTGTATGCTAGCTAGGAAGTTGTCTAAACAGAGATTTTTACTCCAGAAGGACTTTAGTCCCTTTCATAAACTCATATAAAACTGTTCCAAAAAATGTTGCTCGGTTTTACTTCTACAGTTTGTTGTCTTTCTCCAAACAAAACCAGATATGGAATGATTTCATGCATATTTATTATCAACAGAACAAAACAGAGTCCACCAGAAGACAAATTCAAAAAGCATTGCTGAACACAATTCAAGAGAAAGTGATTAATCTTTATTTTTATTGCCCCACTTTCCCAGGAAGTTCCAATTTAAAAAAGGTCTCATCTCAGAAAAGAGAGGGAGGGAAAAGGAAACAGAGAAGGGAAAAGGAAAAGAAAAAGAAAGTTTCCATCTGTCACTTAGAGTTTTCTTCTACCAGCTGCTGATTTGACTAATGACAGTTGTATAATTATAATTTCACATATATTTGATAATGTTCTTTGTCTGTACTGCCAGTTGTCTTGATGGAGTACACTCAGTGGTGCTATTCAAGAGCATGAGCTCCCTGTGTGGAACATTCATGCCTTCATTGAAAATGTATTTTGTAGATTTTTAATTTTGTGTTTGAAAATTCCATGGCTGGAAACCATGCATACACTAATACTATCAAGCTTTTCTTGAGTGCAGAACTGCCTTTTTTGCATATATTTTGCACAGTGTTCAAGAAAGACTGACATCCAAATTATTTTACCAGTGCTTTTTAAAAGAAGATATAATAAGAACCAGCATACTTCACCAAGGCTCTAATCCAAAGTTCATTGAATAGATATAATTATGCCTTGATCTATCAACAAAGATACTATCTGTACTGATAAGGCACTCTCCAGCCAATGAAGATTTGTTTCTCAACACAATATTTTATTATTTAATCATAAATGCATTCTTAGTGATGACTGAATAATTCCTTCAAGCCATTTTATAATGTTTCTACTGTCTCATGAGGAAAAAGTTCCCATATTTCGAATCAACTAGGAAGTTAACCTGCAGTTAAGTTCTTCACTCACTGTCACATCAATATTCTTACCAAATAATAACAGTACCTTAGAAATAGAATGTTAACAATGAGCTATCTATTTAGTTTATCAGGAAGCATTTTGACAGAGTAACAAAAAACTCTAGCACTCTTTTACCTTTTGTGTACCAACTTACATTAGCTTATAAGAAAAAAAAATAGCTAAAACATTCCACAGGAAATAGAAGAGCACCTTTGTCATGAAAATGTTACTCAAAACTAATTTTAATTTTTAGAACAACAAATAAATTTGTTGCTCTTTTTGACTACTATAGCATTAGCAATTTAGAACAAAATTAGGCAAAAATGTATATAGTAAAGGGTAATTTAAAAGCTTATTTCTTTAGTATCAAAAAAGTAATACAAGCTATATTCATATAACCAAGAGAAGCAGTATTATTCAGCAACTCTAAAATACAGATGAGTTTATTAAAGACACATCTTGTTAAATGAATAGCAAATAAGGATCTTAATATAATTTTGGTACTGAACAAATCTGATCAGACTGGTTCTGAACACTTTATTTAAAGTTACTTAAAAATTCTTTAAAAAAATGATAGGTTTACATTTTGGAAATGTCTATTATGGATTGAAAATATTCTTACCAATATTAAAATTTATACAGAGTGGGTATGTAGGCATATTCAGAGGTTAGTTTTTGGTCATAATTTTTTCCTCTGTATAGATTCTCAAGTCACTCTCATCACTGTAGTGTAATTGCTTCCCAGTAGAGCTTTAAGCACTGTGACTAACATCTGTCACATATAGTCCATGATCCCTCTCATCCCCTCCCTAGGGAGAGTGTGTAGACCACTGAGTCATTTTGTTGGGCTTTGATTTGAAGGCATTTATTTTTCACACATTGCTATATCATTACTTAGGCATGTAGACAGGGTCTGACAGAGTCTTTATCTATCTCATGAAATGATATGCATTTAGTAGTTTACTGGATGAATATGAAATAGGCTTTATTAAATATTATCTATTTTGAGGTAGTTGAACTGTAGCTGTTGCAAAAGTCAATTGCTCAGCTAATGTGCTCAACAATATAAGAAATGGTTGGAAGTCTATAAGAAGGCTGTATGTCTCTTAGCACCTTTGGCAATTTTGCAATGCAGAAGAGAGAATATAATATAATTCCAGTCCTTTGACACTTCATTCACTATAGTTCAAGTTGATTAGCTTTTCTGACTGGGTTACTGATTTCCTTCCAACTTTTTATGATATTACTAGTGATGCCATCTGTTCCAGGTATTTTTCATCTTAAAGGTTTCATGACTTTATCCTCCTTTTGAGAGCATAAGGGAAGATTTTTTCTTCTTGTTTCTTTATGTCATAGGAGGTGGTGAAACTTGTCATGTTTGTCTCTATGCATTCTTGTAGAGCTGCTGGTAAAGCTCATCTGCTCTCTGCAGGATGCTCTCTCTCCCTCTGTAATTACTCTTTCATCACTGTCTGAGAGGGACATCTGGTGTCAATTATCTGTTTTCTTCTCATCTTGCTACAGCTGTTTCTTTTAAGAGTATTTTAAATCATTTCTATGTTACATCATGTATTTGAATTCTTTGTGATCTTCCATTTTCAAGGTCATGTGGAGCTAGTTGCAAGCATTCTTTCTTTCAACCATTTCTTTTATCATGAGTGTCCTATATGCATTCACATTACTAAACTGATCACGATAAAACACTGTCTAGATATCCAAAGGTACAGTTATAGTAAGATTTCTTTCACAAAGAAACTCCTTGACCTAGTGAAAACTTGGTTGCAACTTGAGAGGACCAAGTTACATTAGGGAAATCAGATCCTCACCAAGCGAATGTAATTGGTGCTTGATATGTTAACTGTCCTTTCTTACAACTCATGAAACAGTATTAAAAAAAATGTCACGGCTAAAACTATGTAGAGAGAACACCTTGCTCATGTTAAGGACAGAGAGCTGATGGTTTATCAGCTACTGTCAATGTATCCTACACAGGTCCAGAATTCTCTTACAAAATATTGTCAGGGAATTCAGACAAAACCGGTGAAAGAAAATCCCAAAGAGAAAGCATTGTTAAGATCCCATCAAAATCAAGGGGTTTGACCCTGAATAAAAGTCTGCTTATCTGCAATAGATCAGCAATTTGCAAAGAGAAGATAATAGATACTCAACTGTGTTGTTACACGCTACATGTGTGGTTGCAGGGCAATAATTACTTCAAAATATAAAGCAATCTAAGACTGTCCCTTAGACAGATTGTTATCTCCCTTTTGTATTTTCTATCTAAAAGGAGGAAGCTTAGTATTATTAATGGTTTAGTTTGGTTTTTTCTCCCTTTATTTCTTTTTCTTTTTTTTTTTTTCTTTTGACTTACATATCACCAAGTACACAGAATGCTCACACTTCCTATATTTGGTTGAAGTGCTAAATAATTGCGCTGCTGAATATGCCAGGGCAAAGAGGAAAGCTTTGTTTATTTCAGGTAAAGACTATTTGTATGCTTTGCCATGCCTAGAGGAGAATTATAAATGGCTCAGAATATATGCAGTCTCTTTTCAGGTGAAGCAATGCTGTGGTGACCAGTGACAAGCTTGAATAAGCATACATCTTTTCTCAAATTAGCCCTTTGCTGAGAGAAGTAAAGAAGCTTATATGCTTCAAAGCTATTGTTTCTTGGTTTGTGGTTTGCAGATCATTGTTTTAATCGAAGTTTTGTTCTTATTTATGGGGTCCTATTTGCATTTTAAGTCCAGAAAAGACAGACTTTCAAGATATGCTGGTTTTGGCTAGGGTAGAGTTGATTTTTTTTCATAGTAGCTGATATGGGGCCATGCTTTGGATATGTTCTGGAAACAGTGTTGGTAACATAGGGATGTTCTTGTGACTGCTGAGCAGTGCTTACATACACTCAAGGCCTCTTCTGCTTCTCACAACACCCTAGCAGGGACTAGGCTGGCTCTGCACAAGAAGTTGGGAGGGAATACAAAAGACTCCAACTGACCAAATGGATGTCCCATATCATCTCCAGCAAATAAAACCTAGGGGAAGAGGAGGGAATACATTTAGAGTGATGGCATTTGCCTTTGTTATGCATGATAAAGCCCTACTTTCCTGAGCATGACTGAACATTTGCCTGCTTGTGGGAAGTGGTGAATGAATTCCTTGGTTTACTTTGCTTGCATGTGCAGCTTTTGCTTTCTCCTATAAACTATCTTAATCTCAACCCACAAGTTTTCTCACTTTTACTTTTCCGATTCTTTCTCCCATCCCAGTGGTGGGGGAGTGAGCATGTGGCTGCATGGTACTTGGTTGTCTTCTGCAGTTAAACCACAACACAAGAGAAATCCACTATTCTCAGAATGTTGAGATCCCAGAACTTGGGTCATGAGGTGGTTGCCTTTACTATATTAAAACTGGAAAGAGATCAATTTAACTGAGACCTTTATAAAAATATCATAATCATAATTTTATTCTGCTAATGTGAAAATTAAGAGGATTAGTTTGGAAAACTAATTTCTGATACGTTTAAAAGTAATGATTGATTATGGTATGAATGTTGTTATCATGAATCTATAATTAAGTCTCTGTTATAACTGTAGTAAATTCTATTCCATCACTTTATAAATATTGAATGAGTCAATGATTAAATGTTGCTAAATCATCTTAGACCCTTACCTTTTCACATCCATATCCTTTGCACCCTTACCCCTTTGCATCTCAAGTCTCTGTGTAAATAATGATAAAATTATTCTAATCCAATTTTCCTATGTATGCTTCATCTATGTTGCACATAATAGAGTTAACCTTGACATCAAACTCTGTTAAAGTCATAAATTCACACTAAATTCACACTAAAACCAGCTTTTTGTCAAAACCTTTGATAGTAATTCTTTAAGCAGCTGAAAACACTTATTTGTGATAGAGGCTTCATAGATTATGGTTTTGTTTGGTTTGGTCAGTGCTTAGCTGAGTTTTGAATCACAGACAAAACAGAAGAAAAAATTGAATCCCCTTCTCTTAGGAGGGGAGACACTTTAGTAATCTGTTATCCAGGCCAAAGCTATATCTAATCAAGTATTAAGGTATCTTAACAAACATATTTACCTGCTATTGTTTCAGCCTCTTCTACAATTGAGATTTGGCATGACCATCTTCTCTTCACAGCTTTGGAATCAGGGCACAGATAGAGGTGTAGTGAGTTGATCAAGTTTATCCAACAAACCAGCAACATGGGAACTGGAGCTTGGTCTCCTGAAACCTATGTGAATGCTTGCCAAGAGGCAGTTGCTAAAGTCCAAGATTTTAAAAGACCCTTGCAGATTCATGCCCATAGCAACACCTCTGATGGAAAATACAGCATATAAACCATAGGCATGAAATTAAGCCCTGAAATGAAATTCTATTCTTCCAGGGAACGCAGGAGAAATGAAATTTCCCTACCACATAATGCCAATCTCAGGATGTATTTCTTGTGTTTTGGAAAATAAATAGGGAAATACATAGAAGAGATAAAAACATAATCTCTTTCAATTGTTTCAAAACATTTTACAGTGTAATAGACAGATACTTTTTAAAGCAAAGTCATCCAAATCCCAGAACTTTTCTTCAGTCTCCTGCTTAGCTCTTTTGCACAGTAGCCTCAGGCAACTGTGATACTCTACAATTTAGTTTCTATTTAAAGAGCTAGATTGGAACCTACTATATCACCTCCCAGTTCAGCTGCTTTAAAAATAAAAGTGCAATACATAAGTTAGGGCAGGTCTCCAGCAAAAGTTAAGCTCTGAAAAGAGATTTAAATTCCCTTTTGTGGAGTAAACTCTGGAAACAGGTGAAATGAAACCTACAAAGAGCAATTATTTTTCACCCTTTTGCCAAGAGGTGTTATCATTAGTAGTAGTGGGTGGGTCACAGCCAGCAAAGTAGGACAACTACCTTTAGTTAGCAATATTCCTATTGAAACTTAACCAGCTTCTCAGGTAAATGTTTTAGTAGGATTTATTATATCACTTCGCATATAGAGGTGAGGTTGGTGAAGGCAAAACCTCTAGAGTAATTTTTTAGAATTTTAAAAATCTGAAAAATATGTTATTGGATTAGCGTTCACTGGATCCAAGAGTTATTTGTTTTGAAACATAACTAGTTGTTCTGAGACTCTCCTTTCCATTCCAGCCACCATTCCTAACCTAGCCTGCCTGCCAGAGGATGGCATGTGCACCTGAGCAGTGCAGGAAGAAGAAAGGCCTGGGGGTAGGATGACTGACAAAATGTCTTAAGCACAGAAAGCACAGAAGCATGGGATTTCCTGGGACTCTGATCTTTCTTGAAATGTAATTGAGCTGCGGACTGAGACCATACAGAGCAAACCCTTTGGATGAATAGGCCAGTTGTCCTTTTTACAGCTAAGTCATTTTAGAGAAAGAACTAAAAATAGACAGACAAAGTCAGAACAAAGGGCTACATCTTTTTAGCCCATTTGGACAAAGTTTTTGGGACATATGCTCTGAAAAAGGTAGGGTTGATTCTGCTGTATAGGAAGTGAACAGCTGAGAAGAGAATAGGGAAGAAGGGGAGCATATAGTGAGAAAAAGGATGCTAAGAGACCTAAATCAAAGTTTACTTGTCTAAAATGATGAATAAACCATCCCAGAACAAGGAAATAAACTGGGCTGTATATCTGTTTGCTAATGTGATGTATATCTGTATATCTGGCTGTATATCTGTTTGCTAGGTGATGGGACATGGACATAGCCCTTGCCTATGCTTGGTTATGGTCTGTTCAGGGATGGTAGGAGTAGCTTCATGTTTAAGGAGAAGAGGGCTAGACAGGAAAATGGGAAGTCAATAGGATTTCACAGTAGCAAATAGGTTCAAAAGCATTGAAAAGTATGTTAAGCCAGCTCATTAATGCTATATTAGGACTCTATTAGTTTTACTTGTAGTACAAACCCTCATAACACAGATGGTATCTTAGACTACCAGCATTTTTGGAATGTGATGCAGAGTTAGGCAATTCCATTAGATCAAAACTTAGTTTTTTTAACCTGGTTGATTATCATCTTTGAGGAGAATTATTGAACAGATGCTGAGAATAACTTGCTATACCACACTACAATACTTGCAGCAGACTTTGCTTGAGTAAATTTGTAGTACTTTTTCCTATGGAAACCTTATTTAGAGATTGCTGTGTCACAAAGTATAGGTGATTTCCACATTTTAGAAGCATGAGAAATGTATATTAAAGTACTAAATGGGGATTTTTTTCCATGTCTAAGTAATTTCCATGTATTATTTGTTTCTTTTGATTACCGATACGTGCAATTATTCTTCTTAAAAAAAAAAAAACACCACAAACAAACAACAGCAAACAAACAAAAAAAACCCCAAATAACAACATTTTTTAACATCCTGTAATGTAGTGGGATGATACCTCCTTCACAATGCTCCGCCACCAATGCTCACCAAGGAGCAGAAAGCTTCTATGATGTGAAGTTACTGCTTAATGTCACTTTGAATTGACTCACGGTGGGTGACAGACATCTGCACATGAACAGAAACCTCCCAGTGGAAAATGTATTCATTAGATCTCAACAGTCTCGCAGCCTCCCTTGGCCTACAAAGCAAAATTCCTGTTTGACTATGAACTCAGGTGTCTACAGGACAGGGCATATTGCAGCACCATGATATATATAAATAAAACCATATAGAAACCACTATATGTATTTGTTAAAATCTGCATTGTTGTCAGGAGTAATTTCTTTCTGAATATATATTAGAGGATTTTTGTTTTGGCCTGCAGTGTAAAGAGCAATTCTTTACTTTTAATTAGTCATCACCTGAAAATAAATTAAATTTTGAGAAATAAATGAAATCTATTTGCAAAGGAGTCTTTCTAATCCAGTTCAAATAATTAATCCTGGATTTGAAATAAAACCTATTGAACAACTTTATAAATGTTCTTTTTATAGAGGTCCTTTTGATTCAATTAGTTCTTTGGAGTAAATGAGATGACATGCGAACACATTTCAATCTGTTGATTTAATTCTTCACTTGTCATCCAGTCATCCAGTATTATATTCAGAAAAATTATTGGCCTGTGCTTTCCTAAACATCATATAAATGAATATAGATTAAGCAAGATAGTTGATTTAATTTTTTTGAAAACTCTTTTAGGAAAAGCAGATCTGTAGCATGAGAGAAAGGAGGAAAAAAAAGGTATTCAGAACTAATTGAAAGCTGGATTTTTGGTTTATTTTATATTAAAGCTTTTATAAGTTGTTCCATTTCAAATTATCACAGTAGTAATGCAGCTGATTTCATTTTGCTGGATTTTAATTTCTGTATAAGAAAAACAAAATCTTTTTGATCAGGTACGATGACAACGAACACCTTTGCTCCAGCCCCAATACATGTAGATTTTTGGCCAAAACTAGTAACTTAGACTCCTTTTGAAATCAGTGCAATGATAAAGGATTAATTTCACCTTGCTTGGAAATGCATCTCAAGATCTGATGAATTAATTTCAATAGGGTACCCTTCTCACTCCATGTAGAATCCCAGAAGAAAAGAGGCTAATGTGTACATCTCAAACACTACTACACAGATGGCTGTAGGGTCAGCCAAGGACTGATGGCAATAACAGGCAAGAATTGTTAGTAATAACCTAGGACTGTCAATATTAATATGCTGTGGGAAAGAACAAGATGTGGCTGGAGAAGGAGAGCCATGAGGAGGTAGGGCAGCACTTTTCTGGGACAAACATCCTTGTTCTAGTCCACGGAGGCACAAAAAATAAAACCAAACCAAAACAGCATGAGTGCTGGAATTAGGCCAGGAAGTGGACCTGAACTGTACCAGTGGATCAAGACCACACAAGACCCCCTGAAACCCTTTCCAGAAAGGTCTGAAAGAAAGGGCTGTAGATGGTAACTAATTTGCTTAGAACATGAGACAACCTGTCTTCAAGGTGGAGGAACCAATCCATAAAAAGACAGCCAACCAAGACTCGGCAGCACTCCCAGGACCATGGACATCCCATCAACCAGATTAATACAGCTGGATTGATGCTGAAACGAGGACTGACATCAGCTGGATTGACACGGAAACCAGGACTGATGATCCTTCCTTTCTTCCTTTCTTCCTTCCTTCCTGATTGTTTATGGATCCTCTGACTTTTGTTGTTCCTTTCGACCACGAGCATTTATGAATCGTAGGTGCTTCTTTCCCCTTAAAGGTGGGATGTCAAACTCCACATAATGGATCTTCAGATTTACTTGGCTAAAGGTAGATGGGATGAATCTTTCCTATAATCAGTGAAAATAAGGATCCTTAGGTTTTCAACCCCTGGATGTGACACATAGCCTAGTTATGTATGGCACAACTATGCAACCTTCATTTAGCCTTTCTGAAGAGTCATCATCATGGCTAGGCTTCGCGAACGAAGATTTGGGAAGGGCACTACCCACGCTTGCTGCAAGCGTGCTGATGG
>JAWWLZ010000082.1:81816079-81854830 GCA_035041345.1 Poliocrania exsul | reverse complement strand
GAAGTCAGCCTGAAGAAGACAGAAGTTCTCTACCAACCTGCACCTCAGGAAGTCTTCCATCAACCCCACATCACCATAGGTGAATCAGAGCTTAAGGCAGTGCAACAATTCACTTATCTGGGAAGTATCATTTCCTCAGACGGTAAGATTGACAAAGCGATAGACAACAGACTAGCAAAGGCATACAGAGCCTTCGAAAAACTCCATAAAATAGTCTGGTCCAATAAACACCTGAAGAAAATACAAAGATTAGTGTCTACAGAGTCATTGTACTGTCTACTCTTTTATATGGGTCTGAATCATTGATCATCTACTGCCACCACCTGCGGCTCCTCGAACACTTCCATCAGCACTGCCTCTGTACAATCCTAAACATCCACTGGACTGATTACATGACTAATGTGTCTGTTCTTGAACAGACAGGGGTCACCAGTATCGAGGCCATGCAGATGAGAACGTAGCTGCACTGGGCAGGGCATGTCTCCAGGATGGAGGATCACCGCCTCCCAAAGATTGTGCTATGGTGAACCCTGTGCTTTTGCAACTAGATTTGCCTATCCCGCATCAGCCATTTTAGCAACCAGCACGCTTGCAGCAAGTGTGGGTAGTGCCCTTCCCAAATCTTCATTCGCAAAGTCTAGCCATGATGATGATGATGGTGATGATGATGATGATGGTGATGATGATGATATGTAAACCTTGAAACAAATACATGTTGCAGTGATCTTACTTAATAACACTTGTATCCTTTTTGTTCCAGTTTAATGATGATATTTAACATAATATTTTGTAGCTTGATACCTCTTAAATTCAAGTGTTAAAATAATAAATAGCAAGATTACTCTCCAAAATAAATTGAAATAAAAATAATTAGATGCAACAAAGTATTAATTTAAATTTAATCAGACCTTTTCTACAGTAGAAAAATTATGGTTCTAATATATTCAGATAAAATTCAGAAATACTGAATTCTTCCTTTTCCACTTACCCTTTTTTACATAACTTTTACAGCTTATTGCCCAACAGGTCTTAAGGGTTAGTGATGTTACACAGGTGCAGTATATAAAACCAAATAAGATATACAATGAAAAATCAGGGAATCTGCAAAATCAGCTTTATGCACCATTACAATTTAGGAAAATCTGGCACCTGATAGACAAAGCACTTTTGTAGCCTATCCTGTAGCTTATTACATTTCTACCTGAGATTTCATAGGAAAAAAAAAAAATGGGAACACTCCAACTGTATTCAAACCTGAGATTTCATAGGAAAAAAAAAATGGGAACACTCCAACTGTATTCAAAAATAGTAATTCTGTAGACAATGGAAAATGAAAAGGGGACATCAATATTAAGAATTACTCTCTTGTCCTCTCCAAAAAGTTTTTAGCTAATGGACATTTGTCACCATTTTGAAAAGTACAGAGAGTCTCTTTAATGTAACAGAAATATTTGTTGCTACAGCTAAGCCCCAAGATTTAAGGGCGCATTACCTAAAGTTTTAATTTCTGGCATATAGAAACAATGGGATGAGATGAAAGGGAAAGAGGCTTCATCAAGGCAGCTGCTCCCACTTCAGAAATTGATGCAAAGAGTAATGTCAGGGCCAACATGGAAACACAGAAAGATATTTGTTCATCAAGCAAGCCCTAGGCTTTATTATCCTCCCAAGAACTGCATCAAGATTATGCACCAAAGCATTTAAAAGAAAAATTTTCATAGGGCTGAGTATATGGATATCCAGAAACATGAAAAGTGTATCACCTGGAATGTTTAAAACTTATCAGATTGTATCATATCACATGCAAGATAGTAGAAGACTTCAGATTGATAAAAGGAAGTTAAATGTATGTTAGCTCTGTCAAAACGCTTGAGTGGTTGAGTGGCACTGTATGCCAGAACTTAAAGTTCAGGAGTTTCCCAGAACTTGAGAAGCCTTTATAACTAAGAAAGGTGAGATCCTTTTTACTAGTTGCCTTCTGAAAACAAAACTTAAATACTTCTTGAATGATATATACGGCTTTCAGTAACATTCTTTGCACACACACTTAGGCATATTACATCTGGACCATTTTTAAATCTGTATTAGCCCACAGAAGCTGAATAGTCTTCAGGACCAGTAAGGTTCCCCGAAAGTACTTTGTCATTCACTAAATCATGTGCATAAATCATAAAGTTTGAGCTAATGTCTCTAGTCACATTAGTGTTGAATGAACAACAACAATGCAAAGTAGGGCTGATTTCATGAAAGCTCACCAGCACAGATATCCAACAGATTAGATATTCTTGTAGAACATAAAATCAGATGAAATCTTGCCTGGATGAGAAAATGGGCTCCATTTCAGCATCACAAATATGAGCATGTGGGTTTTTTTGTTTCAATGTGCTCTTATTTTAATCATAATGGAATTATTTTTTAGAAAACATAGGCCTATAACAGAAGCACTTTTGTTTGGTTTGAAAATAGTATAACACGTAATAAATGCAAAAAGACATTTTTTGGCATTTTTTATAGTAAAGTTATCATGTTGATGTCGTGTGCTTGTAAACACAACATAACAGCCCATTAAATGTTCACTCTAGGTTACCACCTCTAAGAGTTATCAACTTAAACTTTTTTTTCCTCACTTTCAAAGTGCTGTACCAAATAGTGGACTAGGTCTACAATCCTTACATAACTAGTGTGAAACTTAAGAAAAAATGTTTTCTCTCTTTCATCCTGTGAAAAAAATGTATTTAATGCTACTTTTACTCAATCTTTTCAACACTGTCAACATCCTTATCCTGTGACAGATTTGGAATTAGCATGGCTAACACTTCGTCACCCTTAATTTCGGACTTTCACCAAACAACAGCTTTTCATTCATCTCTCAATGACATATAAGTGACTTTTACCTGGGGAGGAAGCCTACCCCTGTCACTATTTACTCTCTCTGTAGCAAGTTATTGTTTTATTCAAGCAAAGTCTTGTTTTTTTCTCTTTAAAACGAGAACATGTTTGGAATGGAGGCAATATCCGATACACAACACATAAGAAAAATAAGGCTTTTTGTTTGAGATGAGAAAACAAGAAAGAGAGAAAATGAAACCTTTTTTTTTTTTAATTAGCATCAACAAAACTTCATGGAAGATTATCCATTCATTTCAATGTTAAAAAGTTAGTTTCCACCTATACAGTAATTATCACTTAAATCTGTCATCACAACAGGGAAAAAGAAACTGTTCTTCAAATGATGACACAGGTACTTTCCCTTTAACTTATTAGGTTTTGACTCTTCCATTTTTCATCATTCATACTGGTCCAAAGAAGCTATTCATAATATTCAAATTTTAATATATAATCGTACTTCAGAAGTCATTCATTTAGAGACAGTACTTTAGCAGAGAATAAATTCACATAAAGTTTACTGATTTCAGAAGACCTTTCTAAATACATTAACTAATGTAGACTACTGCTTTAAATTTTAAAGAAAAATGCCTGGATAATTTTGTTGTAATGGAACTATAGCAAATTTGGGGCAAAGACATGATCTTCCTTCTCAGACACATAAAACTCGGTCATGAGTCCCTGGAGTTAATGTGTGAAAAGAATAGATTTTATAAAAAAGTCAGATGTTTATGAAAATCTCCTGATATAGGTTTGGAACTTCATTTGTAGTGAAAACCTGAAATGTGATGTCAATGAATATACTTTGTTCTGGCTAGTCCTTTCTTTTTAATGACATATTGAGTGTTGCAATAAGATGTGTTAGAGATGCAGAAAAATGGATGTGCTTCAAATATGGTAAAATATAAACAAAATAAGTTCAAGAAAGCACATTGCTTATTCACACTCTTTTCCTGAAACTTATATTTCTTTATATTATTTTATTTTAACTTATCAAAAAAGTGGTGCTTTATGATGAAATTTTTATATGCAGATTTTTGAAAATGCATAGGCCACAGAAAATAGAATATGGGAGGAGCTTGAGCTCTTAAGATATTATTTTCCCTTGAAATTCCAACTGTAGGTTCCAGGGAGCATATTTTCAAAATACCTAAGGTCAAGGTACTTATTGTTTTTTGTGAGATTAAACTAAAATTCAATGTAGCCTCATACTATTCAATTGAAGATGCAGAATTTTTGGAGATGAAAATTATTTCTAGCAAAAGTACCCTGCAGGCAAACCAACATGCATGCTGTAATAGTTCTATAACAATACACAAGAAGTGTCAATAGGTGATGTGGAAGTAGTTAAACAATTGTTAACTGTTCTTTGCCTAGGATCAAGGAAGGTAGAAAAGCCCACATGAACATTTTGTAGGAGACCATATTTCTCTCTAATAACATATTAGTGCTTTAAATTTCATTTCTCCTGATTTCTGTTGGCTTTGTGCCCTTAATTCTTTCCTCTTCTGGCCCGTGCTTTGATACGCAAATAATTTACTTAGGAAAAAATGATACAGGATGAATAGTTTTTTGCTCAAGCTATGGAGCATGGATGTTTCAGACATTTTGTACTTCAATTACTAGAAAAATCATCCCTCTATAGGGTGCAAGACCTCAATGCTTCATAGCTTTAGTAGCTTCAAAGAAAGGGAAAAAATCCTTAAGAAATGTCCTTCTGAAAAACTGAAAAATTATTTCCAGTGAGTCCATTTCAGAAGGTTAATTGACAATGAAACCTGCGTTTCTGTATCCCCCACACTAAGAACATGTATTATCCTTATTTAAATGTTAGAAGTGTTGCACAATGAAAATCAGAATAGTGAAATTCTAACTAAAGTTTAAAAAAAAAACAGCATTGAGATTTTAAGGTCAGTTTTTACAAAAGACCTGTGAGTTAAATTACTTTCTTGATACCTTTTTAGTCTGCTTCATTGCTATTTTGCTTTCAGTGTCATTAACAACTTATCTTTTTGCATAAGAGTAAAAACTCTAAGCATATATATTCATCCGTTTAAAAAAAAATACTGTATATGAAGAGAAATAAATCCTGGCCATCTAAGATCACACCAGGAAGGACAACAAACTCTTGTTACTTTCACTGGGTCAAGAATGAGCTGCCTCCACAGATATACAAGGAATTCCAACTCTCATATGCCTCAACAATAATTTGCTTTGATGAGGAAAGAGAACTTTCCATGTTTCTATAATTTCTTTAGATCAGAAAGAATGTTGTTCTCTTTTATTTTAAAACAGTTTTGTTTTGGAGGTTTTTTGTTTGTTTGTTTGGGTGGGTGTGTTTGGTTTTGGTTTTGTTTTTTGTTTGGGTGGGGGTTTTTAATGAAAAATATGTCAAAGATTACACCAGTTAATTTCCTGCAGAAAATTTTACCATGCCCTTATTTTGCAGCTCAATCTATACCACAATTTCAACTTTTCACTGACTTATTTGAAAATATAATGTTGAATAAAATCTGCGGTTAGGTATTTCCTGGTATTACAAAGTTGATTTTCCACTTTCCTTCATTGCAGAATAATGTATTACAAAATCATCAATAAGGTATGATATTATAAAACATATGTAAATAGAACAGGCTGTTTTAGGGGGAAAAAAATCATTAAAATGCCTTACAATTGCACTTACAAATGCATACTTTTGAATGCAGATACAAACAGACAAGATCTTTAAGTCATAAGTAAATAGTTTGTGCTTTCATAATTTCATAATTACTGGGGTTTATCACAATATTTTGTTACACAAAAAGTAGATTTTGATCCTTCTCTAACCATATAAAATAAAACTAGAGATTTTGAGTTTCATGGAACATTCATGTGATTCTCCACTTATATTGTTGAATCACTGGTTGCTTACTTACAACCTTATAAAGTCAATTTCTCTAGAGAAAAATATACAAATTTACAAAGCAAAAATATACAAATATACAAAGTAACAGAGCAACATGCAAAATTTCTTCAGCTCTCATTTCTGGTGAGAGTTTCTGTATTCTAAGAAATAGCTTCTAGCAATGACAGCAACATGAAAAATATTTCTGCAGTAATGAGGAAGGGAAGTTAGGGAAAGGGCAAGTTTACAGTTATTTATATGTTAGTTCTATATGTCACTATTCTAATCAATATTTCTATTTATGTTGTTCAGTGAATTATTATCAGAGAAATCATTGGCATGGCACCTGGGAAAAGTGTTATTCAAGGTACATCTGTCAAGAGCTGCATTTTCAAGTGGCATATTACTTCAACAATATGCATCTGCAGAAGATAATTTTGTGTTTCATTTTATTGCCTATAGCTGCACAATAAAAATTTGAAACAACTAATGATTTTCCACCTACACCAGATGAAATTATCTGTGGTGAAAGATGGTGCAAATGAAGCTAGAGACAAAACTGTCTTTGACTTTCATGGATTACCCTGATTTTTCAGCATGGAATTTTCATATTTTGGCCAAATTAAGGATTTTTTCTCCCAGGCTCAAAGCAGATCAAAGGTATACCCAGTGCCAAGTAAATTGTGTCTATCAACTCAATGCATCCAGATACAAATAGCAATTGCCCTTCAAAGTCCCTAAGCTCTTAGTTTCTGATCCACTTTCTCTTGGTGCTGCACTTCCTGAAATTGCATTATTGGCCCACATATAGCCTAGGTTTCAATGGACTTAAATGATAAAGGGCTTACGACTTCATGCAGCTTTTTTATAGAAACAATTCTCAATAACCTCTTACAAACTGTGAAAAGGCTCTTCCAGAGTCAATCAAATTACTCTTTGAGAATCATTTTTAGTAATCCATCTAGAAATGGTAATACTCTATCACCTTATTTACATGTTACTAACAAAGTGGTGTAAAGTTGTTGCTGAGGTATGTTTTTCATGTTTTTTTTACTCTGATGTAATTTTGACCAATCTGAAAATTAAAAATTACCACTTGAACTTTTCTAGAGCAGAGCTGGCAACCACATCTTTTGCTATGAAAGCCAAGGAATGACAGCAATTTGAATCTTTGACTCAAATATATAAATAAACATGAATTTCCAGCAATTTATACCAAAGAACAAAAATTAATTTCACAATTTTTTAAGTTGGCTCCAATGTGCTTTTACCCTTTTAAGACATGTTTCCTTCTGTAGCATTTTTCCAATGGTTTGAATATGATATTTATATTTATGTGTGTGTGTGTGTGTGTGTGTATTCTGGAGAGTGAGCAGGTAAGCAAGCAAGACTGGGATAAGGAGAGACAGAATGTATCATGTTTGGTTTTGGTTTTTTTCTGTCCTTTTAAAGTATAATAACAAAACCTGCTTTCCTAATGTATTCAAACCCCTACATACCCTTGCAGGCAATTAAAAAATGCTTTCCAACTGCCTTTGAGGCACAGCACACTTGATAAGTTTGGCAGGTTCCTTGTCAGTTTGCTGAACCTGATACAAGAGCAGGTAGTCCCAAGCTTACACAGCTCTAGTTTTATAACTCCCAGAATCCCTTTTTACAAGGAAGATCTATGTGCATATCCACTCTAAGAGCTTTAAGAGTTTGAACACCTGCTCTTTTTAAGTCATTCCCATCTTATGTCATTATTTATAAATGCTCTGAAACACAGTGCATAAATCACTGTTGGTGTATCAGTGAAAGAGAAAAAAGTACCCTAAACGCGCAAATTCTGAATAGGTCCTTTAAAAGCATTCTCTTCCACTCATCAATAGGTTGAATTGGAATACCACTTCCAAAATATATGTTTTTACACAATAAAATAGAGATTTGTTTTGCATGCAAGCTAAGATTAATTAACATTTAGGGGTTGAAAACAATTACCCTTCTCTGAGTATTTTGTGCAAGACAGAAATATTTGTTGACCTAAGATTAGAACAGCAAACACATTAAGTAAATTATTAGCCCAAATCATTTAAGATTCCAAGATTTCTGGTGGGTGTTTTAAACAAAGATCTATTAAATCTGTTTGACATTCAAACTGCTACTCTCATTGTAGTTTCTTAGAAAAACATGCACTTTTTTGAAGACCGGGCAAATAGCTGTTATTAATATGCTGAGAAACATAATGTGAATTGGATGGTTAACATCTCAGCCTAGAAAGTGGTGCTATTGCAAGTTAACATAAGCATAACATAACAAGGAATGTTGTATTCTACCCACTTTCAAAGTATATTGAGAGTAGCAGCACTAAATCATAGAAAAGGAGCACAGAATGATGGGAGCAGGATCTCTCTTGGTTTATTTCTGTGGCAAGAATTGTTTAGACTGAAATGGGCCTCTGAAATAAAGTCTTTCTGAGCTACTTGCCTGAAAAGATGGGAATTTGATTCCTATCTATGGGCAGAAAAGCTGCTGATGTGCTCACATCACTTTCCCAGCTATTTTACACAGCTACAGAGAGGCCTGTACTCTTATGTACCTCTCTACACTTTTAAAAGACAGGGCCTGAAGACCACACGTGGCCAGAAAACAGGCCATAGGCACAGCTCTGGTCTCTCTGAATTGCTTTAGATATGCATGTAGGGAGGTTCAACACCGTCAGCCTTGCAGGCCACACAGTCCTGGAGGCAGCTTAGGAAAGGAGAGGGCAGAACACTAAAGATTAAGTTCATGGAATCTCATATCAGGTTTCTCAGAAAAAGGAACAAGTTGATAAGTAGCAGAGGCAGGTGAAATTTAGACAGTGTGGCTTCAAAGGGACAGCAAGGACCTGCATCCAGTAAATGTAATCTATAGCTCAATATGAATCATATAACACATTCCAAATATGCAGCTCAGAAGGTTGTGGGGCAGTGTCTGAAAGTCACTTCTGTAATCAAAGTCAGTTCTATTCATCATATCCAGAGCACTTTCTTTGTACATCGGACCTTAAAAGGCTTTGATTTCCTTTTAAAAGAGCCAATTCAACTAGTTATATTGAGACTCAAGAAATGAGGTTTGGCAGCCTACCTTAAACTAAGAAAATTTACTTTTGTAAGCAACAACCACAGTGAAACCCCTTGCCCCATCTTCATTATTTATCACCAGAATACAGTGTTGTTATAGCTTTTGTCAGTTAAAAACCTTATTCTGCAAGCTAAATAAAATCTATTCTACAAAACTGTTTTCTGATATATCATATGTTTTACTCAGGTAACATATTATGAGAAACTTGGAAAGTAGAATAGGAGTTATTTATATGTTTCTCTGAAGCATAAATAACTAAGAGAACTTATCATATTTTCAAATTGAAATCCTACCAAAATGAAATATCTAGAAGGCTTTTCCATATTTTATGACCTTTTTAACACAGCTAGCGTCTCTCAAAATGCAGATACTCCAACTAATATCATATGAGCTAGATTTCTTATTGTCCTAGTTCAGCAGGTGGGACCAGCTTATCACTGCGTGGGTGTGACCAAAGATGTGTGTTCTACACCCTCTATGTCATTTCTCATGCACTGTTAGCAATGGAACATTTGCACCAGCTGCCCTGGGCACACCTGACTCTTCAGGCTGAAAGCTGGGTGTTAAAGAAGCCTGTGAGATAGGAGCGATATCTCCCCTCCAGGAAGTCCAGGGGTGTGTCTGCTAATAGGCTATCAAAGATTCCAAAAGTACCCCACAACTCACAGAGTTAGATCACCCATTGTGGAACTCCCTTCCCTGGGGGAGGTACTGGGCATTCCCACCTGGATCTGAGGGTATAAAATCTTGGGTTTTGAAGACCTCAGGGAACCACTCACTGGATCCAGAGAAGGACTAGAACCTCAACAGGGCTGTGACCACCACTCTCAACCAGACTGTGACCATCATCTGCACCAACAGGTTTTCCCCTTCCTTTTATTTTGGACTAAGGGGAACCACATGGGTCTCAGCACAGGGACTAACAAACACCATTCTGTTTGTGCCCTGGGGTGCTGGGTTATACTTCTGGGTTTTGTGGGTTATTGTAATAGTCTTATTGAATTGTAACTCTGAATTATAATCTCTTTTGTGTTGGGTTCATTCCTTCTGCCAGTTTACCTTTATACCAGCACACTTATGAATAGGAGGTTCCTACCATGTCTTTTCTAGTTCTTTAGATCCTTTCTAGGACAAAAAAAAAAAAAAAAAAAAAAAAAAAAAAAAAAAAAAAAAAAAAAAAAAAAAAAAAAAAAAAAAAAAAAAAGTACTTATTTTCTTTTTTAAAAAGCATTGAAAGAACTCTTCATGATCATCATCAGTTTCTCACTGGATTTCATATAATGCTTTGCTTAAACTTTTTACCCATTTTTAAAATGAGAACTGTCCAATTCTCCCACCAATATTTATATATATAGTCTTTCAAGACCCCTGGTGCCCATATACCTGAACAGCAGGTAAAGTTTATGGATGAACTCACTGAAGGAAGAAGTCATAAACTACTATGTACATGATCCCAGTGTACCTCTCCAAACTGAATTTTCAACACTTTCACAATATGTCAATATGTCTCTAAGAACCCACTGCTTTAAATCTAAACACAATGAATCCTCCAGATGGTATCTACTGAACTTTACAGGTTGGAGTCTACTATATGAGAGGTATAAATTCCATGTTTTCCAACTTTTTTGTTTCTGTCAGATATGATGGTTGAATGTAGTCATAAAATTGTCTAGTGCTATTTCTTCTGTTAAAAGGGAGATAGTCAATACACTCTGTGAGTTTTCCTCTGTGAGTTTATTTTCAGGACCTTGTCACATCTACAAGAAAATATCTCATAATACACATACTAGAGGGAAAAACAACATTGCCATCAGTAAGGTATGACCTATAGTCCAGATGATTCCACATGAAAAAGTTAACCTTGAACTTTTTTAGCAAATAAAATATAAAATAATATAGTACATGTATGTGTATATATATATAGTGTAATAAAACAAGACTACTCACTCACCCCTTTTGAAAGCTTTTAAAGCAAACTGTTCTTAATTTAGAAAGCCAGATGTAACAGAAATTAACTTTCTTTCCCTCTTATGTTTCTTAGCTTAGGGTCAAATGACATTTAATCATAAATCAATTTTTTTAGGCTGGTAATTAACTTTAGTTGCATATTACTGAAAAGCTTCATGGCAACAAGATAAAACCAACTTATCTTTCCAAGGGAAATAAATTGGTAATTAATGAAGTCAATGGAAACACACATGAAAATCCATTTTACTTACTAACACACTATGTTATCTGAACACAGAGTTCTAGCTAAGGGATTTTATGCATCAAAGTCTCTGATTTTCAGGAGGTTCTCCAGTCCAGTACACCAACAGCGTGTGAAGACTCACCTATTTCTACAATGGAAGATCATACAACACATTGACCTAACTAGTGCTATCTCCGGCTTCACTTACTTCTATATTCCTATCACTGTGCATAGCCTGCAGAGTTAAGGCCATCATAAGAATCATCTTTCTGGACTTCTTTGGGAACATTTCCTACCTTTTAATCCATGCCTGTCTTTAAAAACATCAATGAGATGCGTAACTTCCAGTAACCTCCATTATGTCCTCCATTACAGATTCTTATTTGCTACCCTACTTCATGTTTGTTTAAAAATGCACAGGGACAAAGACAAGAGGACAACAAAAATGCTCAGAAAATAAAACCATTTTCAAAAAGGATTTTGTAATGATATCTAGTGGAAAATGCTAATTTTTAGATTAATATAAAATGTACTACTGTGCATAGCTTCATTTTTACATATGCAAACAGTACACAAAACAATAATTGGGTATATATACTCTTTCTAATTAGCGATGTCTCTTCTAGGAAAAGCAAGAATACTTTGATTTCCAGACCAAAGCATGTAAACACGGATGTTTTTAAAAAAAGTACTTGCTACAAATTTGTACAAATTTTCTTCTTTCATAGAAAGTTTACAGAGGGATCTATTCTTCAGCTGGAATCAGGAAAAAGACCTCAGCTTCAGGCTTGTCTTCTGGCAATCCTTACACTACGTGCAGGTCTCAAAAACTGAGATCTATATCTCAGCACTACTGTCTCCTTTAGGGAATTTACCTTTGAAATGTTTTTGAATATAAACCCCCTGCTAATAATGTTTCACCACTTTTATCTTCTTGGAGTTCTTATCTGTTTTTTAAAAGTTTTGTTCAAAGGAAAATCCTTGAGTTTATAAATTTGTTTCTTTTCCAGAAAAAGATGCCTGTAAATACATTAATGTAAATAGTATTAATGTATCATTAATCTCTCCTGCATTTGCATCCACATTTTAAATTAATTACAATAAACTTGATTTTACATGTAGCTTCCAAAGTATCTCAGCGACTCAGAAGACCACAAGATTTTGCTGTTAAATTCACAGGACTCTTTCTTCGGGGCGGGGGCGGGGGGGGAGCGGGAAGAGGAAAAAAAAAAAAAGAAATAAAAAAAGAGTTAAATGTGTCTGATACCCTTAACTTAGATTTCAAATTCTCTCCCTTTCTGTCCCCTTTTTTCATTCTCAGTCTGTTTCTTTTTCTAGTTGCTCCTGTGGCTTGTGGCTATTTGTCAGATATAGGAAATGACTATAAGCCTCTTAAGACACCATGCATGGCAGCATACAGAACACCACACATTAGGGTTCCGAGATAAAGAAAGGAGAACAGTACTCCTCTAGTGGCCTCTAAGTGTGCTGGGAGAGTTTTTGGAAACTTAGGGAGTGAGTTTGGACTGGGAATATACATTTAGGACTCCCTGCTACTTTGCCCCTACTGCAAAGTGCATTTCTAATGCACTATGAAATCCCAGCACTGGGAAAATACCATGCTGAACAACTGCTGTGGACTAATTATACAGACACAAAACAGAGCCATTGGGCAAGTTCTGCCAAAAGCTGAGGGGTTCAATACAGAATATTGCATCCTTAAAACATCAAGCTGTGAGCCCAGCCTTTGGGTCTGCTGTGTGGTTCTCTGCACAATGGAGGAAAAGATTTGAAGGTGTCAAATGGGATCAAGGAACCAAACAGGTAGCCAATTAAATGTCTGGAGGAAAAACCATCCTGAGGGATATGTGAAACATGTTCAAGAAGGAGCACAAGAGCATGACCTCAGGTTGCGAAAAGACATGTTAGATGAAGTTTCATGATTCTGCACTTTTGGGTCTCAGTGTACACCCCTCTCCATCCACTCTAGACACAGCAGAAAAATCAGGTAATTTCCTAAGTAGCTTCATAGTTGATATATTTACTTGTCAGTAACAGATTTGAGGTCTTCTTTTGGCAATTAGACCCTATTACATTTTAATGGTATTTTTTAATAATATAACATCATAATCCAGGACTAAGGATTAAGTTCTGGGACAGGACTAAGGGGTCTTTCTAGGGTCGTTTATAGACTTCCTCGGGAAGGTGGAAGAACAGCTAAAGTAGAAAGATGTGAATTGTATTCCCTCCTGTTAATCAGTTCTCAAATCACAGAACTGTTGTATAAAGCAGCACTGTCATTAATCACAGGGGAAGCCAAGCTCAAGAGGTTTGAAACTGTGAGAAGGCATACTGGTTTGGACCCTGCAGGTAATTTTACTCTGAATCTCAGTCATGTTTGAGGGAAAATTAATCATTTAGGTGCAAACAACACTGCTTCTGGGCATGAAGAGAAACATACTTTTAGGTAAGTGGAAAAGATTCACAGCCTTTCACTTAAGGCAGAATGATGCCTATCTGCACATTGAAATAGGGAATAAATACATCCATCACATCTCTGCTGTGAAGGTAGCAGGGAATTTCAGGGCATGCAGCTGTGTTTAGGGATTCCATAAGGAATCTTCACATATCATGATCTCATTGCTAGAAGCTACCCAGAATTCTGTAATCAGTGCATGACAGGATGCACAGGGAAAGCTACCAGCAAGGTCTTTGGTGCCTCTAGATTTCAGATATGTCAATGGATGAAAAATTGACAAATATTTCTGGGGAACTCATACACAGAACATTACTAGAGTTAGAGCTACAGACATAAGAAAACAGTACTGTACTATTGATCATAGATGCTGATATATTTGACTTACTATGTATTGTAGTGTGTAAAATGTACGGAAAATTCAGACTCCCACAGCACAGGCTTTTATGTTGTTCTGCATGTGATTGTTCTCCCAGAACATAGGACATTTGATAGGTACCTGGAGCAGACAAATTAATGTGTGCATCTTTTCTTCTGCAAGGAATAAAAATTCTGACAGACAAACTCAAATATATGTAGTTCTATCACAGGAGCTTTATAATTAGCAATCACAGCATGGATTAGCAATCACAGTTGTGGGTTTCAAAGACTGAATTGTTTTTCCAGAGCAAGCCCATTGCAACTGAAAGATCTGACAAATACTAGAAGACAGAAAGTTCTGTGACTCATACTTCATATGATTTCCATCTCCAGTCAAGATAAGTGAGTCATAAGAAAACTAAGGAACAATTAATTATGATTCAGAAGACTCAGATTACAGCATGATTGTTTGTTTGTTAAAAAAATCAGACCACACCCATAGTTCCAATTTAGCATATCTGTTCCCCATGGCTACTGAAATACCTCTCTGACTACTTCTAGACTACTCCAGTTTGCTTTTTGTTTATTTTTTTCTTGCTAGAAATAAGAATCTCAAACCCCTTAGAAAGGAGAGTTTTGCCTTTCTTCTTTTATAATCACAATGCTAATTAAAGAAATTACACTACTAATGACACTTTCACTACTTGCCCTCTGTGTATTTTGTCCCATCTGACCTCTAAAAAATTGCACTATATATTCCAAAAGGGAACAATTTTATATAGTTCAAAGGTTTCCTTCATAATCAAAGGAAAGTACTAAACATCCTCACAGAGGGATATCCAGACCACATTCCCTTTTTACATTAACTCTATGACCTGGATGACTTCAGAGGGCAATGCATTCCCAGTTTCCTTCCCTAAGAATACTGTGAAGAAATGAGAAACGACAGGCATCTCCACTTCTTGATTTCTCACTCACCTTGTGGTAGGACAAATCTAGGATTTTTCTTGCAATAGTTTAGAGGTCTGACAATCCTCACCTCTCCTGCTGAACATGTGGTTTGGGCACATCTCAACAACACCTGAGAGCATGATCAGGCTCTCATGTAGTCCTGAACAGGGGTGAACTGACTTACCACTTGGAAAGAAGACAAATTTTCATCCCCAATTTAGAGAAGAAGCAGGAAGGTTAAGTCATAAATGCAGAAGTGAAGTGCAGTCCTGTTGAAGTCATGTATCTATTCACTATTATGGAGGTCCATATTGTGAGAATATGTCATTACACTACCGCTAAATCAGGAAGATGGCACTTCTAATATTTAATAGTGTGATCCAAACAATACTGAAGTGTTATGGTTTGAGCTGGCAGAATGCCAACTGCTTAATACAGAGTCAGAGAATCCACTCCCAGAGAAGAGGAGTGAGGAAAAAAAACAGAAATGAAGCTTTGAAAATGGTGAGGTTTTTATATTGACACAGAGAAGAAGAAAAAAAATAAAGCAGAATATGATATAACACATATTGGAAGGAAATAACAACACCTTTACCAAGATTGCCCAGCTAATAACCCAGATTCCAAACCACCCAAATCCCAGAAAACCTCCCTAAAACTCTTCCCGAGAAACCTCCCAGCAAGAGAGAGAGAAATTAACAGGAAATTGTTCACTTCCCTAGGCAACCAACAGCGTGGAACAGGAGTCAGGTCAGCAGGATCCTCTCCTGGTCAGGAGCAGGGACCGAAAGAGACAGAAACTCCTCCTCCCTGTCTTATTATACTCCCTAACACTCCTGATGATGTCAGATGATATGAAATACCTCTCCGGTTGCTTAAGTCAGGTGATGCCTGTCCCCTCTAATCTGTGTCACATCCTTTGAGGCCTGCTAAAAACTGAGGCCTAAATGGGACCTACACTGAAACCAAAGCCAAAACTACCACATGAAGTCAGTGGAGGTTTCTCCAAACACTTCAGTGGGCTTTGGATGCAGCACTAATATGCATTACTGAGTTCATGGGTAAAAAATCCCTTCATATTATACACCAATTGAAAGGAAAAGAAAAAAACAACTTTGATTTCTATCATATTAGTTGTCTCACATCTGCTTTCCAAGAATAAACAGTACATGTATAGATAGTGTGTGCTACTAATCCAGTAAGTCACAGTCTTTTTTTTTGTTTGTTTATAGTTCAGATTAATTGACTGTTAATCCCTCAGAATGATTATTTAATATTTTGTTTATTCTCATGTAATTGGTGATCTAATCAAGACTGTTTGTATTATGAACTATGAATATTACAACTAAGTAAAAAATCTCAAAATGATCAAACTCTTTGGTTTTTAACTATGTAAAACATAGTCATTTAGGTGTTAAAAATTAATAAAGTGGTTAAAATAGATTCCTAAGTTATTAGAAATACCAATATAAACTTAAGTAATATAAACCATCAACCACAAATTATTTATTAGAGATGTCTGTAAACGTTAACTGAAAAAACATTGGAAAATTTCCCAGTCTCTTCTAATACAATTTGTGGAAAGGAAAAAAAAAAGGTTAAATCCATCAAACAAATTATTCATTGACAGATATTTGCTGAGCTCTGTTAATTAAGCAACAGGTTAATTCCAAAAAAGAATTGTGTGTGAAGGGAAAACTAGGAATCCTGTTTGTGGATTAACTGAAGAGATTGAACTGAAGAAGTTTTTTGTCTTCTTGGCAACTGAGACATGCTGTTAATTATTCTATGTACTGTGCACTGTAAGAATTCAAACCCACTAAAATGCCAAGGAAATGTTGTTACATTAATTTCTTTTTCAATTAGCAGTAGATTGGGAACCCATGCAGTATGTAATCATCATTTTTATTAACTGTTTTAAGTTTCTTTTAATGAGTAATTTTTTTCCTTGACATCAATTAATAGTCAAGACATGTCATCCATAGGAACAGGTAGGTCATTCTAAATAAATGGGAAAACTGCTTAAAATACTGGATCAATGATCACTTTTAAAATGTTTATCAAATCTCAGTACACTGTGCACCCTTCAAACTCTCAAGGCCAGAGTTTTAGATGAAAACCCTGAAGGGATGCAGAAAATTATGAGTTCAAGGAGCTTAAAATGTTTTGTAACCTCACTCACAATTTTGGTTATCTGCAGAAAGAAATGTGAGCAGGTGATTGTAAAAGATGAAAGTATATATATTCTTCAGATACAGGTTACATTCCATAAAATAAGATGGTTAAGAGGTTAATCCTCGATATTGTTGACCAAGTTTTTCAACAAAAACCTAACTTGGGACTTCATTTACCAACTAAGGCCTCCTCTATCACATAAGCAGCTTTGTATGCTACCACAGAAACTACCCACTGCGTGCACAAGTTTTATAGGATTAGAGGACATTTGATTTATAGGAATGTAGGACTAGAAGAGACCTCCAGGGTCACTGAATTCAAGTCCTTGCTTTCACACGGAGTCTTGTCACTTAATCCTCCTTTCCATACATGAATCAACTACTATCTTACAAGTCATTAAGGGGTTTTGCCACTACATCTTGAGTTGTAAAGGTATTCCAAATGCCATTTGTTTGACAGAAATCTTCAGCTGTAACGCTTTCCACCTTCTTTTTTTATTTCTTTGTTTTCCTGTCTATGTGTGTGTAAGTCATTGTTGCATTTTTCCCCCTAATTTATCTTTTAGTTAGTGGATTACCATGGAAATCAGGCTTATCCTCCGATCAGCTAGTGCATACCAACTTTTGTTTGCTCCTACTCCTAGCTAAAAGTGTCTAAAGTATAGGAGAAATTACTTTTATTAGCCTTCAACCTCTTGTTATTGAAGATTGACCTGAAAAAGTTTATCCTCCTTCTGCTATTACAACCATTGCAGTCATCTAGTTAATATGTGTAAATATCCTGATTTTTCACTCTATGGATGATGCTCAAATCTTTCAGCATCTAAAATGTCATCAGTCTTCTTATCTTTTGGTACATCTCTCTTTGAAGAAAATATTAAATCAGACCATTTTCAGGACTGAGCCTTGAGAAATGGCATGACTAAACTACTCTCCATGTCATACTCCACTATAAAGACATGCAAAATCACATTTTTCCTGAGTAATACACTGTTTTTCTGCAAATAGTTGATTCAGTAAGGTTGATACACTTCTTAATAAGGTGCTCTCCTCTATACCAATTCTGAATTTGAATGCAGGGATAAGTTAACTCCAAGTGCATCAGCAGGATTTCTGCTAGCATCTCCGTGCATGGCATGCTCTTGTTACACTTCCTGTTCACAGTCTATAGTCAGAAATAGTCTTTTTTCACTTACAGTTGCCATTAACTGGTATTTACAAATGAAGATCTTATAAGCTTGTTTGGTTCAACATCAGATAAAAGCAGAAAGCCAGTTCCCCTACAACACTACTTGATTCAGAACTACTCTGAACACTCACTTAAAATAGAAAGGAGCATTGTAAAATATCTTTATGAGCAGTGCTGCCATGAATGAATGCATGCAATGACAATCATAATGAAAACAGATGCTGATATTTACATGTGTTTAAAGTAAATTTCATTGATCATAAAAGATTATATATTGTAGAACTTAATTTAAAGATATTTAAAGGAAACTGAGATCCTAGGTAACAGCCACATGACCTTCACTAACTTAGTTCGTCAATAGCCCCAGTACATATTAAACTATAAAGAAATCAACTTTTTCTTGGACCTCATTTTGTCTCAGACCAACAGTGACTTAAATTTCACATTGTACTGCATGTCTACACTACAAACAAAAAATCTTCCAAAAACCAAAAAGCCAGACCAAACCAAACCAAAACCAAAACAACCAAAACAAAAACCCAGCCCACCAAACAATCAAAATAAACAAATAAACAAAAAAACAACAATAAAAAGAAAATCAAATGAAAAATAAATTGCTATGGAGTTTAGAATGGTTCTTCCAAGTGATTTTTTTTCATCTTTTTTGAATGAAAACTATTATTCCAGTCTGATGGCAAATGAAATGAAACCATTGCTCATTTTACACATGTTAATGAATTTCAGTAACTCCTGCTCAAGATTGACAGAGGTGAATTTGAACCATTCACTTCTGTATTGGGTTTCCGTGGCCACGTTTTGGTAGCAGGGGTGAATGCTACAAAGGCAGCTCCTGTTAGAAGCTACTAGAAAACTTCCCCTATTCTGGTGGAGCTGATGCCGGCTCCAGCCGGCTCCAGGATGGACTTCCCACTGCTGGCCAAGGCCAAGCCATTCTCAGGAATGATAGCAACACTTCTGTGATAACATATCTTAAGAAGGGAAAGGAAGTTATTGTGCAGATTAAAATTGTAGCCAAAGAGTGGAGTGAGAACATGTGAACAGCTCTGCAGATACCCAGGTCAGTGCAGAAGGAGGGGGAGGAGGTACTCCAGGTGCCAGAGCTAAGCTGCCCCTGCAGCCTGTGATGAAGACTGTGGTGAAGCAGGCTGTCCCCCTGCAGCCCATGGAGGACCATCGGGCTGCAGAGATCCACCTGCAGCCCATGAAGGAGCCCACGCCAGAGCAGGTGGATGCCTGAAGGAGGCTGTGACCCTGTGGGAGACTCATATTGGAGCATGGATCTGGCAGTGACCTGCTGACCGCTGGGGAGAGAAGCCCAAACTGGAGCAGGTTTCCCTAGTAGGATTTGTAGCCCTATAGGAGACCTACACTGGAGCAGCTTGTTCCTGAAGGACTGCACTCCATGGAGAAGTGATCCACAGTGACTCATGGCAGCAGTTTGTGAAGAATGGTTGCCCATGGGATGGACTCACACTGGAAAGGTTCATGAAGGATAGTCTCCTGTGGGAGAGAACCCGCAGGAGCAGGGGAAGGACTCCTTTCCCTGATAGTGGCAGAAACAACTGACTGTAACTCCCATTTGCAGTCTGGAGGAAGTGGAGGTAGAACTTGGAGGGAAGGAGTGGTAGGGGGAAAGTGTTTCTAAGATTATTTTATTTATCACTCTTCTGCTCTGACCCTGTCAGTAATAAATTTAATTAATACCCTCACTTTTAGTCTGTTTTGCCCATGATAGTGATCAGTAAGTGATCACTATCAGTAAGTCCTTATCTCAACTCATGAATTATTCATTGTATTTTCTCTCCTCTGTCCAGTTGCAGAGGGAAATGAGAGTGGCTTTATTGGGTACCTAGTGTCCAGCCAGTGTCAATCCACTACCACCTCATGGAATTCTCTTCATTTTCTCAGCTGCTTGGTCTACTCAAGTATCACTTTGATTCTGCAAATTTCTAGAGGTTAGAGCTCCTCTTATGTGCTTATATGCTTCAAATCAGAGGTAAACATCATAAGCTTGTCTACTGCTAAATATTTGAAAAATGTTTTCCTTTTTTAACACTTCATGTCTGTTTCCTGATACAACATTTTATTTCAAGAAATAAGAGAATGGAAGAGAAAGAGAGGCTGCCTATTTCAGAAACTTAGCTTTTTAGAAGTGACCACTAACTGAGAAAGAGGGCTAAGAACTATATCATATATGCCTTTTATTCATGAACTGTATTTACTGTTTCTGTTACCTCTTGAGCTTACAAAGTGGTCAGATAGATGAGATTTAATCCAAGGAAGTGGTGAAAGTGTAAAATGTGTAAAGAAAACAGTGTAGAAAGGGGCTCCTGGGTCAAGCATGGGATCTTGTTTGGCTCTCTTTCATATTACTCACCTGAATTGAAGCCAGTACATTGGTAGTTCAGAACTAGAGCTCTTGGCCACTACCGGTTAGGGTTTCTCTGGAACTCTTATTCCAAACAAGTCTGGCAGCACCTGCTCATACTTTTTGATGTGTTATCAAAAGGCGAAGCAATTCTTATTTCAATGTTGCCTCAGTCCTATTTCTGTGGAAATGCCTTTTTATTATCACTTAGAAACCCAAAGCGATTCTGTTTTCTGGTCAACTTCTTTGACTGAAAAGCAAGCTATTTGGTAGATACTTCCATTTAGGTGACACTACATTAGGAAAAATTAAATACAGGGTCTGAGTCATTTTCTTCACTATTTCATAGACTATATTAGCTACACATTCGACCATTTTGTCTTACAAAATCTTACTATAAGATAGTTTCATTTCTAAAATCATTCAAGGGTGATGAGAAAATCAAGCAGTAGTGGCAGCTTGTCATGCCATGGTTGAATCTGTCTTTTCAGTTTTCAGAGGAGTTTGGATGGGCTGCTTGTTTTCTGGTGTTCATGTGTTCTCTATATCTAGGCCTCCTTTGAGTCTGCATACACGGAGTCTGTTACCATCTGTTTCTGATCCCACATGGGGGTTTGGTTTTGTTGCTCCAGCTCGTTATCCTGAGTTCCACTGTACTAGGAAGGCAATGAAATGGGACAAATTGCTGTTAAGTGTTTTAGATAGTAATCAAATTTTAATTGAAATATGAAAATTTGACTCATAGTATATATAGATGCTTTTTTGGGTCACAGATTTTTTTTCTCAGTGTCTCACAATTCTTTGGTGTTCCTGTGAGCTGCCAAAGTCATTTGCCATGAGTAGAAGAAGTTTGCTTCCTGTGCTCTTTGTCCATGAGTTTTGAGAACCCTTATTTTGTTATTCAGATACTAATTCTGTTATTTCCTTAGCTTTTTCCAGAATCTTACCATGGCTAAAACCTCAATTAAAAAAAAAAATTCTAAATTTTTATAGTGCAAGTTCCTGGTTTTATATTTAAATCAACTCTGTGAATTAGAAATTTCACTTTTGAGAATTTTGATGCCAAAAAGAATATAAGCATTGATACAACATTAAAAAATAAACAAAAAAACCCAACCCAAACCCACAAAAATAAACTCAAGCAAATCAAACAACAGCTCCTCTCTCCACTAAAAAAAAAACAAACAAAACAAAAAACCAATCCAGAAATAAACAGTAAAAATACTAGCTTATTTCACTGTGGTACCTATTGAAAATTATTGCACTTACTGTTTGATGATGAGTATTGAGTTCCAAAAATTTACTGTCCTTATTCTAGCCATTCCCCTCATTGATTTAAAGGAAAGCAGGACTGAGAATATGAAACCGTGAAGTCCTTGCAATTTCCAAGTCTATGATGAGAACGGGGCTGTTGTACAAGACTAAGATTTGTGTTCTGTTTCCAGCTATTTGTTCCAAAACCTGGACACATAGGTGTATATATCAGTAGTATCTCAACTTCTTTTTAGTTTGATAATACATGCATTTTTTATATAAATATATATGTATAGACATGCATATATATATATATATATATGCACACACATACATATAAATGTTTTTAAGTGTAAGTGTGGTCTACACATGTGTAGGGGAGGTTTGGCCTCAGCCCCGAATGCACAACCCATGATCCAGGGGCTGACAGGCAGGCAAGGTCACTGTAACCTTGAGGCAGCCTGAAGGTGGGTAAACAATCTCAGACCTGGGAAAAACACAGCCTCGACAGCGCCAGGGGCGTGCTGACTGCCTCGTGGACACCAGCTGTCCACCAATCAGAGCACAATGCTGCCTCGTGGACAAAGCCTTCTAGCCTATCAGAACTTGTTATTGTCCTCGTGTTCACCCCAAAAAAGAACCTGTTTGCTCCCCAATAAAGTTGAACGTTCCTGTTTTTAACCTTAGCGCATGGCTCTATGAGAATGCGCACGTGAGACTAGAAGCCCAGACCCGGGGTCTTATCAGGGCTGGCAGACGAGGGCACGCTAAACCCTCTCGCAACGCACCCCTTCCCCAACACACATGCATATGCATCTCTGTGTGTGAAAATATGCATTTATTACTATTCCTAGTAGCTTATAGGCAGTCCAGCTCTGGAAAGCTGAATGAATTTCCTTCTGACACAAGCATTACTGTCAGAATTGTCAATTATTTACAGCATGGAGTCTTAATTGCCAGTATGTGAGCTGGAAGGAATGCAGGTTTATTAGCAGATTCTAGGTTCAGGTTGCATGTAATTTGCAAAGAAAGAAGGTACATCACTGTAGCTTGAACTGTCATTCTGAAAGCTCTACAGTTCTTTTTTCTGCTCTGGTCTGCATTAATTGTGTTGCCCATCATGCAGAACAATTTTCAATCCCTTTGTTACAGAGTTTTTATTGTCCAGCTGAGGAGACTATTAGCACCTTTCTGCTGGAAGCACATAGAATAATTATAGGAGCTGTTTATGTTAATTCAGACTAACTCAGACTTCTTTTTTCAGAATAATTACTGTTTCAAAATATCAGCATGTGTTAAGAGATCAGGATTAATTTGTAGGAGCTGAATGACAATATTTCCAATGGCTTATTAAACACTAATTAGATTTAAAATGGTGTGACTCTACATACACTTCTCTGTATCAAGAAGTTTAAACATCTGCTTTTTAAGTAATGCAGGTTGTAAGGTTACAAAGTTTATTATCACTAGGGGATATCTTACCGTATTAGATAGCAAGTGACACATTCAGTTCTCTGATTTTTCAGAACTGGCATAAAAGATTCAGGTTTTTATTTTTGTTGTTGTTTGGGTTTTTTTGTTTGTTAGTTTCAGTGTATTATGTGCTCATTAAACAGTTGGCTTAATAATATGGGGTTCCACTCATCTGACTGTACTTTAAACCTTATTAATAAAGGATTTCCTTAAATATCTGCCTGGAAACCAAGACAAGTTATATTTTCCTGGTAAAGTGGAAAACAAGAAAGAGTAGTGTAAGAGAAAATAATTATTTTAATATTAAAAATGTGGGGATCAAAATTTGTGTACTTTAGTCCTGTGTCAGTAGTACAAGCCATCAAAAATAAATGAAATGGAGAAAGGAGAAACAGATCAACACAAACAAAAATCCTAGTAAATCTGCTGGAATGCATTAATCAAAAGCAATAAGCTGGAATAATGCTGACTGCAAATCTCAGTGCAGCACATATAAAAGTTATCTGTTAGCTTAGCATCTCTAGCATACACTATATTACAAAACCTAAATTCAAGTCAAAGATAACACTGAAGACCTTGCAGAGTGAAATATGTTCTGAACTGACAGTGCAAGGCAACCCTAGTTAACTACAGCTGCAATGAAAAGTCAAGCAAACAAAAGGCTCTGAAAGTATATATATTTGCTTAACTCTTTTACAAGGTTGTTCAAACCCCAAAATATTCCATCTCTGTAACAGCAAATATATGCTCGTGACCAGATACTGGCCCTTCCTTCAGAGCTCATGTGAATTTAACAGATTGGGTGCAAGGTCCAGGTTCTACTCATGTCTCATTCCTTTGAGTTATTTTTCAAGACAGAACTATATTCTTGCCCTGCTTTGTTGATATAGCTTGGAATCTTACCTTCTTTAAAAATATGAGGGTTCTTGCCACAATTTCTGCCAGGACCAAGGCTTATACCAATCTGATCCAAGCTACCTCTCCTATATCACAGGTTTTATTCAATGTTTAATCTACCTATTTACATTTCCAGTATGTGCTAAATTTTTCCACCTATTTCTCAGCTTTCTTTTTTAAAAAAACTTTTTTTCTTTCTTTTAACATTTTAAATGGTGCACACATCAGTTGGTCCCTGCAGAAGAAGCATTGGCTGTTATGATTGTCTGATGATAAGCGCTCTGCTCAATAGCTCTCTTCCAAAAATAAATCTCATATGAGAGGCAGATTTATTTTGCAATATTACACTTAACAAATAAAAGTACACTGTCTAGAATTTTCTGGGTTTCCTCCCACAGCTGGATAGACAACTACTGGTTACAGGAGATTTGAAAGTATACTATTATGAAAATAATCCTGTTCTAGGGGGAAAAAGAACATTCAAACACCTTTGACACTAATCTGCTATATAAGTGTATGTTATTTGAGTTAATTAAATTTGTATTTGGTGAGGGTTTTTTGGTTTTGGTTGGGGTTTTTTTTGGTGTTTTGTTTTTGGTGGGGTTTTTTGGGGTTTGGTTTCTTTGGTTTTTTGTTTGTTTGGGGGTTTTTTGTTTGTTGTTGGTTTGGTTTTGTTTGGTGTTTTTTGTTTGTTTGTTTGTTTGTTCTCAGAGCCTTTACTTGCCAATTAGTCTCCAATAAGAAACAACACGTCTGCTCAAGTCTGGATTTGGTCTGACATTCACCGGTTCATCATCCAGTATTTTCTGCTTGAACTTTTACAATTAAATCTTAGATTTATTTATGTTTATATGAGTTTTGTCATTAAATTTCCTAAGTCAAAAGTTTGCCCTTAAAGATTTCAGTGACGAGCAAAGCTAAAGGGTAAATTATGAGACAGTATGGATGAAATCTTGGTTCTGCTGAAGTCTTTTGACATTTCATCTATGACCTTAAGAGAGACAACAGTGCATATTTTATAAGCAGAAATGGTCTGCTATTCTGTATTTGTTGGCATGATAAAGCTGTAGAATTTAAATATATTTAAGTAAAACTTTTTATTTCTTTCAGAATCTAGCTGAGTTTTGTCTCAAACACATCTGTATGCTCAAAAAAAAATCCTATTGTGACTTAAGTGGCATTTTAGGCTTGAACTGTCCCATAAGTTTATATAATTAGGGTTATATTCCAACATTATGCTGGACATATGTTGCCCGAGTCATAATAATCTGTGTGTTTTAGCTCACTTACTCCACTGTCATATCATCCTATGTCTCTTCCATGACATCTTGGAGGTAGCTGCCTTCTCTGGAGCTAGACTAGCTTAGCTAGTGTCATTGAAGCTTCTTATCACACTCTCATTGCTTCTCTCTGGTTCCATAATCATTCAGATCAGATCTGTCAAGTACAAGACCCTGTTCAGGTATACACTAAATCTGGATCTCATAAAATTCAACATTACATATCTGTTAGGTGAAGCCAAAACACATAGAATTTGGTGTGTTTACAGACCTCAGGATATCACATAGCATCTAATCATTTAGGGAGTCAGATGGACATGTAGAGATGATAAAGGACATGGTTAATCTCTAAAAATTATTGACTGAATCTGAATTCTTAAAAAAATAATTTGGATGGATTCTGTCCAATATCATGTGACTTTTGAATTTATCTTTTTTTATGTTACCATTTATTTTTAATTATTGCCAAATTATTCTATTCTACTACACACTTCCTCTAAATATTTAATTGCAAGAATTCAATGTGTGGGTTTATGGGATTTTCAGTTTAAAGAAGCTGTTTGTTGTGAAATTTAACAACAGTTTTCACTGAAAAAAGGGTTAATTGCTAATTATTTTTAATAACATGTGTGCATCGCTATCAGTAAAATGGATCTGATAATAAGACAAAGAATGATCAATTCATAGGTGTAGAACAAAAATTGCCTTCTTCATTTTTCAGAGTAAAATACAACTTCATAAGGCTTCAAAACATGTTAGATTATAACTTGCTACCTTTTCTAATAAATAACCTTAATTGTTGTGAAATAATTTGTAAAACCTCTATATTCATTCTTTAAAACCCCTAATATTATATGCATAGAATTTCTTGATGTTAGAATATATTCAGTCAGCAAAACTAGTAATTAACCAATAGTAACATTCATTGGCTTATTGAAAGTTATATTTTTTAAATAATCAAAGAGGATGGCATAAATCGATGGATACAGGATTGCAGTTCTGAATATAATCTTACAGGAATGTAATGAAAGTATCAGTTAATGCCTCAATCAATAATTATGCAGATTGTAGATTTTAGGACAAAACTCTTCAATATATTTCCTTATCTAATGTACGGTTTTACATCTTTCAAGATATCAAAAAGAAATGGATGGAACAAGTTTTAATCACAATGTAAAACAGAATAGGAGGGGATTTATGTGTCAGAAAAGGAGACTTCAGTTAGTTAATTGTGAATTTCTACAATGCTAAAATTAGTTGGCACTGCATAATTCTAATTAAATCCATGGCCAACTCAAGTAATTCTAAAGAATCACATGATCAAAGTTCACAGCCAAATCCACAGTTTTCCATATATTTTCTGTCTAAGCTTCAACTTTAGGCATAGGCATAAAATGCATTGGTATTCTCATGAATCTGGAGTAAGAATTTACTTCCTATAAACAAGATGCATTTTGTCATGTGCAGGACTGTATTAAAAAAGCAAAAGAAACTTGGTCAATATGCAATAGGGAATAAATTGCATGTTTATGTAGCATGGAACATAATTTTAAATAACTAATATTTTTTGTGTTTTCTAGATTTCATGGTAATTCTGGCTTTTCTGATAATCAGCATTACCAATATACAATTGAATAAGCCTGTAATATCTCTTTATCCTATTGATACCCCAGCCAATCCTAGTCTTAGGAACTGGAAAGGGGACAAGCAAGAGTGACTGTATTTTTCAGTCCACTGGACTATGATTTACATAGGCGTACATCTTACAATGTATTTTGGCACTCCATGGCTGCATATAGAGACACATGAACATTTTATTTCAGCTAATGGAACAAAGAGAACTTGTCATTAAACATACTATTTTAAAACACATTGTTTATTATATGCATTACAAAAGTACCAAAAACTCCATTAGGGTACTCAGACTACATGTGATCCTGATATACTGTAACATTTATTCTGTTTAAAATCATAATCAGAAGAAACATTACCTTCTTTTTATAAACATCAAACTCAAGATCGTAAACTTAGAACTGTTCTTCCCAATGAAATAGAAAAAAATAAATTCCAAGTACAAATATTTGCTCTGAATTTTTGGTTTCTAATCCAGCATTTAGGTTTTTTTCCTACATTTTGAATAAATCATTATAAATCAGCTCTGAATTTCAGCACTTCAGAGCAGCTCAGGTCATCCTCTGTGCTGAGCAACATTTAGAAAGAACCATCATTTTCCGGACAGTTCTGGGGATGTTTTATTCATAGAATCATAGAATCATTAAAGTTGGAAAAGACTTTCAAACCATTAGGTCCAACCTTTGACTGAACACCACCTTTTCAAATAACCATAGAACTAAACACCATGTCCAGTTTCTTCTTGAATACTACTAGGGATGGTAACTCCAATACCTCCCTGGAAAGTCTGTTCCAATACTTAACCACTCTTTCAGTAAAAAAAAAATTCTTCCTGATGAGCAACCAGAACCTCCCCTGGTACATTTTGAGGCTATTTCCTCTTGTTCCATCAGTGGGACAAGAGGAACAGTTTCCTGGGAGGAAAGACCAATCCCCACCTCTCTACAACATTCTTTTAGATAATTGTAGAGAGCAAAAGGCTTCTTTTCTCCAGCCTAAACAACCCTATCTCTTTCCGTCACTTCTCATACAATTTACACTCTCAACTATTCAAAGATTGGGTGAGATTGCTTCCTTTTCAACCAACCAATTCTTATTCTCAGCTTTATGTTCTGTCAAGTTGGCCAAGAGGAAGAGGAAATGCAAATGAATGAGAATATTTTCATTTCATCATTCTCCTCTTTCAATAAGAAGGAAGATAGCTTTTCAAATTATGAAGGAAACTGCTTTATATTTTTTATAATTGTAAATGAGAGTTGCTTTCCAGACACTCACACTTGCGTGTCCCTAACATATTTTTTTCTTTTAGGCACAAAAAGTACTTCAACGAAGGAAGATGGCATAGATAAGCATAAGGCATTTTGGTCCATTTACCTCAATGTGATCTTCAGATTTTAAATGCCAGGCTGTGATTTTCTGGCTTCCTTTCATACATTAACTCCATAATGCTGCTTCAGTAACAAGGGTTTGAAGTACAGAAATACGTTGCGCCTCTGCTTCTCTTTACTTATTTTTTTCTTTTATTTCAAGATGTTAAGTGCTTCTGGTGAGAAAGGCTGACTTTCAATGTGCCTCATGACTCCACATCTTACTCCACTCTCACTTTCCTGCCCAGGCTGAGGATCTAGAAAGCCTTCCTCCTTGAGGAAGAATGCTTTTCTTTTGGGAATAATAGAGTCATTTTCTTCAAACTGCCTGAGAGACTGTAGTTGAGAAATCCCTGATGTTTAGAAAGGCATGACTGTTATGCCAAGTGACAGTCTGACATGATCTCTATCTTTGAAAGTGGTGACTGTTATCCCTGAAGGCTATACATAGTTTTGGTGTGGGTCAGACATCAGATCCCGTAAGACTAGTGCAAGCTTGAGTTCTGCTGAGGAGGGACAGGATCTTGCCTGACAATGAATTCTGAGCTGGGCAGCTCCATCACAGCCAGAGTGCCATCTACCTTGGCTCTCCATGCCTTGGAAGCCCCCTTGGAGGTCTGCCCCTATGCTGATAAGCTGGATACCCCTTTCCTTCCTTTTTTCCCCCGCTCTGAGGGCTGTTTGATAGCTATGTAGTGCTGGCAGGTGCCCTGCTCACTGCATTTGGAACAAGTGTAAACTGATCTGCAGCTGTACTTTGCAGGATGAAACCTATCAATTTGCTCAGAAAATTCCTTATTTTGTTGCAAAAAAATGGTTTGTGAATGAAAAACACCCCTGGATTTGGTTTCTATGGTTACTACTGCACTAAAGAAAACAGCAATTGTCTCATCTGTCTGTCTGTCTGTCTGTCTATCTATATCTATCTATCTATCTATCTATCTATCTATCTATCTATCTATCTATCTATCTATCTATCATTTCCTATTAAGCTGTTTGAACAATATAGAGACTCTCAATTCTGGGACCATTTTATACCTGCTTAATTTTGATGTTCTTAGTTAAATAGGTAAAAAAGTAAGTTCTGTTTTCATGACTTTCCACAAGCCAAAAGCTATGCAAGAGGTCTGATCTCTATGATCATACTGAGGTATTTACTAAGTTGTTTAAGCCTAAGATATTATAACATAATGTCATTTTAATTAAACATGTAATGTTTTGGGCATTTACATTATAAGCTCACCTTGTGCCTATCTAGCTTTCCATATGTTGATCAACTTTATTTTAACTCTCCAGAAGGGAAAGAAGAAGATATAGTATTGTTTCTTTTCATATGTCCTCAGCTTTCCTATCAATATTTAATCAAATGAAATATGAATATATATTTCTTACTTTAGAAAGAAGGCTCTTGCTTTATTTGAATTTTGCTTGGAAAAAAATAAAGTCTAATGTAATAAATCAATAGTGACAATCTTAGGTTAATCCTTAACTTCATTGCTAGGTTTTAACAGCTGGCTAGTGTCCATGAGGGCCTCATAATTCTCCTGGATATGGAACAGGACACTGGTGCGATTTTTTTTTTTTATTTCATCCAGTGAAATAGTCCTTTCCTATTAAATTGTTCCTCATAGGCAAGCAATTTCATGATCCTTTTTTGTTCATTGAATCTTTCCCATTCCCAGTCTATTCTTTCTTTTGTGCCAGGGGACTACAGACACAGAGTATCAAAGGAGTAGGTTTGTTGATTTGACATGGATTTATTCAGTAGAATAATTATTCTGTCTTATTTTATGTTTGTTTCTTACTACTTGCTATCATTTGAAGTGCTTCATTTTCAAGCATGCTAAGCACTACTGCAGATGTTTTCAGGTGGCAGACTGCTAACACCAAAGTATCATTCCAGAATACCAATTACCATTTCAGGATTCACCATTTTCAGCACAAATCAAGGATTATTTTCTTTCCATATTTTCATTTCTTGACATTCATCTACTGTGAGTTTGACCTGCCATTTCACTGCCACAGTGATAGCCTTGTAAAGTCCTTCTGCAATTCTTCAATCCCTATCTTCATCAGTACTCATCTTCACAAATGAAGATTTGAGAAGGGCTCTACCCATGTGAGTGTGTCCTTCGAGCCTGCGCAGTGTATTTTTTAGATGAGACACAGCATGTGTGAAACTGGCCCCACCCTTTAATTCCTAAGATTCATCTGCCATGGCCAAGCGAGCTTGGATGGTGACAATGAAGTCCTCAGGACTAGAACCTACAACACCTGGTATTCCCAGGAGGTCTCCCATCCAAGTACTAATCAGGCCTGGCCCTGCTTAGCTTCTGACATCTGATGGGATCGGGCTACTTGCAACATAACATCACATCATTTCCCCTTCTCCAAGATTTTGGCTGCATTTTCACTAATCTGTGGAAGTGAAAGCCTTTGACTAGCATATCAGATCTGTCAGTTTTTCCATGCTAGTCCACAACAACTGAACAAAACTCTGTGACACATCCTATCTCCCTTGAACAATACAGAAACTAGCAATTGATCTACCTTAGACGTGAAGACTTCTCTAACCAGAGAAACATAAATACTCTAGGTATCAACTTGATTCCTTAATTTTAGATATCTTTCTGAAGGCTAGATTTTTTGACATGATTTCTTGGATTGGCCTATAATACCCACCAAGAAAGGATAAACACTGGTTTCCTAGTTTTTTGAGTGCCACCACATGAGATGAGTCCTATTTCATCTGAGTTTCTCTGTTTTATTTTGTTTGTCTGAGGATGGTGAGATATCAGCTTTGGATTTTCTCATGGGTTTTCCATATAAAAAACCTGGTTTGTAGTATATTCTGAGGTGTTCTTAGAGCATTCAAATATTATATTGTTTTTTACAGGCTCCACAGTTTACTTATGAGTCTGCAGTTCGATTTTTTGTGATAAACTACCTGATGAAACACAATTTTTTATTACAGATAGGAGCTACCTCTCATCTGAACTGTTAAGTGAAGGCTAAATCTCAATTCACAGGAGAACTGAAGTGAAATATTAACCAATGTGTTTTTAAAAACAAGATCAATAAAAATTGCCATTTCAAAGATAAAAATCATCATGTGTTCTATGCTTAGAATTCCTACAAAATGTAAGTCATACAATTAATTAAAAAGGTATGATTAAATTCAGTAACTAGCTAAATGAGAATGTTAAAGAACTCTAAGAACTGCTCAGATCTCCCATAGTTATTATTAATTCTTTTTCACCAAGACAGAGGAAAAATACATATATTCTTCTTAATGGATTTTCATTTCTTGTTCATCCAGACTGCTGGCCATTTACCTCACAGCTGAGATGATGCTGAAAAAAACCAATGCAGGACAAGAGAATTTATCTACTATCTATAGACATAGAATCAAAGCCTTAGCACCTATTAAATGTCATAGTTTCATTTCTTTCTGAGGACCTTCATCAGCATATACCAGATGTAGATAGATCGGAAACCTGTAGTTTCAAATAAGTTTTGAAGTCATTTATGTGTTTAGGGCTTTTATTTCCATCCTTAGCTGGTATTTTTCTCTCTGCTGATGCTCAACATGTGGGAAATAGAAGACCATTAGAAGTTAGAGGGAAAACAAACTAAGACTCAATATTATCTCTCAGGTACCTTGAATCTTGAGAAAATAGCTAGATCAATGAAAAATAGATGCTGAATTCAAAAGAACAGAAGTGATGTTAGGGGAGACAAAACCCAATTTTAGATCACCTTGTTCTCTACTTGTTCTTGGACTATCAGCAGAGTCATGGCTTAGATGATGTCTGGTTTCTAGTTGCCTTTAGCCTAAGAATGAAAATAACAGGAGGTGTTTCTCACTATAATGGCTGGTAACTTCATTGCCAGGGAGTTAGGTGAACATTAGAAATGTATGTTTTTCAAGGGAAGACCGGGCAAGCACAAGGAAGAAACACCTACTAAGGATTGCTAAGCAGACAGGCCATAGCTGAATCAAGAAATCCTGACCAGAAACTGAGCAGAAAGTGGCTGGTGGCTGCGTAACAACTAGGAAGGAAATACATTTGTACTGTTCTCATTCTTCTCTATGTGTTCATTATGGTTGCTGTTAATCTTCTTCTGAACAGTGTGACCATTCTTGTAGGGCTTTTTTAATGCAAATGAAAAATATAATTATAGTAGGAGTAAAGACCAAGCAAGCAAATGGGTCCACTGTAAAATATAAAGAGCTTAAAGCAAGAAATTTAAAGCTCTGGACTCAGTTCCCTATCTAATTCTCATCTTTCAATATGCTCATGTGCAAATGATTTGACTGGTCTCCTGCTTCAGTTTCCCATTTTCTAAATAGAGACCATGCTTCTGCATGTCATCAATACAAGATATGAGAAAAGAAATTGCAGTACTGTTGCCTATTTTTGTATATTTTTCTGATGCAGACTGATTGTGTTTCTGAGTAGCTTCCACAGCCCAGCTTTGGAGAGTCTGCACACATTTCCATATTGGTTGAGCAGAACTATATAGGAACCTGGGATTTTCCAAGGTGTCTAAAAGTAACTGGTTAGAAAAACTATCAGAGGGAAAATTCTTTTATAAATAGTCTATTTATTTAAAATATCATATTCAAATTGACTTCAATGTTGATTTTTCAGTGTCATCAGAGCCAAATAATGCCAATACATCATAAAGCCTCATGGGGGCATCATGGAGTGGACAGGAAGTTTTATGTCTGTCTCATGAGTCTACTGGTATGATCACTGCATTTACATGGAAAACTTTAAAAGCTGGACTAAAATTTCAGAGGGAATGGAGGGGTGGCATTCAAGAATTACCCAATATAGTAGATCATTCAGAGCTGTAAAAAGAGGTTCACAGAATGCATCTTTCATATATGTATTTTTAGCAGTCAGTGGAAAAGGGCTTCCACATGGTCTCAGACACCATTAATCGTTACATGAGGCAAGAGGGATAGACTGAAACCCTTTGGAATGGTGACATTCAATTGTTTATGTCCTTCACAAAAAGTTTAGCATGACTTATTATCAGAATACGTGTCCCTCCATTAATCATCTGTGATTTTTATAAAATCAAACACAGTCAGATGTTTACCTGAGCCCAATATCACATTATTAAATGTTGCCTAATATCACATTATTAAATATTACCTAATCTAATCATTGCCTAAATGACAGCACCAGACATATAAGCTTTGATGAAAATTCGATAGAATGTTTGTAACTGTGTGGCTAGTTTTTATTCCAACTTATTTTTTCATGACCTGATTTGGGTCTGAAATTTTGTCTGTGCTGAAGAGATGAGCAATCTCTCTGTTGAAGGAAGCTAGAACCCTTAAACTAGAAGAAACCTTAGCATAGTCTTTGCTTTGAAGCAAGGTATAATAAACACACTAAATGAGTAAAACTAGAGAGATTGTGTGAGCAATTTGTAACATTGAAAAGCTACTATTAGCGCTTTGTAACATGGATAAGTTTGAATACATAATCAGTAGCCCTCACCACAAATGGGCTGATGAAGACTTTTGGTATAGCTGAAAAAAAATTAATCAAAAATAGGTGCCGAAAAGCATGTGCAAGTAGTAAAATCTGCAAGATAGGAATGAAGGATGTGGAGCAGACAAGAAAAGTGTCTGGTAAAATCAGAAGCATTCCTTGAAAATGGAAAAAATATTTGATGGGACCATAAGAATCCTATGGAATATGAGAAACCAGAACTCTTGATATCAGAAATAAGATGCCAACAGCAGGTGAGACTACTCACTTTTGTTTTAAGAGGAAGGTTCAGAGCAGCTGTGATAGTTTTGATCCAGGCCTTCCCTAGTAACCAGTTGTAACCAGGAGTATAAGAGAGAGATAGGAAGTTGCAGTTTCTTCCTCCAGTGAGGCTTGAGAGCAGAGAGTCCAAGCTTCAGTCTCTTATTGGAGCCACACAGGAGATTGTGAGGGAGAGAATGAGAGGGAGCTGGTTTCCTTTTGGGAGTTGTTAGTGAGATTGTATTTTGCCAGTTTTTTCAGGGGGGTTTGATTGTATTTGTCTGTTTTGTTTCTGTTTTGTCCCTCCTTTGTCCCTGTTTCCCCTTACCTTTTTCCCTTTTCCCTAGGAGCTCCCGATGGTGTGTACAAATTGTATATGTAGTTGAAAATGTTAGAAAATATATATATTCTGATTTAATTCAGTTTCTTTCAAGTTTTCAGTTTTCTTTTAGTTTGTTGCTGGTTTTTTTTGTTTTTTTTTTCCTTTGAGGAGTGGGGGGGAAAAGGGGAAAGCAGCTTGGGCTGAGAGGCCAAGTCAAATCTAAGACAGCATCACATAACATCAACAATGAGTGAGAAGAGGAAGAGAAGAAAGGTCACACCCCACTTAGGTCCTGGGTTTTCCTATTTCATGAGCTAGCAGCCTGATAACCTTGATCTCATGGACTAAAATCCATACACACCAGTGCTAACTAGAAAGGTTTGAGTTTTGTGATTGTACACTCACTGCTGATTTGAGATGTATTTGTTAAGAGCTAATTGTTTTGGGTGCTTTGTAATAATGATTGGTAGTGACTGTCAATGTGTATCCTTACTGAATATTGATACAGTAAGGAGGTTTTGAGATTTGAAACAGGAGTGTCCTGTCAGTCTTTTAACATGTTTGTCAGAACTGTCTCTAATTTCCTAACAATATATGGTTTAAAATATTCAGACAAGCATAAACAATGAAGCTACATAAGAAATAACAACTGCTGACTTCACCACCACTGGTTGTGTACTGATTCACCTTTTGAGTTGGTTTTCACAGCTCTCATCCTCTATTTTGGTCTCTATTCTTCTGTGTCTTGTCTGAAAAGTACATCTGAATCTGTTTATCCTGCCCTGTAGTGAAAAACGTCTAAAGCATAGCAAGTCAAAATGTAGTTTATTTTCCCCTTTTATATATTTTGAGTAAGATTCAATATATATCTCAGAGGACTGGTCACAGGGTGTAAATGCTTTTGACAATTACAAACCCCCATATAGGATACCACAAAGTAAATCCAGGGAGAATATATTTTCTGAATAGACTCCCCATATTATTACATTCTCCACATTTGAAACATGAGACAGTCAGCATTTAATATCTACATTCTGAGATTCTAAATGCCACTAAATTAAATTGTTTTAAATAGAATTATCTTGAAATGACATGAGTAAATGTGTCCGTTCTAGTGCACATTTCAGCTATGTTTCAAACTTGTGAAAGATAGAGATTGTCAGTTTTGTTGCCCCTTGAGAAGAATATTATCTAACCCATTCAAACTGTAATAAAAAATCATGATTTACACACTAAAGCCTCTAAACCACCCAATGAAGGAAAATATCTTTTTTCACCATCGTGCTAATTGAAGTGTCATTGAGGTTAGGAAATGTCCTTTGTACTGTGATGAGAGCAGATGCAGGCAAATTGAATTTCCTTTCTAATGGTACTTGGTAAAAGATAATTGACTGATTGTTATTCCTAGGTGTTACGTAATAATAGAACAAGAAACTCCTGGTCTATAATAAACATACTGTCAGCAACGATATAATAATTAAAAAAAAAAAAAGGGAATTTAAAAAAAAACAGTCCTAAGGGGGAAAATATCTTCTTAGAACATTGCAGTGAACATCTAGATTTACACTGTATATGCACATAAACTAACATATGTGTATTTCTTATTTGTTTTGGAAATATTCTAAAGCTGTCTCCATGCACAAAATAATATTACTGTAGTCTCAACTTCTCAGCTGAAAGAGAGCTCTGTGATTTTGTTGAACTAATCCTTAGAGGTGATGTTCTTATAACTGAAGTATTGCTTTTTTAAATGAACATGAATCTGAATACTACATTTGTGAGATTTTATTTTTAGTTTTATTGAGAGTAAGAGGCAAAATAATGGGATGGAATAAATAAAAAGAAAACACACAAATAAGATTATTAATGAGACATAAAGTCTATGTCTGTAGTTCTGAAGCATCAAAGGACCTCATACTGGTTCCTGTATTTTTCTAAGGCCAAATGTTCATTGACACTAGTAGCAGGGAATGAAATGATTTCATTGCAAAACTTCCCTCTCTGCAGTGACTTGATATGTCATTTTTCAAATAACAACTCAGAACTACCAAGTGGTATCACAGAAGAGGGTGCTTAAATCTCTTTTTCTCAACTGCAAAATTATTTTTAGCAGTTATAATGTAATGAGTGTAGACAGAGGGCTGGAGAGGGATTAAGTATCCCTGAACTATTTTTTTCAATAGTACTTTGCTTTCTATTGCTTTATATTTTGTGGAATTTTTTTCTTTTCAGTTTTGTTTCACACATATAGAGCATATGTTCATTCTTTAACATAAGTTTTTATGTTTTACTTGTTTGACAGCAATGCATTCAATTGCCACCTCTTTGGGGTAAGGTCTGTTTTCATACTGTATGTTTGTACAGTAGCTAGAACAATGTGACACTTCAGGAGCTAGGGTAGCACAGACAAATAGACACAGTCCTGGCTTCTCCCCACTTATATTTTCTTTCAGGCTATCACAAATGTTTGTGCAGGCTGAGGCTTTATACAAACAGAAAAAGAGATGAAGCCACAGGAGACGCTGAGGTCTATTCCTAACTGCAGATACTACATGTGATCTAGACATTGTCTACACATTGCCGCTGTGTAATATAAAATGTTGTTTGGCCAGCTGTCTGTTAATAAATTGAATGTACTGTCAAAATCCTGAGTGAGGAGAGTGTTTTCAGTCTTATCTACCCCATCTTTTATTTTGTGGGGGTGGATGGGACTCAAACAACCTAAGTTCTTTTTTTTTTTTTTTTTTTTTAGTTTTTACAGAATAAATCATTTGTTGCTGTTCTATAGATTGAAAAGAATCAAATCAGTTTAAGTACATCACTATGTTTCCTAATAATTTTTGTTTAAAAAAAAATAAAGGTGACCTGATGTATGATTCACGGATTGGATATGAAAACACATTTTGTCAAGATCTGGGAATGTGTGCTCCATGGAAAGAACAATTTAGCAAAGGTATACATTGACACTGAATGCTGTATTTTCAAATTAAAAAACAAAACAAAACAAACAAAAACCCCCCAACCCCAACAAAAACACAACATGTGAGGAAAGTAGTTAACCTTGTTCAGAGGTCACTAAGTTTACCTGCTTGGAAGCATCAAGGTTGACAATATCCAGTAGCATAGGTGGGGCTACCCTAGATTGAGTATGTAAGACTGTAACATGCCTCACTGAGGAGACACAAGTGCACCTTTCCTTCATAAGAAAGTATACAGTTTTGATCATTGAAATTCTATGCTTCACCTATACTTACGTAGGTGTTATTAGAGAGCTACATTGTAGCGGTGGTGTTTCACTGGACTGGTGTGGTTACCTGTCTTTCAGGACCGGCTATGAAATCTTGGTGCAACATTGTGTAGACAAAACCAGAAGCCTAAGCTGTAATTTATATTCATTTATAGAAATGAAAGAAAATGAACTTATATTAACTGATAGATAGAATTAAAATATAGCTTAGGTCTTCCTGTACAAGGAAATGTTCTTCGCAGGTGTACGATGATAGAAAAGTCAAACCCCAAATTTCATTGCTGGCTATCTAAGAAAATCTTTCATGCTATAAGGGTGTGCTAGAAATACTTGTTTCTATGTTGTCCAGATCTCCAAAACAGGACTCACTTAAGACACTGCGATCCCTAGATTTTTAACAACAATTTTGTGACACTGGCAATAAGGATGTCAAAGAGCTTCCAAATGGACCAGGATTGCAGGAGCGATGCGGTAGAGTCTAAATGTCACCTTTACAATCCTCCTAAATCAGCTCTGGTGAGTGCTCACTGTCTGTAGCTCGAGACTCAGTGCCAATGTAATTTTGCACTGAAAACCTGTACAGCTGGAAAGGTCTGCATTTTTCTTGCTGAAAAATCTTCTCTAGGCATTTTTAAACAACTCTATCTCAGATTTCTAAATCTCTGATAATGATTGCAATTAGTCACTTTTATCAATAATATCTCTTACAGGAGATGTCCCCAGGCAGCTTCTGCAAATTCCAGTAGTCACTGTCACTGTCACTGTCTGTTGAATTTTTAGCACCAACGACAGGCAGTGATAAGCTATCACTTATATTTTAAAAGCTATAACAATATGTAAAAAAAAAAAAAAAAGAAAAAGAAAGAAAAAGAAAAAAAGAGAGAGATTGTATTTTTGGCT
>JAWWLZ010000082.1:81784929-81797575 GCA_035041345.1 Poliocrania exsul | reverse complement strand
GAATAGAGGGGGTAGAATACACAGCCTTGATCACCCCCACACAGTGCCAACTGGTCTCACCTGCTAAACTAGGACACAGGTATTGCCTGACTGCTGGATTTTTTCTTTCTCTATCAATTTTTCATAAATGATTGCAATTTGAGCAATACTTCCTCATTTCAGATTTTTACATACCATGTCAGAAGAATTGTGTATCAGGAAGAAGGTACAGCCTCAGAATCTTCTGTTCTCAGCTAAATCTATCACCCATCAGACAATTAGTTCTTATCCTTTCTGAATGTAGGTATCTTTTTTCCCATGACTGACTCATTGATTAGCTCAGCTACCTGTCTCCCTGTAGTGCAGCATCATAGCACTAAAAACATGGATACTCACGAATTAGTAAAAGATTACAGAATAGATGAAAGGATAGATTACATAGATATAACAGAAGCTATGAGAAACTAACAAAGTATTATTACCACATTTCCCTACCCACTGCCACAGCCCAGGATCCCCACAATATTTACTGTGGCAGACAAAATATTGGCATTGTGGTGGCCAGAAATAGATGCAGACATCAATGATGTTGGATTTAATCACATTCATTTATTTCCTAGCAATTTAATCTGCAGTCCTACAACGCCAAGTTGCCCTCCCTAATTTTTAAACCACTGGAAGACACAAAGACATTTATAAATACAAGCAATTGCAAGTTCACGCCAGGCACTTCTATTTTACATTGACAAGAAACACTGACTGCATCATTTCCCAGCAATCTCACCACATGTAACCACTTACAAATGGATGAAAAACAATTGATGAAGGCCAGCATTGTCCGGAAATAGATTAAATAGCTATAAAGAAGGAATAAAGAAAGTAACTTTTCCTTTATCTTAAAAACTTCATTGAGACAAAAGTGGATTAAAAAAAAAAGAATAAAAAACCATACTTGCATAAATATGTTTTTGTATTTAAGTGTCTGTATACTTATATCTAAATACACACATACTTGTGTGTATATGTGTGGAAGCAAACCATTATTTGGTTATCAAAACAATTGTCTATATAAATAATATTTCAAAGTGACAATCATATCTATTATCTGTTTCAGCTTTTCAGTGTTTGGAAATATTCTGTGAAAAAGTGTCAGAACTAAATTCATTATCTCTTGGGAAGATAAATAACAGTTAAGAAACAATGATCAAACAGAGCTATATGAATAATTTAAATATTCTCTTTAAAATTATGATCTCTGTTTTTATCCTCAGCGTCTAAGTCAGCTACTAATGAGAAAAAAACTTTGAATCTGATTATAAAAAATATTTCATAGATATTTTTATACATTTTTTTATATACACATATATATATAGACAAGAACATGTATAATGACAGATATAGTCATTTTACAATCTGTTTCAGGTAATTGAAAAAAATAGGATATTTGATTTAAGTGTTCCTTGATATAAGCTGGTTCACATTCCTGTTGCTTGTAATATTTAATTAGAAAGCTAGACTTTTCATGGAACTCTTCAAATACTTTTTACTACCTGGAAGGATAAAAACATTACTTTAAACTTTTAATGGCATCAGTGTTTAGGAATTTAGTTTTCTTAAATTTGTTTATTTCAACCCTTTTCTCCTCTCTCACTTCTCTCATTAAATTAGTGTCATTGTCATGCTTATGATGCTTAAAATGACTATATAGAGATTGTAAGAAAACATATCATATGCATGACACTATATCTCTGTTAAACAAAAGTTTTAACATCCAGTTTATCACTGGCACAGTTCCTAGAGGAAGAGAAGTTTAAAAAAGAAGAAACCAGTAAATTATTATCTTTTATTCCTTTTTCTCTCAGTTCATGCAACAACATACTGTGTTGCCTCTTGTCTGTCCATGTTATCCAGCAACATATTTCAAAAATCACATTAAACTGACAAGAAAGTGATTAAACTTCAGAGCTACTAGATGTAGATCTTCAGAGACCAAGCAGGTTTTGGAGCTTAGTGCCAATCCAATGGAAAACAGTATCTTGTTTCTCAGTAATACCATCTTTGTTACCATCTTACTTGGGTTGTATAGTCATCCGATCTTTATTCCTGACTGACATTTTGCAGAATGTTTGGGGTTGGACTCTGTATCCTGAAAAATAACAAAATAATTATTTTTCTGTAGTCTTATCACTGTTGATGTGTAAAATGACATTATTCATATATGTTGCTTGTTGAAAATTCTAACTTTCCATAGGGATTGTGTGGGCACATTTGCTTACTTGTGAGGAACACATAAGATGTGATTATGCATATCTATAAGCATATGCATATAGAATATATTATCATCAGAGCATGTTGGAGAATGCAATTTTATTTTGTGACAAACCTGATGTTAAAGAACATCCTTTTCTGTTCCAGTAAATATTATTGAAATATAATTTTTAAATACAACAACAAGCATCAGTGCTTTACTTAATTTTGAAAGGATGAGAGGTTACCATTAAAACAAGTGCAGCTTCAGTCTGGAGAGTCCACAATATCACAAGATATATAATGTGTAGGATCAGACAGTGTTCATAGAAAATCTAAAGAGTTCTATCTCCTGTAGAGCACCCTAGTGGAAAAACTGTTCCTGTTTTCCTCAGTGGGTTATTGACTAGAAAGCTCACATTAGAGATCTAAGTTCAAGTTTTCACTCTGTCTTGCTGAAAGCAATTTTTTTTTTCAAATCAGTGTCCTCTCAAGCCAGAGAAGTCACATGCCATTCTGAAGTTCCTCTCTGATGCTAGGAAATTTTCTAAAGGGAAGTCTGGAAAGGACTTTCTCAAGACAACACAAGGTATGATGAAGCAAGTCTCACTTTTCAGTCAAAAACTTGAACCACTAGACAAGTCCCTGAACTAAGACTCTAATCCAGCACATTTTGGTTATGAGGTCTAGCATAGATCCTTTGACTAATAAATCTTGGTTAATATCAGTGCATAAAGTAAGTTCTGACCCTGTTAGGGAATGGTAGGGATTCATCTCAAGCAATAGTTTTGAATTTTAGTTATAGGGTTTATTATTCAATCAGCTGGACACACAATATATTTTTTCTAGCCTCCAATGCAGAAAAACCCCAAAAACCAAAAACCAACAAAAACAAAAAAAAACAAAACAAAACAATGACAAAACAAAACACTATAGAAAAACCACAAAGAAAAATCTCAACCAGCAAGTAAGAAAGAAAACTTTGGTATCAGCAAAAGGATTTTTCACTAGAAGATTTCCTTATTCACCTATCGGTACATCACTGTGATTTTACAGAAAGTTAATTTTCTGCTCTGGTGTCATATTTTAAACCCAGGCAGCAAACAAGTACCATTCTCACTCACTCACTCTCAGTACTCACTCATTCTCCCACCAGCATAACTAGGTATAAAATCAGAAGGGCAAAAGTGAGAAAACTTGTAAGCTGAGACAAAGACAGTTGAATAGGGAAAGCCACAGCCATGCACTTAAGCAAAGCAAAACAAGGAATTCATTCACCATTGCCCGTGGGCAGCCAGATGTCCAGCCATCCCCAAGAGAACAGGGCTCCATGATGCCTGATGATGACTTGGGAAGACCAAATGCCATCACTCTAAACAGTCACCTTCTTCCCCCCATTTTATATACTGAGCATGATGCCACACAGTATGGAATATCCCTTTGGTCAGTTGAGGTCAGCTGTCCTTCCTGTGTCTCTTCCCCACTTCCCATGCATTCCCAGTCTCCTCACCAGTGTGGCAGTACAGAAAGCAAAAAAGGCCTTGGCTCTGTGTAAGCACTGCTTAACAATTAAAAAAAAATACCACATCTGTATCTTATCAATTTCGTGTTCAGCAAAAAACCAAACCATGGCCCTGTACTAGGCACTGTGAAAAAATTAACTCTACCACAGCCAAAACCAGCACGTGGTTATCCATTGGCACACTGTCCTATCCCATGGGTTTCCTGCTACTTACTGTGTTAATATGGAGCTTCTTATAATGTATCATGTAGTGTCTGGTGATTGCAATGTCATCTGAAACTTTGGACAAGGGGCAATTTTGATTGCTAGAATGGTATGTAACATTCTGTCTTACTTTGGTAATAGAAACTGTTGAAAATAATGAGAATTTCTCATTTAAATGGAGGCTTAACCTTTAGGGAAAAAAAAAAAAAAGATGTATTGAAGGCTTATTGCTCTTTGACAGGTAGCTTCCACTGCGGTCAGTGACATTACTTGAGGTATATGTGGCAGACTGACTTTCTGCAATTTTTCTGGACCCAGTCCTCTTGTCAGTGGCCAGACTCAGAAAATATATCAGCCCCCTCACTCCTATTTTATACATGCAGAAAACATTTCTAGGAGCGTGGTAACCTTGTTTAGATCCTACCACAATGTCAATTGATGAATATAAATGTAGATTTTGAGATGCATCTGTATAAAGACAGAAATAAAATGTTTAAAATAAATTAAAAACCAAGAAACCTACAACACGGTTAACCTCCATTACTGCATTTTGTGTGGTTATACAGGAACTAATTTACATGATTAAAGAGAGACATCCAGTGCATGGGGAAACTGGCATTTACCATTGGGAATGACAAACATTATCCTAGGAACCTTGCAGGCACAAGGAAAGGCACAAGGAAACCAGAAGCCTCAAACGGTAACTAGACTTCTTGCTGTAGGCACCAAATTTGTTCTTCCACTCCACAACTCCAGTTAATTTAAGTGTGTATCTGGGATGGACTTGTTGTCTTCTAACCAGTTTAATGTTGCTATGTGACCCTCAGCCTTCCATTTTGTGTTCCAGGTGCTGGTTTAGTGCTTCTAATCTGCATTATCTTGACAGTTGTGCTTAGTAAATTTTTATTAAAGTGTAATTGTTGTAGGCATCAGCTAAGAATTCAGGAGAAAAAGTACTGACACCAAACAAAAGTAGAGAACACCGAGGGTGAGCCAACTTCAAGGCACAACAAAACTCACACCTTCTGACCCCTGAAGGCTATTTGACCAACAAAGGCTGTTTGAGTTGAGGAGGGGTGAGAATATTTATGCTTCAGCTGCCAGATCAGTTTTATCCACTTTCTGTGTGTATTAGCAAAAAATCCCAACAAAACCAAAAATACCAAACAATTGATTTGTATTTTCCAGTTGCACATTTTGTACTTGTAGAGCCTCTATCTACACAGTTAAATTTGCCAGAGAAGGTTACTGTATTTCAGCACTTGAAAAGCCTGCATTTCAGATGAGTCAAACATTTTAACTTACACTGACTTCAGTAAGTAGAAGAATACTTTGGTTGTTGAGCCCTGCAATGAAAAGAAATGAGCTAAAGGTTAAGATATGCAGCTATGAAAACACTCGTTGTGAAACTTGAGTTAATAATTCAGATAAGCCATATCTTGATGCTCTTAAAGTTGAAGAAAAGATTTGTAGAATTTTTCCCAAAGATTTCTGCTAGGTCAACAGTTGGACTCAATGTTCTTAGAGGTCTTTTCCAACCTTAATGATTCTATGATTCCTTCAGTAATTTGATTTCAGAATAAACTGAAATTTAAGAAGATGTAACTCAAAAAGTAGTTTTGGTATAAAATAAGTAAGCCAAAAAAAAAATTGAAAATAGAGCAAAACACTAGCAATATAAATGTAATTGTCAATATAAATGTAATTAAAATTTTTCATATTTTTCTTTCATATGTGAAAGCCAAGGTGGTTCTATAAAAAAGATTTTTAGGGAGCTTGGAGGCCATTTGTGGCAAGACATTGCAGTAGGGTCATGTTTCAAACACTGAATTAGTTATTTAATAAGGAAAGTGGCCATAATGATATACTGTTTCCACAAGGTAATTGTTTGGTCAATACAGTTATATCCCAAAATAACCCACATTCACTTTAATGCCCTCTATAGGAGCCTAGTACAATTGGAAATATTGATTAGAGACCATTATGCCAAGATATAGGCTATGAAATGCAGCAAGAATTGATTTATATGCTACTGTTTGGCTTTGTATGAATACTGGTCAAATACTCTCTAACACATGGTATCTGCTCAGTTTATATCAGACCTCTACTGACTTTTTCAGCCTGTGCCACAATGAAAATTGAAATATTATGTAAACAGTAATTGAAATATTATGTAAACAGTAATTCAAGAGAAAAATGTGAGAAAAACCAGTTTGAAAAATAATGTTCAGTTCTTGTGATGCACAGGTCCTGGTTAAGTAGATTGCTATTTCATGGCACCTGAAGTGTTTCAGAGAGTGTATTTCAGCTAAAGGTGCTTTGTGAAGGAACAAAATTACAGCACCAAGAAACACAAATAAGGTAAACTATTGTCAGTACATATTCACAACTTTCATGCTCAGCTTCTCTTCAGAGAGTTATTTGCAAAAGACATGCAATGTACCTGCAGAAAAATAGCTTAATTTTTTAAAAAATTTATTTGTGGAACATGTATGCATTTTGTGATACTTTGCTTTTGGGTTTGTGTTTTTCTTTTGCTTCTTTTCTGCATTTTGTTTTAATTATTTCATTACATATGAAAAAATAAGTAGGATATGTGTAAAATACATCAATCAGTCAATAAAACAGGACAAGGATGAAGTATACAATGATTTCTCTATCCACTACTGACTATATGAATATAAAAATACATGGTGAAACTAAGAGCTTTACCTTTTACCTCATTTCTTTAAATCCTCATGTTGTTTCCAGTGTTTTATTTTTCTCCTTTTCCCTTTCTGATACAGTCTCAGAAAATCTAAGTGTCTCTCAGTAGTAAACACTTTCGATGTGATTCATCAGATTAACATGCTTCATTAATTTCAGCTTTCATTGAGCTTGACAGGATAGGGGAGTCTGTAAAAGAATACCGCTGGTTTAAATTTATTTAATCACTTGTGCTTTGATGTTTCTATTTGAATTTTTTTTAATGGAACTCTTCATTTATTTGAGAGTTTTAGCACACATTTCTGCAATATAACGGCATGGATAATAAGCCTTAGCTGCAGTTTCTAGCCTACATCTATATTTCTAAATAATAATATGCTGAAAAAGAAATGCATAATGCATTTCTCCTACTGTATATTGATTCATAATTAACTTTTTCCTTATACCTGCAAAATGAGATCATTTCGAATTAAAAGTCTTCAATAGGTGAAACCAGCTATCTACAGTAAAGGAGAAATCCCAAATATACATTGGTGGGAAATGTACAAGTTCTGATTTAGCAGTTCAGCAGCACTGTTATTCTGTATCACAGAATCATAGCTGACCACATCTTGCAGTGTCTTGTACAAAGAAAATTTGATGGATAGGTTGCAGTGATTTCAGTCTTCTGACTTCTTTAGATTGAGCTGTATTTTCTTTGTGGGTTTAGTTTTTTCTGTAGATAATCATACAAGTAAAGATGAAAATAGGATTCTGATGTTGCTTAAAATCCACCTGCTACTATGCTTTTTCTCTAACCACCAATCTGTATTTTAGAAAGAAACTCACTGTATATTGTGTGTGATTTTTCTGTGATTAGCATGATCTTTGTTCAGGAGAGTTCAAAAAGTAGGAAAACTTCCAATTGAATTAATAAATTACAATATATATTGTATATTATGCACAAGTATAGTATTGACACATTTGGTAATTCATGAAGGAAATACGCAGACTAAATGGACCACAATAATGTTGTACAGAATAAAGAATTTTAAAAGGACTTAAAATTATATTGACAATATTGCTGTGGTAGCCATGATGGTAAAGGAATGGGTGAATTAATACCTTTAATTAAAAGCATAGTTCATGAGTCTGTACTTTTTCAACTTTGTCAGTCAACCACATGATAAGCCATTACCTCTTCTGATAGTTTGCTTTCCTTTAATGGCTTGCAGAAATGTATGTATTGCATAATAATTCTTACAACTTCTAACTGCTACACTCTGATTTTGTATTGTACATGAAATATATTAGTTTAGTATGAAAAAAAACCAACATCCTTCTATGTAAAATAATTAAATTTGATATATTAGTATTTACTTCCTTTGAATAAAACAATATATGAGTCTGTGTGTCAGTGTTTGTGTGTGAAATTATTAATTAATTTCCTCATTTCTGCCCTTTTTTCTGGACTATTTGATTCCAGGCCAACTTTATTTCTCATTTTAACTGAATTTGGTATTTTTATTTACTGCTATTAAATTATTGGAACTTTTGGTGTGTCGGGCTTTTCTACTTAGATTTAAATATAGAGTATCTTCAGATTACAAATGATGGCAAATCCACTTTACAGGAAAAAGCCAAAATAACATTATAAATCTTTCTGTGATTAAAAGTTCAAAACCATATCCTAATGTGGCATATATGGGTACTGAGTGGATGAAATTAATCTTCTCTAATCTGAACATTCAGTATTATCTAGTTTGCTTCAGTTGTCTTCAGTCAATGGAGAAACAAAAAACAATCTCTAGTTTGTGATTCTGTCTTTATACTTGCAGAATTCTTTGTGGCTGAGACAAATACCACTCTGGAAGGCCTGTTTTTCTGTACTGACTTCACCAGTTTATCAGACAATAAGACCCTTTGAAAATTTAACTTTTAGACAGCTTTTAAATAATAGACACAGTGAAAGCTTATTTCTATATTCATCTTCAAAAGCCAGCCCATTAGAATGTGCAATCTATCCTTCAATATCTCTCTTAACCATACTTAATCAGTTGGACTCTGCCCATAAAGTGGGGAGAGTCATCTCTTAAAAGCATGTCAGAAGACCTTTTATGTAATGGTTCTGTATTTAGAACCCAAGATATGAAAGTCTCATGTAGAGAGATCTTTAAGAATGTTAAAAGGAAAAGCAAGGCACTGCCCCCCTCCAAGCCCACTTGTCTTATATTTTGTTTTTGGACCAGCTGAGATAAACAACTCTGAAGTAAGAAATCCTGGCTTCTGCCCCAGAGGTGTTCATTTTATCACAAATTTTTATTCATTAAATTCACATAATGACTTTTAAATAATAGCTGATGGATTAATCTTCCCAGAGATAAGACATCTAATGGAAGAGTTAAAGTGAGCTGGCTGTCTAAACTAGTCAAAATCCACTAAGTTCTGATATCTGCCCTTATCACAAAACCCAGTAAAAAAATGTGCTTAATGAAACCCAGTAAAAAAATGTGCAATGGGATGATACTTATGAAAGCCATATTGCATTTTGCATTCCATTGGTATCCAATTTACAAATGTTTGGACATTAACTTATAAGACAAGAAGTAAGATCATGCAAAACTTGAATTAATTGTAGAACAAGAACTTTAATTTTCACAGGATGAAAAAAGATTGCATTGGCATTAGGCTCAGAGCACACCAGTCTGAAGGATGAATCCTTTACCTTGAGGCAAAAAAAAAACCAAACAGAAACTAACAAGAGGATGCAAAAAATTATTAAAACTTAATTGCAGAAAAAATGTGTTTTACCTGAAGATACCAAACCAAAATATTGTGTATTGATTTGGTTCATTGTGGAAGTTGGCATTGTATGTTCCTGCATAAACATATGAAGACATATATGTGAGGGCATACATAGCTCCCTCTCACACTCACTCAAAACTGCATATACACACATGCATTCAAATTATAACTGGGATGAAAGATTACATATTTCTTTACTGCACTGATTCAAAATTAGATATGGAAAAAGCTCTTTTTTTCTCAGGGGAAAATGAGAATTCCCAGAAGTGATAGCTATAGAGCTATAGTACTGCTTGTCTGCTTTGCATCTTTTCACGCTGGTTTGCAAATGTCTGTTGAGAAATGAGAGGTGATATTATCAAAACAAACAATTCTGACAAGGGATGAAGCCTTATTATTTCCTCTTTTTCTTTTCTGCATATTTTCTGGACAGGACAGAGATCATAATTATCTGAAGCTGTCCCTAAATCCTGTGACACAGTTTTCACAGTTTTGATTGAAACTCATGAGCTTCCACTTTTTTTTTTTTTTTTTTTTTAAAGGCATGTAGTCCTTGAATTGAAACTTGTCAGTATCATGCTACAAACCTATTTGGCAATCAAACTTATCAGGAGCATAATACATATTTAAGGAGAGCTGCTGTTTGGCTCCCTGTAAAACTCTCATTGTATTCTGGCTTCCTTGAAACCTACATATCATTAGCAAATATGTTCTTTATAGCTTTTTATAAGAGCATTGGAGGCATACATTGGGTTTTGGTAGGTGCCACTAAACAAAACTTACAGCTGTAGAAACAAAATGAAAAAATGCACTGAATTCACACCACCAGGCTTCAACTTTGGCAAAGGTATGTAGGACTACAAAAAGTAGGACTACAAAAATGCTGTCATGCTCAGTAAGGGCAAGTCCATCAGCTGAATTTCACAGATGTCAAAGTTACCCAACCAGGTGCTTATTACTAGAGCAGATGCTCTAAGTTAACAAGAGTAATGGAAGGTTTACGGCCCATTTTTACCTTGTTCACAAAATAAATATAATCACAGACAGTGAGGCAGTAGAGTGCTCATGCAAATCAGTTTGTAAGAAACTTAAAACAGAGTTTATGAAAACAAAAAAGAATCTTCAAGCCTTTACTGAGTAGGAAGCTGACTATGCAAGCCACTAGGCCTTGTGAAACTTCTTCATGTGACTCTGTACAGAAAATACTTGTGCGAATTGATTCAACTGTTTCCCATTAATTAGTTCATTATTGATGCAATTTGCTATAATATTTGAGACTATATCCAGGAGAGGCACATCTCAAAAGTAAAAACTGAAAGGAAAAATTTATCAATATAAAAACAACCACTGTGTACTTGTAAACATTTTCCAAATTGAAACTGTTGCTTAATAGAGAAATGAGTGGATCAAAACTAAAATCTGTAATACAAATGCAAGCTGGAATGAATTGTCACAATTAAGAGAAGCTTCTTAGGAGGTGAAAGAAATGAGAAACTTCTTAATTCTCTAATTGTTTTTGGCACACCATTTAGTGTTACAAATTCTTAAAAAAAAAAAAAAAAAACCTATGTTATTTTACTTTCCTAAAACCAGACTATAAAAACAACTATGTTTACCTGTTAAATATGGTAAAGTTTCTGGCTACTTTCCAGAGAACTGGCATTCCAACAGAAAAATAGAATACCTTTATTATAACCATCCAGTACAGGAATAATTTTAAGAACTTTTTTCATGATTCCTGGGGAGTGCTGCAAATGACTAGCAATATTGTTTAGAGATTTAGAATCAGGTCCAGTGAAGCCAATGAGTTCAGTGAAGAATTTCATAGTGTCTCTGGTTATTGTGTCTCAGGCTTTAAATTTGCAACAGTTTCAGTAACAAAAAAGGAAAAAATTCTCATCTTTGTTCATAACCACCATTATATAAAGAAACTACTCAATGCAGTCACATACCAAATAAACTTAAATGTTTCTCAAAACGTGGAAAAGAAAAACTTCCATGTTTAGCTATTATTCATTTTGTTAGTACTGTCTTTTAAAAAACTGGTTGCAACTACAGAACATAAAATATTTGGGCAGGTTTATAGTACAGCATTTAAGCTGTCATTTGAATGGCCATTGGAAAGAAAGAAGACACTGGTTGCTAGGACATGGACTTAACTGCAGATTTTTACCAAAAAGAGGGAAAATGTCAAGAAATATGGAGATTATTATCTTGTTAATGGGAATATTATACTCAAAAATAACTTTTTAAAAATGGGAAGATTCATTCAGTTGCTCTGCTTACTGTTAATGGTAGCAATGCAAACCTTCTAGTACAGTAAAACTATGCTGTGGACACGCATGAGTAATGATTTTTAAGTTGTTAGTGACACAAAGAAATTAAATAATATTTATTTTTCTTTGGAAAAAAACAGTTCAAGAATGAATACACTAAGGAATGTATTAGTATAACCTTACATATTTTAGACTGCATTGGCCTGTAAAATTTATTTCACACTTATATACCTTGCATTACAAATGCAATGCATACAACTCACATCCTGAAGGAAATAATTGTTGCATATAGGAAGCTAATATATATAATTTGCCAGCTTAAGCATCTGATTCAATAGAAAAAATAAGCATTGCACATATAAATATCAGTTAAGGATGCTATAACAGAAGTATGAAACAATGTAAGTGGAAAAGAGTGTTTTTCCATCGATTAGTGAAAGGGTGTGCAATTGCTTTGAATTCTTTTGTGAAAGTACATGTGCTATTTCTCTGCTTATTTTTGTTCTCAGCTGTGAATATTTAAACTCAATATGTCTAAAGGATGCTTTGCAAAGCAGGCTCTTTATAGATGTAGAAAATATTTTTTTTTCTATCATCAAATAGTCTAATACAGAATTTGTCTGTTGTTCTGTCTCTGAGCAAAGCCAACAGCTTTTAGTCACCTGAAAACAAATCTGCAGGAGGTGGTACTAATGCATGAATACAATGGGATGTACTGAAGGAAGTCGAGCAAAATCAAAACTGTTGTCTTGGGTTGAGCTGGCAAAACGCCAACTGCCCAAAGATAGAGTTAGCCCCGCCTGAGAAAAGGGAAAAAGGAAAAAAAAACCCTCTAAAACCAGGTTTAGACCGAAACTAACTACATGTATTTATACAGAAAAGAGAAAATTAAAAGGAAACTACAATATAACATACACTTACACAAGTT
>JAWWLZ010000082.1:81768468-81784829 GCA_035041345.1 Poliocrania exsul | reverse complement strand
CAGCCAGCTCGGCCCAGCTCAAGTCACTTGACAATTTTCAGGCCTAGTCTGAACTTCAAAGCCCAAACCCAGGCCCAACTAGCTAAACCTATGACATATTCTGTGCAATATCCACAGAGAAAGGGATTTTTTAATAAAAAAAATTAATTTAAATTTATTTACACTCAGAAAACAGCATCAGTAACTGATCATACTATTAATGTTTCCCAGTAGGGGACCTGAAGCACAGAGAGAGTAGGTCCTGGATCCACAAAAAGATGTCCAGCAGAGAAGATCTAGAAATTCCTGGTTTCCTTGAAGATGTAGAATGCCTACCATAACATTGCAAAATGGATGTATTTGCAAATAAAGAGACAGCAGTGAATAAACCACAGTGACTGTACTTGACAATGTCCAAAGTAGCACATGTGCGTTAACTGAAAATTTAAGAGGCAACTGGTAAAGACCAAATGGGTGTCAACTGATGAGATGTGAGCAATAAAGTGTACTCACTTTACATTTTGGCAGGCAGCATATTCATGTCCTGGATATTCGTTGTGAATAGTGCCAGCTCATACTCTTCGTGGGAAAATGATTGCTCTCTTGAATGTCCTCTGTATACCTTATGAACAAGAGTTAGAAAAAAATTAAGGGGAAGTACTATAACATTAACTAACAAGTAATGAAACTGCCACTAGGGTCTTTCTTGTATTAAACAGAGTGGATGAAATTATGGGAATCTGATGGTACTATTGACCAGCAACACAAAGACTGCATCACGATAGAATGATATTTATGAGCTGAAGAAACAGAAAAATGTGTAGCATGAATTTGGATAAATGCTCCCCTTCAACAGGAACAGTCACTTCAAAATCAAATTACAATAAAATAACACATGAATTGAGGTCTCAAATTCAATGATAATAGTGAAATAAACTGTTAAAAACAAGGTATTATTTACCACTGTTACATAAGTCTCATAAGCACAGTATACACCATGCTTGGACACCAAGTAGAAGCTGGAGCAAATCTCACCTCCTTAGAGAACATTCCTGACAACCTGCTGCCTTCTGTACTGACAAGTCTGCAGTGAAATACAAAATTACAAAGGTCTGCTGTGATAGTAATAAGAATCCCAGAAGTGAAATTCCAGCAGCAGTTTCCCTTGCACCATTTCACAGAAGGACAAAACATTAAAAAAATTAAAAATAATAATTAAACCTCCAGATAAACAGATGCCTATGATATTAAAATATTTGCCAAGCATTAACCAATAAAAAAAATTTCTCTGAACAGTACTAATGTATAGAAAGCTCATGGAACAGGTTAGTCTCTAGAGTACCAGAAATTAGTGGGTTAAAAGAGTTGTGTATGACAAATGGGTTAGTTCTAAAAGAACTACATTGTGATTCTAAAAATTACATCTGCTGTCATGCAGTATAACACATATGGGCACAACTCCCATGCTCTTAGGGAAGCATAGAACACCAAAATGGATAGGTAGTTGCAAAGCGCAGGAACAAACCTGAATACCCCTTGGTCATGATCTATCATGTAAAGCTGGCTCCAGATCCCAACACAATTACAGTCAACACAGGCACACTCATGAGGTATTACAATACCTACAGCTATAAAAAGAAAAATTCCATGTATGCAACATACAACAAGCACATAACCATCCGAATGCAGTTACTTAGCCGGAACATAGGTAATAACTACTCCAAAAAACCTGTGTTTACAGCAGGGATATGTTGCACCTCTTGGCAGAAACTCTGTTCCTTTATAAATAAAAATGAGAAATGCCTCTGATACAGCTTTGCTCTCAGTCTCTGTGTAGATATGCTGTGCTGAGACTGCTGGCATCACCATAGGTCTTTGAAACACTTATGACTCAACATACTTTAGCTTACACCATGTTGAGCGGAATTCAATTGTGTTAAGTTATATAAACAAAGAGAACACCATAAGTACTAAAAGAAAAGAATGCACAATTTGGCTTACGTACCCTGATTCTTGGGGAATGTAAATGGGAATAGGATTTTTTTAATACAAAATGTATTTTTCTTCATATCTATGAAATAAAATTTCAACACTAAAAACACTCCCCTCCCAAGTAAAAAATATCAAGAAACATTTGGAAAATGTACTTAATTAAATATAAGTAATTCCAAATGCAGGTGAGAGAAGCAGATGCCATTTTGATTAAGTTGTAAAGGCTTACATAAAAAGCAGAAGGCCTTTAAAAGTTATAAACAATCTGTTCAGGACTCAATGACCTATAAAATCAGAGCAAATTAAATATTTGATCAGTAGAGTTTTTAAAAAATCCTATTCAATATGAATTTCCTCAGACCGTTCAACAAACATTAAGGAGTTCTTCAAATTTATGGGCAGTAAACAGTAAATAAAAGACCATTTTTTTCACTAATGGGATACTTTGTAACTGATGCTTGAAGATGTTAATTGATGCGTAATAGTAAGATATTTCACAAATAAATATCAATCCTTGTATGGAGTGTTATGCAAAATAATCTTTGAAAACAAACAGCTTTAAACAATAGTGGATTTTTCAATGAGCATTGTACTAGCGATCATAGTACTACAAGTGAAATACCTGCAAATCTCTACTGTAGTTTCTCTTCACTAGTATGTGATATATCTGTCAAACATGGTGATCAGAACTAAGGATTATTCCTCATACCAAGGTTTACAATTGTTCAACAATTAAGTCCTAGTTTCTTCTGGAGGTAGCTTATTAATGAATTCGTGCTCTCCTGTGTCTCTATGCCTCTAGAAGACTGGGAATTTAGTACAAGCAGGCTACGTCTGTTTTTACATGAAGTTCTATTTCTTTCATTTTTTCCCCTGATATAACCACATTTTATACCTGTGATTCACATGTATAAGATACTAACTTATCTCTGCATAACCTTTTGTTGAAACTCCTCCAAGACAGATGAATATACTATAATGAGTAAGGATACAGCTTAGGTGATAGTTATGACACCACAATAAGCCTGATTTTATTATTAATGCAAAGTACAGTGAGAATGCTTCCAGCACAGAGTGTGAGCCCCTCCTGAACACATGAAATCTTCTCATGTTCTGTGGTCAAGTCTAGTATCCATATTGGTCATAGTGATTGTGGTGATCAGATAACACAGAAATGTAATCAGTATTATTCCTCCATTGTTTCTCTGTCAAAAACCATCCTATCAAAGAAACTTTCTATCAGCAGTTTTGCCAGAAAACTTTCATAAACATCTAGCCAGACACATCCTGCAAGATCCTAGCTGCCATATCAGCAAATTCAGCCAAAGAATTCTTACAAATATCCTGTCTGCTACCAGCACAGATACACAGTTTGTCAGCACCAAAACATCCTGCTGTTGTAACAAATTAGCTACCATTAAAAGAACCAAGAGAAAAGAACAGAGTAAAAACTATTTACACACACACACACACACACACACACACACACGAACTTGGCAGAGAAGTAGTTTTGGTGGTATACATTTTCTTTGCTTCTAAAAAGAACTCTTAGCATTTTTCTAACTGTTCTTATTTCTTCTCTCTTTCTCTCTACATCTCTTACCAATTAGTTGATTAACAAATAATAAATCAGTTTCTAGAATTAACAGGTAACTTGTGTGAGTTTTAATTTTGTTGGGGAAAATATTTTGAACCTGAGGTATTTCTGCATTATTTAAGCAGACTGTAACAGTGATATAGATGTCATTTCACACTGAAGGCATTTTCTAATGAGATGTTCATAACTAGGAAGTATATTAGCATGTGTGTTGTTTAATTCCCTCATTTTGGAGTTACTGTACTATTTGGTTTGTATCTCCTCTATTTGTGGCTAGTCCAGGATTCAATGTAGTTATGTTTTAATAAAAAAGTAGGACTAGAAAATACCACAAATTAATTTTCCATCAAGAAAAGGGGAAAAACATAAGAGAAGGTGTCATGAGATATTTCATTTACATCATTCAGATAATTATTTCTGAAATTACTATCTTACAGTGGCAAATTCTCAACAAAAGCAAGAATAGAAATGGAATCTCATCTAAGAATACCTTAATATCAAGAGCTTTTCAGATACAATTGCCCATCCTTTTTTACTACTGAGATTAAGTACAGCTAATCTGTCAAGAATGATTTATTGGAACCATGTCCTGCATCCTGTTCTGTGTCCCTTCCAAACAGGTGTCCCTCAAATATTCATTCAGCATGTTCTACTGTGTTCCAGTAAGTCCTTCTGATCATGAGAGCTACTGACTACATGGGACCAGGAAATTGAGTAGATTCTGTAAACACTTGTAAACCACTAGAGAATATTAAATCTGGCTTTCCTATTTTGTCAGTACTCCTGACCTGTGTTTGGTATCTTTCCAGGATTTAGTTTGTACCTTGTTTTCCATTGTGATGCTAAATGTGGCAAATATGACATTTGCAGTGTGAAACAGACAAAAATAAATCCTGAAATAGATTGCAAAGACAGAAAAAATGAAAAAAATTCAGTCACTACAACAAAGTGTACTATTGTAAACATGCTGGGCTGGGTGGTTGTTAATACCTCTAAGTATTCAAAGGAAGATAGACAAGATACAAGAACTACTGATGTTATATCTTATGTGCTTTGTTAAAGAGAATTTTCCCCTGATTTTCTGCTAACTCTATCCAATTCCCTTATTCCCTAAACAAAATTTTTACCATGTAAATCACAATATAGTTCCGAATAAAATTATATTGTAAAGGACAGGGGCTATACAACTGTGCATGCTTTTGCTACTTTTCTGCTAGGCAATTCTCTCTACACAGTTTCTGACCCCAGGGATTCTGACTCCAGGGATTACTAGCTTAATATAGTTTACTGAACTAAAAAATGTGATTATAAGTCTATTTGCAAGTTAGTCTGTTCAGCCTGTAGCTACATATGAAGATAAGTTCAGACTACTTTGAAGAAAATTTTTGTTCCTAATGTTTAGAAAAAATATTATTAAAAATTCATCAGATTTTAACAAAGAATATCAAGGTTTCATCTAATGATTAATGTGGCCTCAATATCACATGTTGTTTGTTGTCTAAATTGTGTCTGAAGGTTCTTGTTTACTCTTACATATATGTCAGATAAGAAGACTGACTGATGGCCATGTGGACTGAATTACCATGAGATAAACCATAGGTACAGCCTTATTCTAATTAAAATAATGAGAGTTTTCAGCAGTGAGAGCTGAGTAAAGTTGTCAGAGCTCGGACTCTTTAAATCTCTACATGAACTTGCCTTGCATTAGATTCCAATAACTGTATGCAATATCCTTTTTCTTTGCTTTGGATGTTGGTTTCCTCACGAGGACATGTTATATTACTCTGACGATTCCAGAACTCATTATGTTCTTTTTATCTGTTCTTTCAATTTCATTCATCTTCTATGACCTTCTTCTTCTTCCTGGTAGGGTTTTTTGTTTGTTTGTTTTTTAATTTGGGGTTTTGTTAGGTTTGGTTAGTTGTTTGGTTTGTTGGTTGGTTGGTTAGTTGGTTGGTTGTTTGGATTGTTGGCTTGTTTTGAGGGTTTTTTTAGGTTTTATAAACATTAGCTTTTGAATTCAAATTTAGCTGAGACTTCTGGTAAATATCAATGATTAATTGTTGTTGCTACTTGTAATAATTTATAGATTTCAAATTAGAAAAATATTAATTGCAAAATATATTATAATAAAAAAATAAAGTGTCTTGATTTGAAGGATCAGAATGTTTTAAGAACAATCCCTGGGTGAATTATAAAAAAAAATCTCAACTTACTCTTTTGATAGTATTTTGTTTGAAATTCAGCAATGATCATAAAGAAAATTAGAAAATTAATGTGCCATGTGTGGTGGAAGGTACACCACGAAAGACATGACAAAGGTAGCATAGGGCTAAAGAAATTCTGTAAAAATGTAGTGCATCACAACTTTTTCTACATAATTGAGCAAAATTTTCTCATTCTCTTAAGAGTTTCTGACTGAATAATCATAGAGAAGGAGCTGGAAATCAGTATTTCTTTCTATGCTTTAGTGCCGAAATCAATTTTCTTCAAGCTACTGGTAGGAATTAGAATGTGTATTAGATTTTCTTTACCTAAAAACTTTTTGCTATGTCTGTTTTAAGTAGATGCTAATGTCTTCCTTTTCTATCCCTCTCACTCATCTTGGTACTTATCTGCTCTACAGTTCAATAGCATTGTAAATCATTGCACTGTTCCACACCCTTCTTGGATATAATTCATATACTCATTTAAAGCCAAACTAATCAGACTTAAGTGAAGACAACCTGTAGAAGACAGAGTAAAAATTAGGTTTACACAGCCTGATACTTCTATTCAAACTGTTTAACCCTGTTGTGACCTCTATTCCAGCAACAGGTCTGCTCAGCACAAGATGTAGCTAGTCAGCTTCAATTTGTGAAGTTTGAGACATAGTATATGACCCATCCATTCCATCACTATTTTATCCTATGGTTTTGTAGCATAGGATAAAACAGTATTTGTATTGGGACATTTTATGTAGAAATTATGGCAGAAAAAATATCAGGCAGAGGATGAATTCCATGGCTGAGAAAGAGAATTAGCGCATTCAGCCTTCTTTATTTCTTTTCTCTTGGGCCACTTGGATGTGCTGACATTATTATGCCATATTTTTAAAACTAAAATAATGTTTTTATCCTATTCTGTAAGAAAGGCTTCTGGACACTCTCAGAAAAAAACCCTATAATAACCCTATGAAGGTATAAGGCATTATTGCATAATTCTGTGAGAATTTTAATCCCATTACCTCTCTATATGTAAATAAAGCCTTCTGATTTACTAAAACCTGGAGTGGTCTAAGTCAAGACACCTATAAGCCCCTTCAATACTGAACTTTCCCTCTGGCTGAAACAGATCTCATATGTTATCATATGTGTCATGAACTTCAGTGCATGCTTGAAGAAAACAATAAACAAGCGCTATCCCACTTCAGAAACAGGACCTGTAATAAAGCAAGTTGCTACTGATGCCTCAGGGGGTTTTGATTTTTTCATTTTTATAGATTTTAGAAGTACTTGTAACTGTAGTAAAACACAGATTTAGTGTGTTAATATTTCTGGCAGCTTAAGTTCGATGTTTATCTATTGTAACCCATATCCCATATCAATGTCTAGAATTCCACTAGCTATTTAGACATCTTTTCAAGGTAGAAGGCTGAAGATTATCAGAAGGCCTGCAGAGTGAGACATAAACATAAGTCAACAACCTTGGGGTCTAAAGAACACTGGAAAAGCTCAAAGGGCCCTACGTGTGCTGAAGAAGACAAAAATGATTAAAAGAGAGTCCCACTGTCCCCCAGACTCAAACCTTGATGGGGTGTGCACAGGGACAGGATGAGGCTGGACCAAGAGATGTGTGAACTGGGGATTGAGTGGCCTATATTATGAGGGAGGTGTGTCATCATGTATTCCTGAAAGCCCTAAGCCTAGACATTAAAGAATCTACCTTTTTGTCTTATCCCACACTAACTTGGCTCAGAGTCTTGTTTTTTGGGGTCTCTCAAGGCATCACTACCAGGAAAAGAAAGATTTTAGTGAACTGCTAAGATGGAGAGCCAATCTGTCCTCTTTCAGTGATGGAGATAATCATTATCTGTTTTGTCAAATTTTGACCTATATTAGTATGCCAGACACTCATACCAGCAAACTCAGCACAGGGTAGCATATAACATGTACCCACAGGTGACTGGTTAATATAATTTCTCTCATTTTCAATCAAGACATTCTCAGTTTAATTTAGATACCTGTTCCTTTTTTGCCACTGGGACTTGTGTCAGGCTTATACAGTGGATGCAGCAAGCTTTATTAGCATAGATATTAAAGTCACTCATTACAAGTGACACAGTCAGAGCAGTCAATCCACCACTTGCTCTGTCTTACCAGCTAAAGCTGTGTCGAACTTGATCTGATACTGTTTTTCTCTATCTGAAGATATGGTAGCTACAAACTACCAGCATCATTACAGTGCAGTGATTTGAATGCATTATATATATTTGTACTGGTACTTTTGCCTGTAGAAATATGAAATGTTAAACAATAGGTGCCTATGTATTTCTGATATTTGGTGTATTCTTTCTTAGCAAATAAAAGAGATATATATTTCTTTTATTCATTGAAAACCTGATTTCCTCCTCACAGAAAACATGTTGTCATTTTGTACCTTGGCAACAGCAAGATAACTTGTTCAAGATTAGGAACATATTAATTTTATACTTCACCATCATTAAATGCAAATAGTGAGAGGCAGTCATGGCCTTAAAAAGCTTGCAATTGCACTAAACAAAACAGTTAAACATGTAGAAGAGGAACAGAGAATCAAAGGGGATGAATTGATGTGCTTGAAGTTACAAAATAAAGCAAACTCAAAGCGATAAAAGTCATCTAATTCCTTGTCACTAGGCAGAGATGCCTTCCCTCAAAGTGAAATAAAAATTGGTTTCTGCCTGCTACATTCAATGTCAGTCTGATCAAACCACCATTCTCCAGCTGTTTCCATTACTTCTTTATGTGGCAAGAACAAATGATTTTCTGTAATATCTGACAAAAGGAGAGTGTGAGGACTCCCTTGGTTAGTATATACGAAATTAAGTGCCATGGCATCATTTACACTTGCATATTTTACATTACCTCCCAAAAGCTGGAGACAGTATTTGTGGAAAGGGTTAAAGAGTGCTTGGAATAAAAGGTCTGAGTCTCAGGGTTAGCAATGACTAGCTGTAGGAGGTTGCCTATATTTCATGTTAATGGGAAAGCATTTGTAAATTTTTTGTAAATAATCTAGCTTCCTTACAAGACTCTATATATAGTCTAAGAGTTTATGTTCCAGCAAGACTCTCCAAATTCATCCCTTATCTTATAGTGTTACTGTAAGAGAAAGCATATTTTATATATTTGCATATATATATGAGAAGGTCAATAATAACGATCCCAGTCCTGGGGATGAAAACTGGAATACTTTATTACTCTCAATAATCAATTTAAGGTCTCCAAGACAGGACGTGCTAATAGGGAGGAAGGGTTATGGTAACATATGTTAACTAGGGGATTATACAAGTTTTGGCTATGTTGTACAATTAGTTAATATTTTCTATGCCAGGGATATTACATGGGGGGAAAGAAACGAAGGGTTTCAACATGAATTGATAACATTCATCTTAAAGTCTATCTTTATCTTGGAACTGGAGACAGCTAATCAGCATAGTTGAACATCAACAGGCCTTGTTGTCCTTAGTGATGGGATTTTGTCTCGGCCTCTGTTGACTGAAGTTTACTGTTTAAGCTTGTCAGTTTTCTTGCTGTTGGAAGCTAAATTTTCAGAACTCGACATATATATATATATATATATATACACACACGTATATACACAAATGTGAATTCAAGAATATATTGTTACTATAATTGCAGTCTTAAAATTCTAATAATTATTGGTCTAGATCTAATTGTTACTGGAAATGAAAGAAAGAGTTGAAAAGGTAGAAAGCTTCCATTCAGTAAAAGTCTCAATAATGGAAATATTGTTAATACAGTTAAACTTGTTACGTACACACTTTTTGGTTTTTGCCTCTTTCCTGGGGTTGTGTTCACCCTTCCCCTGCTCTGATTCCTGAGGCAAGTGGTTTCATCCTGACTGGGGAGGAAGGTCTGTATGTATGGGTGTTGCAGTGAATTGCCAATATCTAAGGTGGTTCACCATCTCTGAATTCATGTGATTACCCCTAAAATCAGCTTTCTTCCAGCTCCTGGTCTGCACGTCATGTTTATAAGTATGGGGGCTTCATTACTCTCTCTTCTCATTCTATAACTACACTCCTGTCTCCACTTTTCAAGGTCCTTATCATACCAGGCCTGTATTGTTCTATATTATTTCATTATGTTAAGGGCATGAGCATCTTATTATACAAGGAATAACTATATATATATTTGTTATTTCTATCTATATAGAACTGTAATGGTACCATACAATGATTATCAAAAGCAAACAAATTAGTCATAATCACTTTGATAATTAGAGAACTTGCTCTCAGGGCTAAACCAAATAAAGTTACAGGCTGGTTAAGAAAAGTACAGACAAATCCTAACAAACCTCAATCATCATTATTCATCACAAAGCTATATTGAGAGTAACTGGCACGCTTTTGATAGCAAAGATAGTGCCCATGCTGAACATGGCTAGTTCTAGCCATTTCTGCAACAGATCCACATCTGTCTCAGTAAATATTTACAATATTTAGAAGTTAAACAAAATAATTCTATCTTGAATTCTATTTACTTCATTCTATTTAAGAGTAGAATAGTGGGTTTAGTGTGTTAAGGGAATAGTGTAGCTTGCTATATACTAAAACCGTGGTGTCTCCTCATAAGCTTTCAGTAATGATTTTATTCTTTTGCAAAGATATCATTTCTAATGGAACCCAGAGGAAGTATGGGGCCTCCACAATAGGTCTAGAAGAATTAGTGTCTGCTGAAATTTGAAATCACTGACAAATTGTGTTGTTTAAATTTCTACAGGGAGCATTGCTGGAATAGTTTCACAGGAATCAGAAACTGATTTTTTGCTGTCTTGTTTTACATCCTGAGAGAGAGAGGTATTTCTTTTCTGACAATCTATGAATGTAGCTGTGTAATGCAGTTTTGCCATTGTTAGCAACTGGCCATAAAGTAAGCACACAAAGTTCCTTGTGTCTTGGCCATCTTACTTTCTGATCTGAGCATCTGGGTTCAGGTAGAAAGTAGAAACCTGATAAAAAACTTGCAGAGCTTTTCATTACCCAGGAGTAGACTTTCAACAGTGATGATCATGACTTTGTAGCTCTGAAGGTAGTATTTATCATAGAAATTATCTACAGGGTTATCTAATAGATAAAACAATCATATATTTTAGTTCTCAAAGCACAGGGTTTGGTGAGATTATTCACAAGTTTATTTTATAGCTTGTGAAGCAATTTTGTTGGATCAGATGAGAATTATAAAACCTATAATATATGTACACACACTGAGAAATACATGTATATTGAGAGGCAGAGGGAGAAGGATGTGTTATGTGTTTATGTAATTATAAGTTATGTGTTTTACATACCTATAAGTTATGTGTTTACATCATTATAAATAGCTTAATTTTTAATTATGTTGTTGTGCATTTTCTCTGGAAATGTGAATTTTAAAAAATTTGTTTGAATGCACAGATGACCCAATTTGGGGCCCTAACAGAAAAACCCTCAAAATATGAGAAGTAGGTAATTCAGTGACTTAAAGTTTAGCTTGGTTATAATTTAAATTCATTTATGTGCTTCTAAATTTGGCAGTATATTTGAATGTCCCTCAGATGATACCGACACTTGAAAACTCCCTATTCAAGGAATAAAGAATCTTTTTTTAGGATAGGCTTGATGATGAGATAATCAGCTTTTTAAACAATTGGGGATTCTTCATCAAGTCATGAGTTGGAAACAGGAAAACATAATCTAAAAAAAGAAAACAAAGCTCCCTGATGGCAGAGATACCAAGATGCAGAGTCCATAACTGGGTTGAGAAGATCAGAGAAGGGCATCCTCTGCTTTGCTCCCTAGTGCTCCTGTGGAGCTTTACATTGCTTCTGATACAAGCATCCATGTTGGAATTTCATGAAGATTCACATTAGCCATCATGGAACAAACACAACTCCAGCCCCCCATTCCCTAAACTTACCATATTCTCCACCAAAGGAAATATCCATCACCTGCCCAAATTTTCTTGCTGTCTGAAACTAGCTTTGTAGTGCCTGACAGTTAACTTAGGCAATGCCACAGGAATTTCAACCATTTGTCCTAGTTCGGCAGCCGGGACCAGTATATCACTGTGTGAGTGTGACCAAGGCTGTGTTTTCTACAACCTCTGTGTCCTTTCTCAGGAGCTATTAACAATGGACCATCTGCAGCAGCTGGCCAGGGTACACCTGCCCCCTCAAGATGTAAGCATGGTGTTGAACAAGCCTGTGAGATAGGAGCTGTGATAACTCCCCTCTGGGGAGTTTTTAGCACCTTCACACCCAGCCTGAGGGGAGTGTGTCTGCTAATGGGTCATCAACAATTCCAAAAGTACCCCAAGACTCTGAGTTAAATCAACCAATGTGGAACTCTCTGCCCTGGGGGAGGTACTGGGCATTCCCACTTGAACCAGAGGGTATATAATCTTGTGGTTTGGAGATCTCTGGGACCATTTGTCAGATCCAGAGGACCAGAACCACTACAGGACTGTGACCGTCATCTGCACCAACAGATTTTTTTCTCTTCCTTTTACTTTGGACTCAGAGGAACCATGTGGGTCTCAGCACAGGGGCTAACAAACACCATCCTGTTTGTGCCCTGGAGAGCTAGCTTATATTTCTGAATTTTCTTGATTAAAACCAATTTCTCTTTGTATCATTGCATTTTTGTAATATTTTCATTAAATTGTACTCTGATTTATAATCTCTTTTGTGTTGGGTTCGTTCTCCTGCCGACTTACCTTTAAACCAGCACACCATTTTAAATATCAGAGCATTTGGACCATGATATGGAGATAGTTGAGCAGGCACATTAGTCCTGTTCACTTTTTTAGTTTGTTAATCTGCATATATAGTTATAAGAGTAAAGGAGCAATATTTTCCTACCTATTTAAGTATATAAACAAAGCATCCTTAAAAATGGTATAAGTATCTTTAAGATTCCTTTATCCCAGTAAATCTTACTTAACAGTTCTTATGATTTAAATGGAAACTTTGCTATCTCCAAGAAAAAAAAAAAGCTTAGTTTGGTACCTTCTTCTAGAAATAGCTACATTTTCTTTTTTTTTGAAGGACAAACTGCTTATCTGTCCACATTAGATGAATTGTTTCCAAATTCTTTCTCAGGTGTGAATATAGAAATGCAAGGTTATAGGTCTGGTCACAGTTAGCAACTTGCTTTCTCCCTCTGCCCTTCAGTTCCCTCAGAAATCAATGTGTTGGCAGATGATTCCTTAGGTCAGGCAGCAATTTCTGCCCTTGTTCCTGCTGGGTATTTAATCCTCTTGTCAGTTAGAGTAATTGGATGTGCCCTTCTCCCTTTTTTCTTCATGATGGAAGGAATCCAGCTTGCCAAATTCTCTCATGTTTCATCTGACTTTCTAATTTTTGTTTTCAGATGTGCAAGAAAAACACAGAGCTTGGTTCTGTAAGACTAAACAAATCCTCTTTATCTCTGCACTCAGAAATACCAAGTTCCAGAGAAGTGTACATATGTGAATGTGTGTTTGTTTTCCCGAAGCAATTTGAAGCTATGGCTAGATCACTGCATATTTAGAAACACGTTACCAGATACAGACTTGGTTCTTCCTCCCTAGATCTTTGTGCAGCAAAGTATACGCACAGTGATTCCAGTGGTCATAATTTGCTCTCCATTCTGCTGCATTGATTCCCACAAGCTCTGTTTTCAGGCTCTTCACAGCTAGGACTTCTCTTTTAACAGTGATCCCTTTGATTCTGGTTTAGTAGCTTAATATATGTGGTAAATCTACATAATAAGAGACTTCTGGAAGGTCTGCTAAACATACATTTTTTATATTTTGGGACTTTATTTTCAAATTCAGTAATCAAAGATTGGAAGTTGTTCCAAACAGTCTAACAGAACACTTTAGTGCCTGAACATGCAGGTATATTACCTTTAAAAGTGGTCCACAAACTATTTTAATAATTAATTAATGAAAGAGTTATTGATTGATAATTCTTCTATAAATTAAAGAGATGACTGAAGAGTGCCAAAAATTTAGTGAGCATGCAGTCTCATGAAAACCAGAATGATATGGATGCTAAACAATGAGTAATTTGGAAAAAAAAAATAAAACAACTTCGGTTCTAGTCAACAATGCCTTTGAAATATCTGAGAGAATTAGTCTCTGCCTCCCACTGGATTCTGATTTAGAGACTGTGGGTTACTGATTCATAATTCTGCTATGCAGCATTTGGGCAAAGAAATTGGCTAAAGCTCAACAGCTAAGATGGGAAATTTTCAATTTTTGCTGATGCTGGTGCTACATTCTAAATACCATTTCACTAATAAAGTTTATACTTCAAGTTATGGGTGATAGGAGAGAAATAAAAAGGAAAAAAAAGAGGTTCTTCTTTTGTAGGAACAGCCAGGTCATCAAGGTATATTTCAAATTCTGCAGATAAGAGTATCTGTTTCTCCAGTCAACATTATACTCAAATCATTTAAGTATACAGAACTATTTTTTCAGATGCTTTTTATGAGAAATCTATGTTTTCAGTAATATGTTACACAATATATCTGTAGATTTCATTGATAAATTAAAAAAAAAAAAAGTGTTGCAGAAAGTGTGCCTGCCCTGAATATTTGCAGTGTACCAGTGAGGAAGATATCTCTGAAAAAGACAAAAGTCACATACAGTCATACACACATTAGGGTTTTAAAGTCTGAGTGACACTGACTACAGTTTTGGTGTTGCAGCCTCCTGGCCTATGCCTTACAGCACTATCCTTTGGTGTATATGTAGTTACTGGTGTGGTAGGTGCATCCATCCCTGTCCACTAGACTCATAATCTCAGCTCAATGCAGAGATGAAGGAATCTAAAATAAGTTAAAAATCAGATGCTTCAAAGGTACTTTTTGCTACTCTGTCAATAATCCATTCATGGCCTGATCCAGGTTGGTATATAATAAAATACTATTGTTACTTTTTGAGTAGCAGAGAATTAGATTTTAAAGGTTTTGGGTTGTAATTTTTTTTTTGTTTTTGGGTTAGCTTCTTTTGGAGTTGTTTTTTTGTGTGTGTGTGTTTTTTTAATTTTATTTTTATTTTGTTTGGGGTTTTTTTCCCTAGATATCCAACTTACTATAGCATTTGTGTATTTTGTCTTTTTTTTTGTGTGTGTGTGAGATTTCAAATATTCTGAACATGTCTGGCACTCTTAAATCTCTCAGGAGACACACAGGCTTCAGAAACCTTCCACATGAGCTATAACTCTTCACTTCCATACAGGGAACATTTGAAATGCCAAGCTAGGTGCTGGGACACTTATTTTGACATAAATTCAAATCCACATAGGGTTTTCTCGGGTTTTAAGGTGTATACTACAAAAAAGCCCCACCTACATAAAAGCAAAAAAACAACTTAGTTATGTCTTAAGGATAAAATGAGGCACTTTCCCTCAGACCACAGCCTTGTAACACTGCAGCTGGCCAGAAGTGCTAGACATGAACAAAGTCTGAGCTTGAGCATCCCCAAGCCAGGGAGAAGCACCCACGGGGTCTCCTTGCAGCACTTCCACCCAGCTCCATCCCAGGTGTCAGGGCCAGGCCCCATGGCTGCCTCTTGGAGAGCTTGGTACCTGCTGCCAACACCTGGTCAGGAGTAACAACTTGGAAATAATAGTTGGTTTTGCTTGCTTGTTTGTTGTCTCCTTGTGTTGTGTGTTTTCTAATCCCTAGTGTGCTGTGATTTAAACCTTGCAGATGGGCTACATAGTTCTCCAAATAAGCATTCATCTACAGTCTCCATAGTGACCTGGACGGACAAATTGCTGAAAATGGCAGCATGATGAACACTGTAGAAGTGCTACAGCATAATGTGCAAGCAATATGATACAGTCCATGTTATCTCATCCAGTTGAAAAATTTACAATGGAAGTTTGAACAGCTGCAGTACTTCGTTTAGTCACTAGTGCTGAAGTCTTCCATAAATCTTATTGACTGCAAGAAATATTGGGAAATATTTGCATTTTTAGCTCATAGACAAAAGCAAGGAGCAGTGGAATAGAAATTATGCTATGACATATTCTATAAGCATTCTGGGTCACCTCACTTTGGAATATATTGAAAAGCCACTGACCTACAGAAATACAGATATGATCAGTACAGAATAATGAATAATATTATAAGTACACAGGGAAATATGCCTTGTTATTACCCATTTAAAACTGACTTTAGATTGTGTAGAAATAAGCTCCTTGCTGGGTACATAGAAGGAAAGACAAAGAGAGATAAAAGAATGAAGATGCCAAGACAAAATGTCCAGTCCTAGTATACTTACTTGTGTAATAAGCTATACAAACTCATTAGAACTAATATTTTTTTTTTTTGAAAAAAAAAATTACTTGTCTTGGAATGTAATCAAAATCTGGCAAGTTCCTGAATAGGGGAAATAACAGAGTATTCTGCTTTAAAACCTATTTCAGAAAAAAAAGTTTCAATTCATCTATATTTTCTTTTGTAACATAGAGCTCAGCTTCTCCAGGGACACCCCCTTGTCGCGGGGGAGAAGCTTGCGTGCCCTCATGAGGTTGAGAGCTATGCTGGCGGTGG
>JAWWLZ010000082.1:81746875-81759549 GCA_035041345.1 Poliocrania exsul | reverse complement strand
AGTATGGAATACAATATTATTGGCTAGAAGATGTCAGCTGTTAGCTAGCTCAGCCCAGCTCAAGACAGCTGACAACTATCAGGCCTAGTCTGAACTCCAAAACCCAAACCCAGGCCCATCTGGCTGAACCTATGACAATTCAGTATGTGAGATGTACAACGTCTTTTGCATTACCAGGAAATGCGTGAAACACAATACTCTCAAAAGCCAGACAATTAAATCCATCTCTGTTCTAATATGACCTGAAATGCCCAAGGGAATGCTGTAATTGTTAGTCACTACATAAATATCAAACTTGAAGAACAGTTTTAGTAACGTCAGACAATTGTCAGGTATCCATTATTGTGATATGCTATTTGCATTGTCTTTAACGATTTGTCAATTTTATCATACACATTTTTGCATTGCAAGAACAGCACAAAATACAACTTTCGACTTTAACAAGGGACTATCATAATATTTTATGCCTCATTCTTCATAATCCTTAGGAAAAAAAACCCCTAAATATAGCATTTTTACATTCAATGTAAAAAAAGCAGCTGAAAATTGCACCTAATGAAAATGCAAGCCAAACAAATGGCTGGAGCAAATGTGCACTCCATACACTGGGACACCCTTACTCCCCAGCTTGTCTCAGCAAAGCTAAAGGAAACCTGATTATGCTGATATGGTTTTCTTGAGAGAAAAATAAGGAAGAACCCTTGGTATACCTCTTAGGTATAGAGGAAATGATAGCTTGAATAATTTTATATGTTAGCTCTGCGACTAAGGAGTGACATACTATGCATCAGGAAAAGATTTTTGCTTTGCCTTTTTAATTGAGAAAATACAATGTACTTGACTTTATACCTGCAACTTTTATGTCCTGCTTAATCTTAGGGAAACAGACAGCTAATTGTTTCAGCCTTTGAAGGAGTATTTAGCAAGGTTTCAGTAGGTAATTTTTGATAATGTCTGTGCTACCAGCAATATTCTACTGTAATTTAGATCATTAAACCTCTAATGTGCACTAATGGTGGTTATAGCCTCAACAGGTCACATTTTGTTTCTTTAACTGTCCCTTATATAAGAAAGACAACAAAACAAAATAAAACCAGACCAAATCCAACACCTTTACCCCTCCTGGTAAAATTTCAAGTCCATTCTGACACAACTATTAGATTTCTATTTCAAAAATATTTCCCATTAAGACATTTACTCTTGGCTTACAGATTGCTTTTTCTGAGCATTTAGTGGTGAATCCATTAAAACACTTATGAATTCAAATGAATTAAAGCAGACTTCTTTAGGATATTCAACACTTGTGTCAGCCAGATCTTCACCTCAAAGGATTTTAAGAGAAAATTATGCATTCAATTACATCTTTCCATTAAATTAATTAAAATATTTAAAATAGGCTATATTTTAAATGGTTATTAAGAACACACTTTAATCTCAATTGTTGTTATATGGTTATAATTATGTAGGATTTATAGTTTTTTGTCAACAAATTAGAGAACTCTTCAGAGCGATATTAAGACATTGCAGTTACTGTAATGATTAAGCTGTTCTTATGTACATTTAATTGCTTATGGTGGTTTCTTGGATTCTGACAATCCTGTTAGAAGGAGTAAGTTAGCCCAGCACCTTACAAAGATCTCAAGAACACAAAGTTTCATAAAAAATATTAGCTAACACAGCTTTAAACCAGCAGCAAACACATTGATGTTTTCTGTTTGAATTCATTTTAGTGCAAAAGTGTGTTTTCTGCAAAATTTATAATAAGCAAGTGTGGGAACATACTGTAAGCATGTCATCTGCTTCAAAAAGTGTAAGCAAGAAATTCAATAGCTCCTTACTGTCTTCCTGGAAAGAACAAGAGAAACAGCAATTTACTTCATTTGTTGAAACCTGGTGCTATTTTTCTGTTGTTGAACTGTTTATTTTGAGTATAAGCATATTGCATAACGCAGCATAATGGGCATTTTTTGCTGCATAAAACCCCCACAAAACCTAAAACACTATGATTTGAAAATGAGCATGGGAAAAAGAAACAATTTGATGTTAAGTCAACGCTGAGTCAAATTTAAAAAACAAAAAAAGTTGCTCATACTTGACCATTATCTTTGCAGTTTAATGTGAGAAAGGTCTTGTTTATTTCTTGTTTTAATTTTTTTAAAATAAAAATAAACTGTATATCAAATTAATCACATCAAATGAGTTATGTATGGGATCTTTTAAGAAAGTATTTTCATTGTATGTCATCATAGGACAAAATGGAGCTCTGATGGTATCTATATGACATCAGCTGACATCTATTTCCAATTTCTATTCTTTCTAGCACAAAATTAGGATAGTTTTTGAAATTCAGAACACATACATATGCCTTCACAGAATCACAAAATCACAGAGTATGCTGAGTTGGTAGGGACCCATAAGGATTATCAAGTCCAAATCTTAGCCCTGCACAAGACCATCCCCAAGAGTCACTCCATGTGTCTGAGAGTATCTTCCAAACACTTCTTGAACTCTGTAAGGCTTGATGCTGTGACCACATCCCTGGGGAGCCTGTTCCAGTACCCAAACACTGAAGAATTTTTCTCTCTAGCCTAAATCTTGTCTCAGACAACTTCAGGCCATTCCCTCATATGGTCACTGGTCACCATAGAGAAGAGATCAGCAGTAGACTACATGAAATTTCCCTGCAGTCTCTTCTTCTCCATGTTGAACAGACCAAGTGACCTCAGATGCTCCTCACATGACTTCTGCTCAAGGTCCTTCACCACCTTTGTTGCCCTCCTTTGGACCCTCTCTAATAATTTATTATCTTTCTTATATTGCTGTTCTCAAAACTGCATACAGTATTCAAGCTGAGCCTGCACCAGTGAAGAGCAGAGTGGGACAATCCCCTCCCTCGACCAGCTGGTGATGCTTTGCCTTATGCCCTCCAGGACACAGTTGGTCCTCCTGGCTGCCAGGGCACAGCTGGCTCATATTCAGCTTGCCACTGACCAGGTGCCTCAGGTCTCTTTCTGCAGCACTGCTCTCCAGCATCTCATTCCCCAGTCTGTACAGACATCCAGGGTTGCCCCATCCCAGGTGTAGAATCCAGCACTTCCCCTTGTTGAACTTCATACAGTTGGTGATTAGCCAGCCCTCTAATTTGCTGAGGTCTCTCTGCAGGGCCTCCCTGCCTTTGAGGGAATGAACAGCTCCTCCCAGTTTTGTGTCACTCGCAAACTTGCTTAGTATCCCTTCCAGTCGTGCATCCAAGTAATTTATGAAGATGTTGAAGAGCACATGGACTAACACAGAGCCCTGTGGAACCCTACTAGTGACAAGTCACCAGTCTGATGTTACCCCATTCACTGTTGCCCTCTGTGTTTGACCCGTGAGCAAATTGCTCACCCATCACATGATGCGTTCATGCAGCTCTGTGCTGGACATTTTGTCCAGCAGCATCCTGTGAGAGACAGTATCAAAAGTTTTACTGAAATCCAAAAAGATGATATAAATTGGCTTCTCTTGTTCAGCTAGGTGGGTTACATTGTCATAAAAGAAAATCAGGTTTATAAGGTTTGACAGGCAGGATTTTCTTCTCATGAGGCCGTGCTGGCTGTGACAAATTATTGCATTGTCTTTCAGGTGTTTTTCAATACCTCCCAGAATAATCTTCTCCATAACATTACCAGGCACTGAAGTGAGACTGATAGGGCTGTAGTTTCCAGCAGTGAACCTTCTTGCACCAAGATTAAAAGTAGAAATACATATTAAATCACGTTTGTCTGCCTTTATCCCTCTTTTTGAATTCCAAATATTAAGAAGTGGATTCAGCAAAGAACTAGTGGATTCAGTATTTTCTAATATATTGAGGAGTCTTTTTTTTTTTTTTTTAGTGACCAGACACTCTCAGAGAGTATGTTTTACAGCTGACCTGCTACAGATTAGACAGTCACAAGAAGTTAATAATTGCCAGCAACAGTAAGTATGACAGCTAATCACAATATGAAATAGCCATTAATTCCCTTCCAGGTTGGATAATGAGAGAGACTTTTACTCCGGTGAACTTTACCGTTACATATTTTGTCTAAACTGATAAAGGTTGAAGGCAGTAGAAGTTCAGTTCATAATGATGAGTTCTTTAAGCAATTTTTCCCCTTTCTTTTCATACACATGTGCAGCTTGATGGAACTTTGGTAGTGATGTTCTGCCAAATGTCTGCCATTGCTCAGTTAGGGGTTTTAGCTGTGTATTTACCTGAAGGCTTTCAGTAGTCACTTCCTGAGAGCTAGAAATAACACTTTTCTTGATGGAAAGTGCAGCAACATAATTTCTTTTGCAAGAGTGTTTTTGAGCAGGATGGCTAACATCTTCCGTCAGATTCACAGCACAGGCAAAAACAACTTCCCATCTACATTCTTATGCAATCTACTTAGGTCTAATTTCTTCACAATAGTCACAGAATGTTACTGTTAAGTTACTGATAAGCCTTTCTGCAGCTAAAAAGACCCTTTCATCCTGTTTATTTAGAATGGTTGTCTAACTTCTTTTTAATCACATTAAAAAACTTTTTCCAATGGCCAAAAGCCAGTCAAAAGTCCTTTAGACTGAATTCCTGCAGTTATTTCCTCTCATGGTCTCAATAGCAGACCCTTGTTTCATTATCTGCATAGTCTAGTAGCTTTGCTGAGTTCCTTCTTCTGTTGTAAACTTCCTTACAAGGACTAAAACACACACACATACACGCACAGAGAGAAGTGCATATACACTCAAGTTTCATTCCCTCGCTTTTTGATTGAAATCTTTTTTCTAATAGATTGTGTGAAGAAATCAATTCCACAGTCCTATCAAACCTGAGCAGCCATGCAGCAATTTCTGACAAGTTTCCATCTTCTCTCTGTCATGTTAATTGTACTGTCATTCATTTTATGGCTTCCATTGCATGTTGTGACTTATATTTTCTTCTTTCAGTTTGTGACCCTTAGTTTTCTATTATGTATAGCTCTGAAGTAATTTTCCATGTCTGTCAATAGTAAGAATCTGCTAAAGAGAAATTTATACTCAGGGAGTTGCACCAATTGGACTTATTTTTATTTCAGCCTCATCTTCTAGGGGTGAATTAAATGACTGTATAGGTGTTTTATTAATATTTTGAATGTTGTGCATATCTGAAGTCAGAACTGTCAGTTCTTTGCAGCATTAAAGTACATGTCAGTTGTCATCTGAAGAGTTTTTATATTTGTAATATGGATCAGAAAACTTAATCTCCAGGAATCATTATTTTAGCAGTATCTCTAAGTATATAAAGACTAATGCTTCTTTATTTATTTTTTAATATTATTTACATAAGAATTTAAATTTGTCTACCGATATCTTAGCAGAAATTTTGTCTTGTAAAAATTACCTCAGTAATCTCAGTGTTCCATCAAAAAGCAGGAAAGAAGTTTTCTCACCAGCCCACTTGTAAACATATCTTTTTTATTTTTAAACCTGGGAAGGAGTATTTCATAAATTTGAATATGTTGATACCAGGATTCTGTAATACAGCTCCCAACAATTAACTTATTTTCTTACTTTAGTATCTACAGTCAAAGCCAGTCAATAGTGTAAGTACGTACTATTCTAAATGTGTATCCTTTCACTTCTTTAATCATCAGTACTTTCAGAGTGGAGGTCTACAACTAACATCAGCTCAAAGAAAAAATCTGATTATAGAATCTGACTTCTAAATGAACATGGAGATGTTGCAGTCTGCACTCTGCATTCATGTCCATGTATGACATGAACCCTTTATTCTGGTTTAACTGTGTACCAAAGGTGAAGACAAATTGACAGAAGCTACATTTTCACTTTCTCAGATAAATTAACAATTCTTCAACATTGTGATCTTTAGCTATTTATTAAGAGAACATCTTATATGAGTCACAATAATCACATTAGACTAAAATATGCTTTGAAAAATGTCCCTCTAGTTTGGTTTTATTTTTCCTTCGGAGGCAAAAGAAAATTTTCACATGCTTGCCTGAGATTGCATGGTCAAATACAGTTAACTGCAGTAGCAACTTTCTTGAGTGATTTAAGACAAGTCACATATATTACTCTACTAGTAAAAGAGATGTAGTTTTCTGGATTTTGAGAAAAGTTATAGATTAAATCTATTAAAGAAGGCAAGGCATTGAGTTAATGTAACAATTAGAACCATATAATTATAGGAGTGCATATTTTCCTTTATCCTTCTAAAACCTTAGAGGATATCCAAAATTCCCTATAAGACTAGATAAGACTAGTAAACCCTTTAAAAAAAAACAACAACAAACAAAACAACCCCCCCCCAACTAAAACAAACAAACAAAAAAACAAAACAAACCAACCAACCCCCCCCCCAAACTAAAACAAAACAAAACAAAACAAAACAAAAAAAAAAAACCAAACCAACCAAACAAACAAACAAAAAAACTTCATTACTGTTTGGAATTAAAATATTTAATAAATAAATATTAGGAAAAATATAAAATCTCAGTATTCAGGAAAAGGAAAATCCCAAATTGTACATTTTAGATTTGAGAAAAGTATAATCTGAATAGCACTCTGGTTAATATTAACAGGCATCCTTAACTGAAAAAACATTTTTGTTAGTTACATGTGGACACATAATCATATTTGTGCTCCATGCCAGGTATATCATAATGAATTTTCTTCATGAGTTATTGACAGAGTCAGCTGATGCCTGAGATTTCAGCTCATGAGAACTGAAATGACTGCACCATGTCAGCAGGCTACTTGAGCTTCACATTGTGACTGCTCAGAAAACAACCCAAATCAATCTTTGCTGTGGTCTTAGATCACAGAAGGCAGCAAAAACTGAAAGACTGGTGACTAATGCAAACTGAGTGATTGGCATAACAGTCATGTAGCCTCTGTCAGGTTTCTTCTACAAGGCTGCAAAACTGCTTTACCTATTCTTTGCTTGTGGCAAATGAAGTCGAAGTCTTAAATGGATTAACAGAAACTTCAGTAGTTTGTTCTTTCTTGTCTATTTTTCCTTTCAGTTTATTGGCAGACGTGCCAGTTCATTTAAAAACCACCATATAGCCCAGCTTGAAGATGCTGATGGTCAATAACGGACATGCAGAGGAAAACACAACATCAAGGAAACCACGCTATGAGAAAATTACAGAGCCTCCTTGTTCTTTTGTATCTATGCATTCCCTCCTTTCTACCTGTAAAACACTGTTGCAATAATTCTTAACTCCATAAGCAGTTTTTAGCTTTTGCTTTCTGTAGGTATAACTGACCACAAGAGGAAAGGGCCACATTGATAGGAAAAAGTTTGTCACATTTACTATGTACAGTTCCACAATGATTGCAAACACAATCTTAAAACAAGATGAACTGTGTTTTTTCCATGTTAGAAGACAGCATGTAAATATACCTATAGAAGTTCAGGACAGGAACTGGTTCACCTGAAGGCTGGACAGGATAACTAAAAGTGAATACTCAGCCTTTAGCTACTTTATAACAAACAACTGTTTTATGAATGTCCCATTCTCAAACATCAAAGCCTCTGCCTTATAGCTAAGAATTTGGAAATTTTTCAGTCATGTTATGAATAAAATGTTGCTTTGTACTTTAAGTCACTCCTCTGAAAATTTTCAACTAACTGTGCTAGAGAACTGGAGATGGAATTATTCTTGCTAGAGAGTTTGAACCTTCTGCTTTGCATAGTATGCACAAGTTTGACTGTAACAGCACTATAATTATGCCTCTTTGCCAAAAATCCCTGATCTTATTTTTTTAAAGATATTAAACAAAGGAAACTGAGATACATAGCAAACTCTTCATAATACTCTATAAAGTTTAATGGTCTTCTAAAAACTCATGGGGCAGATCTCAGTCTCCTCGTAATTTCTCAGAATGGTCTCTAATGAGAATATCCTCAAATCTAAATGGGAGTTTAAATAGATCAAGGTTTAAACATAACAAATGTCTTTAACTTTGAATATCCTCCTGGTGCTTTGTAAAACCTCAAGGTTTAACCTTCCAGAAATGTCACTGTTCTTTGACCTGTGGAAAGGATAGTCATCTGCCTTAGGGGGAAAAAAAAAAGTATGGAAAATCAGCTGTCTATATTGACCCAGAAAAATAAATCAGAGGACAAAAAATCAGGAGTACCAAAGTATGTAGTTTTGGACCTGGATATTTCTGTTGAGTTTTCATTATGAATTTCTAATATAAAATTTTCTTCCATATAAAATATAAAACATGTCTATTTTCTGAAACAGAAATCCTATTAAAATGAAGACTCATATTAAAAGGAAATTGAAGAAACAACCAACCCATCCACAACATGCACGTAGGCAGCATGAAGATTGTTTGAAGATATATTAGAGGCTCAGATACTTGCATAAGGATTATAATAAATATTCCTTGAGAAGCTGCAATATTGCTCTATTTGACAGTGTTCCCCTCTGAATGCCTACAAGAGTTATTGCCAATATTTGGAGGTTAGGTGAGTCCTGTCTGTGTATCAGGGGTCTCCTTCTACAAAACCATTAAGTGACACAAAATGTTCCTTGACTGTATGGACTCACAAAATATAGTTAATGCAGAAGGCTGAGATTTAGGATGTCAGTGATTCAACAGACTGACAATATACACAGTCATATGATTGCATGGGGGTTTTACCTTGATAAAGAACTATAGAATACTTTTATTTTAATTTGAAGTGCTAAGATATCTTCTATGAGCAGATTATATAGAATACATAGATTATATTTTATACAACCGCAATCCTTTAAAGCATATTCCTCAAAGTGTATCTGTATTCGGACACAAGCTTAATAAGCTCATCAAGAACCACTTACCAGACTGAGATAATATTAAGATAGAGACAAGTAAGGAATAAATAGGAAAAAAAATAAATATATATACACGCATATATATATGTACATATATGTGTATATATATGTGTGTATATATATAGGTATATATATGTGTATATATGTGTATATATATGCATATGTGTGTGTGAGTGTGTGTGTGTATATATATATATATGTAAAATAGAATAGCCAAAAAATACTATTTTTTTTCATCAAGTTACAAGAAATGTTAGATACCAAGGATTCAATTCAAATATTTTTAGCAATTTAGTTAACAGCATCCTTGTGCTTCTGTTATATTTCTATTACAAAATGCAAAATGACATATCCTTGATAAGAATAAATATTGTCAAAAATGTCTTCTCTAATTAAGCATAAATTTCTTGGAAATTTCTGAGCAATTATCTTCCTGAGAGACATCATGTTATACAATGAGTTGCTAAGGTTTGTACAAATGTCTGAATGTCAAATGTCTGTTTTAGTCTGAAAAGCAGATAAGTGTTCATTAAGTAAATTCCAATTCTTTCTCAGAGGGGAAGTTAATAATGTCCTCATCTTAAACAGGTGAATTTATTGTCAAACTATTTACCTCACTGTTACTAAGTTTCAAACTAGAATGAAAGAAGGGAATCCCATGAAATCAGGTGTCTTCAAAATGCCTTTTAAATAACATTTAATGAAAAATAGACTTTTTAGGATAAAAAAGAATAGATTACTGTAGCACTAGAAATTTCTATATAAGCATTTTTTGAAAATGTAAAAACTTACCTCACTGCTTTAGTGTATCTAAAGTAATAAAGTTAATTCAAGAATTTTCAAATTGAAATTGAGACTTAAGAGCAGATGTCGATGGTGACTGATATGAATAGCAAAACCAAACCAAACCAAAAACAAACAAGAATTTTTTTTTTTTTTTTTTTTTTTTTTTTTTTTTTTTTTTTTTTTGCTAAGGGAATATATCTTGTGTAGACTACAGGAAAAGTATCTCTTTCACAGTAAAAAAATTCATGTGAATGCTTTGGCTTTCATTAAAGAAGCTCTTACAGTTTACTTTTCAATGGTCATATATATGAATAGAGCTGTTATGCGTAGTTCCAAAATTTACATCTTCACAGTGCACAATGTTAAATACACATGATTGGACACAACTATCAAGGTCATAACCATTATACCTTTAATGCCAAATCAGATAATATTTACCAGATTCCAGGAGAAAGACCTGTTACATCCCAGGTTCAGGTTGGGTCTAAAAAAATCCTATATCACCTGACTTCAACTGCCTCCCTTTCTGACTTCAACTTTAACCGCTGTAAGAAACAGATAGAAATACATGAAATAAATGAAATTCAGCGTAAATTCTGTGCTGTAGAAACTACAGCCACTATAGTGACTCCTTCAGTGGTCAGATTTAGACATTTACTTTTGGATTACCTTATTGTATTTTGTTAGTCATTGCCTAGCTAGGTCTAAATGTGGTTAAACAGCATGGTATGAATAATTTACTTGATGTTGCTTTCCCTTGCCAATCACTGCATCAAAAGTCTGTGGGTTCTAGAAGGTTTTTTTCAATTCATTAGGTAATTAGGTTGGATAGTTATAAAAGTCAGAGCAACACCAGCCTCCAGCAATGTTTGTTACATAAGTGAGTCAACACAAATATATTTTCTAAGGTAAACACAATTTAACACAACATGGCATTATTCCCTAAATTCAAGATGATTTTCAAAGTGAGTTTCTTCCCATCATATTTTTTTCTCTAAATTGCAGTTTGGGGTATGTGTGCACGAGCCAACTATATGCAGATGGGCTCATTCCTGTGAACTCCTGCATTCCTTCTTCTTGCCATGTCTCATTGTACACATTTCTTTGTGTCCTTTTGCTGTAAGGTTCTTTTACTATAGCTCTTTCCTTAGTTCTCCATTTTCATCTGAAAATATGTCCTGAATCATTTGGTAATGGATTCTGATTTGTTTTCCTTCTAGCTATATTCATTTTTCTATGTATTTATGGTCTTTAATATTAAAAAAATCCAAATCTTCGAAAAGATTACATCACATATAATGTGAAATTATAATATATGTAAAGACATCTTAATTGTGATTATTGCTTCTGAATTGTACTACAATAGTACCCAGGGGAAAAAATTATGTTAAGAGTTCAGGTGCAGATAACATTTTGATAAATTTTGCTGGATTTCTGTGAACATTCCTCTCCTACCTAGACAGGAAGCTTAGTCCAGTTCCTTCCTCAGCCTCATCTGATATTTGAAGTGTTGCACTTGTCAAGTTGCATTTCTATTTCTCCATGCTTGCCACAAACATGTTCTTTATGCACCTTCTCTTGTGTCTTCTGTGCCTCCATATGGCATCACCAAATCAAGTGAAAATTCAGCTCTGTCACAGTTCTTAGGGTCAGATTTGTTTAGGTTCTGTGATGTTTCAGCACATGCGTTCCAGTCTTACCAACTATTTATAGGCACATGTAAAAAACATTAGCATAATGGCAGAAAAATCTTGTGGAATGTAAATGTCTAAGAAGGGACCAGAAACTATTTGGCTTTCTTCATTAATCTAGCCTGCTGTTTTGTTATGCTTTCTGTTAATTTCCTTTTAAAATGACTAACTGTCTCAGATTGGCCCAGCTCTTTTGCCAAGTCTGGACTGCCTCCACCCCTCCTTCCCAAATTCTTCCCGGCAAAGGGAAAAAAACCCTGAAGAGCAAGCAAGAACTCAAAAGAAACTGAACCAAACTAAAGCATACATATATTTTCCAACATTCACCACTACACATGCAATTTGTACCCACCTTTAAGGGTACCCAGGGAAAAGGGAAAAAAGGGAAAGGGAGATGGGGACAAGGAGGGACAAGAAAACAAAAAAACCCCAAACGAGACAGACAAATGCAATCAAAAAGTTTTAAAAAGGAGGGAAACTGGCAAAGATACAGTCTCATCACATCCAAGAGGAAAACCAAGTGAAGAAAAGGACCATCTTGGTTCCTTCTGCTCCCCAAACCTCTCCAGAAACCAGAAGACAAAACAACTTCCTATCTCCCCTCCTTTGTTACGTGGAAAACTCGTATGGAATACTTATGTAATGTCCTTTTCCCTGGTTATAACTGGTTACTAAGGAAGCCTGGATCAAACCCATCACATTCTCCAACCCTTATTCCACACTAGTCTTTTCCACGCAACCCTTGTATTCTTGCGTTCGCTTATATCCCACACATATATACTTACATATATGGTCCTTATGTAGTCCTTCAAGACAAATGTCTTGTCATCAAGGATCAGCACCAGCATCAGTTCAGCTTGGATCCTTCATCTGCTGGTTCATGTCCTGCAACATAGAACTCAAAATGCAAGTTACTTTTTTTCCCAAGGTTAAATGTCCTTGAGGTACACATTGGGATCATCTCATCCCTTTCTCATGGGTCACCATACCCTCATTAGGGTCACCATCCCCATACTGGGGTTACTATCCTCTCACTGGGGTCTTCATCCCCTTCTTAGGGGTCTCCATCCCCTTCTCAGGGGTCTCCATCTCCACACTGGGGTCACTATCCCCTTCTCAGGGGTCATCATCCCCACACTGGGGTCACTATCCCCTTTTCAGGGGTTTCACAATAGCAAGCACACTTTTCACAGTTGTGGATAATCTTAGAAATTGTGAACATGGTTAAATCCACCTCTCGGCCTTGTCCACCTACAGATGGCCCAAGGCATCATGGGCCCATCGAGCCAGGAACAACTCTCCCTTAAGGTAGTCCAGGTGTGATGTTCCTCATTAGCTCAGCTTTTGGGCACATGAGCAT
>JAWWLZ010000082.1:81720201-81740973 GCA_035041345.1 Poliocrania exsul | reverse complement strand
TAATTAAATAATCCTGTATTCTAATTCTATGTTCTTGCCTTCCTTAAAAATTTCCTTCCCCCCCACCCAAAGAAGCAAATGGAAGTATTTATCCTCCCCAATGCCAGGTCCACTCTAGCAAAATTTTAGTTACCTCTTCGTGCTTGATTTTCATTTGTTGTTGTGATGTGTTTCTGATATTGATTGAGCCACTGAGAAGCTGGAAATATTTCTAAAAAATTACTTGCCATCTATGTGTACTAACATTTTAGCCTCACATGTTCAGGAAGAAATATCCACCCTTGTAATATGAACAGGAATCCTTTTTGTCTGGGATAAGACATACAAAATCCTACACTCTCTGTTCCTTCATCACAATTTGATGTTAGATGGTATTTATTTATTATTTTATATAACCTACTGTGATGTCCTGAAGAGGTACTCAGGGCATATTTATTCAGAATCTCACAACTACTTTAAGTATTGTTAAACAGGCTGTATCATTTTCTGAATATTTATCATAACCTACCTGATTTTATTCCTCAGTATTATTGCCAGAAAGAAGAGAACCAAAACTTAATATACAATCGTGGTTTATAGATTATTGAGGCTTATGAATTCTTTGTGTTAAGTTTTATAATCACATAAAAAGTTCTAAAATAATCTCATTCTATACATCTGACAATCTGAAAGTAAAATAGGATGAATTTAACAAGTAGATTGGAGAAGCACGAAATAAACTACCTGATTTATTTTTTTTAATCAAGAACAAAGAAATAAAAAACAAACAAAAAGATAAAATAAAAGATCTCTTTCAGTATGATTAAATATATTTTCCTCTTGTTCATGCTTTGGAAGAGCTGAGAGTTTTATGACTCACATGACAGTGAATGCTCTAGGCATACTGAGTAACATCAGTGTAACATTAAAAGTTATATAATGTTAATATTTGATCTTTTCTGTGGGGGGAATCCAGTGTTTTGACCCATTAAAAAGATTGTACATATTTTGAAAAGTTGATGGAAATCTTCAGATAATAGGGTAAAGGAAGATTAAGTGAACAGGAAAGGTCCCTTATTAAATATGCTGGATAGATTTTTCTGAACAGAGTCACAGTGTAATAAAAAAGTGGCAAAGAACACATGAGTTTTTCAATAAATACTTTGAGCACTTGATATAGACTTCATTTTTTTTTATTAACTAGCTTGAAGTGGACCATTTGATATACTTTATATTTCTGTGAGCTCATATTAGCCTTCATCTTCTGTTAATATTGAGGATGAGGAAGTATATTGAACGTTCTTTCAAAATCCCTAAATATGCTTCCCTAAGAGACAGAAGTCTTTCAATAGATCACTTAATCTTAATTTACTGGTTTGGGATTAGCACTTAACATCAGTGTTAGTTTATTAGCTTTATAATGGTAAGCAAAAGTGTGAGGCTTTTTGACCCAATAAAGCCTTGCATAAAAAGAAATCCCGAAGGTTATGAACTTTTCTTGTCTGGAAAAAACAAAGCTCACAAAAAAGTATGAGTCAGAAGTACGTGTTCTCTTGTCTTTGAAAGTATACTGAAATATCTTTGAAATTGCAGGGCTGATTGATAGATCCTTTAAATTTTTAATTTCAGAAGCTTTTTGTTTGTGATTTTTTTTTTTTGTTAAAGTTCCCACATGTGCACAATTTAGTAAATGCATCACTTCTTTTACTGCAGTCTCTTAAAAACCCCTGAGATGTTACTGACAGATCACAACAACTGTATCAGGATTGTGGACAAGATCTTCCACCCATATAATACTGGAAAACATTAGGAATTACTTCCAGTGTCATTGTATGCAGTGTAATATACCATATTTTTACTGAAAATAGTAATATCATTTTGTGAGGAAATACATTTATTTCATTCTGGTTGACTTTTAAAAAGTTCCAGCAGCTCTGGAAAAAAAGAGAGCCAACTTTCAGTGGTTCAGTCTTGTTCTGATAACAATTCATAATTCTTTGTGGGTAAGCATTACACTGTGTATTACAATTAGATATCTTTGACTGTTGACTATGATTCTTAAAAAACACCTCATGCAGATGTTCAAACTGTTACTTCACCTGAAGTCTAGATATATGAAAACAAGTGCTTCTAACTTAACAATATGTTTAAAACAGAAGATATTTCTCAATGCTGTCCTTGAATACAAAGCTTTTCAAAATAAAGACCTGACAAAATAGAAGGATCTACTGCAAAAAGCAGAATTCTAAAACAACTAAACATCAACTCAGAGCTATAGATATTAAAAATAACTATTTCTTCTTAATTTGTTTGGAGTTAGAAATAACTGTGTTGATAGTTCTTTAACTTCATTCCAAAGCACATAATGAGCAATTATATCACTCATGATAAATTCAACAGTGAAATATTATCAGTTGGCAGCTGGGTCTTTTGCAAACATAACAGAGTATGAACATGAAAGGGACTAGAACTAACCATCTGCTGAAAAAGACTACATTACAAATTTAGTAAAGACCAAAAAAACCAACAAAACAAACTTTAGAATGCAATTTATTTTACATCTCCATATTAATCTTCTGGGACATGCATGAGTAGTATACACACTAGATGATGACTTACAAAAAAACTGTTAACTGGCATAATTGTATTCGTAAACCAGTTAGGTTTTGATTCATTGCCTCTGTAATCTTGATAAAGACTTTGCACACTTTAAAAGGATAGTGACTTAAATTGCTTGCTGACTTAAAGAAGGCAAACCATATCAATTTGACAGCAGAATTTAACAGTCCTTTTACTACCCAATATTATTCAGAAGATCTGTGAACAAACTCACTGGCCTAGGACAGGCATTCCATGTGGAAAAAAAGTGCTATGGGGATCAGGAGAAATAAGAATCCCAGATATCATTTTCCATGTCAGAGAGATATTCTGAAGTTTCTAGTATGAAAAAAATTACTATAAAGTGTAATCAGTATACTTTTGCTTCTTAAGAAACCAGAACAACTTTGAATATGGTGAGATAAAGTTTAACATTTGCCTAAATGTGAGACCTTATAAATTATAAAGAAAGTTATATTATTTTCTAATAGTGATATTCAATATAAGAGAAATAGAATTGCTGAAGGAAGTATCAGTCAACGTAAAGACTAAGAGGGAGAAAAGTCTGAGCAGTAGCCTATCCTATGAAAAGTAGTGTTCAGTTCATGGTCCTGATGTTGAAAATGCTACCAACACACAGAGATCTCTTATCAGATTTATATTCAAGAGCTGAAGACATCCTCATAATTGTCTCATTCAGTTGATGGAAAGTGCCCTCTGTGCATGTCTGAATTTGCTTATTCAAACCTTGCTCACGACCTTCTTAAAGTCTTGAACTTAAAATCTCCCCTGATTTCAATTCTTCGTTTTAGCTCTGAGATTAAATTGTAGCTTGATGCACACTTAGCAAGCACACCTGACATTTACGATAAATAAAATCCCTAGTCTTTTCCAGGTCACCTTGTAGAGAATGCATGGTAATGAAAATTACTCACACTTAAATAACACATTTTAAAAGTCTAACCATGTTGCCCAAAACAGGAGAAAAAAACTTTTGAGACAATATTAACATAGATAAAATAGAGAGCTGGTCTTTAATGAAAGTGCTTTCAGGTGCTGCACAATAAATAGGTGCACGGCCTAGAACAGAATTCTCACAATTTTATAGCTTTAACCTTATCTAATGGGGACATCCAATCCAAAAAACATTTGGACTTAGTACCACCCTCAGAACTGCCCTGTTGGAGCCTTTCCACAGGTTCTGGACCCTCTATCTTGTTTTGACTACAATCTATCTTATTATTCCAGTCCAGGTGCATGTGTCCCAAACAAGATGCCCTTGTTAAAATCTTTTTCTTTGAAAAGACTATTAAACAGAAATTAGGAATGTAACACAAACAATGAGAAACAGTTTAAAACTTTTAATGGCTACTTTAAGAGTGAGAAACTGTAGAGCTATATTAAAATCTACAAATATATAAAATCTTAAGGCATCAACTGAACATGAAAGTTCTCTTCTAAGGTCACTGTACTTGAATTGTACATGATACAACACTTCCCAGTCCCCTTTCAAGCAAAACATGTGTAAATGATTCATATAGCAGCATGTGATATTTCATAGAATACAAGTCTCTAACTTCATAAGAAAAAAAATAAGGCAGTTTTTAAAACGCTATACAAAAGTCTCATCACATTATTTGATTTGTGTTTGATATGATGCAATCACTTTTCACAAGAGCATGAGCAAGTCTAGAAATTTTCTTGAGGGCACATTTAGAAATTATATAAAGTGGAGTTTCCAGGTCTACAAGACTCCTGGAAGAAGGAGTCATTAAATTATAGACCCAAATACTTACAGCATTCATTGCCTTCATATTTGCATATCAAACTAGAAACAGCTGGAACTAATTTGTAAGGATATTGAACATCCATAATACCAGCTACAGTAACACTGCTAGTGGCTGGCAACCTGAAAATCTGGTGATATGCATATAATCAGCCTATCTTTTTGTATGTCTTATGTGACCAACAATGAGTCTGCAAATTTCCACCTCCATTCAATAATATCCTGGTAGCATAGTTTGTTGCTTTTTTCAATTGGTATGTCCTCTTGAATGAAGTAAAAAAAGTCTTAATATTCAGTCAATGCTGCAGCCTTATTCTCCACATACTGTGATGCACAGCATACTTGAGAAAAGAATGGAAATAGTAATGGTTTTCTTCTCTAGTCCCAGCACCTGATCAAGGAAGCAGCTGAAACCTAATTCAACCTTTTGATCCTGTACAGCAGTAGCAGGATTTGTTTCAGCTTGGCAGAATCTCAGGTGTTAGGCAGCAATGACATTTCCTTTCTCTTTCCACTCTGCCCCAGGGAACCCACATGCCCAGCTCTTCTAGCCTCGTGATAAACAGTTCTCCTTCTGCACTAAAGATAGCATGCTTGAGTAATGTCTAACAGATGAAATACAGAAATAGACTCCTAAGTATCTGAAATAGGAGTCTAAAATTCTAGTGACATTTTTCACCCAGGTTTGTGTGGTTTTCTAATCTGGTAGTTGTAATTTGTGTGCAAATATCTATGAAGATGTTAATCAACCCGTTTCTTCAGCAATGGATTTGAATGGTAGTGGTGTGTCCATGGAAGAATAGATGCTCAACATTACTCTCACAGCTGTAATGATGTGACTTTTCTAAAGAAAGAGCTTTAATGTGCCTTAGATACTACACTTTTTAAAGAAAGGCATATGGTGCAATTCTGCCTCAGAGAAGAATAGCTCATTTTAAGCTAAGCATGACTATCTACACATCTATTTCCACCAGGCAAAAGTATATTCTATAAATCACTAAGCCTTTCAACACCAAGACCCACCAATATCCTTAGTTTACCACTAGTAGGTACCTATCCTATCTCATTGTTAGTGCTTTTGACTGAATACCCAGCAAGAAGGACATTGAGAAGGACTAATATCTCTTTCTGTTGGTAGGGAGTGAAAGAAACATCAGTAGTTAGTGTCATATTTAGCATAAATAAGAGAAAGTCTTGTAGAAGAAACATGGCAGGAAAAGGAAGTTATCTCTATCACAGAAAGTTTCCTTAGGGCATTAAAACTGAGCAGATCTCCTAAGAACTCTCACTGATGCCTTGTAGGGAAATGTCCTTTCTCTAACAAAATTATAACCCTTTTAAAATTAATATCATATAAGAAAAAAAAATCCTACAAGAGTTAGCAGGCAAAGATAATGTTAAATACTTCCAGGAGGATGAATTTTTAAATCCCAATCTGTAGAATTAGGAGGAATACAGCAGTGCTGTCCTCATGCCCAAACCTATTTAAATAAACTTGTTTTAAGCCAGCACTGAAAATATATTAGGTCTTTCATACTTAGTGTTTCCACCATAAAGCACTAGCAGCTCTGTTAACGAGAATCCAAGAGAAAGATGACAAAGGTGCTACGATCTGCATGACATTTTATGACTTAAGACATTGTCTTTGTTACTGGAAATTTTATTCTATTTTTGTAGGACCTAGTGTTAAATAAACGCACAGACAACACATCAAGTTTAATAAGCCTACCATGTTTAATAATTAAAATGTACAACAGGATAAGAATTCTGACAGACATGATTCTCACTACATCCTGAAGCAGGAGATCAGAAAAGCACAAATGCTAAATGTCCTTTTCTCCTACTTTTACTCAGAGGTACGTGTAAATACAGGGAACTCCATCTGGCTTGAGTTTTCCATTTGAAGCTACTTTTATCAACTCTCTTTTCTTGAAATCTACATAAGAAAACATGTTTTCCACATGCAATCTCTCTTTTCTGTTACCAGCAATGAACTTCAGATGCTTAGAAGTTTCATCTGAATAGATTTATATTTTTTAAGGAAGATATTTTTGTGCAGGATTCTGATTCTTGCTGTGGCTGAACCCCATGTCCTCCATAGAAAGTTTGCATACCCTTGTGTTGTTTTGCCTGAGACAACTTGATCCTATACAAGGACCAGTCTTATCAATAAACCCGTATTTCTGTCCCAAGATAGGTCTCTGTACTTGTTGGACGTAGGTTGGTTGCATTTTACTGGCATGTAATTATTTGCAGAGAATTACTGTTCCCTTGAAACCTACTATTTGTACATAATATAAAACCATTAAGCAATGGGCATGCCTTTTCAATAGGCAATCATCAGAGACCCCACTGTTAATTCAAAGATGACCTAAAAAGCCCACAGGCAGTGTGAATTTACTATTGGTGGTTCAGAAACTCCGTTACCAGGTATTCTTAACAGAGTCATTTACTAAGTGAAATAGCCCAGCGGAACCTAATCGAGTGTCCTAGTTCAGCAGGTGGGACCAGTTTATCACTGTCTAGGGGTGATCAAAGCTATGTATTCCACACCCTCTATTCATTTCCCAAGAACTTTTAACAATGGACCATTTGCAGCAGCTACCCAGGGTTACCTCAGGGTGTGAGCTAAGACATCTGTGAGATAAGAGCTGTGATAACTCCCTTCCAGCAAGTTAGCACCTCCACACCCAGCCTGAGGGGGCGTGTCAGCTAATGGGCCATCAACGATTCCAAAATACCCCATGACTCACAGAGTCAGGTAAGCCATTGTGTAACTCCCTGCCCTGGGGGATGTACTGGGTGTTCCCACCTGGACCTGAGTGTACATAGTCTTTGGGTTTGAAGGCCTGGGGGAACCACTTGTCGGACCCAAAGAAGGACCAGAACCTCGACAGGAGAAGACCACTACTTTCGATCAGACTGCAATCGTCATCTGCACCAACGTTTTTTACCTCTGCTTTGGACTTAGGGGAACCACATGGGGCTCAGCACAAGGGCTAACAAACATAATCCTGTTTGTGCCCCAGGACACTGGGTTATACTACTGGGTTTTGTGAGTTAAAAGTAATTTCTCTTTGTGTCATCATATTTATTGTAATATTTTTTATTAAATTGTAGCTCTGACTTATAATCTCTCCTGAGCTGGGTTCATTTCTCCTGTGGGTTTACCTTTAAACCAGCACATTGAGCTTGTGTGCTATAGGTCTGGTATCTTCATATCACACATGCTGTTATATTCAGCTGTGAGTTCAGATGGCCAGAAGTACTTGCGTGTCTCTAAACCTGCATTACAGTGAAGTCTAATAAAAGTCTACCGATGGTATAATCAGGTATCTATGTACATTCTTGTGACTGGACACCATTGGAAATTCCTGTTTTTTAAGAGCTTCCTTTAAAAATCAGTCCATTTTTTTCCCCCATCCACCGTAAAGTCAGTCAGATAAATATATTTCAACATAATCTATCTATCATAATGATATAGTATTCCATGTAGCATAGGGGCTTTCTTGACAAAAGTAGCATCTCGATGCTAAATCTGACCCTTCATCTGACAAAACCCAACCAGCCAAAAAAACCAAAAAAACCCCCAAAAACAAAAAGCAAAACAAAACCAAAGCAACCAACAAAAAAAACCCACGCCAAAACAAAACAAAAAACCCAAACAAACAAACAAAAAACCCCCACATCTCAACAATCACCAAACAAACAAATAATACCCAGGAAATTAATAATACAGTGTAATGAGGGCTTGGGACTGACAATAGTCCGTACTGACACAGAAAACAATTTGGAAACCAAGACTGACTAGGTCCATGTATAAAATAGTATCACTTAGACACTATTTTAGAATTTGATGCTTCTTGTTGAATAATTGGGTATTTTAACACAGCCAAAAGTATTTTATGAGCCTACCCTTATCACTAGAGTTTCCATTTTCAACCTCTGGTCATAATTTGATGAATCTGTAGACTGCTTGTAACAGATCGTAAAACGTAGCCTTAAGAAAATTGTTTTATGTTAAAGAATGATTTCTGAATAGGAAATTCACAAAAGGAGATCACCAGATATGTAAGTCTGTAAACTCAAAGCATTAAAGTGCTGAAATGTAAACCCATCAAAATGGCCGATAAATGGTTTAGTATACTTTATATATCATGTGGACTTAATAAGAATTATAGCAATAATAACAACAACAAAAATAACAATAAATCAGATAAGCAAAAAATCTTAAGCTGGTATAATGTAGCCAATCTTTATTGATTCAACTGAGGTCATTCTGCTTCACAGGAGCTTAGAAATTAATATTCAATCTCTCCTTGTGTCAGGAAAGATCTTTCCTGTGGAAATTGGATATGTTTGTGTTTAGAATCAGAATTTAAGCTCATTCATCAAAAGCAGGTCATGTTTGTGTACATAGTTGCTCAGATGGCTGTAAATGTAACATCATAATAAGGAATCTAAAACTGGTATAAGATTTTTCAGACTGTCTTGGTCTGAGTTGGCAAAATGCCAGCTGCCCAATAACAGAGTCCGCCTCCCTCCTTCTCACTGAGAAAAGGGAGAAAGGAAAAAAACCCTAGAAACTCATTTATGCTTAAACTGACTATATATATTTATACAGAAAAGAGAAAATTAAGAGAAAACTACAATATAACACACACACTCTACAGAAGTTAGATATAACAACAATTTTCTACCTTCCACCGAAAAACAGATTCCATCACTCTAGATCTATAAGCACCCCAAAAGACACCCAGCAAGAAACAGAAAGTTTAACAACAAAATGTTTCTACTTCTCTGAACTAAAACAAAATGCAAGCAGCGGCAGCAGCAGCAGCAAGGCCCACTTCAGTAGGACAACAGCTGCGTGTCCTGCCTGTACTTCAGCCATGATGGAACTGAACCTAGCACCTCCTACTCCTGCACACATATCTTAGGTTTGGGTCATCTGGTATGAAATATCTCCTTGGTTACCTAGTCAGGTGATAGCTGTCTCTCCTAATCCACGTAGATTCTCTGAGCCTGCCAATTTGAGGCCTAGCTAAAACCACCACACAGACTCAACTCTTTCATGGATATTTAAATTCTAGAACATTTGGTGTCTGTTTTCTTAAGTTTACTTAGAATGTATGCTCACATTTAAATTGCCATGTAACTGCAGAAGCACTTACTGGTCTTTTGCTTGATTTTATGTTGAAACTGTTCAGAAAATTCTTTAGCAGTCTTCACAGAAACACCAAAGTTTGTAGTGCACAGTAGATCAATTCATTAGTGAGCTTGTGTTGGAGTCCCCAAGCTACCTGTTTCTCTTCCTCACACTATCATGAACTTCTGTTTTGCAATGTATGCTCTCAAAGGGCCAGCAGATACTCTCATAGTATACAATACACCAAAAGCATCTTCAGCTCCTCCTCTTGGAGGTATCTCAATGTGCTGACAAAATAATTAAGAGATTTTAGTCTCAAGAGGGAAAAGCATGAACAAGAGAGAATATGGACATGTTTCCAAATTAATGAGGGAACAAAAGGAGATAAAAAGAAATTGTATAAAACAGTGGAAGGAACAGAACAATAATTGCAGAAAAAAATGTTTATATGGAAATCCCAGAATGTGGGCAAAGTGCCAAATGGAACAAGTGGATTAAAAGAGGAAAATAATAAGAAAGAAAATATAATATAACATACAAAATGGATATTTACCTAACAAGAAAATATACTGTCATCAAGTTTGCAAATGACACCAAGCTGAGTGGTGTGATTGACACACCTAAAGGATGCTATGCCATCCAGAGGGGACCTGGAAAAGCTCAAGAAGTGGGGTCATAGGAATCTTATGCAATGTAACAAAATCAAGTGCAAGGTGATGCACCTGGATCAGGGCAAACTAAAGTATCACTTCATGTTAGGGGATGAACAGATCAAGAGCAGCTGTGCCAAGAAGGACTTGAGGTGCTGGTGGATGAGAGGCTGGACATAACCCAGCAATGTGCACTCACAGCCCAGAAAGCCAATTGTGTCCTGGCCTGCATCAAAAGCAACGTGGCGAGCAGGGCAAGGGAGAGGATTCTGCCCCTCTACTTCTCTCTGATGAGACCTCATCTGCAAATCGGCATCCTTCTCTAGGGTCCTCAGGTTCTTTTGAGGCAAGTTCAGAGGAAGACCACCAAATTGGTTAGAGGGATGGAACATCTTTCCTATGAGAAAAAGCTGAGAATTGGTGTTGTTCAATCTGCAGAAGAGAAGACTTCAAGAGACCATATTATGGCTTTTCAGTACCTGAAGGGAGCCTACAAGAAAGATGAAGAGGGACGTTTTACAAGGGCATGTAGTGACAATGGAACTAGATGATCTTCAAGGTCTCTTCCCAACCCAAGCCATTCTATTCTTCCATGATACTGAAAAAGGGGGCTTCTTGAATTCTGTTTCTAGCTGTGCTCTTAGTTGCTCTACTCACTAAAAATTCCTTTAAGTTCTTTTTATGTTTATCTCATCTGGATAAAAGGGATAAAGGTAGTTACTTTATCTCAGATAAAGTGCCTTGACATTTCTGTATATAAATACTACTATTAATATCTTAAATGAAGTTGGACATGCCAAACCAGGGAAAAATCTCCTTATGATTATGTTGCCCAAATCATCATACAGAACCAAACTAGATACAACAATGAAAGTTCAGATTTTGTGTTTATACTTTCTAACACCCAGAGTAAAAATGCTGTACTTACCGACAGTAGAAATTGTGCTAATGAAATTCTGAAATACTGTTCAGGAAAATACAGAATCACAAAACTACAGAATATGCTGAGTTGGAAGGGTCATCAAGTCTAACTCTTAGGCCTGCACAGAACCACCCCCAGGAGTCACATCATGGACCTGAGAGTACTGTCCAAATGATTCTTGAACTCTGTCAGACTTTGTGCTGTGACACTTCCCTGGGAACCCTGTTCTTGCACCCAACCACCATTTGGATGAAGAACCTTTTTCTATCTAACCTAAACCTTCCCTGACACAACTTGAGGCCATTCCCACACATTCTATCACTGGTCACCACAGAGAAGAGATCATTGACTACTGCTCCTCTTCCTCTCACAAGGAAGTTTTAGACTTCAATGTGAGGTTTTTTCTCAGTCTCCTCTTCTCCAGGTTGAACAGACCAAGTGCCCTCAGATGCTTCTCACACAGCTTCTCCTCAAGGCCCTTCACCATTTTGTTTGTCTCCTTTGGACACTCTCTAATGGCTTTATGTCTTTTTTTATTTTATGATGCCCAAAACTGCACACAATACTCAAGGTGATGCCACCCCAGTGCAGAGCAGAGCAGGAAAATCCCCTCCCTTGACCAGCTGGAGATGCTTTGCGTGATGCCCCCCAGGACATGGTTGGCCCTCCTGGCTACAAGGGCACTGCTGACTCATATTCAGCTTGCTATTGACCAGGACTTCCAAGGCCTCTTCCACAGCACTGCTTTCCATCATCGCAGGTTGAAGATTATAAAAGACTTTCAAGAGCACTAGATTTTGTAAGGTATTTAAAGGGAATATCTGACCTGAATAGTGTTTTAAGTTTGCACAGGGAAAGAAACCTGTGTTAATAATAGGCACTCATCTGGTCCAATGCAGGTGCAATAAAATTGGCTGTGGGATTGACATCATGATCTTTTCCATATCTTGTCTCCATGACTTTGCCTAATTCACTTGGCAGCACTGCACCATGACTCTATTTAGTCTCATTTGTGAATCTGTACCTACTTAACAAATCCTTTTTATTGAAGGGCCTGAGGCTCAAGGGTAATAAACACTGAATATCAACTGCCATGTAGTCAGTCAAAAAGATTCAATCCAGCTGAAAAAGGCATGGGGTGGGGGTTGCAAGGTGAAAGAAACTGGACAGGAAAAACTGCAGAAAGTAAAGTTGTGAAGAGGTTTGAATCCAATCTCCGACTTTCCTGGATGTTTCCAATTTATCAAGCCACTCAAAGGAAGTGAACTGAACAAAGACAGTTCAGGAAAGACTGTGATATTTTAAACTAAGATTTTTGAGAGTAGAACTGTTCAAGTTAAATTTTGCAGTTTCTTTCTGCTCAAAGTAAATAGACCTGTGCAGGCAGTGAAATTAGAATCCCCTGTAAAAACAACAGTGAAAGAAATTTATCTTGACCTCTGTTCCTGACTTTCCATCTAGAGGTAACCCAAAGCACAGCAAAGGCCCCTTAACCTATTCTCTTTTGATGGAAAACCATCAATAGTTACCATTCGTCCTACTATAACTCAAGATAATCTGCCTTTCATATTTAAGAAACAGGGTGCACTGGTTAAAGGTAAATCAGCAGGAGAAATGAACCCAACTCAAAAGAGATTATAAGTCAGCTACAGTTTAATAAAAAATTTACAGTAAAATGCAATGATACAAAGAGAAATTGATTTAATCTACAAAAAAACAGAGATATAACCCAGCGCCCTGGGGCACAAACAGAATGGTGTTTGATAGCCCCTGTGCTGAGCCCCATATGTTCCTCTTGAGCCCAAAGTAAAAGGAAAGGAAAACTTGTTGGTCCAGATGGTGGTTGCAGTTTAGTTGAGTGTGATGGTCACAGTCTTGTTCAAGTTCTGGTCCTCTTCTGGATCCAACGAGTGGTACCAGAAGTCTCCAAACCCCAAGATTATACATGCTCAGGTTCAGGTGGGAATGCCCAGTACGTTTCCCAGGGTGAGGAGTTTAACAATGGGTGATTTACTCTGTGAGTCATGGGATATTTTTGGACTCCTTGGTGGCTCATTAGCAGACATGAACCCTCAGGCTGAGTGTGAAGATGCTGATGCCTCCCCAGAGGGAAGTTAATCATACCTGAGTCATTGGTATGAAGATCCTACCTTACAGGGTTCTCTAACATTCAGCTTGTAGACTGAGGTGTCAGGTGTGCCCTGGCAAGCTGCTGCAACTGATCTATTATTAACAGTTTGTTAGAAATGATATAGAGGGTGTAGAATATACAGTTTTGGTTACACCTACATAGCGATAATGTGGTTTGGGCTGCTCTAACTAGGACACAGGATCAGCTGTATAGTCTATTTACTAAATTAGTTGATATAAAAACTGCAATTAAACCTATAAAATTATTTCCAAAGCCCCAGACTGACAGAAGAGCAAAACATTTAGATAGCCTATTTTTCACTTGGCTGCTGAGCAACAAGGTCCTCCTGATGAAACAAATTTCTTCTCAATCTCTTTTTGTTCAATAGAGCTTCTACAAATGTTGTACATGAACTAAAACTGATACTGAGAGGATGATGATGAATATTCTTATGTTTCTCATGCTTATTTGAGTGGTGTTTGTGCCTTTAAGTAAACACATCTTCATAGTATTCACCCTATTACAACATTTTTAAAGTATACTTCTGATGTGATCCTAAGTATTACATTTGAAATCTGACAAGCAGGGTCAGTACAGAACAAGCACACTTTGCATTCCTTCTCTAAAGCTGGAGCTATTGAGAATAGAATCAATTCTCCACTATAAATTAAAATAAATTAGTATCTAAAATTATCCTGAAAATCCAGAACAGTACTTGGGACAGCATTACTTAACCAATCTAAGATAACATGGTGTTAGGGTCAGTCCAATAACCTTGGAGAAATATGTTGGATTGATTTTAGTCACTATTGAGGGAAGAAGAAATGAAGCTGTAACCTAGTGCCAGTGTAGAATATTTTCGTAGTTTGTAGAACATTTTCATAGTTTGTAGAACATACAAATGTGTAAAAAACTTTTCAGATAGTAGTTTTGAAACAGCTATGCTAAAAGAAGAGCTAGGGTTATAAAGAAGATAGTTTTGCTATTGCAATCATTTTTCAACAGAAAGCAGAAAGAGCAGCTGCAAGGAAAGAACTTAAAAGAAAAGCAGATTTATGTATAAATGTTATAATTTTGTAAAATTTCCGTGAGAGTCCTAAACTTTATCGGCAAAAATACTCTTTCATAAAGTTCATCTGTAAAGATTCCTATAGTTGTCTTAATTGAGCTTTTAATTAGTCTGCATATATTATTGAAAATGTTTCCACTTTGATTATGTGTAGAGAAGTGTCTCTTTGCCCATGTAGAGAGATCAAACTGGCATTTGCTTCTATCTCCTTCAGAGCATTCGGATAAGGATAATTGCATTAGTTCCTGTCTCAACGATGTTTCAGACTAAAACCCTAGGGCCAAAATACTGGGTCTTAATTGGCTGCACTACCTAGTCTATTCATGTAGACAAATTAAATTAATTACAATATTTTGAAAATGCTTCAATAACAAATTTTAATTACAAAACAAGGGAAAAGCCTCAGGAATTTCAGAGAAACCGAAATAAAAGCTGTCTTTGGAGAGTCAACTATGGTACTTCGTATAAAATTCTGCTTTTGAAAATCAGAGGGGAGGTGAAAATAGTTTTATTTTATTATTCTTGGATGATTTTGCCATTAGAAATGCCAGTTTCATGCTGGTTTGAACATCAGATTTTTACATTATGAGCACTGCAATGTGCTAATTTTTTCTACATCTCAACTAATTAGCCTATTCATAAGGCAAGTGTCTTATGGTTATAGTAGTCTGCACCTGCACACTTGACCACTCCTTTGGCATCATCATTCTAAAATATGCAAAATAAATACAATTCACAATGCTTTCTACTTCCATAAACTTAGGTTTTGCCAGACAAATGGTGTCGAAGGACATAGATTTTAAATAAAAATCTGGAAAAAGTATGTTTACAATTTTTCTTAGAAAACAATTCCTATGAGATATTTCTGAATATAATACCAGTTAAATACCAGCACCTATATAAATTAATGTCCAGTTTTTAATCTGAAAATTCTTGATCCTTTTAAAGGATCCTTTTAAAGGATCCTTGTTAATCAGTTTTTGTTAAACATATTAAATGCTTTATTTTCATTGTTAAAATTTAATTTAATTTATAAATGTAAGACAACTTGATCCTGGTTTCTCATGGAGGCAAAATTTATGTAATCATCCTGCATATATGTGAAATCTTGAGTCATTCTCTTAATAACATGTTAATCAATTGGTACATTTGATCCATATCGAGCTACCAGATAAAAGCCTTGCTGACAACAAAGCTTCTACAAGCTTTGTAAAAGAAGGTGGGTGAAAACACTCATATATCAGACAATTTACAAGGGAAATAAAATTTATATATTACCTAACATAAAAATCTAAAACTGCCAACTATAATTTCATTAGCATCAATGCCCATGAAACCCAAGACATATGCCCATTGGTAATATGTTTAATTTGTTCTTCATCTTAGGGAAATTCTTGCATGCACTTTGATATCTTAGAAATTAATACATGCATTAATTTGCAGTAATGCATACTCACAATATTGCTGTTAAGAAGATGACAGGTGACGATCAGTCCTGAAAGTTACATGTTTCTCTTACAAAGCAGACAAAAATCAGGCTACACAAAGGTGTTATGAGTCTGTTCTGTCCCGAAAAAGTTATAGTCTCTACTGGCTTGTAAGAAAATATTATGAAAATTTCTGAGGTACAAAGAAAGAAGGTTAAAAAAAAAATCACAGTAGAGCAAAAGGATTATGACATTTAGTTATTGAGGTAGTAGAAGTAAGTATTCTTGAAAAGAGTTACTGCCTTCACAGCACAAGTGATCTAAAGGTTAGCCAGCCACATCATCATCATCACTATCATCATTATGGCTAGGCTTTGTGAATGAAAATTTGGGAAGGGGTCTACCCACATGGGTGTGTCCTTTGAGCCTGTGCAGTGGAATTTTTAGGTGAGGCACAGCGTGCACAGAACTGGTCCCACCCTTTACTCCTAAGGTTCATCTGCCATGGCTGAGTGAGCTTGGACAGTGACAGTGAAGTCCTCAGGACTAGAACCTACAGCACTTGGTATTCCCAGGAGGTCTCCCATCCAAGTACTAACCAGGGCTGACCCTGCTTAGCTTCCAAGATCTGACAGGATTGGGTGTCCCCCAGAGAAGGACATATTTAGTGGTATGACAAGAGAAAAGTGAATGCTTGATCTTAAGTACAGAACTGTGTTTTCTTGAGCTAAGATCCCTTTAACAGACACAAGTATAATAAGGTCAGGTGGTGGACTTAAGTCTTTAAATAAGTTAACCAGGTAAGCAAGCCTGGAAAAAAAAAGTCCTGTTTTAAAGGAAAATAAAGTGCATAAGAAAGTTTTAGTATCACAGTTTTTGGGGTTTTTTTTTGGCTTTCTTACTGTACAGTAAGAAAGCATTGTACAGTTTCAGGCAATTTACCCTTGGTTAATTAAATTCATTATCAAGTGCATTATCTTCCCCTTCAGGTCAACCTGCTCACTAGTGATCAAGACCTAGTTTAGACTTCAGCAATGTTCTATCATAATCATTCTCACTATATTGAAAAGAATTCACAGACCTAGTTTAATATTTATTGCTTTTATATCCAGCATTAAGTGCAATGGATGACTCTTAGTAGTGTCTCCCAGAAATGTGTAACTAATCAGTTTTATAACCATTACAATATATTCCTAATAGCTTTAAGAGGTAGGCTTCTTATTCTACAGTTATCACAGAACCATCAGATATGTTTACTTGGAAGGGACCCATCAGGATCATTGATTCCAACTCCTGGCCCTGCACACAATACCCCAAGAATCACACCAGGTGCCTGAGAGTTTTGTCCAAACAACTCTTGAACTCAGATAGGCTTCGTTCTGTGACCACTTCCCTGTTCCAACCTTTTCCTGGTTCTTCAAGCCATTCCCTTGAATCCTATCACTGGTCACAAGAGTGAAGACATTGACAAGTGCCCCTCCTCTTCCTCTCACAAGGAAGATTAGACTGCAATGTCAGGTCTAACTTCAGTCTCGTCTTCTCCAGGTTGATCAAACCAAGTGTCCTCAGACACTCCTCATACAGCTTCCCTTCCAGATCTTTCACCATGCTCATGCCCCTCCTTTGAATGCTTTCTAATAGCTTTATGTCTTTTTCATATTTTGGTGCCTGAAATTACACATGATATACAAGATAAGGCCGCCCCAGTGTAGAGCAGAGCAGGATAATCACCCCCCTTGACCTGATGGTGATGCTGTGCCTGGTGCCCCTCAGGACATGGTTGGCCCTCCTAGCTGCCAGGGCATTGGTCAAATTCAACTTGCTATCGACAAGGACCCCCAGGTCCCTTTCTGTACCACTTCTTTCCAGCCTTTCATTCTCCAATCAGGCTTGCCCAGTCCCAGGTGTAGAATCCAGCACTTGTCCTTGTTAAACTTCATGTGGTCAGTAACTGCCCACCTCTCTAATTTGTGAAGGTAATTATTGTGGAGAGCTGAGATTAAGCTACTCTGCCATATAAAGAATTTGTATTTCAGTCAGGATATAATAATTGTTCAGTTTGGCAGAAATCTCAGGAGATAACCAATCCAAGTCCTCCAAAAATACGCATAAAACTCATCCCCAGAACTGATCACAACAATGAATGAGCAACAGTGAAACTCTTGGTACTATTTAAAACCTCTAGTTCCTTTTCTGACTATAGATCACATTAATTAATTTAAATTACTTAATTTTCATTTTGATCAAAGGAAGATGGACCTTCTGTCATTGTCATTCACTACAGTGAAAAGTACATGTTCTAGACTAAACTTCTGTGATGACCAGGGGATTTGGATGTGTATTTTAGCACTTGACAGATAGTGTCCATAGTATGACGATATATTTAAAATGTTGAGCCTAAGCCCTGTATCAGTCCTATACAGTCTTCTTTAAAAGATGTAAAACAGTTTGAAAGAAAAGGTTAAAATTACTTATTTTGTACATAACTGTTACAGGCATTGAAAGAAATTTAAATGGGCCTATATTTTAAATAAGAGCACAAAAACTGTAATTATGCTTGAGAAGAGATTCATCTCATCAACTTAGAATTGTTTTAGAAGTTAAACCTCTAGTTTAATGTAGTTATCTACATTCTCTGAAATAAATGAAGAAAAGGAAACATACTTTTCATTCTTTCTTCAGGCATATCTTAACAAGACAGTTACATTTCACTAATAAGGACTAAATCTTAAATTTTGGACAGTGAAAGCTACATGAGGTAAATTTCATTTATGTAGTCAAAGCAGACTATTGGCTATAAGGTAATCTTAGAATGAAACAAAGAAATTTAGGATCTAGGGATAAGTAAAAATTTCTCACTTGAGGAAAGTCGTCATATATTATTTTGAGTACAAAAACTGAGCCTTTTAAAAAGGAAAAGAAATTATAGAAAAAATTTGTGTATTTAAAGGATTGTATTTAAGAGATTTTTATACACTTGCAGATTACTCTTCTACTAGAGAAAATTGGATTTATAGAAGTATTTCAAAAAATAAATTAGGGGCTTTTACTGAGGTCTTAGAAAGAGCTTCAAATTATAATTGAAAGGAAATGTGGCAATAATTTAATCTAATATAAAAATATTTAACACAAAACATAAAAAAAATCCATTCAAAGATATTCATTACATGACAGTAACCAAGTTATACAAAATTAATGCAACACAACCAAATCCTAAAAGAATAACTGGAAAATTGATAACACTGGTACTGATTCCACAGATAAACTCTGCTCTTGAAATAATAAATAAACACTGCAGTCATTTGAGATTTTATCACTTCTCTCATGGTATTTGATTTAGGATTTTTTTATGCCCCTTAAATAGGCAGTATCTAAGATCCTTTGACCACCTGAAAATGTCAGAACTTATTTTGTGAGTGGTAGATTTCCATGTTCCTGCTTGCAAACAAAACTTTGAAATTAAGAACCTTGAAGATGAAAAACCAAAGGTAAATAAACGAAATCCAGTAGTCTTGTTAAATCCTCGTAATTTTAATCAAATTTTTGATATTCAGATGCTTTAGTCCTGATTCAAATGTATGTGTAACTGCAGCACTGAGCAGAATTTTTTTGAGTCTAATCTTTTCCAGCTTCTTATTGTGGAATCAGAAATTCTAAAGAAAGCCAATGGAATAACACAGAGAGGCCTTGGAGAATGGAGAAACATTTATAAATTTTAGTACCTGTTCCTGCTGAAGCATTTTAGTCCAGGATTCAGAGTTTTGGAATGGTTAGTCATGAATACCTTGAGGGAAGTAATGGAAGTTAAACTGCCGTTTCTTACATCCTGAATGCTCCACCAATTGAATGACTGAATAAAGTGACATGTTACCATCCTCACGGGTTTCACTATGCATGTTTATGCAGATCTCAGGCTAACATACTTATGTCTTGACTGATATAGGTTTTATAGGTCTTACTAAGATTTCCAAGCCAAAATAAAAAATAATAAAAAAATAAAAACAAAAACAAACCAACAAAAAACCCCAAAAAACCCAAAAACAACAAACCAAAAAAACCCAACCAAAAACCAGAGAACTGCAGCACAGATCTGAAGAATATTCTTAGATCCTAACTTTAACAACAGTTTCATCCAAACTTTTGAAATGAAAAAAAATTGTATTTGTTAGAGGTTACAGTGGTATGCTAATAGGAATATGTAAAATTTGGGCTTAGATTTAAATATAAAATTATTCAAAGGGCTTCAAAGCTGCTATTTGTTTGGGTTAAAAGGCATTCAAAAATGAACTACATCCTCTAAAATAAGTTACTTGTAAAGCTTACAACACCTTTTTTTATGCTGTAAGAACCATCAAGAAACTTTATGTTTCCTTGGGAACCAGTAGGTCCCTCTTCCTTCTCTCCCCACAACTCCTCAAGGTCAAGTGTATTTGAAAAGCCCTGTTTCTTTTACAAGGGTGGACCTTCTTGTAAGAGACCTTTACTTTTCTGTCCTGTCATTCTTGAACATCTAATTCAAAGGAGAAGAGAGAGATACTTCTCAGCTAGGAGGAGAGTCAGAGCCCCCAAAATTTGAACTCTGAACCCCAGGATGGATAGCAAGCAACTTATGAACAAGCATGCAGTAGAGGAGGGAAGAAACAATACAGTGGAAGAATAAAAGATTATCCAAAGTGAAGGAGAAAGGGAGAAAGATGCTGAAGAGTAAAAACAAGGCAGACACTCACACACACAACTCTGTGTAAAAAGCCAAAAGAAAAACCATGCAAAACTAGCATATATTAATGTGCTAATTAAGACAACGTTCTTTCTTGTAATCACATAAACTGAACATTCAGTGAAGACCAATACATAAATGGACTCAAAGTATATAAAGTGGAAAGTACAGCAAAGGGTTAATCAAAAATAAGGTTGCCTAGGAGCATGATTCCAGTGGTTTGTCCCTTTTGTTTTCTGTGCCTCTGAAAAACAAACAACTAGTAACCAATCAGAAAATAAGAACTGTACTCTATTTTTTTTTACTTATTTTTTATTTAATTATTTGTTTTGTGGCGGCCGGGG
>JAWWLZ010000082.1:81700863-81712612 GCA_035041345.1 Poliocrania exsul | reverse complement strand
GCTGTCACTGGAAATATATGTCCATTTCAAGGCATTTTTTGTTTTATCGCTTGGGGTTTTTGTTTGTTTTTGTTTTTGTCTTTTTTTCCCAACAGACCACACTAGCATTTTTTTCCTGGGATTTGGGAACCTTATGTTCTATCAGAGGAAACTTGAAAACCCACCTCTCCACAAAGCTGTTTGGAAACACCTCTATCAGTATCTCAATTTGAAAACATTTCACATTGTATAGAAACTTAAAACAAATATTTGAACAATTATTCTAACAATTATTCATTACTATTATCTATATTTGTGTCACTTTTTCACTTTTCCAATGGATATGATGCTTTTTTTTCCATATTCTCAGCATACTGTATCTATCTAAGTACCTGACTTGAGCTGTAACTTCCAGTAAGCAGTAGCACCTTAAAAGTTAAGTGATCTTAACTCTGCATTGCTACATTATTTTCCCTTTATGAACTGACTCTTTACTTAAGTTATGAAGAGAGAACAAGGAATATAATTATGAAGTCATGAAGGAGCCCTGGTGAGAGTTAATATAAAAGCCATATCAGCTGGAACTTTTGTTTAACGGTGATACCCAGGTAAAATACAAAAAAGTCACCCAAAACTTAATGCCCATATTTTATGAGATTTCAACAGTACAGTAAATTTATCTGTTATACTTCCCTGACTTTGCTCTCTTGCAGCACCAGTCAGAAAGGGCATTAAAAATAAAGAATCAAAACCAATTTTAACAGTAGTTTAAACCTGACTAGAGCCTAAGTAAAAAATGAATCATAATATTTTTGCAGTCCTGTTTTACTGCACATTGTTGTATACAGATTTATATACATGCATATGTACTTTCAGGTGCTTGAATATATACAAATATATTAAAAATGTACATTTAAAAAAAAATATACATATCTAAACAAAGATTTTGGTAACAAGTATGACTAGTTGGACTTTTCCAATCAGTAAACTGAGTGTGCTATCTTTAGATCCATTTAAATAATGATCTAGAATCCATCAAACATGTACACAGCAACTATAACTTTGCCTTCCTTTTCTCTATCATGAAGCTCTGACAATTGCTTCAGTACTATTTTAAGGAAGTTTCATGTTTTAGATGTGAGAAACAGGGAAATTTAAACAAGAAAAATTTTACTACATCTTAGATATGCAGCATAAAAATTACATAAGGACTGCAAGAAGTAGCTGTTGCTCCAAAATATCTCCAAAACAACATTACGGAGAAATAAGCAGGGATTTTTTCCTTTACTGTGTATACAGATGTCACATCAAAATAAAACCATACTGATGACTGAGTTCCAGCTATTTTACTTAAATATTTAAACACAGTTAATAGAGGAAAAAAAAGCAACTTAAGAAAAACAAGATTATTAGATTAAACTTCATCCATCTCAGGCCACATATTTTGTCTTTTCAGACAAATTCAACCCCCCATTTGGCACTGAACCACTCTCTCTTTTATAGTGATTTAAAGATTAATATTTATTTATATCATTAATGATAAATGTTGCACCAGAACTTTAAAATTCAGTCTTAGTAGTCATTATTATTGCTAAATGCATGTGCAATTTATGCTGAATGAAAATTACTCTGGATGTGTTGCATTTGTTTTTGTTTGTTTGTTGTTTGTTTTTATTTTTTTTCAGTAGGAGTTGAACAGAGAAAATTAAGTTTCTTCTTCATGCCATGTGAATAATTTTACTGAGTGAGCAGGGCTTCAACTAGATGAAGTGCCCTAGCATTTCTTGGCAAGCCCCAGAGTGCCAACCCCCTCAAACTTTCAGGAGCATGCCTATGGCAAGCCATCACTCCTTTAGAGCCTGTTGGCTAAGCAGCTAAAGGAGTACATCAGCATCTCCACAAGTCTCCCTACTGGTTGCAACAAGATCCCACATACAGTCTCATCCCCACCACTGTAAGTGTATCAAACTTTGCTCATTATACTGTAATTAGTATATAGCATAAAAATATCTGGGATTCTAATTATGTGCTCTGATGCGCTCCAATATATACATGTACCTAATTAGGATCCTAGAAATTTCCCTTCATTGCAAACCAGATAGTCTAAAGGAGATATTAAAAAAAGGAATTTGTGAAATTACATTTTCTAAATAAAGTTTTTGCACACTAGTTTCTCTCTAAAGCTAAAACACGCAGGAGGTAACCTACAGACATTCCTATAGCCATAAATTTGATTTACAAATTCTTAATTAAGAGTCAACATGATATATTCTGAGTATAATATTAGTTTCCTTCTCTCACTGATCAAACAATTCCAATAAATATATATGCTTCAATTAAATATGCAAATACTGTAATTCTGGGTGCTTTGTTTGGTGTTTTTATTACATTTTTATTCTACTAATTACAGACTACAGTGTGAGAATATTTCTGACATTTGAATAACCACTGAAAACCTAACACAGAATAATAAATTCACCTGCAGAGTAGATTACTACTTCTTGCTTGCTAAGCAAGTAATTTGCTATGTATATCCATATCTGCATATTTTACCAGATGTAGAAGAGTCCTTTTTCTTCCCAAAGACAAAAGAAGACTTTTGTCTTGTAGGTCATACCTTCATCACGTCGAATTTTCCTAGCCATCTTTCCCTCAAAGCAAGTTCATAGCTGTAATATGACCATCATCTTCACTACAATGTTCCCCAGAATGTAAAATATTTCCCAAACCATTTTTTTTTGTCCATGTTATGTGTCCTCATTATGCTTTATTCATAGCTGAATCTCTCCTTCTGCTGTAAGAGGTTTTATCTCATAGGGCAGAGTCAAAAGCCATATATCCATCTCTATAAATACATGTTTTTCTATCTTTTGTAATCAAATGACTACTTGAGTGATATGAAGATTAGTCTAGAGCTACTTTTAATTTGAACAGATCGAGAAGATTAATTGTATAGAGCCAGTATGGATGCTCAATATTTACTGTCTGCCCTGTACAAAATTATATTATGTGTCTAAGGAATTACAATACCATCTGCAGCACTGCTAAGACTCAAAAACTCCTTTGTTGGTTTGTTCATGTCCATAATAAAAGCAATGTAGAAGTCATGTTCATCTGTCCCACAGGACAGAAGAATACGCAGCTTGATTTCTTTTTTTAAATTTCATTTGCATTTCCATTTGTCATTACATACCAAGCACCAGCTCTGAGTACTCCTTTGTATTTATAATGCATTAAAATGAAAGCCTATATTCCATACATACAAACAAATTTCAGAAACATCCCCATCTTTCATATCCCTTTATATCTCACTCTAGCTCTCCTAGTTGTGCTATTTTGCCAGTGTATTATTACAGGATCTTTAGCAGTCACTATCAGAAACTAACCTCATATGTTAGAAACAGCTTCAATTGTTCAATTGTTCTCCTAAGGTACATTAATTAATATAAAAACAAAGTTGAATTGAGACAGAATATGGCGCAAAAGAATGTGCTTCAGTTAATTACTACCTGAAATCATTATGGTTATATTATTCTTTCATAAGGATGATACACTGAAATACATTAACTTCTTTGATACCATTTTACTTTCGTTCCTTACACCACAGACCTAGTCATGCTGATAGACAACTAGGAGATACATTGTCAGAAAAAACAGTCACAGTAGGATTTCTTCCATAGAAGGATATGCAAGATCAATATAGTCCATCCAGAGTATGCTTTCCTGTTGTCAAAATACTAAGTCATAACATTACCCTTACAGTATTGATGTTAAGTATTTTGTTACCCATTCATAGTGCTGAAAAATTGACTTACAGTTAAGTGAGATTCATATTATCAAGGACATTTTGAACAGTCCAAAAGCCTTCACTCTTCTAAATTATATACAGTCCATAAAACTGATTGAACAGATAGAGTTACAACTTTTCAATTTATGTTTTCAAAGATGCAAAACTATGGGCAAGTTTGTGGGTGACTTTGATGCTAGGAAACAAAAGAATGAGAAGGAAACTACCTCTCAGAAATACAAATAAAATGATAAAATACTGTACAGATACAATCCAAAACCTTGTATACCCTACATGGTGCTGCTACTCTAGAAATAAAAGTGGAGTCCTGGTCTTGAATTCTGATACTGTTCTGAAGGCTTTTAACTGAAAGGTGTGACATAAGCACTATTAAGCACTATCACTAAACTTTCAAAGAAAAGTGAAGGATGCAAGTCCATTTTTCTTTTGAATTTAAATTCAAGTGAAATGGTTAAAAACTGTAATTTTAAAACACAACCCAGGGATTTCCTGTGACATCAAGTCAAAGGAAGGGGTTTTAGGCCATATGCTCTCTCTGTCAACAATGAAGGACAATACTTTATGTTATAGGACGCTCTACTCTCAGCATCACCTACAGCAGGTACTTGTAAGTTAATATTATGATCAATGAAGGAAAATGAATACAAATTATATGACATATGGCTCTGGCAGGCATCTAGTTAGAATGCATCATTGATCACAAAACAACATGTAGTTAGCTAGAGAAAAATAATTCCAGTTTAGTATATTCCTATAACTCTACTTGTTTCTTGGTTCAAGGTCTCACAGCTTGTACAAGATTTACCAGACATACAATAGCAATTACCAAAGCCTAAGGAAAGAGTTAATTCAGATGTTCCCCATGGTAGATCTGCTGTAACAGTAGGAGTCCCTCTTGGTAGAAATAATTAGTATTGAAAGTATTTTCTTTGGTTGCAAGCATAGTAATTAATTTTGTGCCATAGTCAGTTTGCTACTGCCTCCTGGATGGTGCCTCCTTTGAGAATCCAAGCATGAAGCATCACAAGAAAATCAACCAGCATTGGCTTTTTTTAAAGGAAATCTTTGTGGCAGAGGAAAAAACTGGAAAAAGAGAATCTCTTTTGGCTCATCGCTGGGGAAACAACACAGGCTCTGCTCTGGTATCATAATAATCTGAGCTATCACAATAATCTCTGTAGAATTATAATCTTTGCCCTGGAAAGTTCTTATTCATTCTCTCTGACAGACTTTTACCAGAAATTTTTCTCTTGTCATTTAATGCATTCCACAGTGATACCATATTCTTTAGTTATATTATTAGCAAGCAGGGACTTTGTGCTGCTGTAAATATAGACAGCATTAAAACAGGTAATTTGTTGGGTGAACTCCTACATGCCTAACTATGGAAAGCTCTTAGTACTTCAGAGAATTGCTTCATATATCCCTGTTTTTATTACAAATTGGAATGCGTTTTTGGTCTACTACAGACTACATTAATAGTATCTTAGTGTATAGGTATGTTTTGGAAGACGTCACTTATGTTATAGACAAACTTAAAACCAGTTTCATTACATTAGATGAAAGGCCTATCAGATATAATATAAATTCTTTGATCATAGCAAATAGCAAAAGCTTGCAGAAGACATTAGGAACTGAGCAGGTAGGTAGCAATTCTTGTTCTCAACAGCATCCTAGGTTACACCTATTTGCAGTTCAAAGATTTCTTAAATCACAGGTCATATTCTTGTAATTAGAGGTCTGTCATGGATTTTCTTCAGGAAACTTCAGCTGCTTTTTGAAGGCTTGTAAACATGTAGCACTCACAATGTCCTGCAGGAAGAATTTCCTTGCCTTACCTACACAGAGAATAACCTATTTTATTTTGCTTGGTTTGAATTTTTCTCCTGCTAGTTTAATTTTCGGTTTCTATTATTGTGCTCAAATAAATGAGACACTGTCATGTTCATGTGAAGCCATTAAACATAATCTTTTTGACTATATTAGAAGTAGGACCACATCCACAGTATGTTCAAAAATATGTGCTTACTTGTAACATGGTTTGGACTCGTAAATAACCATGTAAATGAAAATCACTGCAAGAAACAAGTATATTGTTTGATGATAAATCAAGTCTTGATATCTTTGACACTATTAGAGACCTATATCATTTTTAGCCTATTTCAAACTTCACCTATCAAATCCTCTGTTTTCTCAACACTATTTTTACTTACTTGAACAATCTGATGGATTTGCTGTCCTTTCTTCTGATGATAGTGCTATCTACCGATGCCAGTATTGCTTTTGCTAATGGGATTAATATACATGAGGTTCTGTGCTTTGTCTTTGCACTATGAAACTACTGAAATAACTATCCATCACTGATAGATGTCTGATATGTCCTGTAAAGCTTGCTTTGGATATACCAATGCCTCAGTTATACTGCAGAGCCATAATGATACATAGCCTCTTTCAGGAACTATACAATATTAATTCCTGATTAACTGTGGACAGTTCTGTCTCTCTGCCTCAAAAATTCATTCTAATCAGTGATAAGAGTCCCCTGCCATCTGCTCACAAAGCTAGCCCCTTGCTGCCTCTGCTCCTCAGCTTCTTAGAAAGAGAAGCACAAAGTATAGTAGAAAACACAAGAGAGATCTTATTACCCTGCAAACATACCACGGGCCTCTTAATACAAGGAATAAATGACCAGCACATGTACTATACATATTCTGAAGAGCAGGAGAATGCAGTCACTGGGAGGAGGATGACCAGCTTCTTTCTGTTTTGTAGCAGCCAGGGACTCAAACAAACCAGACCCAGTAGTCCTGAGTTTCATTGTCTCAGAACACTGAGAAAAATACCATGCCTCTGAAAGACAATGTACTCCTTATGGTATGGAAAAGTGATTTTGTACTGTCACTGTCCAATGCAGAATGTGCCAAGGTATTTTCCTCTTCCTTATGCCTCATGCCATGAAGGAGGCAGTTTGAAAAGGAGAGAGGAACTCTGTGCACTCTATTTGCTTGTTCCTTCATATAGTGTCAGTAATTTGCTGCTACTTAGTTGCTACAAAATCTGTCTGATTAAAATGGTATTAAAAATTTCACTGAGAACTTTGTGTTCAGCTGTATTCAATTTCTGATATTTGACAAGATAGAAAATAATTACCTTCCCATTTCACAGTTTAGATCCTAGGTTTTCTTTATAAAATTCATTTCTTATGTGTTTATAACTTTGTTGAAATTTCCCATGCCTGGATTTTTTCTCTGCCTGAAATTCTTTTTAACACTTGAATTTTACAAGTTGGTTTCATTGAGAAGCCCTAACTGTCCAATTATTTGTAATAAAGAGATGATTTTGAATTCATTAGTCCAAAAATAGATAGTAGAAAGTAAAGCATAGTAGGATTTCAGTCACAGTTGAAATTCTGGATGTAGCCCTTGTGTTGGATTGTACCAACCAAATATTCTGTGAAGTTAAGGTCTCTGATCCTAACTCTCTGTCCTCTAAATAAGCTACTGATTCACTACTCTGTTTTGGTTTTTTCCTTGCCAGTGAGATACTTGTATTTAATATAGTATGCTTCTGGAAAGGTCAGGACTAATACTAGTGAAGCTACTTATCAATTATATACCAATATATACATCTTGAGAAAACTGCAGACTTGTGATGAGATCACCCTTCAGCCTACTCTTCTCCAAACAGAACAAGTCAGCTGACCCCAGTAAAATAGAAATACGTCTCTGAAAATGCCCCCACAGACTGGCAAATTGAAAATATATGTCTCAATTTACCTCTTTATCACTGAGACGTTTTGTTGAGTGGTAGATTTCAACAGTGAACACAGAGAAATCCCTTCCTCACAGCTGCATTCCTGATTAGACTCACAAAGTCAGGAAAAAAGAGGAAGATCATCCCACTGTCACTAAAAATTAGACACTGCAATGGAGATTAGAGAAATAGAATACTTTTTATACTATTCAAATACTAACAATATAGAATACAGTTTTATAATACAGATGGAAATGATACAGCATGAAGGTTAAGTCATCTTTGTGATGGGACTCTTACTAGAGCAATGTACTGGGAAAAGTGTACTAAATAAGTGCATACCAAGTGCAATAGGAATACATGCAATCATTTCTATGCACTATGAAACTATCTTATATTGTCAAAAATTATAGAAGGACAACTAGTCCAAGCTGAATAAGACATCTCCCATGAAATTTGAAACACCTTATCCATTTATAAACGCTTTTCCAATCTGAATTTAATTGTTAGTTTTCAAAACATAAATTTCTAAAAATTATTTGCAAAATCTTCTGGCTTTCCACCCTGAAAAATCAGTGTACATTTGCTTTAAGTATTTGCTATTCTTTTTTCCTTTGAATTTATCATGAACATCAGTGACACAAAGTTAATAAAGATTAATCAAAAATTATGCAATGAATTACTAGAGCTAATAACAAAAGGTGTCAACTAAAACACAATGTCATAGCACATGTATGTAATAAATGAAAGGGGGATACTGGGAGAGGTGAAATAAACCTGGGATGAGCAGTTCACAGAGACTCTATCTGGATTATTTGCACTAATTCTTCCAACATCCCCTTATATGAAATTGTGCACAATCCAAACCAATTTCTTTGGTTCTTCCTTCTGCCAAAAAGAAAGTTGCAATAAAATAAGACTCTGCCAGTTTGTCATCTATCTTAACATCTATCATGGATTTCTAAAAGGAAAGAGAATGGTGGAATAATTGCAAGCCTATAAGACAACCAGAGCTAAAACAACAGGCTAAATTCTATTTATGTCTCTGAGTACCCAGTTGAAAGTTTTGCTTTTTACTGATGTGGAAGTACATCTCTTCTTGTTGATTGGAGGAGAAAAAAATAAAGTAACCAAATTCTCTTAGTTATCTTTCAGATACTCTTTAAAACTGTATAATAAGAAAAGTAAAGCTCCCACATGTATACAGAAGGATTTTTATCAATTTCATGCCCAAATAGTTTGAGAGTTCTGTCTCTTGGTGGAAGTTTTGTGTGAGACACTTGCTTTGTCCACGCAAAATTATTTTCTTTCTTCTCAGATAAACATCATTTTGTGGTCAATATCTGCTTTCTACATCAATCCATCAACATTTAATTTTAGCTTTGGAGATGCCTCCAGTAATGCCTTCAAACTATGGGACTACAAAAATAAGTGCATTAGTATTTCCTTTGTTCAGTTCTTTGTTTGCATTTTTTGCAGTGCAAAGACAGATAAAAGCCTTAGCAGCATAAATATATTACATAAGTAATATCCTTCATTATTTTCTGATGTTATTGTTATAAGACATCATTTCTATATGGAGTATTTTGGGATGGCATCAACTACCAAACATTACAAACACAGGATAAGAGTTTAACAGATATATAGTGTAAGCTGCCTGGAATCAGGCCTGTTCCACCTGCCCACCTTTAATTTTCCCTCAGGATGCCAAAACAAGAGGTTTACAGTATTTTTTTTCAGAAATTTAAGGAGATTATTTATCATTATAAATCTATTGTGCAATTCCTTCATTGTAATTAAAGCCAGACATCATAAAACAAGACCCTACCATGGGCATTTGAAATTTGGAAAGAGATTACATGTTGGGTAGGGTGAGGACAGATGATAATAGGAACAAAACCCCAGAGCAGAAAAATCTGAATTGCAAAATCCTGAAATATTCAGGGTATACATTCAATTTTTATTGTATTTATACTTTTTTTTTTCATGTAACTGATATATTTTTTAATATTTTTGGGAAGACCTGTATGAACTTCTATTCCCCAAGTTCTCTATAAGGTCAGTAGGTGCTCATGTAGAACTTATAATCAACAAAACCAAATAATATCATTTAAGATAGAGACAATTTTTTAAAAAGCTTGAAACTTTAAATATTTCAGAAAATAGATGATTTCTACTTCTATCAATAGTTAGATATTTCAATGAGCTCACCTGTGTGGGCAAACTGTATTTTTGTAACTAGAGCCTAACTATACTATGCTGAAACATATTTTAAAATAATATTTGCCATTTTAGGGGGGGGTTATATTTTATTTTGTTAGTCTATTTCTGTCAAGGGAAACCCAACAGTTTACTGACACTGTTTTTTTCAGATGCATGACAGCACAAAGTACCACAGATGTCAGAATTGTGTCATTATGGAAACAAATTCTACATCTCCAGTGGAAACACCCCTCATGTATTTTTTGCTTGAAACTACTGCCTGCTGTCTGCTCCAGCTCGCCCTGAATAATCCCTTAAATTTCCACTTTGTCTGAGGTAGCTTTATGTCTTCACAAATCAGTTTGCTGAGATTCAATACATTTTACCCTGGGCACATTTATCTTATAACAATGACTTCCTGTTGTGAGGCAGAACTAAAGGGAACCATTTGTCTGTGTGCAGTTAAGACCTTGAACACAGACTTCACTGTTGTCATAGCCCTTACTTGTTTGTGAGGAAAGCCCCTGTTTCACAGTTACTTTCCTTTTTATAGTGTAATTTGGAAAAAAAAATGTTGGTGAGTTCTTTCTTAATTTAATGTACTTATTAAATTCTACCATCAGCTGCTAAATAATTTGTAGAGGTGCATTATCTTTTTGTGAATGTGCCCTAAGAGAGAGACAAAGGTAGAAAGGCTGTTTGTTAATTTTATGACAAATGAAAACAAACATTGTCTTCTGGAAAGCAATTAAAATAGATCATCTCTCTTGGGTAAAGATTAATTAATGGAGAAGTACAAGTAGCATTTTTATTTAACCTCAGGAAAAAAAAAATCATTAGTTAATATAATACCCTCAATTCAATGCCATTCAATTGAATGTTTAATCACACAAGTTCAGCATAATGCAATAAAAAGTCTGGCTTTACCTCCAATGTTCAGATCCTCCTCCATGGTTGACTTTCAAAAATCCGCAAGCATCGCTATGCCAACAGTTTTGATTTAGACCCCTCTCTATTTCAGCATTTCATTCAAAACTGCAGTCCTTCACTTCTGATTCAGGAACTTGTATATGTCACTGATTCAGTCTTGACACCTGGCATATGGATAGGGATATAAAAGTATTTCTCTGCCTCATTCCTCTGTAAATATTTTTGTGTTTGATATTACACATTAAATAAGACATACTGGGATGACTGAAACTTCAAATATTCAGGAACAAGAAATAATGACAATGTACTTTGTACAACAGTATGGTGACTAGAGCACTCAATGGCAAAGGAGGAGGTCCAAGCTTCTTTTCCTGGGTTTAAGGGTTATTACATACAATGTGTTTGTCCCCCTAAGACACTGCCTCTCCAAAGGGTCCACCAAACCCCCTGCACTTCTGAACTTGTTCATTCTGAATCAATGCTGTTTACAAACAGAGAGGGGCTGGTGGGAGATGTAGTGGTTGGAGACCACCTGGGGTATAGCGACCATGAAATAATAAAATTTTCAATACTCAGAGATGCAAGGAGAGCCATCATTGAAACCTCTACACTGGACTTCCGGAGGGCAGATTTTGGCCTATTCAAAAGACTAATTCAGAGCATACTCTGGGAGACAACCCTTAAAAACAGGGTCCAGGAGAGATGGCCATGTTTCAAGCAGGACATTTTGAGTGCACAGGAACAGGCTATACCAGTGTGCCGAAACACTAGCTGGAAGGGAAAACAGCGGGCTTGGTTAAATAGGGGATTCTGAAGGAAATTAGGGATAAAAAGAAAGTTTACAGACTGTGGAAAAAAGGGCTGGCTACTTATGAAGAATTTATGAAAATAGCTAGGTCATGCAGAAAAAAAATCAGGGGAAAAAAAGTGCAATTTGAAGTTAATTTGGCCAATTCTCTTAGGGATAACAAAAAGTCCTTCTATAAATACATTAATAAGAAAAGGAAAACCTCCATTCTCTGTTGGACTTGGAAGGAAATATAGTTAAGGAAGATGAGGAGAAGGCTGAGGTACTTA
>JAWWLZ010000082.1:81688876-81700763 GCA_035041345.1 Poliocrania exsul | reverse complement strand
ATTCAAAAACCTGATGGTTTAAATAAATAGAATAAGTTAGACAGGAAAATGTATGTGTATGTTAAACAAATTGCTACATCTGATAGCCCAAAAAGAAATTAAATGAGGCTTATATAAGATGCATATCAAGAGAGAAATAGTTTTGGACCACAATTTGCAAGCACAGGCACTCTACCTTATGAGAATATAAGGATGACTTTTTGGTTCATCCTGTTTATTTGAAAAAGTTAGTGTTCAACATTCTAAATTCAGATGCAACAAAAGAAAATCTCCTTCAGAGGGCGTACCAACAAGTATCACAGATGGCAAATACTGACAGCAAAACGCTAAACTCCTTAGAATCAGTCAAGCTTTTAGTTCAGGAGTTGGACTTTATGAGTCATGTGGATTCCTTCCATCTCAGGATATTCGAATATTCTACTAAAAATCACTTTTAATAAAGCAAAAATAATATTCTATTTTGCTTTTAGATGCAGAGTACCTTAAGAAAGTTTATACATATTCTTAAATTAAAAGATGCCAAAATTGGCAAATTTATGAAAAATATTGTTCAGTATTATTAATGATTATTATCCAAATAACCTTGATGTGACACTTAAATCTCATTATTTTGCTTGAGTAGACAGCTATGGTACTGCTTTTGTTCTACTGCTGTAACAATGCTTATATTATTTACAAAGATCTTTGCTTTTCAGGTAAATATTGCCTACATATGTGTGAAAAGTATTGCATTACAGTGCAATATCTCATTAGAAAGCTAAGCTAGATCAGAGCAACTCTATTACTTTGTATTCTTTTAATAAACTTTTTTTGCTCCTCATATTCTATTTCCAGGAAGCCCAAATATAATGAGGGTGGCAAGAAGGCTTATTATTCTCAACATCTTAGTAATTAATTATCATAACATTGTTAGTGATGATTTGGAATCCATGTAATTATTTTGAATCAGTAATGTAATTAGTGTCAATATGATTTTTGGCATGTGAACTCCAGGATAGAAAAATCTTATCAGTTTTATTCTTTTATAGCTTAATGTCCTCCTCCTTGCATTTCTTTACACTTTTTTTTTTATTTACTTGATTTGACCTCAAAAAAAAAATCAAACAAGATCCATATAGACAGCTGATCTTGCTAATATGGGAATATTCCTGTGACACCAATGATTTCATTAATGATCCATATAAATGACCCCACTCACAAACTCTTGCAAACAAGCTTTTTTTATCTGTAATATTTTTAAATAAAAATTTTCAAAACAACACTTTTTTTTTAAATTTTAATCTTAAGCAAATAATAGATTATATTTCCCAATCACATTATCATGATAAATAAAGAAGGAGGCTGTTATCTCCCCCTTGGTTACCAGTCTGGATAATTTCACAGAATTTCACAGAATGGCTAAGGCTGGATGGGGTGACTTGAGGTCCTCTAGATCAACTCCCCTGCTCGAGCATTGTCCACTAGAGCATGTTACTCAAGATTGTGTCACAAGTAAAAAGGAGACAAATGCTACACTAGCCAAATCAGAAAGCAATGAATCAATTATCTAAATTTCTGCAGTACTAAGTTATTATTTTACTGCGTTCATGAAAAATACTTGTGGAAAAGTCTCAGTAGATGTCTTGATGTGATATCATGCCCTTACTGCGCATATAAATTCCTGTGAGCAGCAAATCTCCTGAGAAATAGCCCAGGATTGCTCATGGGGTGCCTTTTTCCTTCCTGCACTGGCCCAAAGAATGAAGATATACATGAGGGATTGTGAAGGTCAATAAAAGCTACAACGATTCCAGCTATGGCGACGAAACTGGAATCCTTTATTGAACACTTGATCACAATTTAAGGTTTCAGGGAGACGTACGCTAATAGGGAGGAAGGGTTATGTTTATTTCAGGAATTTATGGAGGGAAGATAGCAAGGGATTACAACATGTCTGATAACATTAATTCTAGAGTCTTTTCTTATCTCAAGGCAGGTGACAGCTTATCTTTAAGTTAAGCATTACCAGGCCTCCTCTGTTCTTGGTGATGGAATTTCTCTCAGCCCGTGTTGACCAAGGCTTGCTGTTTAAGATTTCTAGCTCTTTTTGCTGTAAGCTGGATTTCAGATTCCAACAGGGTGCCTTTTTCCTTCCTGCACTGGCCCAAGGAATGAAGGTATACATGAGGAAAAATCCCACTGTTAATCATATGGGAACATCATGTCTCAATAATTTGGATATAACTGGGCTACAGTATTGGTTTTCTGTGCATATGTAGCCTGTGTAAGCACTTGAGAGATAGAAACAGACAAAAGGGCCCAATGACGTGATTTTTGGTTTGCCCAACTGGCCTGGTCCCAAATAACTTCCATGCAAGGTGCAGGAGCTCAGCTAAATCCACTACATCCTGTCAATGGACTTTCCCAGTGGCCATTTTGCGTGAGACTGGTCTCTTTTGGGGAAAAAAGAGAGTTTAATACTATGGATGCTACTGCTGCGTGACAGGTGGACTTAGTGTCAGAAAACAAGCACTTCAGTTAAAGCACCATTATGCTTGACAAGAAATCTTAACTTCTTTTCGTAATTAATTTAGTCTCAGGTTCTTCTGAATGCTTAGACAGCAAAGACATTCTTGTTCTCTGTCCTGCTCTAATTTTAATAGCCTGTATTATATCCTCTTATTTTCTCTCCTCCAAAGACAACAAAGCTTTCAAAGGCTCCTTTTTACTTATTGCTATAATGTAAATTAGAAAGTGTCAGTATCATTTCTTCTTGATATGTTGTGAATACCAAAGACTGAAAGATATCTTGGTTATGTGACACTGTTTGCCAGGCATATATGAATAAGATTTTCCCTTTATAACATAATCCATTTGACTTCTTTCTCCCTCTAAATCAATGGAGGACAAATCATTTGAAAGATGTGTAGGCCAAATATCTTCCTTTAATGACATCATGACTCACTGCAGCTAGAACCATTGTGTCCACAGGGTGAAACTACTAAAAGTTTTCTTCTTCAAGGGAGCTGAGGAGGGTTGGCTTTTTTAATTTATTTGTTTGTTCGTTTGTTTGTTTATTTATTTAAATAGCTATTTCTTTACCTGGTAAAAAATAATTTGCTTAGATTTACTTTTGTATTTGTTAGTGTTTCTTTTCAGTAGTTAATTCATCAGTAATCTTTTAAATACGTACATGACCTCGACACTTATGGTTAAAACAGAAAGAAAAAAAATATTTCTCTAGTTGGTCTACATCGAGTTGTAAGACATGCTTTTATTTTTTTCTTCATTATAGGAGAAAACTCTTTCAAAACATTATTGTAAGCATTATATATTGTAACCAATATAAGGTGACAGGAAAGGGAATAGAAGAAGAGACAAGACATGAAGGGGAAGGAAGTTTGAGATTAAGCATTGGCTGAGTACATCCTCTGGTCTACCCAAATAATTGTTCATTACTAAGTTTTGCTTGTACTTTTATATTGATGTAAGACCATAAATGTTGCATAAGCTCCCCAGCTCTTTTAGAGGTGGTTTTCAGATCTTCACAATTTTTCTGCACTAGCTTCTATTATTTATATAGTGTTATTGATACTTCATTTGTTCTCTCCCTAATACAATACTGATTTCCTTTGGCTAAGTTCTTCATGGCATATTACACCTCAATATGTGGTTAATGTAACACTCAGAACAGCAATCTGGCATTTTTACTGTCTCTAAAATAAAAGTATATAGTCCATAGCAAAAAAAAAATAATAAAAGCCAGTAAAACAAATTATATTTAGACACAAACAAAGAGAATTATTGGATGAGAACATACATAAAGGGCAAGATGAACTGAGAAAAAGCCCTTCAACAACTTGAACAGGGAGGAGAAATAAAGACACCTCTTTCAATCATGGGAAATTGCCCAAATCCAGTCCAATTTATCTGATTTTCACTGTAGGATTTTGTTACTAACATTTTCCAGGATTTAAGATAATACAGAGCTTAGCCTTAACAAAAAGGATGCTACTACTGCTTTCTGTGCAAGAAGTGTAAAATAATCCCCTAACTACTTTTGTCTAAAGATTGAATGACACCTTCAACCACAGTATCAGCAGTGTAAAACTGAATAAACAGCTATTACACACTATTGCTCCAGTAATGCATGCATTATTGCCCCTAAGGGTGTATTTATGGGGATAGGCCAAACAATTCCAGAGGAGCTATAACTGCCTTTTAAATCAATGATGCATGCACTAAAGAGTCCCTAAGCACTCATTGACAGTGTCATGCCAAAGAGCTCCCTTGACACCTGCACTGAGGGAGATCTTCCATTTCCAATGGTAGATAGGGAACCTGGCTACAGCAACCTGGCTACAGCACTGCCTCTGTTAAGCTGCAGTCACACTCATTATCAGTATAAGTAATTAATGAAAAATTCTAGAGAAAATGTAGATTCTGAAAAACTTACTTAATTCTAACATTTAGTATCTGCTTTATAATATGATTGAAGGGAGTAAAAACACTAACACAAAAATTCTGCGATTTTTGAAGTAAGCAACATTTTAAGGAAAAGATCCTCATAAGTAAACCAGTACTAATTTATATTTAATCTATCTTTCAAAACAGGTAGAACAATATAATCTTGACTTCTTGGAGCTTATTAAAGTTTTGTCCTTTCGCCCTCCTCTGAACTAGCTTAAATGAGTTAAAACACATGGATATACACAAAATTTTTCCCCCAGATGAAAAAGGCAGAAGAAATTAGATAAATTCATGTCTTCTAATGAAATAAATCTATCTTATTTAATAAGATGTGAAAATTGTTGAAAAGCACACATATTTGCACATAAACATAAACAAAAATCCAGGAATGTTATATATAAAACTACATATATACATTTCTAAGCTAAGCATGCATATTTCAATATTAGCAATGTAACTTTCAACTCTACTTGTACATCCTAGTAGCAAAAGTTGTCAATCCTGTCCTTCAGGAGTTATTCAGGCTCTAATATAGGAATATTGTACAGCTATAGCTGTGACTAGAGTGGGAGACAACTGTAGTTATCCATTTTGCTTACATTTTGTATTAAATAAATGTCTTTACTTTGGGACAGTCTGTAGTCCTGCATGTCAGACAGGTGCCTTGTCCAGAGCAGGGGACTGACACCTCACTGAAAGGTTGTCACTGAGCAATCACTGAGGTCCTATTGACTTTGATTGTCCTGAAAGCTGCTGATAACCCTAGGGAAGAGAGTTTGGCTTGTACATGGGACAGGCATGACAAGGGCATTAGGAATGTACCTGTTACGAACACAACATACTGGAGACACAAAATTACACTGTTAAATGTAGGCATCTGCTCTGTCATGTTACTCACAAACTTGGGCATCTCAGGTCTTCGTTATTTTGAAAGGTCAGTTAATTTTTGAAAAGTTACAAATGTAAGTAAAATATTTGGTTGAGCTTTTTTTAAACCAGGAGTACCCAATGCCCACATATAACTCCCAAGTGTGCCATACTGGTTCAGTCACCTGTGACAGCTAAATACTACTTTCTTTACTAAACCAGTCATATATAATGCCAAATGTGAAAGTATGTCCTGGTGTCGTCTGGCTAAAAATAGGTGAATCAATTCCACTTATATCTCCTTGGTGAGGTAGTACCTGGAATTTGCCATCAGTTGTGCTGTATCAGGCTGCAACCATGTTATGTTTTCTTCAACACAGAAGTCATGAGTTTTGTGCTATCAGCTTTTCAAGAATCAGCACCCTAACAAAAATACCATATTAGCCAGATATTATCTGTTGGTAACACAGTGGCCATGGTTTTGATTTAGATCCAGGGAACCAACAATGTTATACTGAGATTCTATGCCAAATTACACTAAATGAAGTTTTGTCTCATCATGCTTTCAAAGGGACACTGAGTTTGAATTAGTAATGTCCTACTAAATTGAAAGGATACAAATATGTTGTAAATATTTAAGAAATATCAGAGGTGTAAAATAAAATGGCATAATTGAGTCCTTACCGCCCAAAGCTTCCATAGAGCTCCACTGAGGCTGTTTACCTCTTACACCTCTGTCAGTGATGGGGAGGGGTACCAACTATAGGACATGGCTGAGCCCATCAGCCAAGCTGGTGGTACCTCTGAGAAAGCATATTTAAGAAAGGACAAAAAATGTCAGAAGGAAGGAACAACAACATAGCAACACAGAGGGACTGTTATGAAATGATCACAATTCTGAAGGAGGTTGTGTTGCAAACACAGGATCCTGGAATGATGGAATTGAGTTGAGCCTGGAAAATTTAAGAGTGTAGGGAAGGTGGAGTTTATTTTTGTTACTTGTTACCTGAGTCTATTTTAATTGGAAATAAATTAAATCAATATTTTTCAAATTAAGCCTGTTTTCACCATGATGGTACCTGTCAAGCAATGTCCATGCCTTTATCTCAACCTACAAGCTTTTGTCATCCCATTTTCTCTCCTTGTCCTCATGAGGAGATGGAATGAATGCTGGGTGGGCAGCCGGCAGCCAGCCAAAGTTAACCCAGAACAGCATCACATATGAAAAACCTGCCTTTCAGCCTCATTCTTGTAGGCTGTTAGCTACTTGAAACATATGTCTGCCTTTGCTTTTTTATGATATTTGTTTCAAAGTCTTGGCTACACTGGCATGTGAAAACACCTCATTAGTCTCTCAGGGAGAGAAGGACTTTTGATTTTAAACTGGTAACAGTATCATTTTTGTGATATCATCAATAAATCAAGTGCATTATTTTGGATTTGTTATTGTTGTTGTTGTTGTTGCTGTTGCTGTTTGTAACTGCAGTTTTTGTATTGGCCATTCTGCCAAAGCAATAAGATATTGGTTTCAGATGGAACACAAAGTCTTATTTTCTCAGACTCTAACCTGAACAAATTTATCATTTAGTGATATTTGCAATCCAAACTACTGTTTAGGATCTCCATAGAGTCCACAACAGATTGCTGGAATCCCAAACAAACATCTGCATCCTAGAAAATAAAGTGTCAAAGAGCATAGTGGCCTCTTGAAAAGAATTGGTATCCAAATCTGAACTTTGTACAGCCTAAATTCTAAGGTACAACACTTCTCTCCTAGGAGAATCTTTGAACCAGTTCAGTTCTTTACCACAAAATGCACTGCTGGAAAAGATTTTATCAAAAAAAACGAAACAAAAAAACAAACAAACAAACAAAAAAAAAAAAAAACAACAAAAAACCTCACCACCAACAAAACAAAACAAAACAAACAAACAAACAAAAAACAACCAAAAAACAACCAAAAACCCCCACAAACAAAAAACAAACCAAAACAAAAAAACAAACAAAATCAACTAGAATCTGTTAAAACCTTGCAATTTAAAGTAAAGATAATATGTTTAAACATCTTCAAGAGACTGGATATGATTTTTTTGAGTAGTCTAAGTCAGTTTTACAGAAGGTACTCTGGCTTGTAGAAGCACATAAATATTATTTGCAACAGGGACTGAAACTAGACTACCTGCCTCCAAGGTGAATATCCTTATCAGTGGACTGCTGGAGTAAACTCTCTGCTCTTCCACCTTCCTAGCAAATATTTATCCTGCAAATTCAGAAGTTTTAGAGAGGAATCAGATTTCAGCAACCAATTAAAGGTCTATTTGCTTGTTTACATATTAGTATAGCTTAAAATGTTATTCTACTGAAAGGGCATCATTTCTTCACAGCACAGAATTTCCCTATACGAAATCTAATTGTTCAAGTTATATATGAAAATTCTATTCATTACAGTCCTGCTAAGTCAATATTTTTTATGCCTTGCATTTTTCAGACCATGTCTAGCGATACTTGAAATAATGTATGCTTATTACTGTAGTAGGACTAGTAGGAGAGGGTGGGTTAAAATCCAGTCAATCAAGTCAAGAATGTTAACATCCCAGATTAATATTTATTCTTTGTTTGTGACAAATAAAATGTAGAGTTAGACTTCTTACCTGCAGGGGAAATCTAAAAGACTAAACCAAAGTTGCTAACCTAGAAGATATCTGTCTTCAGGATCCTAATGTTGCTAGATTTGAGATATACACCAAGGCATTGCACAATGTTAGGCTACTACATGCATACTTGCAAAAGGAAAATTCATAGTTATATAGTGTTTTTAGAAAGAAAAAAGACAAAGAGTTTAGGTTTCAAAAGTTAACCACACACAAACCTTCTCTGAAGGTCTTCAAAGGCTTTTACCTCTGGCTTACCTGTGACTAGGTCAGGAACATGTATATAAAAAGAGTTGCTTCAGTAAGGACCAAAATGTGAGTAAAAATTAAACTTAGACCACTTGATAAATAACCTTTCATTATTTACTTGCTCTATGCTTGTATTTCAGAACACAAAAATGCCTCTTAATGAAATTTGTTTATATTTTTTTTTCCAATTTTTTCTTTTTGAGTTTCTCCTGTAAAAGTTAAGAAAGCCTTGGGGATTTTCTTTTATCTTTTGCCACCTTGACTTGAGGATGAACTTCATTTTAAATTCCCTTTCCGTTTTCTCATTTTTGATAGTGATTTTCTCTCTCAGGACTAGGCCTCAGGAAGACTGCAATGCTGATTTCCTCAAAGTCTGAGAAGAGTGATGTTGTTGAAATACAATACTAGCTAACCTTTTAAAGAACATAAAGTGTTAATAAAAAAAATCTTTACAGCCACCTTTCATTCACATCATCATTAGGAAAAATAAATTAAATTTAGCTTCTTCACAGTTTGATGTTTTACTAGAAATCATCTCATTTACTCCTTTTGAAACCAGGCTCTACTGTCCTCAACTTTGGACTGGGGGACAGTCCATTAAACTGAGAAACTAAGAAGAAGGAGGAGGGGAAGCACTCTACAAAGGAACAAAAAGTCCTTTCTTAAGGTATATAGCCAGTCTCCAAGACCTAAACATTATTCATGTCATTCGCGTCCTGGTCAAGGCCCTACCCAAATATCCAGTCCAGTTTTTCATAATCACCAGGTGAGTTCAAAACTGGAATGAAATAAGTAATTAATGTATCACACCCTTAGAGAGAAATGCAGCAGTGTAACAAAGGCAAGCTGTCAAGCTTCAGCTGTGAATGCCCATGGTTTTGTGAAGGAAAAGACACTATTATCCTGACATAATAGTTATTTTTTAAAGTTATCAGACTGAAACATTCTGGAATCATAGAATTAAGCTACATCAGATGCTCCTCATGTGACTTACTCTCCAGAACCCTCACCAGTTTAGTTGCCCCTCTCTTGACATGCTCCAGCAACTCAATGTTTTTCTTGGAATGGCCCAAAACTGAACACAGGATTCCAGGTGTGGCTTTACCAGTGCTGATTACAGAGGGGCAGTCACTTCTGTGGTCCCACTGGCCACACTAGTTTTGATATGTCAGAATACCATTGGCCTTCTTGGTCATCTGGGCACACTGCTGGCTCATGTTTAATTCACTTTTCTCCCTGCTTGTAGCATTGCATGACGTTGCTGTGGTTAAAACACTTTACCTTGTTGAACCTCCCACTGTTGACCTTAGTCTATCCATCCAGCCTGTCCAGATCCCTCTGCAACGCCTTTTTAAACTCCAGCAGATCAACATTGCTGCCCAACTTAGTGTTGACCAACTGTGAACTTACTAAGGGTGCACTTGATCCCCTCATCCAGATCATTGATAAAGATATAAAACAGGACTGAGACCAACAATGAGCCCTGAGGAGCACTGGCCACCATCTCAATCTGACTCATTTACCACCACTCTCTGGGCTTGGCCATCCAGACAGTTTTAAGCCACAGAACAGTGAACTTGCCCAAGCCATGGCCTGCCACCTTCTCCAGAAGAATCTTTTTCCAGGCAGGAAGAAGATTCTAAAATGATTGCTTCGAATCTACTATTATCTGGCAATTACCAAGAATTGCTACACAATATTATGGTTAAAAAAAACTTCAAACCAACAAAACAAACAAAAGACACTACCAAAAAACTGTCTTAGCCAAAACAGTTTTAAAGATTTTTGTTTCTATTTTGTCTTTGTAATGTAGGATTGCTTAAGACCATAGAATAAGCTGAGTACTACATAGAATATTCAGAAAATATTTACGATTATAGTTAAACTTTTAGTATCAAGCAATCCTCATAGAAATTGCTAATACATGTACTTCAGCTGCATCTGAACAGCTCAAGCAGTAAAGAAAGAAACATTTTCCTTGCTTATCTCATTATACCAGAAGAGGGGTATAGCTGCTAAATTTTGAGACCAAATTTAAAGTAACAGTCATTGAATCAGTAGATGTGTATTTTGTAAAAGTAATTTTGATTTGAAATAGCACTTCTTCACATTTTTGTCAAGTAAACAGTTCTTCCTAGGAGCAAATCATTCAGGTTTGTCACCAATTCCATCCACCCTTTCCATTCACTCTTCAGCTCTTTATTAAAGTGGATATTCAATTTGTATTATTTCCTCAGCTTCTCACTTAGGAACTTGTAGGGAGCTTGTGACAGTGTGGCATAACTGGTGATCTCAGTAGTGAATGACTTCACTAATGAATTAACCAAAATGCTACAGGGCAACTTTTCATGGTTACAGTTTGATGTTTTAGAAGTAACCGCTGAAAGTTACCAAGTACCTAGTACCTCAACTTTGAAAAAGAGACTGAATCAAATATTCTCAACAGAAAGATTTAGTTAGTTAAACAAACTCAAACCCTGCAAAATAGAAGGAGGTATTAAAATATCAGAGTCATTCTGCAATAAGTGCACTGGTTTGGGTGATGCAGTTTTTTTCTTATTGTCAAATTAACTTAGTGAATAAACAAACTCAGGTCACTGAATTTAATACTCATGTTTTTACATGTGTAGATTAGGCTAAATTATTTTGATAGAAGGAGGGAGAGAGAGTGGGAACAAATTGACATTTACTTTTTAAAAATGTTTTATACTGTTTGTCTCATATGTGAAGTTTTCAGAAGTAATTCTGTCAGTGGTAGACATTTTCTAGGTATTTAAAAATAGAAAGCTTAAGACTTATTAATGGAAAAAGTATATATATTTTTGGCAACCTAACTTTCAGTGATTTAAAAGTATAATCTTCAAAATTGGTTCAGTCACTGCTGCAAACGTGATGGAAAGAAGGGATTAATTAATTTGAAATCAATTACTTCCTTTATGTTTCCCCATGGCAAGATTTAGTTTGTTACTTTTCAGCAACAGGGATATAACACGTACTGTGGTACTTGAGTAAAACAACTGATAAATCAGTTTGGGAGGGTACTCGATACCAAAAATCATTCAACTTGATATCCAGTAGCCCTCCACCTTATCCAATATTAGTTTTCTTTTGCATTTAAGAAAATTACAGATTATAAAGTTTAAGAATGAACTGGATAAACAATATAACAGGGAAAATTAGCCAAACTAAGGATAAAGGGATCAGTATAAGGAGCAGCTCATCAGCAAGTTCACAATAAAAATATTTTGGCTTTCAGAAGTCTAGATGCCGACATTGTGCTGTCCTTTCCCTTAGCCAAAGTGACAGGTGCCACAGCCAGTCAGGGGCTCCAGGGGGTGTGATGTGGGCAGGTCTCCGGGCAGACTTTATTGACCTACAGGTGCTCCTTGTGCAGCCGTTATGCCATGTGGCTGCAAACCTGGTTGTCATCCTGGCTAGACATGTGGGCTGTGCTGGGGGCCTGGTCCCCTATCCCGACACACAGACACACAGACACACAGACAGACACACAGACAGACACACAGACAGACACACAGACACACAGACACAGACACACAGACACACAGACACAGACACAGACACAGACACACACACACACACACACACACACATACACTACTCTAGGGCAGTTACATTACTCAGAAATACTTATGTCACTCTAGAAATACACA
>JAWWLZ010000082.1:81647361-81677206 GCA_035041345.1 Poliocrania exsul | reverse complement strand
GCCCTTTGGGTTTGGAGAGAATGGGAACCTTCAACTCTGAGCAGAGCCCCTTGAGTTTGGAGGGAAGGGGAACCCTCAGCTCTGAGAAGAGACCCTCGGGTTTGGAAGGAAGGGGAACCCTCCAGAGACCCTCGGGTTTGGAGGGAAGGGGAACCCTCCAGAGACCCCTGAGTTTGGAGGGAAGGGGGACTCTCAGCCCCCTGCCTCTGGGGGGCAGGGGAACTACCAAGGCCCACACAGTTAGTCCACGAAATTCAGCTGAACTTTCAATCCCTCATTTGCTGTTTGCTGCCCCTCACTTTGCTGCCACACACCACGAGGTCCATGCACATGTGGAACACCAGCAGCTCCACCCAGTGCTCTCACATCCCCTGGACACTGATCCCCCCATCAATGTATTGTCAAACACTGACCTGCTATAAAGAGACCAACCCCTGATTAGCCTTTTATACAACTGAATTACTACTGGAATCTGTCTCAGATCAAAATTTAGAAATGACCTTAAGTTACACTCTTCTCTTTCATCTTTCCAGGTGTTTCATAGCAGGATCCAGTCACAGGCTTCAGGTTTTGCTCCTCTTCAACCTTCCCAATTCTGCACTTTTACCTCATTCTATCACCCTCATTATATCACTAAATAAATGAAGGATAGTCACTAAAGGATAGTGACTAAATAACGACAGATTTAAGGATTCAAATTCAAATATTTCACACCAACAAACTCTAAGAGAATCTCTGAGTTGAGTTCATAGAGGCCTTACAGCCTTGCTGGCCTTCCCACATGAAACCATTAAATGTTCCAGTCCTACCAAGGAACAATATCTTGGAATTTCCCCCACTTACAGCACTGAAACATCATATTTTCCTCTTAGGACTAGCGTTAAAATTAATTAATGTCTGAAAGATCTTTGAGGAGGAAGATCAATATCACAGTGCTGTTTTCAGGAAGGCAGGGAATGAATCACAGCCTCACTTTAACTCACGTGAGGCGTCAGACCAGGCTCAGGTAAATCCACTCACTCCCACGTTTGTTTTTATTTTCATAGTAGACATGAATTATTCAATATTTGCACAGCACATCTGACATGTAAAAGCTACTCACACAAACTTCTCAGCACTAACAGCTCATGTGCTTCCTGCCCAGCACTAACCAGCTGAACAGCTCTCATGGCAGTGCAGCAATTCCGGGGGTGCTGCCCCCCACCCCCTGTGCCAGCAGCTGGTGGGAAGGGGAAGGACCTGGAAATGCAGCTGGCAGATGCCAGATGAGGAGTGACAGCAGCACTCAGCTGTATTTAGCAAGCAGCATGCACAGCAAAGAGGATTCTTGCCCTGCAGAGTGGCAGGCACAGTGCCCTGCTCAGGAGCCTCTGGAGCAGTGACACAGCCCAAGGGCTGAGCTGTGGGGCCACCACGGCTGTGCTGGCACTGCCACCAGGGCTCACACACAGCACTGCCCTGCAGCAAAGATCCCAGGGGATTCCAGAGGCCTGGCAGGACTCCTGGCACCCAACACCCCGCGGGGAGCAGCCCTTGGTGCATCCCAGCAGGGATTCTGTGTGCCATCAGCAAAGCCACAGCTGCACAGCTGCTCTGCTGACCTTGGTGCCCTCCTGAACGTAACAGAGGGCCAGGTCAGGGACAGGAGAGGACAAGCATGCCAAGAACAAACACAGTGTCCATAGAAACCTCCATTCCTCCAGCCCACTTGGCTGGAAAAAGTCCACCCCCTCACCCACGCCAGGACCTTCTCCTGCCTTCCCTCACAGCACCTCTCCCTGTTGCTCCAGAGGAAGCAGCACCAACAAGCACAGCCTCACCAGAGGGGTATGGACATGAACTTTACAGACAATCTGCTCTTCCCCCTGGGCTGTACCCAGCTGTTGCTGAAGCCTTTGAACCCTCTCCAACCACCGAATTCTCAGCTGAAGTTGTAAGCAGGGAAAGAGGACAGAGGTCAAGACACGCGTTGAGTATTTATAGGGGTGGGAGTCAGTCCCTCCAGAGCTGCTGCTCCAGCCCACCCCAGCAGTGCAGCTGCCACCCTGCCCTCCCTCCCACCCTGGGGACTCTGAGCTTCAGGAGAAACATCCACCCCCTCCCCAGGAGATGAGAGTGATCTGCTGCAATGTCACAGAACAGGAGGCTACCAAAGCCTAAGCCCCTGCACGAAGGGATAAAACCCAAAGTCCCATAAGCTGGACAGGGCTTGGGGAAGTGCCAAACTCTGAGAGCTTCCGAGGTAACATTTGCCTCAGTTGACTCATTTGCATTCAGTAGTGGCTGAGAACTCATGGAAGTTGTACAAGCAGCAAACCTGCTGGTGCTTCTCTCCAAACACAGGGCCACAGGTGAGAGCTGGGCTAAAAGGCTCAGTGCCCCTGCCCCTGCCTGCCCTGCCCCAGGGACCAGAACTGGAGAGCAAACTGTCCACACAAACCATGCCAGGTCTCTTAATTTTATACAAAAAGCTTTACTTTAAGACTCTGCCCCACTCTGAATCCACCCCTCACATCTTGACTGCAGACAGCTTGGAACAGGTACCAGGTAGGAACAACTCCAGCCTCATCACTCACATCTGCTCTCACAAAAGTCCTAATAAAACAGGAAATACTGTAAAACCTTTCTTATCCTGCCACTGCTTAGAGCAGCCCCGTGTTTAAATAACTACTAATTGTGAAAGGGCTTACCTAGGAAGAGATTTTCAAATAAATCACTACTCAGTTTTCTGATCCACTGGAGATAAGACACTTACCAATTCTTTACAATGGCAGACAAAAGAGAGAGGTTAAAAATGCAACCAAAAATACCCCCAAACACGATTAAACACAAGTTGAGGAATAGTGAGGAGCAGTGGGAGTCCCTACCATACATTCTGTGCTAGAAGTTACTTGCTAATTCCAGGCACAGGGGTCAAAATGAATGCCAGCTATAAATTTAACTATCAGGCAGCAGGGGACAAAGACAAATCTGAATGACAGGACCATTCTGGATCAAAGACTCACAGTGGAGGCCCCAAAGACAGGAAACAAAACTGGTGTTAAAGCAAAACAAACAAACAAAACCCCCAGTACATCAAAATGGGGATTTATTTGTGTTTCTCAGCGGAAGGCTGTCACAGCCAGAGGTTCAAAGGGCTGCCTCTCTCTAGAAACAAAACCCGCACACATTTGGGGACACAACAAAAAGGAGAGTGACAAAAAACTTTTCAGCCCATCCCAACTCTGCCCTCCACATTTCAGGGTATCCCAAGGTGTCAGTGGCTACACACAGAGCAGGCACTGGGAAAAGTGCCCACACATCCCTGTCAGACCGACTGGACCTCTCCCATTTCCAATATTTTCTCCCTCAGAATTACTGATCAAAATACATTCCCTCAGCTTCTTCCACTGAACAGGTTGCCTATTGCTAAAATCAGGATATCCAAACACATGGGCCTGATGTCATCTTTCTCCAGATCTCCTTAAAATACCCCCTTTCTCTTTGCCTTCAGGGAGACATATGATTAAGCTATTGCAGTACTTAAACCACCCCCCCAAAACAAAAATAAAGAGCAGCTCCTCTTTTCATTGGGAGAAAACATGACATCATGCCCCATTCAGGTGAGCAGGAATATGACAAATCTTGCCCCAGTGAACAGTATGGTTAACTGCAAAGGTGCTCCCAGCTCTCTCATTTATTAGGAAAATGAGGGGTGAAAATCATGTGTTCAGCACAACAGAGACAGCTCAAACTGCTATTTGCAGTCATACAGGAACGGATTCCTACCCAGCTCATTGAAAGAAAGCACATCTCCTTCATCTCAAAAATAAAATTAAATTATTTATCACTGTAGCTCAACAGAAGAATTGCTTTATTAGCCCACCAGGAAAAAAAAATTACAATTGCCTAAAAGGCAAAAAATGCAATTCTGCCTCTTTACACTATCTCTTGTAATTCTTATGTCATTGCCTGTATATTCCATTTATATCCCTCCTGCACTGCCATTCCCTTCCCCTTTAAAAGGGGGGCACGAGAAGATAACGTGCAAAATTGCAAGTGAAAAATGTCTATCACAGCGACAGGCAGAGGCCAGGCCACTCACAGGCTGAGATGCAGCCATGGATAAATCCAGGCTTCACATCTCCTCTGCCCTCTCCCAGCATCATCTCCTCAGCCCTTTCTCATCACAAATGCAACATCCATCTGTCCTTCCCAAATAAATGGCGAAAGGGGAACGCTGACCATGGAACACACACACAGACACACACACACACACACACACACACACAAAATGGTTGATTCAACCCATCAGTCATGGAGATATTAATCTTGTCTGTGACACAGAGGTAGGAATCAGGATCATTTTACCAACACTTAATGAAATTCTTCATCTGACATCACTTGCAGGGATCCTGTGGAATATTTTATCTGTTTCAGAATGACAAGAAAAGAAGCAGGAAATTTATATTGCTTTGAAACAAGAAGCCATCTTCAAGAATTTACTTTTACTGATAGGGCCAAACAGCAAGTGTATCACAGGATGCTTGTGAAAAACTAGTAGTAAGGAAGTAAGAAGGTCAGAAAATGAGAGAATCATACAAATCTTCGAAGATTGTAAAGGAGAAGGGAGACTTAAATACTCAAAGTACAATTCTTATGAGATACTGAAGGACCATATCGAATTATTTTAAAGGAAATTATTTAGGTTTCAAAAAGTGAAGAGCTTATGCAAAGCATTTAAGAGTACTCAATTACAAGCAATGATGTTGGCCTTGGGAAGAGTTTATGAGTTTAATACTGTTTCTTCTCATTTATACACTAAAGGAAGAAATTTAAAGGGCTGATTTGATTTTGCTACTAATCTTCTTAAGGGAAGACTGCCTCATATTTCCAAGCAGTGAAACTTATGGTATAAATCTAGCCATCTAATTTTAGCCCTCAAAAAAAAGTAAGTATCTAGTCCAAGCTAATCAACTAGTCTGTCACTACAAGAGAGTTTCCATTGTAATGATGATATATTCTATTTATGGTATACCCTTATTTCAGTCTTAAGTGGATTGACTTCAGAAAGAGTCTCCTCTCAGCACTGACTATATATAAAACTCAGATTGTGCTTTTACTCTGTGTATTTTCTTTTTAGCTGTCTAAAATGTACAGGAATAAAACTCACTTGAAGTAAGTAAAGGCTTTGAACTACTGTTTCGTTTTGTGAATCTATCCACGATGTTTCTATATAACCAAACAGAAAATGCATTGTCAGATCTAAAAGTCTTTTCAATCTCTCTTTCTTATCTCTCTACAATGACTTTTTGTATCACTAGTATTAGCCCTTTCTCACCCCTGTTAAACAAAAGGCTGAAAGCTGATTTATTGTTTCTCAAGGCAAAGTCAACAGATATAACACTTTTTGAAACTGTTCTGTAAAACTTCCTTGTATGAGTTGGATCTTTCCTAAATTCAAAGTTACTTTTCACGTACTGAGATTTGGGCCTCTGGGACATTTGTAGCCGGGAGGGTAGAAGAGGGATATGGAGGATTTGCCTTGCTTCCCTGCTTTCCTCTCATTTACTTCAAAAAAAACTCATAACTGGGTCTCTTTCCTATTTGTTTGCTGTAGTGCAGTGCTCCTGAAACAACTGCCAGAGCTACAGATTTTGGAGCATCAGACTGATTCATGCTTATATATTGAATTAAACACTTTAGGCACTAGCATGTGCAATCCTTTCGTCATCCACCTTCTGGAACACAGTCCTGCTCTATTCCTATAGTGTGTTAACTTTTATGCTAATGCAGCTTTTTAGAGTTGGTCCTTGACCACCCTTCTCAGAAGGATAATTATGAACTGTGGAAGCACAAACTAGTTTTCATATATTGCAGTTTGAGGGAATAGGAACTATAATTCTTAATTTGAAGTGGAAATTCACGTAACATTTAGAAATTAATGGATGAAAATTGTGAAATAGGACTACACTGTCATTCAGGACATCAATAGCTTTTTTCTTTAACTTTATTTTGTAGGGGAATCTCAAAATATTTAAATAGTTTTTGTGATGATTTTTTATTAAATAAAACTGTTATGCCTACCAATTAGGAGCATATTCAACTGACATACCATGACACACCGAGTACTAAAAGAGCACCAAACTGAGACTGATATCCCAGTCTTATAGTTTTTATCTTTCAAGTGAACTCTTACAAGTGTAAGGGATTTTCAGTATGGAGGCAACAAGATATGTCAACTACATTCAATATCATTTTGACAGAAATCTAACAACCTAATAGAAACATTATTGCTTAGAAAGCAACTGTTTTACAGCCCTCAGAGCTGAAACTATTAATTGTTGAAAGAGTTGCATCATAACCATCAGCAGTGAAAACTTTTATCAATATAGTCATATTTCTTTTGGAGGGATACCTGAGTTAGATTGCTTATTTGGCTTTTACCAATAATGTTATAGAGATATAAAAACAGAAACCAACCAGTCCTTTCAGGAGGCACTGTTAAATGTTAATTAGGTTCCATAGGAGGAACAGGGTATTTAATTTATCATAAATGAGTGCAGAATCTTTGGCAGAAATGTAGATTGTCTTATCTTTAATATCAATATTACCTTTGTAATAGAGAATAGAGAGACTTATTAAAACATTTATCAGTGACATTCAAAATATTTAAATATTGATGAAGTTGTTTCAGTATCAAATGCAATAGATAGTGAAGTCTAGCAGTTTTTTGGAGTATATCTTTCTGTTTTAATCAGAATGGATCTGCAGAATTTTGAGCAAGACTATTCTATTCTATAGGAAGCAGTGATTTAAATAAAATAAAAAGCAATTAAAAGCAATATTGCTGATTTAAAAATAAAAAAAAATCATGTACCATTTCTTAAAATAGTCTCAGCTAACTCTAATTATTTCCTTCTCTCTCCCCATATAAAGCATAGTATTTACCTAATATTGAATACACTGAAGAGGGCTGTCTTTTTCCCTAGTTATTTTTCTTTTTATTCTCTAACAAAGTATGAAAAAGTCTCATGAATGCTTATCAAAAATCATATTGATTTTAATAACATCAGACTCATGTATTTTACATATTCATTTATTAATATTTATATTTATTTACTCATAAATTTGTAATGGGATAATTATGATCCCATTTCCCAAGTGCTTTAGTTTAGACCGGATATTTTAAGAGAATTCAGACAAATAGAATGTTCTTATAAAATTCTGAAGCTTATACTACTACTGGAAGTTGTGGTCTAGATTTAATTGTGGTTCTTCAAAAGTAAAAGGCTATGCACTAGTAAAGTTACTAGACTTATTTTTGGAAAACTAAGTTTTCTGCTCTTTGATCTACTATTCAATAAATGTGATGCTTGTCTTCTTGATTTTTTGTTTAAAATCTGAATATATATAACTAATGTTTTTGGTTTTAACATTGGCATGACTTTAAAGTCCTATACAGGTCTTACATGTTTCTATTCACTAGATAAAATTCACAGACAAAACTAAAAATTCTATTGCTTTCTGAATTGATGCACCAGGACATATATAGACATTAATATCAGAATGGCATTAATAACGTTAGACAGTGCTTTTTCAGTTAAAATCTGTTCATTATCACAGCATTCCTCAGGAATATATTTTACTGAATAAAAAAATCTTTCAGAGAAATCATCTTGCTCTGTGAATGGAAAATTAAATGTCATGGTCAATCTAGTCTTGTTACATTTTCCATTTTAAATAGAATCATAGTATTGCTATTGAACAAGATAATTTCTTTTCAGTATTGAGTATCAGCTGAGACCTTACAGATATCATTGTTGTAACCTATATTAAAAATACTATGACTATAATTTTTGGATGCAATACAGTACCACTAAAAAGCCCAACAGACATAAAGATTTGACATGAGGAACTGCAGAGCCTCAAAGTGTAAACAGCTTATATTTAGAAAGTGTTTTCAGTCTGAGTAAATAAGGTTGGAAATTTCCTACAGCAACTGACATTCTAGCATATCTAATAGCAAAAAAATTTCACTTATTGAGTTCACTGAAAGAACTGATACAAACCAAGAAACTTCAGGAGGAATAAACATTAAACCCAGCTAAACACTAGATCTTAGAACAGTCTTAGTCAGTCTTAGGAAACAAGATGAGAGTACACGGAATCCACAATCAAAAAGTCATTCACCTGTTCATTCAACTAGAAGGGTAGAAATCCACCCATTAAGGTTTAAACACAAATTTAAACACCCTGGTTAGCAAAAAAAATTATTAGAAAATAAGAATCCAGGTGGAAAAGGAATATTTATATAAAAAAATTAACAAACAAAAAAACCCCTTTGTGAAATATTTATTTGACTTTATATGTAACAAGGTAGGAAACACTTCTGCCATTTTTCTCTGATTTAAAAGTGTTAAACTATGACAATTGAACCACATCAGGCAGGTAAAATAAGAAACTGTGGTTCTCTACCTCTGTCAGTAATTCACTTTTGAAATGCTCTATCCAGTTCAAGTTGCAGTGTTAATTTTGTTATGACTGCTATGTTTACAGCAAAAGATCACAATCAAGAGAAAAGAAAGGACAAATAAAAGGTACTGCAATGTCACTTTGATTACTCCTTTCACAGCAACATGCTAGGCATGCAAGTATCTTAAGAGCAGTCAATAAACCCATAATGAAGATTATCTGGCTACTTTTAATCAAGGAAAATTAAAGGCAAAGAAAAATCTACTTTATCTTCAAGCTCTGAATTGTTGTGTATGAGACCCTATTTGTAAATTAACATGCACTGTTTCCAGTTATAATGGAGCTCTGAGAAACCAGCTCTGCTGAGATTATTCCTCCAGCATCCAGAAGCACTGAGCAAAGAGACTGTCTTTCAGAAACTTCATGAATGATTATGGCAGCAATGAATTTGTCCCAGGTTCTTTATTCAGAGATAGATATCCATGAAATCATAAGATTCTAAGCAAACATAGTGGAAGGCGTTCCTTCACATGTCAAGGTGTTTCAAACTAGATGATTTTTAAGGTCCCTTCCAACTCAAAACATTCTGTGAATCCCTGATTCTATATTTTATCATGTCAAATTAATGAGAAAAACCCCCATAAAAATGTAACATACTGATCAATTTTACTTACTGCTTTCAAGTTTAAATTTGATAGCATATGCACTGCTATGAAGATTCATACCTCATCCTTAGGGGAGAAATTGCCTTCTATGGATGGCACAAAAGAGTGATACCAGCTTACAGTCTTGTTTCACAGTGTTGACTAAAATCCTAAGGCAGCAGTAGGCTACAGGGTTAAGTCAAAAACTCGACTCATGGAGTTCTATTAGGGATAAAGAATCAGCTCATATTATTTCTTCCTCTACTAAATTTGGGGGTTGTAACAATTAGCAGAGGATTTGGCAGAGGGCTAGGGAAAGAACAGTAACCTCTCAAGTGGTCTTAAATAACTCTGCAAAGCTCATTTGTCAAAGTCATTAAGCTTGTCTGTGTAAAGACATCCATTAGCAGAGTCTCACATTCTACTGATGCATCTTTTGAAGCACCATTGTTAGAGATTTGCTGTCATGGTTGACACAGAGATGCATAAATGAAATCTATTATGGTATTGAGTAAGTCTAAAATTGAGAGAACTAAAAGTACATTCATTATTAACTCTTGATCTTTGTTGTGTAATACTTGTTCATAGATTTTAAACATAAGTGTTTTGTAGCAGGAAATGATTCTTCAGACTGTATTTATGAAATCTATAGTACTAAAATGGTTGAGGGTGACAACTGCTACCATCATGTAACAAGTGCACTTATAGTTATCAGTATTTTACAATGTACATTTGCAATAGAGAGGACTAAAGAAGGCCATCTCAACCCATAAATCCAATATGACAATATTCAGATGCAGTTTCAGTCTATTCTAACATCTGATGTGGAGTTGGAGATTTACCATCTCTTAGTTAAAAAGTGATGGGGGTTAGAGGCAACAGGCAGAAAGCGATGCACAGGAAGTTCTATTTGAACATGAGGAAGAACTTCATTACAGTGCAGGTGACCAACCACTGGAAGAAGTTGCACAGAGAATATCTCCCCCACTGGAGATATTCAAGAATCATCTGGACGTGATCCTGTGCCATGTGCTCTAGGACGACCTCGCTTAATCAGAGAGGTCAGACTTCTGATATGCTTGCCAAAGAGTCTAAATTCCAGCTATGGGAGAATCAGTGGTTTGCCACAATGGCCCTGGGTCTAGCTGCCAGCAGCTGGAGGGGCAGGGTGTGTGTTTGCACATGCACTGGAAACTCTAAATAACAGTACCTGGAGAGGAACTGTGGTCTGCAGGTCCCATAAGTGGAAGCAACAGGAGAAACCAGGCTGTGTGGGAGTCTAAGTGCAAGTAATAGGAGAAGGATTTCTGACAGTGTTATATCTGAGTACTACTAAAGACATTGCTCCTTCTGTTGCAGCCTGTGTGGCTGACCATGTTGGTGGCCTCTGTGAGTGGGTGTGCTAGGGAAGTCTCAGAATTTCTTTTTTAAACTCCCTTTGGAATCTCTTTGTGAGAATACCAGCATAACATCATGTCATGTAATAACGTATACAGAATGAAAATTTTCTCAAAGTAAGATACAAATCCAAAGAAAAATATGAGACCACTTAAAATGAAATTACTTATTGCAAGGTCACTTAAGGCAATATTAAAGATACAGGTGATAGGTCACTCTAAGTACAATCTAGCTTTTTTGAAATGCTAAATACTTCTATTTAGTCAATTTATTATTAATCAGTCTAATTTATTTAATCTTTATCATCCCAGTAAGCAAGATTCAGAATAAAGCTCAAGATATAGCCACTAACTACTTCGGGAAGTGAGATGTTAGTTTTTAAATTATATGAATGTTTTTACTTCCTATTTCAATGGCACAGACTGGGGACTTTTGAAAAATATCTGATTTTCAGAGATAAATATTGAATTATTGAACACTACCAGAGTACTCAAGGATTCAGAGCATTTAATTTATATCTTGATGAAAATCAGCAATGTGTAGCTCTGTTGTTGTTTTGAAGTTTCAAAAATGGAACTTAAAAAGATTAAGTCTCTCAGCTGCAGAGTACTACTTCATAAAGTTCCAGTAAGTGTATTTAAATCAGAGGCATTTATCAAGGAGTGCAATTTCTAACTGATATTTTGAACATGCTGTATATTAATTGCAGGGCACTAGTTCAGAAATCTACTGTGGGTTTGATCCAGGCTTCCTTAGTAACCAGTTGTAACTAGAGAAATGGACATTACATAAGTATTTCACACGTGTTTTCCACATAACAAAGGAGGGGCGATAGGAAGCTGTTTAGTCTGTCCTTCTGGTGAGGCTTGGGGAGCAGAAAGAACCAAGACAGTCCTTTTCTTCATTTGATTTTCTTTTGGACATGGTGAGATTGTAACTTTGCCAGTTGCCCTCCTTTTTAAAGTTTGTGATTGTATTTGTCTGTTTTGTTTTGTTTTGTTTTTGTCCCTCCTTGTTCCCATCTCCCTTTCCCTTTTCCCCTTTTCCCTGGGGGCCCCTAAAAGTGGATACAAATTGCATGTGTAGTAGTGAATGTTGGAAAATATATGTATGTTTTAATTCGGTTCGATTTCTTTTGAGTTCTTGCTTTCTTTTCAGTTTCTTTTCCCTTTGCTGGGAAGAGTTTGGGAAGGAGGGGTGGAGGCAGTCTGGGCTTGGCAAAAGAGCTGGGCCAAACTAAGACATCTACTGACAACAGTTTGATTAACTTTTTGAGAAACAGTCATTTTATACAGTATATATTATTTTTTCTTTCTGAGGAGGGACAAAATGTCATAATGAAACAATTAGGATGTAAGTGATGATCAAGAATATATTTGATCATAAAACCTAATCTTTCTTAATATATTGATGAAATATTGCCAGTGGACTTATTAATTTGTTATGGACATGGTATTACTTTTGATGTGAGAAGGACTGTGACATATCACATCCTTAAAATTTCATTTTTTTTTAGAAAGAAGAAACAGTTTGCTATGATTAATATCATCTTGGGATTGTGCCTAGCATCTTTGGAATAACATGATTTATTTATTTGATGAATTTAGATTAACAAAGCAGCTTAAACTTTAAAAAAGAGACTGGGATTTTATACTCATTAACCTCAAGCATCAATCAATCATTTCAGAAAGAACATTTTAAATTATCACTCTCTGATCTCATAAGGTGGCAGCATCCAAGGGTATGCATTAGCCTAACAAGTCTCTGTGTAGGTTGGAATCAGTGCCTTGACTTTTACCAACCAGCTTTTGGTGTTCAAGGTCAGGTTGGATGGGACTTCGAGCAACTCAACCTAATGAAAGATGCCCCTGCCAATGGCAGGGAGATTGGATTGAATTATCTTTAAAGGTTCCTTCCAATTCAAACCACTCTAAGAGTCTATGATAATGCTGGAGGCCCAGCTTCAAATGCATCTCTGCCTCTAGACAGCAGATCCTAGAGTCCTCCTTGGTTCTGCCAAAATGGTGTCGCAATACAAATCCTGTCAAAATGTTGCAGATGTGCTATGGCCTGCCACAGATCCTTGAAGAACAGCCTTGCCTCTCTTCTGTAGTTTCTGTCTAACCTAGACTCCCCAGAGAGTGTAAAGTAGAAGTTTAAAAATAGTAATAGTTTAAAAAATAAATCTGGGAGTGAAAATTACTTTTTATATTTTTTTTCTGCACAGTTATTAGTTACTTAATAAGTCACATTCGTCCTACTTAAATTTAGTCTGTTGACTAAAGCAAAATCAAAATAAAACCATTTATAAACATTAATTGGCAATATCATATTATAGTTTTCTAAGACTTACTGCAATTCCACTTTCAACTTGCAGATTTGATCTAAATCTCTCAAATACCTTTATGAACAGATATATTTAGATGCAGTGCTATCTCTATATTTTCTAAGGTTAGATCTTACAAGAGGAAAATGAAGTAAGTTAACCATTACTTGTCAAAATTTCTCTATCAGGTATGATGGCAGTGCTGATGTGCACTGCTTAGAGTATAAGGATTCCTACAGCTAAAGGAATTGAAGTTTCCTGGCATTGAGCTGGTGGACTCATGAGGAATGTGAAATAATGATAAATCCAAATAATACCAGATTTCTTCTGTATTCCAGAAGAAGGGAGAATACATAGATTGGAGAACCATAGGAAGAAAAGTAAAACAAATTGTGGATTTTAATAAAGACACAATACAGTCCAAACATGAATTTAGAGGCTATATTCAATCATTTTGTGGCATCAGTTAGTTCAATAGAGTTTTAACCTGCCTGACTTCCACCTCAAACACTTTCTTGGTCAATCAAAAGGGTAGAAGCACAGGATTCCCAAATGTGCATAACCCTGCATCTTTATTATCAGACACTAATGAGTGACTAGAGACAAATCAAACTGTCCCACCGGAAACACATGCTCCCATAACTGTAGCAGAGGAACATAAGGCACAAACTTGTGGAGGTACACAATTTCATTTATGAAAGACTCAGGCCAGAATTAGCATAGAATTATAAAGGTTGTCAAGGCTCATATCTTACTATTGACAATGACATTGTTATACAATCATTTTCATAAACTGACAAAGTTCCATCTTCAAAATATCTTTTTCTATTACACATTCCTCCTGGAAAAATGTCCCCCACACTGAACACCTTTTTGCCAAATAAAATCAAATATTTGTTTTTAATAAACTGCTTTCCAAATGAATTAACATCTCACTTTTCACACTTATACAGATTCTCTCTAATTAATTAGACTTAACTTAACTTGAAAATTTAAATGCTGAGAGCTAAGTTTAAGATATTTTAAGTGCCTGCCTGTTTTTATTTTAATGCTTTATCTCTACAAATACTGTTTACTTTTCAGGTAAAAATGGGTATCTCACATGTATTTGCCATCACCTTCTACTGGAATCCACCATTTTAAGCTACAGCTCTTAGATCACATTTCCCTTTACCCCACCAGACAATGCAATGTGATTTCTAGTTTTTCATGCAATATATAACACATTAGAGTTACCTCAAAGAAGTGAAAGTGGGAAATGCCTTAAACACACCTATAAAGAGAATTAACATTTCTAGCTGACGAGGAGAAAAAGCTGTTTTAAAATTGTCACAATTCTGGAAGACTTAGACTGTTTAGAGCTGTTGTAGCTGTTAGTAGAGAAATTGTTGACAATAAGAGGAGATCAGTGAGTTTGTAACAGTTTGTAGAGGTGTTTCTGCTGAACAAACAGCAGCTTAATAAATGTAACTAATAATAACCTTTCATGTACTGCTATTCAATTTTGTATCTCCTAATAGTCATTTCATATTCTAAATTATATTTGTGACTATGAACCTTTGTCTTCTAACTATTGCTACAGAAAATCACATCAATTACACCATCCATAAGGAACTTGGTGAAGTTCATTGAAGAAGAAAGTCTGAACAAATCCTATAGGTACACATTTATACTGCACTCTCTAATGAAGCTGGCAGCTCTGTTAATTTGCTTTAAGAATAGAGAGTCATCATGTTACTTAAAGAAAAGCAGTGATAAGACTTCATGTTATTGCTAACAGCCTCAGATATACTAAAGAGATAAAGACAGGTAATACAAATTCCTAAAAGGGGAATAAATGAATCTGTTTTCTTACAGGAGCCTGCAATTAAGAGAACAATAAAATGTTTGTGCCTTTGCACAAATGCAAACATATTCCAAAACCAACCAAATCAAACCAGGAGCTGAAAATGGACATCATCCATTGGAACAGAGGCCGGCACTCCCCTCAAGTGAGGCAGCACCATGTGATTGGAGCAACTGTAGCTCACTGGTGGAGAATTCTTTCCCAATTCTTTCATGAATAATACCAAATTTACTTCAGAAATATTGGTTAGCACCAGGATATAAACATGCCCTTGAGACATACTGATGACACAGCAGTCCCAGGACGCCATTGTCAACTGGGTATAGGAAGAATTGTCCAAACAAAAGTAATTGGTATTTTAAACTTGTGAAGTTAATCACAGGACCTGTTCATATTCCTTTAAATTATTTCATAACTATTTTCTGTGCCTCATTGACTATCACAGCTTTGTAGACTTAGAAATTACTTTTCCCAATCAGCTGCTTATCCTTACTTGCCATTGTCCCAGCTCTAGCATTTAGGACAATTAGGGCTCTTTGACAGACCAGTTCTGGTGACAATGTGTTTCATTATCATGGAAGCAATGATGATGTCATAAGCGTTGAATATGAACATTACTGAAAGGATCAGACACTGAGATATTTAATCAGCAATGAGGAGCAAAGTAATTCAAAAAAGGATACAATGTCTTCAAATGAGGCTTGGAAATTGCGTTTTATTTTCTCAAAGTATACTGGAGTGCAGAATTACCCATTAAATACAAACCCAGGGACACATTCCCTGCAGTTGATCTGAGCAGACAAGTAAAAACAGCAATCTGACAATGAGTTTCTAATCAGTGACATGACAGTTTGTTTCTTACTTGTCACAGATGTTTTGTGTAGCGTTTTCTGCATATTGAAAATCAGCTGTGTCTGTGATTTTGCATTTATTAACAAAAAAACTTTTGCCTACTGCATTTAAGAATGGAACTTATAAAGGAGTGAAGTTCAGCAGGGAAACTAACCATTTTTTCTTGCCAAAGGTCTTTTCCTACATTACTGATTAGGAATAAACCAAATCCCTTTTACACAACTAGCTTTTACTCTTCTATTATATGACACATTTTGAATCAAGAGAATAAAGCTAAAACTTCTATTCGTAATGAGCCAGTCCTCATTCTTGGTTTGTCATGGAAGCGTCTATGGGTTTACCTAACACAAATCAAGACCTGTTGGTTCCTGTTAAGCCTGAAATATTAAAAATCCTTCCAGCACACTTTACAAAAGATATACCTGTCTCTGAAAGACTACAGAACACATTGTGAGTTAAGAATCACCCAGAAATAGGTGGCACCTTGAACTGTCCATTCATGTCCATCCTGCACTTCTGCCTTGGTTTGAGGCAAATTTTCCTGTTTCAGATCCTAAAAAGACTCTGTTCCCAAAACTGGTATGTTTCTGTTAGGCCATTCTAATTCTGTGAACAGAAAAATATGTCCATTCCCTCACCAAGCTATACATCTCTTAATTTTTTATACTTCCATGGGTACAATACTACCTCTATTATATAAACTTTCAAACACAGAATTAGATTGAAAGAAGTTATTAATTAACCAAGTGTGAGACCCCACTGTGAGTACTGCATCCAGCTCTGGTGTTTCCACCACAGAAAAAGCATAGACCTGTTAGAGCAAGTCCAGAGGAGGATCACCAAGTTGATTAGAGGAATGGAGCACCTCTTCTACAACCAAAGGCTGAGAGAGTTGGGATTGTTCAGCCTGAAGAAGAGAAGGCTTCAAGGTGACCTAATTTTGACCCTCCAGTACCTGAAAAAGGCTTGTAAGAAAGATGGAGAGGAACGTTTTACAAGGGTATATAGTGACTGAAAGAGAGTAGATTTAGATTATATATAAAGAAGAAATTCTTTATTGAGAGGATGGTAATAAACTGGAACGTGTTGCTGAAAGATGTTGTGGATGCACCATCCCTGGAAGGGTTCAAGGTCAGGCTGGATGGAGCTCTGAGCCACCTGATCTAGTGGAAGATGTCCCTACCCATGACAGCAGAGTAGATCTAGCTCCAACCTAAGCCACTCTATGATTCTTCCAGTGAATAAACGTAATCATTAAAATATAGTGCAACATGCGAAAATCCAAACTGATTCTCAGACTGTCTGATGTCTATCATTGTTTTATTACAGAGCATCCCTAAGCATTTTACTTCCTTCTAGTGAAAATAAACACAATTTTTTTCATATTCACAGCGATTTAGTGCTTGCTTCCCCTTAAAATTTATGGACATTTTTTTGCTCTCTCTTGGAAGACAACATCAGGCAGTTATGTTAAAGGCAGTAGTCCACATTATAGAAGAGTGACAAAATGAAGTTGACATATAGAAAAAACGGGTGGGGTTGAGGACCACTTTCCTACTATCTCATACCTCCTGGGCGAGTAGAAATTATTCAACAGATTATTTCCATTGATGACAAATTCTTTACCATTTCTTTTAAAATCACTAAACTTCAGCATGATATTTATGAGTCCCAAGGAGACACAGGAATCCCAAACAGTTAAGAATTAGATGTCCCTGGTCCTGTGAAGAAAAAAAAGGTATTGACCCTGAATTCCCAGTGTGTACTGCTTGATATTAGCCTTCTTACTAGTTTTTGCAAAATTTATTCTTTAGCCATAAAAGATCTAGGAAAATAAAAAATGCCATAAGACAAGGAGAATCAGCAAACATAAATTCAAACTACCAAGAGCCTGATTGGAGGCTCTATCTTACAAGGAGTTGTTTTAGTATATACTACAATCATTAAGGGTCATTTAATCTGAAAATGTATTTACTTTAAATGTATTTGTGTTATACTCTCAGCTGATTCAATGCATTCAAGGTTCCCTCAACTGTACTCTGAAAGTAAGCTGTAATAGTGAGTTGCATAATACAGAGTTTCAAAGTTTCCAAGGTCTATATGTCAAAAATTGAACCATTTTCATGTGAAACAGGTATAGTGGTTTCCTTTTCCTATCCCTGTTGCAGGAGTGATCAAAGTACTTAAAACCACAAGATAAACTGTCAAAAATTATTGCCCCATATTTTAATTTAAGCTGAGATTTTTGTTTATTTACCTTCACGTGCCATTACAATATCCCAAGGAATTTATTTTTGGTTTTGAACTAGACTCTTTATTATATCTTGTAAGCTATCAACTGTTACTTTATTCCCACTATATATGTAGCATTTGGACCTCACCTCTACCATCTGTGTTAGTCTTTCTAAACAGCTCCCCATGCATCCTTGACCAAGTGGAGCAGAAAGCTGATGGCCTTTATGATAAAGTCCATACCCTTCAAGGTAGATTCCATACATACTTAATATTACAGCAGTGTTCCACAGAGTAAGCACTGTCTTCTCAGTATTTTTATTTCAAATTAAATTAGTTTTAGGGAATTGCCACTAGTAAAAGGAACAAAATTCAGCGTAGATCAGTCACACTGTATTTTGAACTTATGTAAGTCAAAGAAAATGCTTTGGTCTAGCCTGAGTTTCTCTGCCTTGAAACTGTTTTGGTAATACTTGAGCAGAGCTTGGATATGAAATAACACATAATGGGGACAAATGGAGGACCAAGACCACAACCTAGCTCATGAACAGAAAATATATGAGTGTGATAGAACAGATTCTCCCAGATGAAATTAAAGAAGTGTCCTGATCTTTTGACGAGTGATTTGCATTTGTCAAAATGAAAGGTGTTACATTTTGCAGTTGTTTAATTTTATGATGTTTATTATTTCTTCAAATCTTCCTTAAACTTTAAACATTTCTATCACTTCTCCTTATATTTCCCTTCTCAGATATAACTCTTACTCTGAGGTTTTCTACTTAATTTGAGTAGAATTACCATAACATTAACTCTTTAGAGAATGTACTTATTTAGTTATGGTCAATTTAGCCTTTTAAAAGTTTCTTTCACTAGAATATAACTGAACTTTATAATAAAACTGTGAGTGTAATGTGAATTTCCCAACTTAGAGCAATGCAGATATAGCATTTTAAAATGGTAATCTCAAGTAGTTGCAAGTGTTAATGGCTCATTCTTCTCTTCAACTCTGTTATATGCAGATACCTCAGAGGCAGCTTGTGAACAGTCTGTGGGAAGCAAGTTTGGTAGCAGATCGACTTGCCGGGCATGCAGTGTTCTGTATATCCCGGAGGCAGTGTCCTAGAAGTGCCTATGTCCCATCCTGCAGCTGCTGTTAGCAAAGTAAGCACACCTCCTTTTGAGGGGCTCCTTCCTGGGCAGTCCAAGTATGGCCAGTGGCATCTAGAAGATGCCTGGCTTCACCTATGTCTTTGAAAAAAAAAAAAGGCAGAAGAATTTTGTGAGATAATAACCAGACCTGGTCATAGGAAACAATCTTTCTGTAAATAAGTGTTTTAAAAGTCCTGTCTCTTAATTTTTGACATTTTTAGAAGTTAATATCCATATTTAAGATGTTTTAAGATCTGTTTACATTTACTGTTGCTATGCATCATTCAGAATGGTTCTCATATTCAAAAAAGATACACACATTTTACAGTCATGTCAATGAATGGATAGAAATACCCTTTAAGCTATAAATAAGGAGACACTGTTGTTAAATAAATTGGTAGAGGAATGCTATCAGTTCTGTCAGTTTTCATACATGCATAAGAAGTCAGAATCTACTACTCTTGTCCATGAGAAAATGAACTTCTCCCAGTGGCAACAGTATATAAAAATTAAGTTGCTACCTTACTGCAGTATTTATCAAGTATGCATAAATTACATAGAAGTATCAAATCTTGCATATATCAAAGTATAACATTTTTTAAAGGCAAGAGTTTTCAGTACTGCACAGGATTGGCAATGTGACCAGCAAGAACATACACTCCTCCAAATTACTAGTTAAACAGAAATAAGCAGAGGCACTTTGGAATCACTCAGCAGAGGCTCTTGATCTATAAGCAATAAGATCTCTTTCCGAACCCTATAAAGCAACACCCTAAAATGCTTCAAAATGTTATGTTTAAAGGTTTTTCCAGGACATTATTGCCCAGGTAATTCTTTAAATCCAGATTAAATATAACCATGTCCAGCTGCTTTTCTAAGGTAAGCCTTAATTAAAGGCTTAAAAAAATAAAAGTAATTATTAGGACATATTAAATATTAGAATATGCTGTATTAAATTGCATAGTATCATATAAATACTGTCAATACATCATATAATCTTATAGTATGCCATACTAACAGAATTTCTACTTTAAATTATACACTTACTGTGACAGAAAATCCTTTAAATATAATTAAAATGCAAAAAATAAACATAAAATACTTTTAAAATAAAAAAAAATGTATTTGAATAGGAAATCTGCAAGGCATTCTAGTCTGAAATAATTTTCTGTAGGAAATTCTAAATATGTAATTTGGTTCTGACTTGGTATGAAATTAAGTTTTGAACTGCTGAGTGGAAAATGTAATTATGAATTTTAAACAGTTCTGAAGAAGAATGATTAATCTTATTTTTCTTCTTTTATTTCTCTTTTTCTCACAGTGTACGCAGTGATGTGAAGTTCAACAAAGTCAAGTGCTAGAGTCTGAACCTGGGAAGGGACAACTCTGGATCTTCATACAGACCAGGCAATGAGATGCTAGAAAGCAGTGCCATAAGTGCCATAGAAGGGGATATGGGGTGGGGGGGTCCTGGTTGATGGCAAGTTGAATATGAGTCAGCAGTGTCCTGGCAGCCAGGATGGCCACCTATGTCCTGGGGGGCCATATAAGATATTCAGCCCTTAGAGAGCATCCAAAGGACTGCAACGAAGACAGTGAAGGGCCTTAAGAAGCCATGTGAGGAACATCTGAGGTCACTTGGTCTGTTCAGCATGGAGAAAAGGAGACAGAGGGGAGACCTCATTGCAGTCTTCAACTTCTCCATGAGGGGAAGGGGAGGGACAGACACTGATCTTTTCTCTGTGGTGACCAGTGAGAGGAAGAGAGGGAGTGGCCTGAAGTTATCTCAGAGGAGATTTAGGTTAGATATCAGAAAAAGGTTCTTCAAGCAGAGGTTCAAGTACTGCAACAGGTTCCCCAGGGAAGTGGTTGCAGCACCAGGCCTGACAGAATTCAAGAAGCATTTCAGTGATACTCTCAGGCACATGGTGTGACTCTTGATTGGTGGTCCTTTACAGGGCTAAGATTTGGACTCGATGATCCCTGTGGGTCCCTTCCAATTCATCATATTCTGTGATCATATGAACTCAGTTACCATTTTTCATGAGGAAGAAGGACAAAGATTTTGAGTAAGAAAAAGGCATAAATGTCCTCAGCCTAATTATTTTTTTTGTTAGTCCATGAACCAAATATGTACTAGGCTGAAATAGAATGGCTGATTGTAGAACTTCTTAACATAAATCTTACGAAAGATTATTTAAAAATCAGGCAAAAATACAAAACTTTTTTTTAAGTTGGTAAGTTTGTTTTTGAAATAACCCTTACAGATCAGTAGCTCAGAAACTCAATATTTTAACACAGTGCACAGTAAAATCATAATGTTCCTAAATTTTATCACCAAAAAACTGTGACTGAAATCTCTCAATGCCTCAGGTCAAAGGAATAAGTGATAAAAGCAGTAGAATGAAACAAGTAATAAACTTCTTGCCTACATATAGCCAACATCATGGAAAAAAATACTCAACAGTAGAGAAAATCCCTGTGAGATGGCAGAAAAAAGCACAGTATCTTGACATTAACCAATGCACCTGTACAGAACTATGCTGGAAAAAATTTGTGTCAAGTTGTAGCAAAATATGAATTCCTAATAAATGGCTGTGAAATAGAACGATTTGGAAAATTTTCTTATTGTGTACACCATTTTCTGTGTTAGAAGATTCTTTTAATGTTAAAATACAATTATAGTTTTTATAGTATTTTGGAAAACTTTAATTTGATCTTTGCCAGGAAGCTGCTGTTGAAAGGGTCTTACTGAAAATCAGTAACAAGATTTTGCAGTTAGTAGGTTATGATCACTGTCTTGAAGGCATTCCTGGATTTTCAATTACACGAGTGATTCAGAACTTGTTAAACATGAGTATTTTAAACACAAATATAATTAATCATAAGTATATTTAAAAATAATTTAGGAATGCCATTCTTAATTGTACAGTTCTATCCAATTTATTTCCAAGGCCCAGACTTGACCGGGGATTTTAAGCACCTGCCACTGAGACCAACCTAAAATAAGCCCATTCTTAAGCACCTTTCTGAAATAGTATTTCAATTACTACACATCAGAAAGCATTAGCAAGCCAGCTGCTATACTTTATTATAGAGAAAATCCCTTTCAATTTTAGGACAAAGTGATCTTTTGGAGGGTCCAGCTGTGGTGCTGTACTGGGTCCAGCTAGGTAACCTCACCATGCGTTAAGGCCTGAGCAGGCAGTGAATTAAGTCATCTTTCAAGGCACACTAGCCTGGGACCTCCATTAAGGGGATGTGGGTGGGCATTCACATCCTTGTCTTACAATCTGTGTCTTAGCAGTGCAACACTTTCTTCCGCCTGATGTGGCTTTTCAACACAACAGTATTGTAAGTGTGCATCTTTGTTATTTCTGTCCTGCATATTTGTTTGCTCACATTCTTCATTCTTCTGAGTTTTTGTCTGAAGTGCTTACTTAATCTTTTTCCTCTGTCTCAAGGGGCAGTACCGTCTTCTTTCTGTGGTTTGAGGAATGGAAAGTACTGGAGAATCTGAAGAAGGAGGGGAAGTTCACAACTTCCTTATGAGGATAAAAGATAGGGCAGACACTGATCTCTTCTCTGTGGTGACCAGTGAAAGGAACAGAGGGAGTGGCCTCAAGTTGTCTTAGGGGAGGTTTAGGTTGGATATTAGAAGAAGGTTCTTCACTCAGAGGGTGGTTGGGCACTGGAACAGGCTCCCCAGGGAGTGGTCACAGCATCAAGCCTGACAGAGTTCAAGAAGCATTTCAATGATACTCTCAGGCACATGGTGTGACTCTTGGCAGTGTTCCTGTGCAGGGCCAGGGGTTGGACTCAATGATACTTGAGAGTCCCTTCCAATTCAGCATATTCTGTGCTTCTGTGATTCTGAGAGTGTCTGCTTCTTTAAGATTGTCTGGTTAGAAACTTTCTTCAGTGCAAGGAAGGACAATAATAAAGGGAGGAAGCCACAAGCAAGAACATGCAAGGAGACAGGCTGGGTAGGTGAATGATAAAGGAGAGAGTGATGAGACTGAAACCTGATGAGCCTTACTAAATTGATGAGAGGATGTAAGAGTCTGAGAAGGTTTGTTCCAGTGAGGTTACATAATTGGAGAACACATCAGTTGAGGAAATGGGGGAAACCAGAAGCAAAATACACAGAGACACAGACCGCACAAAACAAACATGAAGACAATTACAAGGAATAACCTCACCAGTCCCTTTAGCTGACAGGCTGTCAAAGCAGATGCCACTTCCAGGAAGATCAACCTGGACTTTTTGATTGATAAGACTGTAAACCGGACAAGACCTGTACTGGGAAGAGTGGAGGAATGGAATGTGCAGAAGGAGTGAGTGCAGGGAGAAACAAAGAAAGGGAAAGGCAGAAAAGGGACAGTAGAGTTGTCTGGCCAAGCTTTGTACCTGTTCAACACAGTCTGTCCTATCATTTTACTAACTCTTTTCTCAGTTATCTCTCTGCATAACCTCCCTCTCTGTGTATGAGCACTGCAGGGACTAAGTGCCAGATACTGGTGAGATGTCTGTGTCTATAAGAGTGAAAACCTATGGCTACTATTGGAGTCAGTGCAGACATTCAGGTGTTCCAAATAACCAGCTAGCAGAGGGAGCCATCAGCATTGAGGTGGGTGAGAATCTTGGTGTCGATGGCTGGATCGTGACCTGTAGTCACAGTCTGTGTGTCAGCTGTTGGAGGATGACTGGATGTGTCTTCCCTGATCCTGGTGTACCTGGAGGGTTTATCTGTTTTTGCTGGCAAATGTGAAGCTGGACCAGTCAGCAAGTAGGGGGTATCAGGTCCAGGACAGAGTATTGGATGGGTAGGGGGTCCTTGCTGGTATATCCAGGGGACTTGTGACTGGGCTGTACAAGAGGGATGAGTGAGTGTGAGTGTGTGTGTGTGTGCGTGCGTGCGTGTGTGTGTGTGTGTGTGTGTGTGTGTGTGTGTGTGTGTGAGAGTGTGTGTGTGTGTGAGTGTGAGTGTGTGTGTGAGTGAGTGTGACCATTAAGGAGGTGACTGACGATCTGTGGGAAGGGCTGAGAGCTAGACAGGAGAGCTGGGAGGGGCATAGCATCCATACCAGTTCTTTTTGAATCCACAAATATGCATGTGCGCTTGAAAACATGGAGAGTGTTGCGTGTGCCTACACTAGTGACCTGTCTCTTGGCAGCTGAAGAGGAGGAGGTTGTATTTTGAGTGAGTCTTCTACATAGGCTGGATGACATGGCCTTGCTTCTAACATCTCTTAACAGGCATCATTTTCTGTAGTAGATCTATGCAAGCATGACAGTGTGGTGAGCTGAGAGGCACTGTGGACCCTGATCCACAGGTAGCTTCAATCCATGAAGGCAAACATCAAGCTCTGCTACAACTCATGATGAACTTATGTCCCCTTAATTCTCCTCAGGCAGAAGGAGAAAAGTGTGACATCAGATAATTGTTTTCCCAGCTCAAGCAGAGCAAAAAAAGATAACTAATCTGAAACGAGGAATTAAGTTTCTAGACCTTAGGTGTTAAATAGAATACATCATAATGTTGTTCATTAGACTAAGTTCCTTCCACTTCTTCTGCTGATCATACTTATATCAATTCTTTAGAACTGAGCATTCTAATGATTATTTAGAATTCCTTGTCTCTGCACTTTTTCTGCTAGTAACTTCATATCTTGAGAAAATTGTTTGGATTTTACTGTAATTAAAGTGACTAACACTTTAATAACATGGCAAACTATGGCATTATTAAACAAGGGGTAACTTATTACAAAACAATATATTAAAATTTTTCAAAATTAGGAACAATTATGTAGTTATTAATTTTGCTTTTAAAATTAATTAATAATTAATTAGGGTATATGTCACATCACATAAACAATGTTATTGTTCTGCCATATATTCTCTTTTTCTCTTTCTGAAGGAGTGCACTATGTATTTGCACAGTGTTATTTCTAAAGGCTTTAGGAAAAATAAAAAGCATAAAAAGGTAGACTTCTTATAGTGAAGTTAGACTTGGTAATGCACCAGCTCCAAGGTTTCCTTGACAGCAGAGAAAACAACCATGTTTGTGTAGAGGATGTAACAGATTTCTATTTAACCTTATTGAAACAACAGCAAAATTGACAGACAGAATAAAATGAATAATCATTTTAAAGTGATTACTCACAGTAACAGAAATTATGCTAAGAATACATGTGAAATTTACAAATGTACGTATTACGTTCTTGTCTGCACTAAGGAAAATTCTCTGGCCTGTGTCAAACTGTTTGGATTCTACTTCTACGTAATATGAGGTGTTGATTTTTGACACCCAATGGATGTTCAATATTTATTTGAGTTCCTTCCTGTAAGTATACAAGTATATGTAAAGTAAATATTCTTTAAAAGTTGGGGGGAGGGGGGGGGTAATTCAAGTCAAAGAACTGGGCAGAGAAAAAGCTCAGACATAAGGATACTTTCACATCAGTACTGTGTAGAATATGTATACCAGTATCTAAGTATACTTTTCTTGAACCTGATCCACACCATATTAAAGGGCTTTAAACTAAAGTTGCTGGAGGAGGGGAGTCACAATCTATCCCACTCCTATGACTTTGATGCCCATCAAGACATCAAGACATCAAGAGATGTCTAGAGCTTGAAGAGGGATTGCAGGTCAGCAGGAGAGCATCTGGAGAACAACACAAAGGAATTTCGGTCACTCTAGCCAGCAAAACAGATTAATCTGGGTCCCAACTCAAATGCCTCTATGGAAACGCATTCAGCATGGGGAGTAAACAACAGGACTTACAGTTGTGCACATGCCTGAAGAGTTGTCATTTTATTGACATCATGGAGATGACTTTATGACTAGAATGGAAGGATATAGGTTCTTTAGAAAGGACAGACAGGGAGAACAAGGAAGCAGTGTCACCCTCTATATCAGTGAACAGCTAGAGTGCATGAAGCTCTACCCGGGGATGGATGAGGAGCTGATCGAGAGCTCAGGATTAAGTGGATGGGTCAGGATTAAATGGAGGGTAGGGACAGGTGACAACATAGTGAGGGTCTGCTACAGGTTGCCTGACCAGGAGAACCTAGCAGATGAAGGCCTGAAGACAGAGAGGAATGGCCTCATGCTCACAAACCCTGGTCCTTAAGGGGGAATTCAAGCACCCTGACATATGCTGGAGGGACAGCACAACAGGGCATAAGCAATCCAGGAGGTTCCTGGAATGTGTTGATGTTAATTTCCTTCTCCAAGTGACAGAGGAGCCAACAAGGAGATGTCCACTGCTGAACCTCTGTCTCACCAACAAGAAGGGGCTCATGGGGCAAGTGAAGCTCAAGAGCAGCCTGGGCTGCAGTGACCATGAAATGGTAGAGTTCAAGATACTCAGGGCAGCCAGGGGGTGTACAACAAGCTCTCTGCCCTCGACTTTAGGAGAGGAGACACTGGCCTCTTTGGTGATACCATGGAATAAAACCTTAGAGGGTAGAGGGACACAAGAAAACAGGATCTCCCCCAAACTCAGGAGTGCTGCATCCCAACAAAGAGGAAGTCAAGTAAAAATACCAGGACGTCTGCATGGATGAACAAGGAGCTCCTAGACAGAAAAAGAAAGCCCGCAGAGTGTGGAAGCAAGGACAGGCAACCTGAAAAGAACACACAAAATTGTCCAAGCAGCCAGGGATAAGGTTAGGAAAGATATAATTAAACTATATCTGATAGAATTAAATGTAGTCCAGAAAATCAATTACAACAAGAAAACTTTTACAAGTATATCAGTGATAAAAGGAAGACTGTGGGTCCTCTCCAGTAAGAATGGGAGACCTGGTTACCCAGGACAGAGAGAAGGTTGAGGTACTCAACCACTTTTTTGCCTGTCTTCACTGTCAAGAGCTACAGTAATGCTGCCCAAGGCATTCTGTGATTCTATGAAAGAAGAGACAATTAATTTCAATCACATTTATACACATTCATATGATGTCAGATTATGTTTCAGTTTGACATAAACCTGTGGTGACACGAAGCTAATAGTCAGCAGTAGGCTGTTTTCTTTTGTCACAGAAATGTCAGAAGAAAGCTGGAGTTACTGATGTCTAAATAAGAAAGAGGTGGGGATTATGATGCTTCGAAGAATGGGAGGCAGCTGAAATAATTGTCATTGATGGATGTTTCCACTAGAACAGTCATTAGTACAATCAGAAATGCCACTGGCATTTAGTTTGTCATCATTATATTTTCAAACCAACAACTTAATAAAATAAATTTGGGTTATCTTTTATTTTGCACCATCAGCAAACTATGGACAGCTTCTTTATTCCCACTTGCAATCATATTTTTTATAGTTGTCTTAGTGGTCTTTTCCTTTTTTCATCACAATTTAGATATTAAAATATTCATTTCTAGGAAAAAATCTAGAGAAAGACTCTGTGGCCAGAAATATGATGAATTCTGAGCATAGGATTTCCACTGTCCAGTTCCTTCATACATATTGATTTTAGTGACGGCAATAATTTAAGTATTTATACCCTTTCTATGTTAAGGGAAAAAATCAGTAATTTTGCAGTGATGGCTCTTAAGGTCAATGTTTAATCTTACAGTACTAAAGTAAACAATTTTCTGCAGAGAGAAAGGACTTCACTCAACAAGCCTATGAGGTTTAAAGTGAAGACCATTTATTACACACAGCACACGGTTTATATAGGGTTAGAACTACATCTTATTGGCTAAAAAGAGTTTCACATCACCACACTAAAACCTTTAATTGGTTAAAACCCATATGTCACAAGTCCCATGTTCATATTGTTTTATCCTGGCTATTTTCACGCACCTGCAGAGTGATGGATTTGACTTGAGGTTAGTGCAGAAGTGCTATCACTGCTCTGGGAGCAGCACTGGGAGCATAAAGTGTCTGAGGACAGAGGTCAGAGACTGCAGCTGAAAAAGATGTATTCTTCATTAGAGAACAATGGCAAGGCAGGGTTAAACATATCAAATATCATCACTGAAATGGTCAAGAGCATCTGACAAACTAGTGCATGGACATAGGCTTCCATAACCTCTTTTCCTAAGTCCTCTTGCAAATGACTGTATCTGCCATCTCATGCCCAGCACTTGAAGTTGCCAGCAGTTCCCACCTGCCAGGCTGTAGCTTGTTACAGAGGCTGACAGTCCATGGAGTAATGTTAGTGAAAAAGAAATGGGAAATACCTGCTGAGTTTAGTAAATGAAGACTAAAGAGGTAAGATAAGGAGCTTAGGAATCAATTTTAATTCTGCCATCTGGATCAATGTCCTGCGGCTTAGCTTGGCAACTATCTCTCATTCCTATGTTTGCAGAAAAATACTTATTATGGTTTCCTAAGTAGCAATAGCACAAGCGTAAAATTCCATTTGTTCTACAAGGAATTCTGGTTCTTTTCTCCTTTTTTTTTCTTCATCACTATCTAGAATATTATTTAAAAAAAATCACAGAAAAAATAAACATGTCGATGTGTCATTTAGGTATATGATTTAGTGGTAAACTTACCAGTGCTAGGTTAATTGTTGAAGTTTTTAGCCATTGATAAATTTGCTGAGGGGTGCATTCAATCCCACTGTCCATGTCACTGTCAAAGATAGTAAGCAACATTGACCTCTGAGGAATAGCACTCATCACTGGTCTCCACCTAGACATCAAGACTTTGATGACAACTCATTGAGTGTGACCATCCATCACTGAGTGGTCAATTTGTCAAATCCATGTCTGTCCAGTTTAGTGTTATTGTCAAATGTTATGTATAAGTCCAGGTGAAACAGTATCAGTTCCTCTTCCCTTATCCAATATCTCTGCAACCACAGAGGCCACCACATTTGTCAGGCATGATTTGCTTTTAGTGAAGACATATTGGTTATCACCAATCACCTTGTTATTCTCCACATGTCATAGCATATTTTCCAGAAGGATCTGCTCCAAAATCTGGCACCAAGGTGAGACTGAACAGTCTATAGCTCTCCAGGTCTACCTTATTTTCCCCCTTTCCAGTCAGTGGGAACTCCACTAAACTCTCAAATATGATAGAGACATCTTGTGCACCTTCAGGTTCCTTAGATAACTCAAACTTGATATCCCACAGTGGGCAGTTCTTAATTTTCCCAAACACTGCCTTTGCCTTCTGTAAATTGATTGGTGTGGCTGGAACACTTGCTGCTGAAGACTGGGGCAAAAAGGTTGGTGATAAGAGTCATGGTTTAGGAACAGTATTCCCCAATGTAGTGCTCCAACCCAGACTTCAAAACTGCTTGCTTGCCCTGCCCCTCCTTTTCCCCTCACCCTCCTCACTACAATGGATTTCAGAGGAGAACTGGAGGCACAAAAGGCAAAGATCATGGATTGAGATAAGAACAATTTACTGGAAACAGCAATGAGACAAAAACAAACAGCAATGGCAATAACATTAATACTAAAAGGGTACAAAAGAGGGAGTGGTGAGCTTGACAGGACCTCAGCCATGCCAGCCAAACTCCTCCCTCTGGATCAAGACCAACATTACCCCAGCACTTCCTCCACCGCTCTTACTCCACTGGTAGCCCTGCCCTTCTTCTTGGAAGCCAGAGACTTCCTTATCCCCACCCCTTTCAATGAGGTGTGGTAATATAGAATAACCTCCTAGCCAGCCCTATACAGGTCCAGGCTCTGTCCTCTCATGGCTACTTCAAAAAATTGACTCTGTCCTGATGGTAACCAGGACAAGTACCTCAGCCTTCTCTATATCCCAGGTAACCAGGTCTCCCATTTCCTTATATAGAAGGTAACATTTTCCCTAATTTTTCTTTTATCACCAGTGTACCAGCAGAAGATTTTCATGGCCTAAAGAGAATCATAGACTCATAGAATCAATTGGGTTGGAAAAGACCTCCGAGATCATCAAGTCCAACCCTTGATCCAACTCCAGTCCATTTACCAGATCATGGCACTCA
>JAWWLZ010000082.1:81596514-81647261 GCA_035041345.1 Poliocrania exsul | reverse complement strand
TCTCCAGCACCTCAATATCTTTGCTGAACTGAGGGGCCCAGAACTGAACACAATACTCAAGGTGTGGCCTCACCAACACAGAATACAGGGATCACTTCCCTGGTCCTGCTGGCCACATTTCTTGGCTTTCTTGGCCATCTGGGCACACTGTTGGCTCATGTTGAGCTTCCTGTCAATTAGTACCCCCAGGTCCCTTTCTGCCTGGCTTCTCTCCAGCCACTCTGTGCCCAGCCTGTAGCACTGCATGGGGTTGTAGTGGTATCTAGCATATTAGTTCCCAATAGATTCTTAATTTTTTACAAAAAAAGAGACTAACTAGGCTTCAACTATTCTTATGCCATTTGAAGCGGTTTCATACTCCTGCCCTCACTGTTTGTATTAGCAAATCTTTCAGCATGTAAGTAACAAGGAAGATCTTATATATTTCACACAATAGTCCAATCATGTCACGAAATAATTTGTATTCCTGGTCCCTTGTCTTTCAAGACTCAAAGTTAGCAGTAAGAAAACCCTTATGGCATTTGGTTATTATTTCTAATTTTCTTCCTCTATTAGATTTATTCCTGTCTTAATTTGCCTTCTTTTTACTCCTTTACATAGGTATATTATTATATTAGGGCATGCTCACAACTCACAGCAGCAGTGACATATTTGTTGGAGTCTCAACTCCACTTGAAATTATGCTGCAGATTTTATCATTGAATCTTATTCAAAGCTCATTGAAACCAGTACAGATTGAAAATTCCTATTGTAGAACTATCTTTCAGATTATTTTTCTTGTGTGTATTTTATGGCATTTTTTTATAATGAAAATTTATTGTACCTTCCTCTTCCCACATCACTGAGAAGTGGATGTGTCTCATTAGAGAACTGTAGATGTTCCAATTAATTTCCTCAATAATGTAAAAAAGTCAGAATAAGTTCATGAGAGCTATAAAATATTGCAGGGAATAGGACACACTCTTAAGCATACCTGAAAAGAAATTTGAAAGATAAAGCAGGAATGAAAATGAGGAGGTTATTTAGAAACACTGATGGCATTGAAATTTACTATCCACCCATGAAGAAAAGAATATATTTTCCTTATAAGACTGCATATCCATGCATAAGTCTACAAACATAAAAGTCTGTGGAAACAACAACGAAATTTTCATTCTGAAGGAGTCAGGCAAGTTTTCAGTACTTGTAGGGGCTTTGAAAACTAAGACTTGAAACAGATAATGCTTTCCCACCTACATTAGAGAAGGCACAAGAAATATTTGAACTCAGGCTTGTAATATTCCCTTGATATCTTACCCCTCAAAAGCTGGGGAACTATTGCCATATACCCACAGTCTTAATTGACTGTGTGTTAAAAAATATTCAGCTTGTAGACTTGGTTGTTATTGGTAGATGTAAGCAGTTTTTCAACATATTGAATGGTGCTGTGGTATGTCCTCAGTAATGATTTTAATTTTGGTTTGGGGTTTTTTGTTCATTTTTTGTTTGTTTACTTTTCCATTTTTCTTTCTATTAATCAGTTCTTAAATCTGAATAAAACAAAACAAAACAAAACAAAAACCAACCAAAAAACAACAAACTTGGAAAGCTGTGTGGAATCACTTCAGTTTACAAGACATTATAAGCTTATAAAATAATTTCCAAGGAGAAATTATCTTTCCTTATAGCTTTGGTACAATTTATAGCTTATAGAAGCAAGATTCAGAATCCTGTTTCTGTGGCTTACTCCTTTTTAGTGCTTCCCAAAGTATTTTCTATCTTCAGCAACTCAACATTGCTACATACCAACTGTTATTTTTGAAGGTTTTTTAATACAAATTACTACAACATAAACACACATTCAGCACCTCACAAGGTTGCATGCCATATGAATATATTAGCATAACATTTTTCTTAGTCAAAATAACCTTTAAAAAGGACAAAAACAAGTAAACTGAGATATAGAGAAATTAGGATCACCATGTCAAATCGTTCCCAAAACAGATCTTCATCTATTTTTTTAGTTTTCCCTGTTCCATGACATCTTATGATTTGCACAATTACCTTTTCTATGTCTACATTTATGTTATGAGCTTTTATCTTTTTCATCTCTATTTCTCCAATGCAAAAATGAAAAGACGTATCTTAGAGTAGATGTATTAAATGAGAATAAAAAGGCTCAAGATATCTGGATTAGTTTCTCTTCAACTCTGCAACACTTTTTTATCAGAATTTTTTTTCCTACGTCAGACATGCCTATTCAAACAGTGCTTCCAGTTCTGACAAAAATATTTTAACTTCTTTTTTTTCTATGAAAGCGGAAAAACATAAAAATATCCACAAGGTTGTCAATGCATGGTAGGCTTCAAGCCAAGAGCTTGAAAAAAGCCTCAAAAGCAATAAGCAAAAGGAGAAAACAATGGTGACAGTTTCCAAAACTGTTCTTCCCATGTAAACTGCTCATTATGTCATCTGAACTGCTTCTGTCAGGAATGTACAGCAGTTAAAAAGCAGTTAAAAATAAAAAATACACACTCTGAAAGCTGAAACAAATAGTTGTAAGACCACATACTTTTGAAAATTACAAGCGTAAGACTCTTAATTTGTCATTGCTCTAATTAAACCACAATATATATATAAAAATGTATATTTGCAACTTTTGTGTTTTGAAGTATACAGGTTGTATGAGATCATTTTTATTCAAAAAATGTACCAGAACTTTTAATGAAAAGCTGCTTTATCTCAGATGCTGATGTGACTATAAATTTAAGCTAATGACAGTGTTGAATGTCTTCAGATAAACTGGAGAATGTGAACCTACTTTAAGAATTAGGATCAAGACAGAATTTCAGATAGATCTCAGTTACTTGATTTTCTTAGACTCATTGAAACCTAAGCAAAAACAGTGGATCCCAGAAAAAGCAGTCTTTGTATAATTTGCAAAAAAATTTCATTATCTCTCTCTTTTATCTCCTTTCCTAAATGACATGTCTTTCCAGTAAATCACATTCTGGGCATTGTACGGATGACCAAAAATAGGTAGGTCTTCATAAAGCAGCAGGTATCTTTTCTAGACTATGTGTACCTTCTGAAGGTCTTTTGAAATAACACTGAGAATGTTACACTTCATGAGTTTTTTGTTGGATTGAATACTGTTATTTCTACTAACTTTAGGAGAAAGTGAGGTTGTTCATCAGTACGAGTTATCCATAGGGATTTAAGAAAGAAACTTGGATTTAGTGCTTAAAGAGAAAGATCCTAAACTTGAAATTGCTAGTCTGGACAGTGAATAAAGAATAAATGTATTTTCTGCACTTAGAACATCTGAAAGAGAACCTGGGAAACACATTTTGGTTTCTGATTTGTGCACTGACATTGTTGACCTTAGATATGTCAAGGAAATAGTATTTCAATTCGTTGCTGTATCACAAGAACTTCAATGTTTTCTATTCCCAAATTCTTCAGATAGCAAACTCTTCAAGGCAGAATACAGCTGCATCACCAGGTTTTCACATTCTTGTGTATTGTTATAAGACAAATAATTAATTAGATTTGTACTATGAGAAACAGTGTAATCAGTGTATTTGATACTTGAATTGTCATCTTTTGGAAAGACTAGGTTATGTTGATCAGAAGAGTTATAGTCTTCTCCCACATAACCCTCATTGCTGACTCAGACCATCTTGGTTTATGTAATTCCTAATTTTTTTCCTCTTTTAACTTTAAGCATTTTTTATTTCATTAAACAAATTCCATACACATTAAACTGTTATATCTAATTTCACAAGTATAGTATATAAAAATAGACATAGATTGATATAGCAACAGATAAAACATATTGCAAAGGAAGTATTTAATCATTCAACAAACACTATGTTTTTGTAACATGTAAATTAAGCATCTCTCACAGTGTTAAAAGAGTTTCACACTGATGAAACAGAAAATGTATGCCTAACTGTGTAGAGGACCAGACATAAGCATTTTTTTTCCTCAAACATTCTGAGTATTACTACAGGAAAGGTAGTCAGAAGAGAGGTTCCTGTGGAGTTGGGGCAGAGCTGTTTTGAGCCAACTTCCTGCTCCACCTTGAGACTCATGTGTCCCTCCCAGCTCACTGCCTGGAGAAGGGCTGGCTCTCATTTTCCACTTGTTCTCTTTCACTCTTCTCTGTCTCACAACCCCACCTCCAGTCTGTCCATGCAGCAGGATCAACACAGGATCTAGGGGCTGGTGGTATTCTCTGCCTACTTCCCTTGCTTTGCCTGGGCAAAGGACAGCTGTCATATTTTACTCTATACTCCGTAGTGAAGATTATTGGGGGAGTGGGGAGCTTATGGAAGTGTGTTGTGGCTTGTGAGCCACCTTTGAGGAGTTGTTTTGAGACCTGAGAACTTATTGAAGTGTACTGTAAAGAATTAAGAACTTGTTTGCCACTGGTATTTGTAGAAGTGAATTGTCATAGTTTAAGGGGGTTTGAGTCTAAACAGTGGGCTGGTTGCCAGAGTTAGGCTGACTATCCAATAAAACATAAGCGCTCCCTGACATATGGTTCTGGGTCTTTGTTCAGCTTGACAAGAATTTACAGAAACATCGTACCCCCTTGTCGATGGGTCTTAGCAAACTGTAACAGAAGTTGCACCAGTAAATTCATAAACTTTCATGTGACATAATACAAATAATGCATGAGCAAAAACTTTTGTTGTTATAAATAAGATTGTGTTGAATACCTCACCTGGAACTGGTTTATATACAAACACAGTTTACACAGTTTGTTTATGTTATTCATACTGCTAACCAGGACAGATATTAAATTTATATAATTACCGCCCTCAAATATCAGAGGTCACTTTAAGAAGGCCTATGCCTGTCTTCCAATTATTTTTCCACACTCCCCTTCACTGGATACTTAGGCAAAAGCTTTATAAAATCCACTATATTCACCACTGCCACCTGGGATATTCTCCTTCCATACTCCTCAAAAGAGCTTAACCTCGATTGATGACCTTCTGCTGGATCACACAAATCTTCTATGGACTGTAATCTGTTTATTGAAGTACTATTTATAGAAGTCCATCCTCCTGGTATTGTTAATGAATGATAGATTTGCAAGCATCAAAGTAGACATCTGACTTTATATATATATTCTACTGCCCCTGAAAATTTTTCAAGGGGAAATTATATTCTTAGAATGATGCATGTACTTGAGATGCAAATAGTAACTTCCAAATACAATAAAATAAGGAGAAAAGTTTGGAGGTAAAAGGAGAATCAATAAATAATAAAATTTTGTATCAGAGCAAAAGTCAATACTTGACTTCTGAAGAACTGAATTTTTCATAAAACACTTTTCGGCTCCTAGCAGCTGTTAAGTTTAAACTCTCTGTCCTCTAAAATGCTTCACTGATCTGAAAATCTCACTGACTACAGGTGACCATTGAACAACAAAAGTACAAAACACCTTCAGGGTTTTTTCCGTCCTTAAAAGTATGGAGAATTAAACTACACATTTTACACTATATGAGATATATATTTTCTTCAAAAACAATAATATAAAAACTAAGGTTCACTGTAAACTGATGTTACCAATTTTAAAACTAGATCGTATGTACTAGTGTCTAGAGAGTCCACTATTGAAACAGCAAGGAATCAGGTCATTCAAAAAAACAGTATTCTAGAATTTCATTAACAGAATTATGCATTTTGAATGAGGAAATTTCTGTTTTCCTTTGATTTTAACTGAGTGTGCAGATCTACTTTTTCCTCCAACTGTACATGGTGTATATACCACAGAATTTCATATGCATTTCAGCATCTGTAAATTTAACCAACTTACTCTTCCTACATTTCTTTAACCTTTTCCTGAAAGGTTATTACATTATTATAGTTTCTTTTAAGTACAAATCAAGACTAATTACTCCTTGTAATAACATTTAGAATAGATCTAAACTTACTATACACCTATTAAAATAATCCAAAATTTGTATGAGTGGGTTGGTAAAATTTAATGGAATAGAACCAGAACTGTGCTTTCTCTTACTTGTAAGCTTATCTAATTTAGAAAAATATATGTGCAAGCCACAAATATGCAGTGCTTTACCCTACCAATATTTACATTGCATTAAAATTATCAGTTCCATAAAAATAAGAGCTCAATATAAATTGGTTAACACTTTAATCAAGAAAAGTACATTAGACCTACATCAGCAATCATAAAATCTTATTTTTACCCTCTTTGGAATTCTGGTTCTCCTTGGATAAATTATTTGCAATGTATACTACTTTGCAGAGTAGATATATCCACATTGATATTAAGAGTGAAAAAAGCAGATAACCATGTGCTCAAAACCATTTTTTTAAACAATTAGTTTAGTCTTATAAATAGTTCCAGAGAACTACATCAAACGCTTAGTTTTCATAAAGATCAATGCAATATCTTGTAAAAATATATCTGAATAGTATTTATTTGAACAGCTAAAGATTCAACTGATGTTATTTATGAGTAATTAGTCTTTGAGCACATTATTATGTAGAGCTAAATTCTGTGAAGTATAGAAAGCAGTGGATGCCCCATGGGGAACAAGATGTCCTATTTACCGCTTGCCTGTATTTCCCAAAGGACTTTTAACCTCTCCTGGAGTCATACATTTTGCACAGCTGTGAAAACTAGAATATCCCTATGCTTTGAGAGGATGCAATGTGTACATTTTGTGTATAACAACAGATCTGCAGCCTTCAGGCCTAGGCAGACACTCTACTCCAAATGGTAGCTATATTTCTTTTATTTTGAGTACTCTGCATTTTGTGGGACAAGTCTCTGTATTGGTACCAAGCAGAATATCTGCCCTCTCTGTCCATCAGCGGAGAAAATTGATGACTCTACTCTCCTGTTTACTTTAGAAATTTTATATACACTGAATAGCCAGGATAGGAGTTTCCTCAGGTGTGCAAAGGTAGTAGATTAATAGTAAGTTCCTTGGCTTTATTTTATTTTGTATTTGGGATTACACTGTTCTGATAGATGTTCAATATTACATAGTGACTGAGAGGATAAATTAAAGATTTTATGGGGCTATGGTTTTGAACTATACAGCTAGTTTCTTTGTGTTTTGGTTGTTTTTTTTTCATTTATACATTTCCTTCTACAAGTAGGCAAAATAAGAAACATGTTTTTTCTATCCAGCTAGTAAGTCAGATATCTCCCATAGCTGCAAATATTTAGTATGTAAAAACCATGCTAATATCACCTTGTTGAGTCCTTTAAGCTAGTATGTCAGGGAGCTTAATTTCCAATAAAGAGATATGATTGCACTCTATTTAGCAAAGGTGACATTTTTTCCAGCTAGTTATTGCTATATGTTTTATTCACCAGAGATTTCTTTATGCTCCTGTGGAAGCAAATGACAAGACCCATATTAAACTGCAACTCTGTGACAGAGAGAAGTAAACTGCTTCACCAAGAGCTCCTGACTTCCCTTTCCCCAGTCCCAGTCTAGTCACCTCAGCAGGGATCAGCTATAATAAATCAGCTTTGTGCTCATTTCAGCAATGGCAAACAATAAATCAAAAGAATTCTCTTACTGTTCAGAGAGATTTCAATTCTTATGAGATTTTTAATCACAGCAGAGTGTCAAGAGTGTTAATGAGGTCTATAAATTACCTTTTAAATGGGTAATAATGTCCAGTGTTGTAATAAAGGCTGAGACAGCTAATATCATTAAAGCAATTAAACATTTTTTAGATTGCGAAGATAAATTAGAATTAAAATATTATTGTAAACAACAGGCCCATTTATTATGAAACAATTGATTAAATAGTGGACTCAACTAATATTGCTTTGGCTTAAACAGGTTCTGTGAACTTCATTCACATTTCACAAAGTAATAAGCCTACATATTACAAGTAGCTTGTTATTGCATTATCATCACAAGAATCAATGAACAGCATCTTTACTTGCACTCTTAATTTGATTTTGTTGGAGGCAATTATTATTATTTCTTCTTAACTAGCTTTTGCTCATCTTTTTTCTTACCTTTCAACTTTCATTCTGTGGTCTGCATTTATTAAAAAAAAAAAAAGAACTTCATCATGATAATTAAATAACTGGACATTTCTGGATGCTAAACTACAATCAGATTTCCATGGATACATTCCTCACAAAAAAATTAGCACCAGAAGAGTTTTTCATGATGAGAAGTCATAAATACTAAATACTAGAGGAATTAATATTTACTATCATCTATTTACGCTATACTCAATAAACTGAAATTAAAACCTCATTGTTGACTACCTAACTGCACTTTATTTTGTGTTCAAAATCAAAACAAAATACCGTATCCTTTGCCTCTGGTTTTTTTTTTTGGAATGATGCAATATATTGCTTCCTTCACTATAGTGGCAAACTTCATCAGTATAAAAGAAAAATATTCCTAAACCAATTTGTCTCATATGTTTGTGGTTAAGAAATTTTTAGAAGGGAATCAAACAAATATTAACAGGGAGAGATCAAGCAAGCACAAGACCAGTCGAGTAGCACAAGAACCAAGACATTCACTTATAAATAAGTGTGCTGGTTTAAAGGGAAACTGGCAGGAGAAATGAATCCAACACAAAAGAGATTATAAGTCAGAGTTACAATTTAATAACAATATTACAATAAATGCAATGGCACAAAGAGAAATTGGTTTTAAACCACAAAACCCAGAAGTATGACCCAGCACCCTGGGGCACAAACACAAAGGGGTTTGTTAGCCCCTCTGCTGAACCCCATGTGGTTCTCCCCAAGTCCAAAGTAAAAGGAAGTGAAAAACCTTTTGTGTAACTGATGGTTGCAGTCTGGTGAAGAGTGGTGTTCGCAGTCTGGTTGAAAGTGATGGTCTCCTCCTGTCGAGGTTCTGGTCCTCCTCTGGATCCAACGAGTGGTTCCCTGAGGTCTTCAAACCCCAAGATTATGTACTCTCAGGTCCAGGTGGGAGCACCCAGTACCTCCCCCAGGGCAGGGAGTTACGCAATGGGTGATCTGACTCTGTGAGTCATGGGATATTTTGGAATCAATGGCCCATTAGCAGACATGCCCCCTCAGGCTGGGTGTAAAGGTGCTAACGACTCCCTGGATGAGGGGAGTTATCACAGCTATTATCTCACAGATGTCTTTCGCACCCAGATCTTATCCTGAGGAGTCGGGTGTGCCCTGGGCAGCTGGTGCAAATGGTCCATTGTTAACAGTTCTTGGGAAATGAATAGGGGGTGTAGAATACAGAGCTTTGGTCACCTCCACACAGTGATAAACTGGTCCCACATGCCGAACTAGGACAATGAGAGACCAATAGTTTATGTAATTCTTCTCTCCAGGATCTGCTCCCTTCCTAAGAAAGTGCCCAGACCCAGTGCAGAGTATAATCTTGATCTTTTAGGGATCCATGGATATTTCACTAGAACAATGAACATGAGTTCATTGCTGGAAGAAATGCATTGAAAGTCTTTCAGGCTGGGTGGAGGATTCATACCGGGGTCCTGCATAAAACTGAAAGGAAATCAATATCATATGCTAATGATGCTTTATTCCATATTTCTTCATTTTATTTATCTATATGTTTTGAAATAGTTCAGTAAATTAACTCCAAAGACTATTCATGGACATGAACACTGAGAGTTCCCTAAATCTGGAAAAGAAGTTGGCATTTAATCCATTTCCCTCTTTTCAGTACTTCTCTTTGTTTATCAGATAGTGATTACCTGCACTGACTTTCTTTTTGAGGTCTCTTTCTTCCTATCTGTACTATTTAGTGACCATAGGACATACTGCCAGGTCTGGCACTACTCTAAGGGCCAAGTAGAATATACAAGAACTATGTAAGAATCTGATGAATATCAGAAAATACTTGTGACCCTAGTTAACTACTGGATATCTGCTTTTGTTTCTTGCTTAGACAGAGGGATATTCATAATTTTTAAATTGATGTTGGGTTTTAGTTCCATTACATGTATAGTAAAGGGTAGCAAACACTCTTACCCAAACCTCCCTGAATATTTTTTCTATGTCACATAGCACAGCAGACACTTGAGCCTGTCTCCTCTCAGGATGAAATTGTGTGAGGTTGCTCAGCAACTTTACCCACAAAATACCTATTACTGGAAGAAATCCAGGCATTTCACATTCAATTTTCTCATGAAAAATCCAGAAAATATACCGGTATTTGAAGTATACAGTAGGGACAATTGAATATTCAACACTGCCCATAAAATAAATGCAAAGCTATGTGAGATGTCATTTTTATTCTTCTTCAGCTTTATCAGGTTGAGGGGTAAAGGGAAATCTCTAGTCAAGAAGGTATTATTATAATATCTCACAACAGGGAATTGTGCTGTGCTTGAGTGCCACTTAGAAATTTTTGAACATAAATACTGTGTGAAACAAGGTAATTGTAGGACTTTTTTTCCCTAGTATTATTTGCTAATTGCTAACTGCTGTCAGACAATTGGCTCTTTGAGGGTTATAATGAGTACAGCTCTAGGTGATGTCCAATGTAACCCTACATGGCCCTCCTCTTACTGATGCATACATTTATCTTGTTCAAATGTCAAGAGATTTAAAGATCTCAATACAGAAGTACAGGAAGGTTTACTTAATCTAAATAACAAAAGTATGAGGAAAATCATGTGTGCAGTTTGTCAAAAAAACCAAGTCTGAACTCAGTAACTCCAAATATCTCTCCCATATCTGTGTTATTAAGAACAAAGGTATTGCTGTTTCTTACCAGCTAAAGATTTTTTTTATACAGGAACTGCACCTGAAAATGAACACTGGCTATTTCAGAAAAAGTAATCTGAAATAGCTCATCAGCATGTTCTTGCAAGTCACTATAGTCAGAATGATCCATGCTCTAAAACTTGAAGCTTCAGTTCCTTTATGGAGCTCCCTGCTTTAGAGAAATATTTGATGACATATTCTAAACATAACTGGGTTTATGTGTACAATTTTCAACCCTGAACTATAGTCTGTAGCCATGAATTCCAGATAGCCATTGAATGTTTTGTAATAGTTATTTCAATTCAATATATTCTTGTACATAGTTTCTGCTTTGCAATAGTAACACCTCTAATAACCATGTCATAAATTGGATGGCCTAATCTGTTTATACACTAACTCCTTATAAAACTTTTCCTACAGTATAGAATGGGAATACTAAAGTTTTAATACTGAAAAAAGTTAGTAATTCATCATTCATTTTGACAGTGGAATTAGAATTTGTTTCTTGCAGGCAGGAAATATACAATAGTTTCAAGCTAAAATCTGTGTATCACATTTGCACAGATTAAAGTGGTCATAGAAAATAATATCTGAAATAGTTCACACCTGCTTGGAAAACAACTGCTCAGTATTCTCAGAACTTTAAAAGATACTTTAAATAGAAAATGTATGATTTATAGTTTTTGAAAATGTAAACAGACTTTTTTCCCCACGTAAAATAAGATAAAAAGGAAAAGAGGTGAGAGATGGGTAGTGTAGAAAAGGAAGACTGTTATATAGGATTTTCCAAACTAAATCTGACAATTCATCCATCTTGTTCTGTAACCAGTCTAAAGTAGTTACTAGTATCTTGTAGAATACTCCTAGGGAAAGGGAAAAAAAAAAAAAAAAAGAAATCTCAGGACACAATCCCTCAGCCAAAGACATACATTCGCTCACATCCAAAGTGATGGTTTGCAAGCTTCACTTGCTGTTAAGGTGCCTCTCATTTTTAGTTTACTTAAATTGTGAAAAAAAAAAAAAAAAAAAAGGTAATTTTTAAACTGCAAAAATTAGGTTAACCAAACAATGCAGACTATTTCCACTTCAGATATATTTATAATGGTAGTTTTCCTTGAAATTCATTTCAGTGGTTGTCTGCCATCAGTCAGGGACCTAGCTTAGTACTCACCTTGCCCAGCCTAATGTTTAGCAATAGTTTTCTGATTATTAATTACAATTCCACAATATAACAGGTGCCCCATGCATCTCACCCCATTTACATTCAGGCAGGCTGGTACATCTCATTCTCATATGCACACAGCACCAAAGCAATTACTGCTAAAAACAGGTGTATTATTCATCGTGCTATGAAAAGTTTGCTTTCTGGTAGGAAGGTAATGAGTACTTGAAAAGACTAATGTCCAATAATATTCTGTTAACAGATCATCTGTTAGAAATACTGATTAAAGGAAAGAGTGAATGCCAGATCCACATTTGGTGCTCATTTGCATCACTCTATTGAAAATAATAACCATACATAGACATCTAAATATCCAAGTAAAAAGTGCTGATCTTTAAGACTGACTCTTTGATCCTTGATCACTGGGAATCTTGTGTGAGTTTTCAGCTGTCCCTGAGAGTACATTTGACTTTCCCCAAATGTTAGTTAAAGATACATTTGAAAAACATTAATTCTGAGAACGTGCCTGAATTATAGAGTTAAGACTTGAGTGCAGATATGAAACTTCTAGAATAATCACTATTCTTTGTATACCACACTTTGGAACAAGAAAGTCTTACAGGAAAAAAAAAAAAGATGACTGAGGCATGGAGTATCTTACCTTAGATGAAACTTACTTCAAAGTTCAGGTTATCTTAGACACACAGCTTGATTCTCATCTACTTCTGTATCTGTAATGTAACACTGAAGCCCTAGAGAGATTTAATTCATATCCTGACTTGGACCACAGGTTTCAGTAAGGTCTCCTGAGATGTGAGGACCTGATAATGCTCTATGTCAGTGTGTTGACTTTCATTTGAATAGAGTGTGGAGTGGGACACAAGGGTGAAGAAAACTGGACTCCTATTCAGAAGCATTATTACCTGTATTCCAGAGGACTATTTTCAAATCATTGAAATAGATGACAATGTTTATGAAAGGTCTGTCTTTTGATAAGTGGCAGATTAGATTCTTTTATGAAAATACACATGGATTTAAAAAGGGCTTAAAACCTTCTTGCTACAAAATAGGAAAAAAATGTGAAAGTAGCAAATCCTATAATAATATAAAAAAAGGAAAATTTTGTGAAAAGTTGTAGCAGCAAGCAGAAAGAGTATTCAAACAATCTCAGGCATAGTCACAAGCTCATAAACCAGCTCAAAATGGCTATTTTAAAGTTTTGTTTCAATTCCTAAAGGGCTGTATTTAAGTGCTTAGCTATATTCATAGCTTTATTTTTGACTAGGGTATTTTAATGTGGCTCTGGATTAAAACAGAACAAAATGCTGGACAGATTCCCAAATTTGCTATATTCAATTCTAAACTGTGAGTACCTTGGAGACAATTTCAGGAATGCAAGATTGCACAAATATTTCTTGCAGAAAGCTTATTGTTATGGTTTAGATTAAGCTAAGTCCTGCAAATGGTTGATATATAGTTACTTTCTTTTACCTACAAACTTTATGTTTATGATAGCTTTGGAGGTGAGTAAAAGTTTCTTTATCAAGGTAGCTTCAAGCCTTACACCTAGAAAAGCATGTCTTTGTAGACAAGTGAAAAGGATTCTTGCACCAATATAAAACAGAAACATTTTCAAAGATGACCATGTACCTTCCTGCTGTAGTGAACACTTACACTCAAGGGGAAGTGTCTGAATTTTCCATTTTTCCTTCTTATTCTGTTACCAGGGGAATTTTAGAGACATAAATCATTTTTGTGTGCCTTTTTGCCGCCTATTGGTCAATGCCATGAGACCTTAAGATAGTATAAATCATTTTGTAAGTATTTATTCTGTTTATTGTTGAGTCCAGAATTTTGTACAAGTTCTACTAGTGACCTTCAAATAGGATAAATTTTCATGTCAGATTTTAGGGGAACTACTAAGTAACTGACAGTGTTTCTTCATGCAGGGAATAAAAACAAATACCCAATGAAATCCTGAGGATGCAAATGTTTTTTTTAACATTGAATGGAATTACTCCTGTGAGCAAAGTTATACACATGGTGGAGTGGCTGAGTGGGAAACTAATTTTTCAAGTCCTTATTTTTGCTGCAGTTCTGCCGAAATATGCATGCAATTCAGTAATTTCTTCATCTAATAGTCTGTGGAAGGAAAGCTCCCCACCTTGTTCAGTGGGAAAATGACAATTCCCAAGAGCAGTCATTTGGCATACTTGAAAGTCAACTGTTTTCATATATAGTCATGAAAAAAAATTTCTTAGTTACACAGGAAAAAAATCCCAACTGTTTTTGCATATTCATCTGTTGACTTCAACATTTTCTTCTAAGGTAAAGCTTAATCCCTCATTTCTTTCAAAGCTACTGACAAGGTAACATAGCCTTTAGATATAGAAACATAGAGAAAAAACATATATAAGTGCATTTCTCCAAATTATGGTGAGTTTAGTTTTATATTGCCATGCATTCTCAGGGGTTTCACTCTGAAAATTTTTAAACACCAGACAATTTTGTAAAACAATGATTCAAAAGGTTTCCAAGGTATGCACCCAGTGTTAAATATACCTTGAACAACATCTGAGTTTGCATCAAAGTTGGAAATTAGGAAATAATTAAAATAATTATTTTTAAATCAATATAAACTCATTTTGTAAATTTTTGTGGCTCATAATTTTTCACATATATTGCTTAATGATTTTAATACTTTACAAAAATTTGGAAGAAGAATATCTGCCAATAGATCAATGACTATGAGACGTGTATTATTTGATTAATATTACTTAATTTCCTTTCATCAAATCCACATAAAACTAGCCTTCAGTAGACTCTGTACATCTAAGGACTTTTTCTGCCTGGGAAGTAGATTATACTGCCATTGGGTTCAGGCTGACATGTACTATGAATTCCTCAGTTCTGCATTGCTAAACAAAGGCTGAGGTGTCCAGTGTTTCTCCAAAGAATGTTCTTCCTCACTTTCTTGCCAGCCTATGGGACCATCATGGAAAAAATGTGTTAAAGACAGCTGTCAGAAGTGAGAGAGGAGAGAAAACTGCAATGTTTTGAAGGAAAAGGAAGCAAGCATAAGAAATAAAAGCTTTATAAGAAAATGTGATGGAGAACAGAAAAGAATAACATAGAAGCAAAGTTGAATTGTTATAACATAGGAACTGTTCTTCTTCTTAGTTGTCTTTTATGTTTGAGCTAAAAATCCCATTCTAAGAATCTTGTTCAAGACTGAGCCCCAAGGTGTGGGTATTTCTGAATCACATGTAACAATAGTTTGATGCTGCACTGAAAAAAATCTGATGTCCAAGTGGTTTGCGAAGATTTCAGTTCCTCAATACTCTCTTAATCCATTGCAACTCCGAACAGAGACAGTGAGATTACTATTCTGCACAACAAGTGACTGTGAGTATTACTGAATAACTGTGTTTATGAATCTTGGACAGTTATTTTTCTTCATTCATTACATACAAATATTCAGATTTAAGGATGGCTGACACTACTAACCTGGAATTTCTGTATATTTTTTACCAAACTTTGATCATGCTTTAGCGACTTCCTTGTGCAACTATTTAATAAGACCTCTTGTGTGGTTTACAACTAATTTTACCAAAAGCCTTATTTAGCTTCCTAGAAAATGAGAGCAGCCTTCATCCATGGAAAGCGGCAGATGGGAAGTAAGTTGTCTGCCAGTAGCCAGGGAGAGTTAAAGAGATATATAGCTCCTGAGTGTAATTTACTGAGGACAACTCTCAATGGTTTACTACATGGTTACTAAAACTCTTTGTTTAAACACAATTAATGACGAAACCACTGTTTTCACATGACTGGGTTCTGCAGCAGCTACTAACGTCATTATTACAAAACACCAAGAAATTAATGAAGTGCTCTGTAAGGAATGATGCATCTTTCTTACAGTGTGTAATTCTAGCACTTCAAGCTACTAGAGATCACTTTCAGGTACCTTAATGATTGAACAGTCTTTCAACAGCTCTCGGTGGCAGTTGCAAGTTGCTTCCAGAGCCACTGAAAATACAGTAAATTTTGTGTAGGTATTCAACAGAAAATGAGCTCCTTTGAAAATATGGTCATTGAATTTCAAATTCTGAATTTCAAATTCTGAATTTCTCCAAAACATTTGGACTGATTTTACAAGCATCGAATTTTGAAAATTCAAGGCAAAACAATCACAAGGGTTGCATGATCAGACTCTGAGATGGTTTGAGAGTATCAAAAGTTTTACTTTTCTCTGTCACAATTCAAACACCAGTTTCAGACACACAGTGGCTGGAGGATTGCTAGAAAGGATGCCAAACACTTTTCTCAAGGTCACAGAGGAAAACTCTATGTAAGAATGTGAAACAAGAAACATCTCTCTATTAAAAAACAAACAAAAAACAAAAAAACCCAACAAAACAAAAAATACCAAAAAACCCCAAACAAAACACCAAAACTAACTCTTCCTTTTCTAGTCCTTTTCAATGCCACCAGAGGTGATCTGCAACAAAAAGTGGAGGCTTTTACATCCATTGGGAAGGACAGATGCAGAAAGAGAATTAGTAACACATTATTTTCTTTTACAAAGATTCATACTCTACTAAAGAATTTAAAAAGATTATTTGATTAGTGTCCATAACAGCCCTGTGAATTAGACAAGAAAGTAACACCATAATCATTACTTGACAAATGCTAAATGATTTGCACTGTGCCACAGCAGGGAAGTTTGTATGAAATTAGAGGAGGAAAAAACATGCCTTCCCTGCTTTGCTCTTTAAGCCTTCTATTAGATGAAGCAATGCTAAATTTTTACATCTTTAAACTTCGTAAATATCAGACAATAGAACTATGCCAAATCTAGCCTGAGTACTGAAACAGAAATGAACATTAAGAGTAAGAAATCTTAGTAATGAATTGTAAGGTCTCTTAAATCAACTCTTTCAGAGGATTACTCACCACAGCAGCTAAGATTATGATCCCATAGTATAGTCTAAAAAGAAACACAACCAGTAAGCAAAAGGCTACTGTAGGTAAAGTGAAAGGACCAGTCCTGCCTACACTCCCTTTTTAGGGCACTTTCTTTGCAAAGTCAGAAATTTCTTTAAGATCTTACATTGAGGGTTTTTTCTCACTTTTTTACACTGTCACAAAGGACTTCTAATACCACTGCAGTTATAAATTCTTCTTTTCTCATTTGTTTTTTCAAAGGTTTTGTCTTCTCCAGTCCACTTGGTATACATTTCACTACACCTTTTTGTACCAAAATCAAGCAATGATGGGTCACAGAAAGTTAATAAAATGTTATATTGCCTGCTTTTTACAAGGTGTGTTGTGTGGCATACTCATTCAGGAGCAACATAAGCTTTAAATGTCAGCAAGAAATAGGTTACAATGGTGGTGTAGATTTTTTTACCCCAGAGGAGGATTGGTTTTTTTCTCCCTTCTCTACCAGTTCATGGCACTGTTTCCTTTACAATTATCAACTTTTCAGCTCTCTTCAGGAACTGATAGCAGTTCACATTTGAAACACTTACATTAGAGAGAGTTGAACCAATGATGCTAAAATAACAAGGAGTGCCTAGGTACCTAATTTCTCACCTTTTATGATTTCATTATTTTTCATTTCTGAACTGGTGGTGCACAGTCAGGGTCAGACTGCTAGTATTATTATAAGAAAAAAAAAATGATGCATGCAGCCCTGAAACTAACATTATTTCTAATGCTATTTCCCAATTCCTATGGAAAGAACAAAAATTTCACAGCAAGTTTTATTCCTGTAATACACCAGATCCAATCCTGGACACACATTTTGCTCCCAAACAACATTATATAAACATTCTTGCTTTGAAATATCTTTTAAATATATCACCTTTGAATAAACACAAAAGATATTAGAGAAAGGAAAAAAGTAGTCAAATAATATTAGTAAATCATATTTTAGTAGCTAACTCTGAAAAACCCCTAAATTATTCACATTATTAGTCACCGTACCATAAAACATTCCCTAAACTGTCATCAAATGTCAATCAATTCATAGACTGGGAGTAAAACGAATGCATTGAACAATAAAGTTTAAAATTGAGGCTGTATCATTTTAAAATGTAAAATGAAAAAGGGGTGAAGAGTTGGTCTGTTTGTCTGCCATTTCAACGAAAGTCCACACACAGTATAGCATAGCAATGCTTGCACTAGCTCCAAATGAACAGACTAGATGACTGGGTTACAATCAATAGATTTTACTTCCCTAAACTTGAGTTAAAGGGATAAGAATATTTTCTTTGCAGTATACAGAAAGGAATGCATGCACAGCCTTGAACTGCAGCACACTAAGGTTCTGTTTACAGGTTCTTTGTCCCTACAAAACTAAATCACATCTCTTCAAGGGAGGATGTCAAAAAGCACACAGATACACTCTTTAAGAAGATCCATTTACAGCTGTTCCCAAATTTAAATCACAAGGGTAAGCTACTAGCAAGGAGAAACTAATGAAATGCATTTCTCCACTTTCATTTCTTTCTGAGCTCTTGAATCTCTTCAGATTAGGATAGAATCCACTGGAGGAGGATAGTTGTGTCAGATCAATATGTACTTCACTGAGAAGCAATTAGCACCTCATCACAGAACAAAACTCACAGCCTAAAACGTGCTTTGCACCCTATCTGGGGACGTGTGCCCACTTCCATGCCAGCTTGTATTTCCCCATCAGAAACTGCTCTGAAAATGTCAAGACATCCTATTACAAGATAGGGCTTAATGTCTGAAGTTTAATATCCATTAGTCCTAACTCATTCAGCCTCTGTTCTACAGGAGGGGGGGGAAAGGAGCTTTATCTCTGCAAGACATCTGAATCTGCCAGCCAAAATAACATTTCCCTTTCCTTAGTCCATGTCAATCTGAACGCATTAATGGGAGTATGCTTTCATACTTAAGAGTTCCGACATGAATGTTTCTAAAGTTAAGATTCTAGACAGAAATATCTCAACTGTTACTCGAATTGTGGTCACAGTGTGAGAGCTGTGGAAAGGTTCTAAGGAAGTAAAAAGGTCTTGTTTTAAGCAATGTCAGAAGCAAATAAATAGTTCAACAAGGTGTCTCTGAGAAACTGTGCTTCTGTCAGCAATTGAAAGTATTTAGTTGTTCCCTGGTTCTCAATAAACACATGCATTCAGGAATTATACATTTTAGGATTCAGGGGAAATGAGCTGCAGTGAAGTGTTTCCTGACTATCACAGACTGCCGTAGCAGTAAAAGGACTCGTGATAGACTCCCACAGAGGTTATGCTTGTAGGGAAAAGGAATAGAAGATGGCAGCGGAAGCAGAAAACAAAAGGGAAGAAAGGAAAAAATAAAGAAAATAAAAACAAGAGAGGATTTCTTGTTATAATTGTTCATATTAAAAGAAGAAATTATAACATATTACACTACCTGTTAGTATTTAATTGAAGAGTAATTAAAGAATTAAAGTAAGTAAAGCAAGTTTGTGGACCAACATCTCCATATACACAAGTCAGTTCTGTGAGAACTCCAAAGCCATTCATATTTCTGTGTAAAAGAAACTTAAAACCAAGCAGAAGCAAACAATTTATTCAACACTCTGAGACCCTTTGTGCAGAACAATTAACTGCTGCCTGTATGTGTTTCTGCATCAAATTGGTAAACTCGTGAATCACACGTAAAAAAAGAAAGCTTTCCTTACAAAGTAGAGTCTGAGCCAATCTAATCAATAGCTATGTTGCCATACACTATAAAACTTGCCTGATTACATACATGCTTCCCTTTGTACTATAAACCATCTGGTGCAACATTATTATCTTTTATATGTGTTAGAAGCGTGAAGAAGAAGAATGATGACAAGAATTAATACCAGACAACTTTTGGTTTAAAAACATGTAACTGATAGATCCAACTAAGTCAAAACCTAGTTTCTCTTATAACTACTGATGCCATAAATTACCTATCTGTATTGAATTGACCACAAAAAATTATATCATTGAAGTGCATAAACTCTGTGCAAGTGCTATATTATTTTCACCAGTCTTCATGTCCAACAATACCAGCTCAATGGAGATTTTAATTCCCTAAATGTTGTTTGTCTTCCTATTTCATCATCTAATTTTGTAAATAGCACATACTTAAACTTCTTTATTATACAGTAGTTCCTAATACCACACTGCAGCCTCTGAGATCTCAGATATATTTATCCAAGAAATGCATTGATATTAAGATTTTTTGTGTAAGTAGAAATTTATATGGCTTCCTTGTAAATTTAATATGCAAAAATTTTTAAACTGCACATTATTTGCTTTAGTAATACTTATTTCATTCCCAGAATTCCAATAACTGCTTTGTCCTTCTTCATCATTAAAAGGACAATTATTTAGTGATTAGTTACAGAGGTAAATAATGACAAGAAAATAGAAAAATGGGGGGGAAATGTAATATGCAAGTACTTCCTAGTACTTAAATCTCTGTATCAGATATCCAAAATGCAAGTTGTGGCTCAAAAGACTGCAATCTTTACTAAGCTCTAGATGGGACCACAGTTCCATTTTATAATACAATTCTTAATACTAATTTATAATGATTTTTTTCCAAACTAACTAAGATCTCAGCAATTTGATATTTTCATTAAGGGTCTTTTAACTTCTGAAAGAACATTTTTAGCTTTTCCTTTCTCAAAGAAATAGATAACTGAAATAAGATGTTTATTCAGTCAAACCAGAAATAATTGTTTGGAAATGAAAATTTGTGCAGTTTGCCTTTGTGTGATATTTTAATTTTGTTAAACATAACTCTGAAAAATGCTTCCAGCACATATTATAAACTATGGAATACAATAAATCAAGAGTATAACCGTGGTCTCACAGCTTGAACGTGGAAAATTATGTCATCCACATAATGTAAATAGGTTGCAAATAGCACCAGACACAAGGAAGATTGCTGTGGAATAGTGGTTATCATTTTAAAAGGCAGAGATGCATTATTCCTCCTGGAGGCAAGAACCTGAAAGTGATTTGTCAATACCAAAGAACTCACAAGAAAGATTGTTATTTCTTCCCTCCAACAAAAAGCTAATTGAAACAATTGTCACTGAACTAGTAATGACTTGCCCTGCAGGGACATGCCACATGGAGTTTGGTCTTCAGAACTCTCCTTCAAAAGATATGAGACTTTAATTGCTGATGAGTAAAATTCTGGGTAAAAATGAAGAGGCCCTTGTTACATTTTCATACAGAAGAAACCTCCGTACAGGAGTATGTAGCATCTAAACCTATATTTAAACTAATCCAATATGAAGAAGTTAGTATTGTAATAGTACCAAAAAGAAACCAATTCTGATTATTTACTGTTAAAATAACACTAGTTATCATATTCCCACCAGTTTCCTTCCCCATGGAAAACTCTTTGAGAGCATCTGAGCAGTTTTTCGCAGTAAAAAGGTCTCCTCAGAATGAATGGGACTATTTGCTGTTATCAATTAATTTAGAATATTCTAGAAGTCATTGCTAATCTAGAAAGGATAGGAGAAATTGGTTGATTTAAAATAGAGTCACTCACTCACTCTCCTACCAGTGGGATGCATGAGAGAATCAAAAGGGTAAAAGCTAGAAAACTCATGGGTTGACATAAGACAGTTTAACAGGGAAAGCAAAAGCTGTGCATGCAAACAAAGCAAAAGAAAGAATTAGTTTACTGTTTCCCATGGGCAGGAAGGTGTTCAGTCACCTCCAGGATAGCAGGGCCCCATCACGCATAATGGTAACTTGTGAAGACAAACACCATCATTCCAAACATCCATCCTTTTTTCTTCTTTCCCCCCCGCTTTGTATAGTGAGTGTGATGTCATATGGTATGGAATATCTCTTTGGGTCAGTTGGGGTCAACTGTACCAGCTGTGTGTCTTCTTAACTTCCTAAGCACCCTGAGGCCCCCCATTGGTGTGGCAGTGCAAAAAGAAGAAAAGGTCTCAGCTGTGTGTAAGTACTGCTCAGCAATAACAAAAATATATCTATATTATCAACCCTATTTTTCAGCACAATTCCAAACACAGTCTCATACTAGTCACTGTAAAGAAAGTCAACTCTGCATCAGTGAAAACCAACTATTCGTGTAGATATCCAGTCAGCAAGGTTATGAGTTACAATACACGCATACAATATTTTAGAGAAGTTGGCAACAAATATATGCCTGACTTCAAGCCTGTTAATATAAAAAATACAGTAGTCAAAATCTGATCCGTAAGTTTCTTTGAAAATATGATTATTTCAAAGATAGAAGTGAGATATGCACTATAATTAGAAAAGATAGGTAGAATAGAAAATGTAAAACTGAGGAAGAAAAAGGTATAACTGGATATCGCTGTCTGTGAGGTGACAATAAAAAAAAAATGTTTCCTTTGTGCATGAAGGTAACCATGGGTGAACGGCTTCTCAGAGAACACATTACACAGTACATGAGGTTAATCCAAAACACCTTTATTCAATGGTGGAGCTGACTTTTAAGGGGTCAGTTTGGGGAGGGGCTTAGAAGGAGGTGAAACTTTAGGAGGGATTGGGTAAAACATGTGTCAGTAACCGATAACATCCAATGAGAACAGAGGGACAGGGTCTGAGGAGAGGGGTCCACATAACTGACAACCTGGATAACAAATGGGGAAACGCCCATAACTGATCAGTAGTGGTTCAGGGATTGCACAGGGGATGGAGAATGAATGAGGGGAGTGTAGAAGCCACCCACGGGGGCAGGGGATACAGAACCTCTTGGAACTCAAACTCATACAGAGAAAAATGCATTAGTGATAAACTCCAACAATGAATCCTGCATATGCAGTTGGTCAGGTCCTCGGGCTGCATTTCAGCATTTCCTAATATGAAGGGGTATTTCTTTTCAGACTGAGCATAATTTTATACTATCCTCAGTAAGAAAGAGAAGTTTTGAGTCTCTTGCTGCCACATATACATAGGTATCTCAGATAACTACATAATTCTTTCAAAGGATGTTAAATTTATCTTCTTAATAGGATGTGACATGTGGTAAGTAATTCTAGCATTAATGGAGAGAATCCTGCATTTTAAAAATTTCTTGTATGGACATCTTCTTTACAACCAAAGATTACATTTGGATGCACTGAATTTAAGTCTATGTAATTCTATTAAAATATTCTGCACATCCATTTAAAAACAGGTACATAGGGAAAAGAAAAGAAAGTGGCTGTTTTCGTATGGGTCAAATTTTAAATTAAAGGTGTTTGGGAAGCACAGAACAAACTATTAATGCCAAATAGATCAAACACTTTAAAAGATTCATAAATACAAGTAGGAAGGTATAGCTTTGAGAAAATCTAGGAGCAGGAGTCTCAATAAAGAAAGAAACTGAAAGCTGATGGCTTCTGGAAAAGCCCTCTGCTCTGACCTGTTGTTTTTTAACTACTATTAAGAAGTATTGAAATTTTTATCCCTTTATATGTGGTTATCAGAGACCTGCCTTAATATGCATTGATTCCCCCCCTCCCCCCCATTAATTCTGACTGTATTCTAGGATGTGACCTAACTGTCCAAAAAGGGGAAAAAAAAAAAAAAAAAAGGCTTACAAGGAGAGAATGGTCAAAAGGCCCCAGAAAGGTAACAAACAAACAGTGGTTAATATTTCTGTGAACATCTACAATTTCCATCCTAGCAAACCACAGAAATTATTTAACTCTTGATTTATTTTTTTTAAACCATGTTGGGGAGAATTTATATCTATATTAATAAAATTTTAAAAAGTAATTTTATAAAAACTACTGTGTGAGTTATGATAAAATATTCATAAATTAATTAAACATAATTAGCATTAAAATATAGGTATCATTTATATGTTAATTAATTTTGTTTCCCTTATCTTACAAGAGCATTTGTGCCATGTCTTGCAGGAAAATATTTTGTACTGAAATATCCTCTGGAAAGAAATATATTTAGAAAAACACAGAGATGCTCAGAAATGCTTTCTAAATACATCTTCTGTATTAAGAGATCCAAACCTACAACATGTAATTCTTATTGTATTTGAAACAATGGTAAGTGTATACAGAAAAGGACATGAACTTCTCACACTAAGTGATCAAAGGAAAACCTGGTTATTCAGTCACCAGATACCACTTTGCAGCTGTACCCTGACATTGCTTTTTTCTCAAATCTCTTTTAAAATCTATTTCTATTGCTGCCCTTTGTGCAGTCAGTCATGATAGAATAAAGCCCACTAGTAAGTCAGGTCTCCTTAAGTGTTTACACATCCCCCACAAAGTTGAAATAAACAACCTTCCACAGGCAATATGTTTTGCTTTCTCAGACTGAAGCTTAGAAAGGCATTTCAAAAATTAACTGAAACTAAGATCAGTGGATAAAGCTAATAATACTGAACCTTCTTAGTTTTTCTATATTTACTTTAAAATAACAAGATGAGGCCAACAATATTTTCAAGCATAGCCTCTTCCATTCCCCTGCTAAAAAACCCACTACTGCTTTTTCTTTTTCTTTTCTTTCTTTTTTTTTTTTTTTTTGGTGAAGGTATCTACTGGGCCTAAGCTTCCTGAATGAATTTGGATCATATTCTGATAGTTCTCAATCCCAATGACCACTTAATACATCAAAACAGTATTCTTCCAAATCCGCATGTACAAGAGAGGTGGACACAAAACAGATGATGTTTCCATTTCATGTACTCCAAACTGCAGGTACCTGAAGAAAAGAAGATTTAGAAGATAAGAATCCATTGTACATAGGTAAATTTTAATTAAACATCTTAAAGAAGAGTCTAGTCCTTTGTCACATATTCAGTTCAGACATGATTTTTATGAATCATTTGCTTTTGTTTTATGTCAATAGACTCTTATTCTTATGGCTCATTGTATGCTAAATAAAATAGTTTATTCCCATAAGAATAAGAAACATTTCTATCATAGAAATTTTTATTCAAAATTTCTACAATAGAAATGTTTCTTATTCTTCAACCAGAATTGCTCACCAGAGAAAACACAAAAATAAAATAATCTTCAAAAATAGCATTATCTAGAGTGTTTTTATACAAGTTGTAAGAAATGGGCTACCCACCAGGAGCAATGTAAGAAACAGTGGGTTCAGAATCTATTGGTGTCCATAAAAATAATTAAACTTTGGGGATGGCAAAGTCATGGATATATGCAGTAGGATTGCAGTGTATTTTATATTAATGCAGATTTAAAACATGAAATATGGTCAGAGGAAATATTTCTTTTTAACCTTGAGGTCTGAAAAATGATAATTCGACTTGATAATCATTTTGCTGCACACTGTATTAGGCTACAAGCCAGACATTTTATATTAAATGAGGACATATTTGCATACAATTGTCAGACTTTTTGTTGTTGTTGCTGTTGATTTTTTTTATGGAAGGGACCTGGAAGAATACGTTCATAGGAAATATTGTGTATATACAAAGGAAGGAATATCCTAAACATTTTGAAAGTCTATTTGTGTTTACAATATGTAAAGTACTTGGAAAAAAAGGCCACTTTTAACTTCTGTTTTCTTCCCTAAAACATTTGAAAGCACAATTTTTTCTTACCATTCAGGCAGAACAAAAATAATGTCAATGTTAAATTACACTTTTTTCTTTCCTGCTGTCCCTTAATGATTTTTTTCTTATCAATAAGTGTTTCTTAAAAAATTGCAGTTTGATATCAAAGAGAGCTCAGAAAGTCATTTTAGACAAACCACCAAAGACAAAGAGTTATGAAGTGCCACAGAAAGAGCAGAACACCTGAACGCAAAAGTGGAAGAGCATCTAGGAAAGTTAACATGAGGGAACATAAAAATTACTGCAATTGAACAAACTAGTAAACTAGTAAATATGGCATGTTTTTCCTGACAGCAAAGAATTTGAAGTATTTTCTTTCTTTCTCCTTCTCCTTCTACTTCTCACTAGATAAAATATAAGAAAAACTCAAATGTATTTAAGTTTAGTTTATTTACAAAATAAATTATAGTTACAAAACTTGTACTGAGATTGTTAGATCACGGAAGACAGTGATGAACTAATTATAAGAAACAAATTTCAAAATTGCAAGGGGAAATAAAAGTCCTAACTAATTAAGGCTATAGAAAACAAATAGATATTCTTTTTCCTTCCATAGGAAACTATAAAAATTCAGTAACTCAGAAGGAACTGTTTTTTCAAGCACACAACTCTTTTGACTGAACTTCAATTTTAATTTTCTCATGTCTGAAAAGACTGTGTTCCTGGTTCACCTGCTTTCTGTGTTCATATCTATCTTTCTGGTAAGTTTACCTACTGGAACACCTGGATCATTGTCAAAATGTAATTTTCATTCTTTTATTCTGTTCTCTGCATTTTTTTTTTTGAGGAAGTAGTAACTAAACTATTTAATACTCAAATCATATTTTAAATCTTTTTGCTTCTTTCTTGAGCAGAAACTAGAGTCAGATCCCTGCCAAATTATCTTGCATTTTTTATACATAAAAATATCTCAAAATGTGTTTCATAGTTCCTTCCTTATCTTTCACAATCTGTTTTTTTCTGAGATGTCTGTCTCTTCTTATACTGGACCATTTGCCACTTCCAACAACAGTAGGTGGTTCCACATCTTTTCATTACCTAACTCAGTCTAATTCTTTTGGTTTCAGAGATAAAACATTGTTTCCCTTTGCTTATGGCAAACTTTAAAAACTTTATATACTTTTCCTACTTTAGGAGGTAGTATTTGTATTAGGAAAATTTACAAACAATTTTTTTAAAAAAAGATGAGTTTGCAGCGTTCTGGAAGACACTCTGCACAAATAGTGGGCTAAGATAGGTAAGGAGGCAACTTAAAACACAGATGCCACTTTTAAAACTTACCTCTAGTTACTATGTACAGCTGACTTTCCTGTCCTTACAATTTGTCTTACTGCAACTATCTATAAATGTATTTAGTCACACCTTTATTGCTTCTAAATCTTGCTGCCTTTTCTTTAGGTTTAGTCAATCAATTTTTATGCAACTCTTTACATTTGCCCAAAGGAAATGTCCCATGTTGCCCTTTTAGATATCCTTTGTCCCTAAATCTTTGCTGTTCTCCACTTATTTGTGCAAAATATATATTGTCATGCCTTTCAAGAATCAATTTAGAAAATAGTATTTCATATATTGCTGTTTGATTCTATGAACAGTAAAGAAGAAATAAAGAGGAACTGCTGTTTCTCCATGTTTTCTATTAAGAAGTCCAGATAAAACCTTAAATCCATTTGCTTCTCTGAAAATATACTGAAAATATTTATGTCTTCCATGGAAGGATTATGATATTATAGCAAAGAATAGAAGTACTACCATGAATAAACTCAGAGATTAATAAACCTCCCAATAGAGTAATTCTTTCTACTATGGAACAATTTGGCATAGCACTATTGATGATTAAGGTCAAAAGGACTAAAGCCTCAATTTCTGAACATCTGATGTAAGAGCTCCTAAAGTAACCTGATTTTCACAGTGTGAAGTGGTCATTTCCTGAACATCATGTCCAAGGATGCCCAGTTATTGCCACACCTCCAAGATCACCCTGGAGGAGAAAATCCCAAGCTTTTCTATCATAAAGCGAATCACACAGCAGGGCACATGCCAGGCTCTTTACAATAACCTGTACGACCATCACATTAAAGTCTGTCAAAAGTGAAATGATGCAGAGAGATCCCTGTGCCTAGACTCTCATTCTGGAATCCCATGTGAACATGCACACCACTCCTTACGAGACAGCATAGTTAGAAAATACTAATCAAAACCAGGCATTAAATTGAAGTATTAATATGGTTGTCTGAGAGGAAAAAAACAAGTTTGAACTCCTAGGTTTGGACATTCTGAATGAAAGAAAACACACCATGTACAGAACAAAGACTGCACAATTAGTACCTATACAGACATGAATGAAGCTGCTAATGAGAATACTACCAATCAGGTCAAGCTGAAATATCTCAAAATCAGAGTAATTTCCTTTGAATCTACACTTCAGTGACTCATTTTTTACAGTGAAAACTAAGATTTAGTACAATCAGCTCTAAAGAGAGAAATTAATTCCCACTGTAATTTCCAATAAAAATACCATAAACAACACCACAGAGTCCAAAGTATAGTTAAGGTTTAATGTTTACCACTTAGTTCAACAGTAATTAATTTTACAATCAACATATAAAACACCTGCCCCAAAAAACCAATTTCCCTCCTTTAGAAACTGTGTCTTAGATATCTGACTACATGCTATAAGCTTGCATTTTATACAAACTAAATATATGTACTTAGCACATATTACCTGATTTTACAGAAATTTCACACTGCATATGAGGACAGGGTTGCGTTGTAAATTTGTGACCAATTTGTGAAAGGTTTGTTTTACATATAATGGTGGGAGGACAAACATTCCATTACAGAAAATGAATCTGCAAAATAATGCTATTATACAGAAAAACTGCCTGACAGAACACCCCAAATCCTACAATTTCCTCTTTATTTATCCATTTAAGCAAAAAAATTAGAAAAGCTTAGCAGAAAGTGCAGGAACAAAATATATTAAATGTATTATTTTGCTTTAACACTGCAAAAAACAGACCTTGAAGTGCAGCACAGGTTTTCACACAGTTAGACACAGCTGAAGTCATTGAACAACATGCCAGATGAAATCAGACACATTCTCTTAACATGTGATGCTGATTTGAGTAAGTCCAGTCCAGCTGACAAAGCCACAGCTCTTTTTTATCATTTTTGTATGGCCCACAGATGACAATAACTTAAAACAGCCTTTCTCTTAAGGATAGCTGTAGCAAATCTTACTGACATCCACTCCTGGAACCATCACCAACAGACTGAGGCCAATTGTATGCGTGCAACAAGGCAAGGTGCTGGGTCCACCACGTCTGTCACAACAACCCCATGCAACACTACATGCTTGGGACAGAGTGGCTGGAAAGCTTCCCAGATGGTTGGCAGTCAGCTGAACATCAGCCAGCAGAGTGCCCAGGGGGCCATGAAGGCCAGTGGCATCCTGACCCTTATCAGCAATAGTGTGGCCAGCAGGACTAGGGAAGGGATTGTCTCTATAGTCAGCACTGATGAAACAGAACCTGTACTCACTTTTGGGATCCCTCACTACAACAAAGACCTTGAGGTGCTGGAGTGTGTGCAGAGAAGGGCAACGAAGATGGAGAAAGTTCTGGAGCACAGGTCTTATGAGGAGCAGCTGAGGAAGCTGGGGTTGTTTGGCCTGGAGAAAAGGAGGCTGAGAGGGGACCTTATCACTCTCTAAAACTACCCAAAAGGAGGTTGTAGCAAGATGGGTGTTGGTCCCTTTTCCCAACTAACAAGTGACAGAACTTGAGGAAACAGCTTAAGTTGCACCAGGGAACATTCAGGTTGGATATTAGGAAAATTTTCTTTGCTGAAGGTGGCCAGCCATTGGAACAGGCTCCCCAGGGAGGGGATGGAACAACCATCCCTAGAAGGGTTGAAAAGGCGTGCTGATATGTTCTTAGGGATGTGGTTTAGTGCTGAACACAGCGGTGAAGGGTTAACAGTTGGGCTTGATGATCTTAGAGGTCTTTTTGAGACTAAATCATTCTATGACTCTATAATCATGAACAGTAATGTAGCTGCCAGAAACACTTTTTAAACATGAGCATATTCTGTTGATACATTTTGAAATATATTTCCTACTCCATTTTGTTTAGATTGTTTTTGTGCTACTTTTTTGTTTGTTTTCCTTTTGCTCTATATCAAGTTTGAGTTTACTAGAACAATTACTTACAGACACAGTAAATATTATGAGTATTACAGAGAACAGCCACAGATGTTAATTTTGAATTTACAAATATGAACATTTGGAGTTTTATGTACTTTCAGTTGGAGGACAATGATATACCATGACTTCAGATGTAACTGACTATTGAACATCACAAGGTGAAAAAATTATCTACTTGCTCTAAGATATAAATAATTATTTGTGGAATTACTTAGGTGGGGTCTGAATTTCTTCCTTCTCAATATGAAAAGATGTATGTGTACCAAGAGATTCACTGACTTAAGACTATACAGTGAGTTCTGCTGACAGTCGCATTATATTCAAGGCATAGTAAAATAATGGAATTATTTTTATCTACTACAGAAGGCTTTGGATAAGAAATTAATTGTTTAATTATTTGGTGGATTTAGCAAACACTTGAGAATTTTTTTTCAAGAATGAGTTTAGGGAATTGAGGATATTAACAAACAAAAAGAGGTAGAATTTTTAGATAAGTTACATGCTATGGTTTGAAAAAATTAGTAAAATCCCTGAATCTCTGTAGTTTCCCAGACTTAATCACCACCTGTCAGCTGTACATATCTGTTTATATTTTCAACCTTCAAAAGTTAAAACCACACTTTTAACAACACCTGCTGAGTGCTATATAATGTATTGTCATGTATTCCAAAGGATACACCATATGCTGCAATTCAAGTTTAAAGAGATTCAAGAGCTCAAACCTCAATTTAGGACCTGTATTACACCATATGAAGGACTGAAAAATTAAAGTCTAAGAACATATTCTGAAAGATTATCCACTAAAATCCTGCATAAATAGTAACTCTCACTGCAACTCTGATATCACTTGAACTGAAATTAATGCTATATGAAAATAAGGGGGGAAAAGTTCCTCACTTCAGATACCTTTCATAGTCTTTAAGCTGTAAACTATTATTAATAATCTATCATGTATAGATCACTTTTAAACCTTTCTGTGACTCATGGTTCCAGAGGAATTTTTTAATATAGGAAAGTTGAATTTGGAAAGTTCATCTTATGCAGACTGCTGTGTAGCATACATTAAATTATTCCTCTCTTTGCCAGTCATTCAAAAGTGGAAGTAACTCCATGGAGTCTGTGGATCATGAGCTGAAAACCACTACTCTGTAGGATAGCTGTTGATGATCAGTGGTGTTTTTAGGCTCCCTTCCTGTCATACCTCCTATCCAAATTGTTTCACATTGTGTACTTCCTCTTCTGCTGTCCATGCACTGGGCACTGCAGCCCAATTATCTCTCACCTTTCTGTGGCACCATTATGAGCCTGATTTTCTTTAAAGGACTAGGGAAACAGGTGTTGTGGTTTAACCACTCAGAAAGCTAAATACTATACAGCTCTTCACAGCTATTCATCCCCCAGTGGGATAGGGAAGACAATTGGCAAAAAAGGTAAAACTTCTGGCTTGAGATAAAGACAGTTTAACAGGACAGAAAAGGAACAGAAAATATTAATAACAGAATATAAAAAGCAAGTGATGCACCATTGCAGTTGTTCATCACCTGCTGTCTGATGTCTAACTGATCCCTGAGCAGTGGGCCACCAATTCCAAGCTCCTTTTCCTGTTTCTTTTATTCAGCCTATGATACTCAGATATATGATATGGAATGCCCCTTTGGTCGCTTTGGGTCAGCCATCCTGACTACATCCCCTCTCAGCTTCTTGTGTGCTCACAGCCTCCTCACTGGCAGGGCAGCATAGGAAGTGAAAAAGTCCTTGATTTAGTGCAAGTGCTACTGAACAATAACTAAAATGTCAGTGTGTTATCACCATTATTCTCCTCCTAAATCCAAAACATAGCACTGTAGCAAGTACTAGAAAGAAAATTAACTCTATACCAGCTAAACCCAGGAAAATAGGCTCAGTTCTAAATTAGGTGTTTTGGTTGTGTGAGGGTTTTTTAATATGAATCCCAGAGGTAAGAGTTACCTCAGTATGTAAGGGAATTGACAGAGCTGGCATAAGACCACTATAAACTGAGGGTTGGAGGGAAGAGGTGGGAAAAGGCAAAGGCAAAAATATTTAACTTTTACATTTAGGAGAGAACTGTGGAATTTTTAAGTTTCAAACCAAAGATCAGCTCTTAAAATCCCAGCCTGCATGTATTATTGAATGGAGTTATTAAAATTTACAGGAAATATTATTAAAATGATGGTATAAAATGTCATGGACAAAATTAATCCATCGTTATTTTCAAGCAATGATAAAATAGTTGACTGGTGAACATGGCAACAGCATGTATTTTAATAATAGGTCAAAATCAATCTAATTTTTCCTCATTGAAAGGTACTAGAAAATCCAAGTAAAGCAAGTAATTTTCATTATAGTTCACTCAAAGTCCACAAGGATCCCTGTAATGTGGATAAAATTCTACTTAGCTTCAATAAGAATGGAAGGACTGTATTTCTCTGATATCTATTATGGAAAAAGGATGTGCTATCAGATCTGATGGCATCAACAAAGCTGTAAGAAAATTCTTGAAAATAAACCATTGATTTAATGGCCATTGAAATATTTCCACTCATTTCAACAGAAACTGAATCAGAAAATTTGTGAAGAGAATTATACAGATTAAGACAGCAGTCTTTTCCTCCATAGTGGTATTTCACCAAACTGCAGATTACGATGCAAGATATGGATCAGAAAGAGCACCCATTCTTCAGAATGGCCCAGAGTTCAACCTGTGGAGCATAAACCCAAATGTCGTTGGACTCAACAACATATCTGTGTGAACTCAGACTATAGCAAAAAGTCCCAGCTAATGCTACCCCTCACAGAGTTACTTCTTCTCCTAAATATTGCTGTGAAAATTATGAGAGAGAAGACAAAGCAAATACATAAAATTGCTGGTCAATACTCTTTCTCCTTACAATATATACAAAAAAATCATTTTGAAGTTAAATTCCTGAGTTGCATGTAAGGACATAATATTATTTTTTATGTTTCTTCTTTTTTTTTTTCCTGTGACCAATTGATAAAAGCAGTGATTTTCAGAAATACAGTAGTTGTCTACGTTTTCATTAAATACGATGCTTAAAGGCTATAACTGTTCCTTCTGCAGCCACAATGGATGACTGCAAAACATCATTAAATGCCTTCTTCAAAGCCATTTCTTTAAAGCGGGAGGACAATTGCAACTATAATATACAAATACCCCATCCATACTATGACAAATTAATTTATCTACAATACCTTGCCAAAGAGTGTCTTCCATTGTCCTCTGAGTTTCCTATATGCCAGTGCTGTGTTCAGAGTTCAGCTTTATTTAAGTGCTAAAGTTTTAAAACCCAGGGTCAAGCACCTGTATTATCAGTTCCCTTCCTCATATCTAAAGTTGTGTGCTTCGCCACACCAACACCCACCACAAGCATTGCATGGCAATTCTAATATTTTAAGATCCAAATAATTTCCTTCTTGAAATTATAAGGTGAATATCAGTCAGAATCACTTGAGAAAATGTGAGGTTGCTTCAGAAAATTGTTTGAATTCTGGCACTTTATTATTGCTGCTCAGGATCTTCCTGTGACATATAATAATGTAACATAATATTGCTCTAAGGTAATATGCATTATATAGCAAGCACAATGTAGTGTTATCATGAAAATAATATCTGGCCTTTTCTGTTTAAAAAAAAAATGCTAAAGAGGAAATTAGCATAAATGACAGCATTAGGTAGCATGGTCCTGGCTATTACTGTATCTAATCTACCAGATCTGATTTGCCAATATCTCTGTAGTTCATCACAACTGTTCAGAGTGCTCAAAGTTATACTGTCTATAGACAAATAAGCAAACATATCCACTGATAAATTACTCAGCCTGCCACTCTTGCCTTTTGTTCTCTTCCTCCTGCAATTTCCACTCTTCCTAGATATCCCACCTCCAGCCCTAAAAGCTTCTTCCATTAGCAGCAAACTGGGCAGTATGACTACCATGTTTCCCTGCCTGCTGGGGCAGTATGGGTATGTTCTCTTTTCCTCCACCAGAGAAGCAACCCTTTAAATGCATCAAACAACCACCATCAAAGCAGTGAAATCAGACTGACAGGAAGGTGCAGAAAGACTGTTCACAATCTAAGGTTTATATAGGTTCTGAAGGACGAAATCTCATTTGGATTTGTTTAGTGGTGATGGCTAGGCTTTGCAAACGAAGATTTGGGAAGGGCTCTACCCACATGGGTATGACCTTCAAGCCTGCACAGTGGATTTTTTTTTTTTTTTCAGATGAGGCACAGCATACACGAAACTGGCCACACCCTTTAACTCCTAAGGTTCATCTGCCACGGCCCAGTGAGCTTGGATGGTGACAGTAATGTCCTCAGGACTAGAACCTACAGCCCTCGGTATTCCCAGGAGTTCTCCCACCCAAGTACTAACCGGGGCTGACTCTGCTTGGCTTCTGAGATCTGACGGGATCAGGTGTCAGGGTGGCATTTACCCGCCACAGATTTGTTCAGTAACTGGCAGCAAAACTCTCAAGTTAAATGGTCTCTTAGAGCTACAGTAGAGTCAAAACTAAAAGCACAGCTCAGGGAAACCACGATACTGCCTTTAATGCCGAACAGACAGAACATAAAGATATTGGTAGGTAGCATGATGAGCAGAAAAGTATTTCTTCTGTTATTATCCATCTCTACATTCTTAAAAGCATTGTTCATTACCAATATCAAGGCTAAGTGTGTCTGGTGCCATATTTGCTGTTGCTACCAAGTGAACTAAATCTGCCCCAAATATAACACAGGCAGAGCCTTAAGGTCACATTTCTTCAGGACGGTATATGGAATTTTGGTAAACTGTAGAAAATGAGATTGCCTATAAAGATAGCCTATCTCATTCCCTCTTTCAAAGAACATAACTCTGTGTGTCTTCCAGGAGTAACACACCTGTAATTTTTTCTCCCTGAATCCAAAGGTAGACAGATTTAAAATCTGCCAAAAGAATTTGTAGGATTGTTATTGGCTGGGAAGACATCTTAATGGGAATATCTTCTAAAAGCACAGCAGGATCTTTTAGATAAAGGATGCCACTTACTTTTTTCTAGTGGACTTTTGTTCTTTCAAGGAGAAAGATTGGCAGAAGCTATCACAGAGGAGGACAGAGTTTGCACATTTCCCAGTGGCAGCAGTCATCAGAAATAACATATAAAATATCTTCTTCTTGATGCTTTAGCAATATTTCCCTAGGAGTTTTCTGACAGCTGATGTTGAACCTTGTTGTTGTGCCATATATGTAGTCACAGAGTAAAAAAGCCAAAGCATTATTCAGGGTAATCTGTACAATCATACAGATTTTGGTTTGGTTTCTTTGTGCTCACAGATGTGAATAGCAGGAAGCCGGAAGACTGACATGTTTCCTATTAAGACCTTCTCCAAGAAAAAAAAAAATCCTGATAAATTTACCCAGAAATCCATGCTAACAGTCTGTGACAAGAATAAATAATGGCATATTTTGGATCCTTCCTCACTACTCCATAAGTAATTCTGTTTCTGCCCTTTTAATGGCCTCTGTATTTTCATGTTACACCTGAAACTGACTTTTGGATCTGTGAGAATGAATTCAGGAAAATTACTGAGAAAATTCAACCTTAACTCAAATAATTTCTATAATGGCCCTCTGTTAGAATCCCTTGACCCATCTACTGTTTCACCTCATTAGCATTTATTTTCCTCACATTCTTCAGTGCTGTCACCTTACTCACTCTGCATTAATCAAAACCAAACAAGCCCTGACTGTGTGACTGGCAGAGCTATTCTTTCTTCTTTAAAGCTCCCAGAATTTAGGGGGACATAAGTATATTCAGCAGCATAATCTGCATGAGGGTTTGTCAGTCACTGAATTAGATTGAACACAAGTCCTGGAGAGTTATCCGAGCAACACTGACATCAGACAACAGTTACAGAAAAACATGGAAAAAGAGGGAGCATTTTCTGTTTAAAACAAGTGAGAGAAGCTCCAGATTGCAAACAAAGTACAAATTACATGGATGAAGCATCAGAGATACCTGGTTATATCAGAATTACTCACCAGTTCTTTACAGTTTGTTCACAACAGGAATATTGAAAGATCAGAAAATAAGTTGCAAAACAAATGCAGTAAAATAATAAATAAAATTATAAAAAACTCACAGCAAGTTAAGGGCCATTTTCCTCTAAATTTGTTTGCTTTTTCAATTCCTTTACATCTCAGTGATAATTCCTAAATCTGCCCATCAGACCAGGTACTTTACTTGTATCTTTATGTTAGGTTATCCTTCAAATGTATTAATATTATAATTTACAGTATTCTAGGAACTTATTTCAAAAATTTGTAGCATTTTTAGTAGAAACCTTACTAGATTATCATAGTTCAGCTTTTACTTCCAAGCTGATGCTTGATCTCTAAGTTTTATTATGAAGCTGTTAGGAAGGGCTACTTGCTTCAGGCTCGAGGCAGCATAATTATTTCTTCACAAGATATACAAATCATAATTTATTTCTTCATCTAGATCTACGCCATTCAAAGAAATAAAAAGAGTCCATCACTGGCAATTCAAGCAAACATAAAGCATAAAGCAGCCCTAAGAGTATAAAAATGAAGGTGGCAAAAGATATTTTCAGCAGCAGATAACAACACTGATGAGATTAAATTGAATTAACCTGGAAAACACTGTTGTTATCTAACCAGATGTCAACACCAGACTGACCAATATTACTAAGTAAATTCAGGTTAGCTGTATCTAGCCAGCTGCTAGGAAGCCTGATCAGTGTCAAACATCAGTTATGGAGCTCAAAGATAATTTCTTAGAAATTCCATAAAAATGCTCTGAGTGCCTTTGAAAATGACTGTGAGCAATCAGTTTAGGTAGATATGGAATTCTGAAATCAAATTTCTCAAGAAGTAGAAAAATTAAATGAAATTTGCTAATACAATATCTAAATTTTTTTTCTTAAAACCGTATTTTTTTTTCCATTTTGTTTGAGTCTTATAAATTACTATACTTTTAAAAATAAATATCTTTGGAGTGGAAAAAAGCTCTTCAACAGTTGAAATAGGATCGCTTGGAATGCTTTTCTGTTCCTAAGAAATCCATACAATATTTTGCAAAGTAGTTCCATTTTCACCAACTATAAAGTCCACAATATGATTACAATTAATTTCCTTATACTATCTCTTCAGTAGTTCCAAGCAAGTCCATTTCATTGTGTATTTTGCCATTACTGATGCCCTTCAAACTTTGCACTTAGCAGTTAATCCATTACAAAAGTAGTTTCAAAGGAATGTCATTTTCTAGACACAAAATGCAGTCAGGAAGAAACAGGTGCATAGTAAAATGGTTCAAAATAGAAGCAAAGACAGCTGGAGGACAATTCATAATGCTAAATCTGAGGTTTCAGAGATCTATACAATTTCCTTAAAAATATTCTAATCTTCTTAGATTTTGAACCTCTGGATATGTATGAATATATTTTTACCTGTATACACTGTACAGGTACTTAATATGTAGCTCCAATATGTAGCCCAAGGAAATCTCCTAGTAGCAATTTGCAGCAGAAACTGATCTGAAGTTTGCTTTCAGGAGCTGGATCAAGAGGGAGAATAAATGGGAATAGATCTACAGAAGCATGCCAAAACAAAGACATGGAGAAAAACAATAAATATATACAGAGGAATATACAAAGCCTACCAGTGACCTGAAATTTTGTGTTAGATTTGCTGTAAGTTACATTCTTAAAAATAGAGAACATAAATAAACAATAAATCTGAGAGATGTATTTGATTGGAATTCATCTTGGCTTAATATTTTTGCTATCCTGAAAGAAAACAAACAACCAACAACAAAAAACAAACAAACAAAAAAGCAAAAAAATTAGTGTTATAAAAATTTTATATTCCTCAGGCACATATTTTAAAAGAAATTGGAATTCATCATGCAGTTAGTATGCTTTCTAAGAATATGGAAATACACTTTCTTTCCTTTCATTGGGCAGGTCCAATAGCCTGTATCCATTTCTGGAAGTAACAGATGATATTATATCCGTATCTTTGCCATTTCCTTGATTTTGCTTGCAAATATTATGCTACTTGCCTGTCCTAACTTTGGGATCCATGTCAAGCACTTGTGTGGGGAGCTTCAGTGTCTTAAAAGAATCCAGTGCCCCATCTAAGCAAACACAGTCCGGGCCATAGAAAAACTAGTAGCTTCTCTTGAATGTATTTTAATTGTATTCAAAATTCTAATGTATTCAGTGAAAGCATTTCTCCTCACTGTCAGAAGTCTCATTGCTCTTGGAATTTAAGCTTCACTATGTTTATTAGCAAAAAAACAAAACAACAAACCAGTCTATGTGACTGCATGTGTTGTTTCATTATAGATTTCTAATGTACCATTGAATCAAATGAATAGCTGAAAAACACAATTATTATAGTGACAATAACTTTTTATATGACTTTTCAGAATTATCTAGATAGCTCCCATGAACAACAACCACCTTAATACATTTAAATAATATTTTTTCTTCAAAAAATACTTTCTTGTCAAAGTTACTTTTTTAATTTTTAAAACCAGTTGACATGATTTTCTTGAGATACTTCAACCACCACAGAAACAACAGTCTGGGACCTCATTAATCATTGATCAGTGTCTAGCAACTCTATATTGCTGTTTTGAAAATGTGGGAAAATATCCCATGAACTGTCCTGAAAGAGGTTAAAATGCAAAGACAGAAGAAAACTGGTTTAGAATTGCAGAGTGTAGGTGTTCCTTTTGAAGTTTTGACAGATGATTTTGATGCTCCTTAACCAAGTTTCCGTAAGATAGCTGAGGAAAAAAGTTCAAAATTATAAGCATTGACTGCAGGATACTTAGATTTATTCATTTTGCTTGAAACAAAAGCAAAGAAGATAAACTCTGCATTCTCAAAGGTACTTAAAGGTTTAACACCCCCATGCTGTCTAATCCTTCTGTCACTAGTGTATGAAAATGTACCTAGCCTTGATTAATATTCTATTAATCCATGACAAAGTACCCATATCACTTATAGGCTTACTTTCTAGATGAGTTCCTGATATATGTCTCATTAACTGCATTACTTGTTTCATCTGATTGCTGCCATATCATTCTGTTGACAGCCAGAGTGCCTAACGCTAAACTGTACAGTGAATAGTCTGTAATGTCTCTCTGAACTCTTTCCTCTGATGTATGAAAGGTTGCCCAAGGTCAAACAGTTTGTGATTAACTGTGAAAGTAAATGTTGATGTCTTGCCTGAGTTATCATAAAACTAATTTGACTAATCTTTGATCTGCCTCTGAGATAAAATAAACATGAGAAAGTCTAAGCTGAATGAAGCTTTTTTTTTCTCCACAGAGTAAAAAAACCAAACCAAAACAAAACCAAAACCAAACAAAAAAAAAATCATCTCTTCTGATTTTTTTTCCTTATAACATCTGAAGGAATTTAAGGCTGCTTAGAGGTAGCATTCTGACAGCTCTGAGATGAAAATTCTAAGCTAGTTACAGATCAGAAAAAGTATGGTCAGCAGCAGCTCCCATGTTTTCTCACAGAGAGCACTCTTCCAAATGAGTCAGATTTCCCATTGTCTGGGGCTACCTGGTTGTTTTTGGGTTTTTTTCTATCTTACCAAGAATTCAATCAAATTTCAAGTTACAACAGGTTTTTAACTTGCCTATAGGACCAGAGAATCAAGACCTACAACAAAACCTTTTTTTTTAACTTTAAACTTGAATTGCTTAATGAGATACTGAATTTTATATACAGAGAGCTGTAATTTTAAAGACTGACTCTAGAAGAGAGTTATAAATCAGTTTTGTTCCTTTTCTCTGAAATGGAGGAAAAAACCTTTGTTATCAAGACAGTTCCTCTCCCCAGCATATTAGACAATTAGATCTGAGTGCAGTTCTAGATGCTGACATTTTCATAGAAATGATGGTTTAGGGTCATTCTTACTCAACTGATTCTGTCAGATTGGAAGGCTGTCTAACCTTTTCTCAAAGATCACCCATGATGGTGGAATCAAGCAGTCTGTTATACTCCTTCAGTATCTTTATCAGAAGAAAGTGCTTTTTAATATTTAATATAAATATTCCTTACAGAATTTAAGTCCTCTAAAACTGGTCTTGACTACTGTAGGCATGGAGAACAGATTGCATCTTTTCTCTTTCCTGCATTTTCTGTATCATATACTTTAACATACCTTTAACAAAAGAGGACATATAATTGATATTTACTACGTTATAAATCTACTTAGTTTAGATGGAGTATTTTAGGTTACAAGTAAATACTAATTTATCAATATTTTATAAATAGCTACAAGTTGCTTGAGAAAACTCATATCCAGGGATAGTAGTTCCAGCTTTACTTGACATAGTGTGCAAAAATTAGTCTCATTAATTCTGAGTCTAATTACTTATAGCTGTTTCAACATGTTAAACATGAATAATATGTTACTGCTCTTATCCAGAATTCTATTTACTTTTACTTTGATAAATAATAAAAAGAATTATTTCCTTGACTAGTTAGGATAATACTGAAAAACCAATTTCCTGACTTAAGCTCTTCAAAGTTTTCAGAGATCGTACTGTGTAAAACATGTGAGATGGTGGTGTAAGCAAGTTCAAGTTTTAATGTTGCATTGTGTAAGCATCACTGAGAGCATGACAATTATCTGTTTCTATCATGCTTTCAATGCTATTGTACTGAAGTTTTATGCAAATAAAGCACCTACTTATCCCTATAAGGAGGGTCCATTTTTTGTTTCATACTACCAAGCAAAGGTTGAAAACCTCTAGCTGAATAAAATCTTTTCTTTAGTGAAGTGAAACTACAGTGAAACTGTATATATAATAGTATATATATAACTGTATATATAATAGTATATAATGCACTGTTAGTCAACAGCTTGAAAACTCCTCTCACTGCATAAAGTAAAACATAATTTTTATAGGGCAATGTTATGACAGTATCTTAAAAACCTGAATAAATATAATTTTCTACATACCCAAAATAAAAATTACTGAATGATGTAAGGTAGCAAAAACTACTCTTTGAAACCAGAACCAACAGAACTCACAGCTATATTGAGGTCAACAGTTAAAGTCTTGGGTTTGGCTAGGTCAAATTATCTTGATGTGGTTAATTATTCTAATTCAAAGTGAGATTGGATGGATCAGTAAGGCACGAACTATGTGAAATGCATGTGCACAGAGTAAGATGGTCAGTCACCAGTTTGACTTTGATCCTAGAAATGTGTTGCTGACAGCATAAGAGGATTTGTTGTTCATTAAGAACCAGCTGGATACAGAGAAATTTTCTCATTTTTACCACACATTATATAGGTTAACCAACCCTGTTATAGATATAGACACTTTGCTCTGCCAGAAAGAAAATTATCTTGGCCAAAAATCATAACCACAGAGATCAGAAATTAATTTAATTCCTTCCAGCATCTCAGGGAACATTGCTGATTGTATAAGTATAAAAATGTTGATAAGGAAACCCCTTAGATATTGTTACTATTAGACTGTAAATCAAAATCCTGACCAACTTTAGTATTGAAAAAGACTGGTTTAGTGCATACATAAAGAAAAAAATTACAGTAAATCTCCAATTGCAGTATATCTGGTGAGATTTTCCCATACTGTTGCAACACTAAAGAAAATGGTAATACATGTAGGATGATTATAGAGAAAAGGCATGGCAAGTAAACTTTTCAGAGTAAAGTATGTCACTGCTTGTGGAACTGCTAAAACATCCTTAAAAAAACTTCATGAAGAAATCATTACAGTCCATTATAGGCAGAGCCTAAATGTGATTAAGACATCTTGTCTCTCAACCATTACAACAGTTACATGTTAGGTATTAGACAGATGATAAATGTAGGAAACAAAACATGGCAACTACAAATTTTGCCTGTTGTCAAATCAAATGGTTTAGATTTTGAGCACAGGAAGTCCATTGTGAAGGTTTACTTCATCTCCAGTTATATCTGGATCAATCAGGAGGCTCTATCTCCCCTTAAATCAGATGGGATCATTATTATTTAAAAAAAATATCAAGGAGTTACATTTTTATGACCCAGAGTAGTGGTTCTTAAGAAAGAAAGAAAGAAAAAAAATATACGTTGAAAGTCAATATTCATGAAGTGGATAGTTTAGTGAAAACATTTTATTTGTAACATATCTTCCTAATTTTAAAATGTCAAGTAATTTAGTTTCCTATGAATAAACAAAAACCTTTCTCTGAATGCTTATTATTTGCTTGTTATATATGAGAAAATAAACCGTTTTCTTCTGCTTGAACAAGTCATTATAAATTAGAGACAAATTTAATAGCAATCTGGATACTTGAATTCTTTCTACTACCAAATGCCTTAGGATGAAGAACAACCCCTTAGATACTTCTTCCATCACTGATGTTCTAACCTGTATATGGTAATTGCATCTGTGACAGCTCAGATTTATTGTTGGGAGGACAGAAGTTGGCCATTGGATGGTAGGGCTTACATATTAAGTGCTTGATTTTGTGGTGCTTTCTTTTAAAACTTTGCAATGCTAAATAGCTGGTCACGGAGCATGGATTAACAACATTCTGGAAAGCATGTTGTCAGTCTCATTAGTCTGTCTGCATCCTGTCAAGGCTATCCAGGCATTTTCGAGATCATCTGCAAAGGAGAGTAAGTCAATCATATAACTAATAATTTTGAATAGCTAAGTTCCATGTAATGTCAAATAAAATTGTCTTAAACTTCTCTCTTTCTTGAATAAGAATTAAACATAGCCCTAAATATAAATATTGGCAAAGTGTAAATCCAAATGGAAAAAACCTGAATTTCCACCCAAAAGCTGAAGCAAGATGCCAAAGATCTCTGATCCAGAACACAGGCAAAAACTGTGAGGCAGAGGATGATTGGTCATTTCAGAATTATGTTCTATATATGAACATAAAGGGCTTTTCTGTCTCAAGGCTCTCTCTATAAATTTGTATGTAATCACCATAAAGGCTAGTACTGTGAAGAAACTAACATTTTAGTAACTATAGAGACATAAATGAACAGTAACCCTTGGATGCCATGCTGTGAGGATTCTAGGAGATGTTGTGCAGTGGAGCACTACTTTCTTTAGGCAGCATTGTTTGCAATCAAAATATGGTATTTTTGTGTCAGAATTAGATTATACTAGAAAAGTAGTGAGGATTTATTCTTCCAAAATTTCGAGTCTAGATAATTATGTCAAGGTGTTTAAACAGGTGAGTAACCCATCTTGTCTCAAGGAACCTGAATCAACTAAGCTACTTTTTGAAAATAACTTCTTGCTGGAAACACCCTCAGAAGACAAAACCTACTATGGTAACATAAGTAATAAAAGCTAAATTTAAGAAAGAGATTTTTGTGTGTGTGTGTGTGCTTTCTGTTTTGTAGTTGAGGGAAGCTTGATTAATGCAAAACTTCTTAATTCTTACCTATTGCTTTTCAGGAAAGAAAGGGCTTTTATTCTATATATTCAAAACTCTATATGCCTCTGGACTTTATAAAAACACTCACTTTATATAAGCTTGCTTGGATGACTAAAATTAATTCCTCTATTCCTATATGAATGTTTTAATAATGTGAATACTGCTGTAGGGTTAATTTCTATTCCTTTTTTATATTTTCTCTTTATGACTTGTTGTAATTTCTAGCATTAAAATGTGATTAATAAATTCAATTTTTAGTCTAAATATCTACCTTTAAAATACACACATTTTTTTATCTTCCTAACTTGCAGTTCACTTATTAAATAAATTTCAGTTCAATATCACTGACACTTCTAGGTGTCTGTGCATGCAGTCAGTATTGAGCACGGTTATAATGCATCTGGTCTCACTGCTGTCTTCTGTTTTCTCACAATAACCTCTTCTTTATTTTGCTTTCTTCTTAATTTTTGGAGACTGTCGACACCTGAGGTTGTTGATATCTTGGAATTGCAGGCACTGACACTGCCTTCTTTTGTAGAGTTATCTTCACTGAATCTCTCTTCTCTGCTGAAAGAGACCCATGCACATCCTGTGTTTTCATTTAACTGAAATTCTCACTTAGTCTGAACTATGATCTTTGCAGAATGTTCCAGAGTCAAAACTAATTCCCCTAAAATAGCTGCCTCTCTAAGAAGATTTTTTTGGCAACTTATGCATACACGTTTGAATGAAGAACATTTTTTCAACTTTTTAGTTGGCTGAAATTTCTTTTTGCAGTTCCTCCCAATTTTTAAAACATTTTTAAAAAAATTATTCATCAAAGGTTGTAAAGAAATCTTTACGTCTAATTTTCTTATGGTTTCTCAAAACAGAAGAAACCCAAGCTTTCTTAAAATTTAAATATTTCCAAGCCATTGAGAAAGTAATTAAGGCAATATCTTTACATAATTTAACTATATTGTCATATTCACACTCACACTTTCAGCTTAAACCAAAGGTTATTTTTGTTTTTCAGATGCCACCTTTTAGATGGCAAATATTCAGGAAGGTGTAATGGAATAGCTGTTTTCTAGACGTGGAATATCCCAAAACATGAGAACTGCAGTTCCACTCTGGATGATTGCTCACACCCCATAAACCAGAAGGTGCTCTAATAAGTAAAATAAAATTAGTACTTCTCATATCTAGGAACAGCTCTTCCAAGACACCCAAGTATTGAAGGAAGAATACAATTTCAAATTCTGGATGGAAATGGACTACTCTCCTAAAGGCTCAGTTATCTGCCTTTTGAAGAACAGATCTATATTTATCACTTGGGCAGCTCTTAGTGGCTGATTTGACATGGGGAATTTTTGATGTTTGACTATCCATTTCATTTCAAATAACCTAAGTCCCCTATATTCCTCTTACACATACATGCACAAACAGTTGTGTATACATGCAGAAGGTTTGAGTACTACAACAGGTGCCACTAACTGAGATGTTTTTCAAGTTTTTTATGTATTTTTGCCAAGTGGTCAGATCCCTATGAAAGTAGTATGTTCAACAAATTTACACAGAGGATCCAGGCTGGACTTAGGTCCAGCTGAACCTAGTTCCAAGATGCAAAAATTCTGAGTAGCCACAATCATCTCTACTGCTGCCAGCTGAGAACTATTCCCCACTCTCGAATGTCAAACTCAAAAGTGTCCTTTCCTTTCTGTGTGAGTTAGTTATTGTGCACAGGTCTCAATCTTAACTTTTAGTAAAGGTCTTTTTCATTTTCTAGAGCACAGGATTTTCATTTTCATTTATTTACCTCTTACTACCAAATTCAATGTACATCAGGCATTTTATCCTGGAAAATAAATGTTTAAAATAGAAGCTATAAAAAGTGAAACTGTTGGATCAGAGATCATAAAAATTCCTGGGATATCTAATCAGACCATTAATCGCTGTCACACACATTTTCAGAAACTACTCCAAAAATTCAAGTCTCCACTTATTCTCTTAGGGATTCTTCATTGCTTTCTGCTGAAGAAATGAGACCTGCAAATGTTAGTTGGTCCATATCATCTATGGAACTGTTCTGAATTTTAAAAATATCATATATGAATGTTATAGTTTCTATTTGAGTATATTTTAAATAATAATGCCCTTGGAAAGATCCAGAAAATCTGAGAATGCATTGTCTCTTGTCTGCTCTCTATTGGATTCAAGCTTTCTCTTCCCATTTCATAGGAGTAGATTTTAAAGTAAGGTATAGAATATATTTCAAGTTCCTTAATTATGACTTTCTTCTGCAAAAGAGAGACATTATTAAAATCCATATCTTCAAAAGACTAAACTTTGTTCAGCAAAGCAATATTTGCCATGCAAGGTCACAAAGTCTCGTTTCATTATTTATTTATTATAGCATACCCCAGTTGGCACCTAAGCATGGAGCTGCTCGCTCATTCCCCACGACCCCCAACACTGACTTGGTGAGAAGATCAGAAAAAGGTAAAACATATGTGTTGAGATGAGAACAGCTTAATAACTGAAATTAACAACTACAATAATGATGATGATAATAACAATAAAAATAAAATTATGAAAAGGGAGATAACAAAAAGAGAGAGGAATAAAACCCAAGAAAGAAAAACAAACAATGCACAATACAATTGCTCACAAGTTACTGACAATTGTCCACCCTGTCTCTAGGCAGCAACCAGCCACTCCCAGCCAACTCCCTTCTGCCCCAAATACTCTCAGCATCACATATGCACTTGACTCAGCAAATTTGAATGGTCAAAAAACATCCAAATTACTTTTAACAAATTGTCCTTGTAAAATTATCCATTACACATTAGGATCAACATTAGGATCAAATCATGCTTCACTGAATAAGTTCAGTGATCACTGAATCCACTAAGCTTTCTTATACCTTATGTCAGGCTGTAGTTTATTTCTTTTATTGTTCTTCTCTCAGTTTTTGTAAGGATCATTAACCAATGCATGTTTCCATCTGCACTGGCTATGCACCGCCTATTCCCTTCAGTATTGGTTTATTCCACTTTAAATGTAGGTTGTGTAGTTGGGGGCTCCACAACTGTACATATTGCTTTCCTTGGGGTATATTACCCTTCTAGTCACAATGGTATGGTTCTTATTTTAATTTGTGAAACCTTAGATATTTACAGCAAAATGGGCCCAATTTTCATAACTTCTAGGCATGCAACATTGACTTTGTAAATGATTTCTGAACCAGAATTCCCATACTGACTGCTACTTCCCCCAACAGCTTTTTTAATGTTCCAGTCTAAAAATTGCACCTCATTTCTAGCACTCATTTCCTTTCCCATTTGTTACTTTTAATGCAAAGGAAGGCAAACTTGCAACATACTTGACAGCAGACAAGTGCCCAAGTGCCAATCTGTAAACAATCTGGATTTAATGTTTGTTCACATAATCATAATCTCTTTCCCAGTGGGTGTAACTTTAATTTTCTTTAATAACTAATGAAGAAGTTGACTGAAGAAAAATAAAATAAAATCTACAAGGATCATTCGACTGAGTCAACTCCTAGATATACATGCTAAGAATTCTAACTTTTCAGTTTCTAATAAGTCTTTTTGCATAAATAACAGCTAATAATACCTTCTACTTTCCAGTTTAAAATAGAAGATAATTTACAGTGTATGTACCTTAATTTGGTTATCTTCCTGCAGGTGCACATTCACTAAGTACTGTCTAATGTCTGCAGTAAATGAGATAGAGGAATGATAGGTTTCTCTCTCATTTCTTAAATAATTATAATTCATCTCCAAGCACTATTTAAAATATTTGCTGAAAGAAACAGAAATCTTATTAAATGACAGTTTGAAAATATGTAATTAAACATGTATCATAAGGTATTCATGTAAGAGGGGCAACTTAAGGTTATCCAGGCTAACTCAGTCTTGATTTTATTTTCAACCACATTTCCTCATTTTATACTTTTGATTGGTTAGATTAACAATTCTTTACGCAGCTTTTCTTTGCACAATGCATAAGTCTAGGTGTTTTTCTTTTAAGGAGTATGGAGCAAACAACTGTCAACACTGTTACTAACGGCAACTCATCAGGGCTGTGTAACAACCAACCTCAGCACAGCGTAACAGAAAATGGTAGTAGGTTTTTATTCTCAGTATGTGCCAGCAGGAGGTGACGTGTGCATTTCTGCTATGAGGTAGATTAGTTTCAGAGGTATTTTGATAACAACAGAAAGTCATCGCAATGACAATGACTGGAATGCCCCAAGGGTCCTGTGTGGTGAGAAGACCGTGGCTGGATCCCAGGTGCCCACCTAGCCACTCTATCCCTCCCCTTCCCAGGTGTAAAGGGGACAGAGAAACAGATGGAAAATGACTCGTGGGTTGGGATAAGTAGTTTACTAAGGCAAAGCAAAAGCTTGCACGTCCAAAAGGAAGCCAAAAATTACAAGGTTTATTTTCTACTTCCCATCAGCAGCGATGTCCAGCCACATCCCAACAAGCAGGGCTTCAGCACATGTAATGGTTTCTCAGTAGGCAGCCATTGCAAACAACAAATGCTCCCCTTCCTGCTCCTTTCCTTAACTTTTATATCTGAGCTGTCATCATATGATATGGAATATCCTTTGGTTAGTTTGGGTTAGCTGAGCTTCTCGTGTCCCCTCCCAGGATCTTGCCCTCAACTAGGGAAGGTTACAGTACTGATGCTGTGCCCAGCAGTAACCAAAACACTGGGATGTTATCAACATCCTTCTGGCTACCAATGCAAAGCACAGCATTGTTAGGGCTGTTATGGGGAAATGAGCTCCATCTCAGCCAGATCCAATACACCCTGACTGAGACACACTGGCTGAAAGTGCAATACCTTATTAGAGAACCAAGTTGCTTAAGTCTTTCAAAGTCTGTAGGGAACATTTACAAAACAAGGTTTCAAAGTCTTAAAACCTAACTGAGCTGGGGCAAATGTCAATGCCAGTTGAAGGCATTTCATTAACTTGACTGTTCCACTCTCCCCTTGATGTATTTCAAATCCCTGTTTCACAGGATAGGAGGTTGTCAAGAGACTTAAAAACTTTAGATTTCTTTTTCATGTTGGCAAGACAATATTTTTCTCTAACCTTCTTGAAACAGTGAAATTAGATTCACAGATATTTTGGAAACTATTCAGCTTGAAACAGATGTGTAGCCAGAAAAAGTATAAATATCTAAAATATAACAAAGTATTAAGCAAACTGAAAATAGGATCTTATAACTGGAAATGTCAGCTAATTTTCTATGTTTTCTCACTATTTGATGTTCCCCTCCCCAAAATATTTTTCATTACAGGATGCCCTTATGAATTGCTCTAAAAAAACCCACCATATTTTAAATACACAAATGCACTTTCAGCTGGGAAAGTCCTATGTTTAGTAGCCTAGAGAAGAAAATAATTTTGGCATTTCTTCAATGATAGGATTTCACATTTCTTTAGAACTTCACACAGAAAGTCTCAAAGAGTTGTACAGTTCTTGTAGCTGCAATCTAAAAGTTGATTGAATGCATGTTCACATACAGAAAAGCCAGATTAATATATAGTAGCAGCTCATAGTCTGAGGTATTGCCATTGCCAGTAATCCCACTATGACTGTCAGTCAGAGTATTGACCTGGATAATGTACCCTACATATTTATCTAAATAATGGCATAGTCTCTTTAATTGTCTCAGATCGGTAGCCTATCTACAGTGCTTTATGCTGAAATAATATTTAGTAGCCCTAGAGGAAACATTAAGAATCTTTTCAGGACAGAATATGGCTAAAATTCACTTTACCTTCTTTCAACTGTAGAAAAAATATTCTCATTTTTTTACCTTTAATTCTGCTTTGTAGCTTACCTGGATGATTCATATACAGTTTGGCAGAAAACTATTGGGACGACAACTTTCTCATTTGTCTCTGAACCTCCAGAATGTCCTCTCCAATATATAAAAACAGCAGACAAAAATAAGTTTATGAATAAAATACAGTGCAAACCAGGAGAGCCTGAGACGACTTCCACAAAATAGATTTATATGACTAGAATCCTGTCTTAGCACATTTAATACACGCACTGATCAGCAGCATACAGTCTAATCTTTCCTATGTTTTTCCCTCCCACTGTACAACCTATTTCAAGATTCAGAATGGACTTTTCAAGACTTAGAAGCAAATCCATCTTAATATCAAATCATCCTTAGCCTCACAACATTTTTCCAAAATCTGAAATGTGTTTTAAAGAGTGGGAAAATAAGATCAAACCACTATGCAAGAAGTCTGTATTCAGTGATAGATCCTGTGTATTGTGAACCTGCAAGATAAACAAAGCCTATAGAGATGTACTTTAACTATGTAGCATCTTATGTCTTCATAAAGCCAGCCTGTCTTTTTTCCTAAGTTTCTAGATAAATTAGGAAGAGGAAAAACACCTAGCTTGTAATAATCATAGCTGGAAGAAAATTAAAATTTTATTACAGTAAACACACTAAGCTTGAAGTGCCCACAATGTTTTTGACATTTTGGGAAGGAAAATAATTCAAGCATAAATAAAACATATCCACAATATATGAATGCTCAAAATAAAGTAAAGCACTGTAAAAACAATTGAGTCCTCTAAGATTGTTGAGTTAAAAAATTGGGAAAAAAAAGATAGAAACATCAGCAAAGACAAAAAAACCCAACCAAACAAACAAAAAAACCCAAAACAACCCCCAAAATAAACAAACAAAAACCCCAAACAAACAAAAAACAAGTTAAAAGAATCCCAATAATAATAAACTCTACAGTGTGCCCACAGAAAAAGATCCTGTTTCAAAGCTGACCATACAGGCTATCTGAACAGACTCCTGAGGATGAAAATAAAAGTTGCTGACTTAACAATTTTTTTTGTATTCCCTAAGCTACCTGCCAACTGAATAGTCAAAAACTGCCATAGAACCATATTTAATTACATATGCATTTATTTATAAAATGTAATTTATATTAGAAGAACATACTAATAAACATAGGAACCTAGCTTTTGAAAGACAACTGCAGATATATTACATAAAACAATGCTTGTCTCCCTCAATACTAGGCCACTAAACATTCATGAATTTTACTTAGTAAAACTCTGCTTTGATTGAAGTTCTACAACTTTTGCTTCTACGTATTTCCCTGCCATGTTTCACATATTCTATAACTGCTCTCTCACAGGTGTTGGCCCTTTTCTTTCCTTTCTCATCATCCCTCACAAGCCTTCCAGCTCCTGAGGTGATCCTCTCCCATTATTCTGCCAATGCATGTACAGGAGTTATGCCCCAGCCCTTGGTAAATGAGCTGTGACATGCTGAGTTCTGCTGGCAGCCACTGCTCCTGAGGAAGGTCACATACCTGGGAGGGATGTCCTTATTATTTAATCCACTGTATGCTGAGCTCTGAACAGACATGCTTCTCACACATTTCAGTTATCAGGTCCTCCTGAGGAGGAAGTGGATGTCAAGTAGAGTGGTCTATACTCGACAATGTAGGAAAGGAATAAATGCAGACCAAAATAAAGGGCTGACATGGGAGGGGGGGGGGGGGGGGGGGGGAAA
>JAWWLZ010000082.1:81575908-81596369 GCA_035041345.1 Poliocrania exsul | reverse complement strand
CCCCCCCCCCCCCCCCCCCCCCCCCCCCCCCCCCCCCCCCCCCCCCCCCCCCCCCCCCCCCCCCCCCCCCCCAAAGGGCAGAATAAGTGCTACTAATGAGCTATATTTTGGATAAATGTGGATGGGAGCAGTAGTCAATTTAATCACATTTAGGCCAGGAAAGGTGGATTTGTTTGTTGCGATAGTGTTTTACCCAGCTCAGGCTGTGTGTTTCAAGCAAATATGGCACTCCAAATGAACAGAGGCTTTTTCTGAGTATTATGTAAAAGGCAAAAGGAGACAACTTGGTCTACAAATTATATTAAATGGTACAGCAGTGCTTATGAAATATCATAAACACATTTATAGAACTGTGACAACTTATCTGTTCCAAAAATACTATTGCAAACGAAGGCAGAAATATCAGTCTAGAACATATAAAGGATGTTCTAGCATTTTATTCTACAAAATCAAATTATGAAAAGATTTCTTCCTTTTTTTCTTTTTCCATAAAATACATATTTTACTATTCCAGCTTTTCACATTTGTATTTCAATGAGGGACAAAATCAGTGTTAAACAATAAACCTTTCCCCTCTTATCTCTTCTGATTTCTGTATATACAAAACTTCATCTTTCATATTTTTGTTCTACCAAATGCAGTGGTTTTGAAGAAGGTATTTTATTTTCGTAGAAGTCTGGTGAGAATTTCTGTGTGCTTCTTCATGGGCCAAACAGGACTTTCTGTGTATGTTCTTGCAGCTGTTAAACACAAAATCCCTGTGTCTTTACAAAAATTTTTCTAATGAGATTTTTTTCTACTTAAATAAAACAGATATTGGATGTCTACCCACCATTACTGTGGTCTGTTCCTATCATAAAACTGTATTAGGAAATCATTGCAGATCCCACCAGTCGTCTCAGCTGTAACAGAGTTGTTCTACATACTGGTCTCTTGTAGTCCTGTACGGAAGACAATTTTCAAGCCACAACAGTGACTCTCAAATAAAAAGGAGTGTAAAATTGCGGAAGTATCTGCAGTTTCATCATTTTAGTAACTGATGAAAGCATTGAATTACATTTCAACCAGGAACACGTGTTGTCTGAAGTATCCTACTTTGTTTACCCACCCATTCTGTCCCAAAACTACTGAAATTCATTTTAGAGATTCTTAAAAAAAAATAAAAATAAAAATAATCAGTGATATAATACCTGCTGTGCTTGCATTTGTCAGCCTCACTTTGCATCAGCTGGCAGTTCATTTCTGTGTTTGTTGCATCAGTAATAAGAAACTAAGTTGCACCCTTACAGAGGCACAGCTGTAGCAGACACAACATGCATGACAGGCATGAGATTGGCATATGCTGGGTACATGATTACTGTATGATGGGCACATGCCAGATGTGTGATGGGCATGTGATTGTCACATGTCAGGACCAGGACTGGTGTGTCTTTGGACCTGAGGAGAACGTAATAGGCTCGTGATGGTTACCTGATAGGAATATGATGGGTGAGTGACTGATGCATTATTGCCACATGATGGAAGCATGATTGTCACGAGCAGAGCATTTGATGGTTAGAGCTTGTGCTGTGACCATCTCCTGCTCTCTAGCCACACCTGCTTCTTGCTCTGATGTTCCTTGAGCTGATCTGGCAGATTTTCTGACAGTTCCTTGTTATTTCAGCTCTTGGAGGTTATGTATTTCTGAAAAAAGGAGATGTTTGAATATGTATTATTTTGTCTCTAAATCATGGGACAGATCTGCCTCAGTCTTAACACCATAACCTCAGTCTGCACCACAATCTGTGACTGCTTTATAGTTGACAGAAGATTTCTAAGACAATCTGCTCTCTTTTGTCAGGCCATGACTTCTGTAACTTTTCTTCAGAAGCTACAGCCCCAGGATGACCTCTCTCCTGGCACACTTGGGCAAAAGTAATTTTTTCCAAATTTATATTGCATTTTTACAGGCTATATTGGAAGAGGACTACTTGGAGAACTCCAGACAGGATGGTCTACAAAAAGGTGGTATGAGTGGTCTCTGACCTGGGGAGAGAAGCAGTGCCCCAGTGATCCCCTGTAGCAAGTGGGTGGCAGGAGAGAGTGGGTGGTATGGCAGTTCTCCTACACACACACACACACACACACACACACACACACACACACACACACACACACACACACACATCTGTGAGGAAGCCAGTGTTCATCTCATATCAGTGACCTGCTCACAGATGGAGCAGTTACTGAAGAGAAACCGGGAATTTTCTTGAGTTGTCGGGGGAGGAGAATGGATAGGGAAAGGACCAGCAGATTTCTAATTTACCTCTATCACCTCCTTATGTGCAGATGTCCATCTGAAATAATGCTGTGCACTCAGTTCAGTTTTGTGCAGCACCTTGTGCAAAGCTGACAGTGATTTGCCATTTCAAATCTGCCTCCTTCCTTTCTTACCTCTGAGCCTTAGGAAACCTCAGACAAACAGCTACAAGGTCCTGTATCTACTTTCTTTAGGTATCCATACTGCAGTCTTCAATCTTACTTCCATTGGATGATGCATGTGGTAAGCAGAGAGGAGGTATGCCTATTTTATGTCATTATACATGTTTGATGTTTTCATATATTTTATTTTATTTTATTATTGTGTTCTAATAACATATTTTTATGTATTTTATTTAATTATAAATATTTTGTATTTTATTTCACTAAGCTTACTGAAAAAAATATTGGAAGGGACCATTCCTACAATCATCTGCCCTGCCTGGACCTGTTTTTCACTGGTGGTCAGAGAAGTGGTGATCACCATCACCGAATGCATTTAAAAGATGTGTAGAAGTGGCATTTGGGGACATGGTTTAGAGGTGGACTTGGCAATGCTGGGTTAATGGTAGGACTCCATGATGCTGGAGGTCTTTTCCAACCTAAACAATTCTGTAACTTTGAAGCAGAGACATTATCTTCCACAAGTTTGCATTTTTCTGCACAATCAACCCCTAGTGTCAAGCAGAGCCTCTCGGTGACATGCTGTGAGTAACAAGCAGCAGAATGCAAAAAGGCAAAGAGGGTCCCAGAGGTGGACAACGCAAACAGCAAAGAGGTTTCAGCAATTGTTTGCACATGCATCAGTGGTTTTGCAATCTATTATTAGGACAAGCTATTACCAACTGTTTGCCTGTTTAGAAATTATCAGTTTGACAAATGATGGTTATAAAATAAAGACCCTTAATTTGCTGACTTTAAGAACTCCCAAGAGTAGATAGCTTTAGTACCTATCAGGACTGAAGACACCTTAAAATAGACTCAAATCATATTTGCCATCATGAAGGTCATCTATCAGGAAGTGAAACAGAAATAACTTCTTTCTTCCTAAAATTCAGTACATACAGAGAATTTTCAGTTATATTTAGGGAAAATATAAAAGGAAATTATGACATCATTAATATTTATTTTTATAGACAGTCTATGAATTATCTATCAAAACACTGAAAAGCTGAGAAAAAATGCCTATACTGAATTAGAACCACACCCCTGACTAAGTTCAAAGTTTTACATGAATCTAAAACAGACATGAACTTGTTACATGTTTGTCACAGTTCAGGAGAAAACACAATTCAGGAGTTTGAATTTAGAGTATGTTTCCACTTACTGTTCAATTTGCTGGTTTCTGTCTCCCAAATAATTTACCACAGCTGGAGTGATTTTATTAAAGCATGACTCCATTTAGTTGGTGTGGTCCAACTGTTCATCTCACAAACAGAAAATGCTCATAATTTGCCAATCTTTTTTTTATTATTTATCCACAAGGGATAAATTATTCTTTAGGTCCAATGAAAAAGCTACAATTCATTTTGAGGACAATGTTTAACAATGTTTACTCTGACACTGTTTCCCTAAATTTCCTGAGAGATTCCAAATGTATGTTATTAGTTATGAAGGGGACATAAATGGAAGAGATAATATATAATAAGCTGGCAGCGAAGTAAGACCCTAATGGACAGCTGAGATATTGTACATTTAAATTCAGATGGAGATGAAAACCGTGTAGTAATAAACAGTTAAAATGTGAGGGAAATGAGAAATTGTACTATTCAATTTTAAATCAAAATGTTCCACTTCTTATTAAGAACCACAACAACCTTTGGGTTTGCTCTTCAATGAGGAAACATGATAGGGAGCAACAGAAGCCCCTCTCTAATGTACATATCAGGCACCCGTGTATCCACAACTAATTTTCAACTTTATGACTACAGATAACCTGAAAATTTTGTTTGCCATGACAAGCTGTACATTACTATTAACCTGAGTTAAGCTTGTCTAATTTCATGCTACATTTTTTTTTCCTGGTATATATTTTAACATAGAGCTTTATACAAACTGTGAATCTTCTGAACTGGTATCATATAAAACCTTGAGATTTAGCAGTCTCTAGAGATTAGCAGAGATTTACTAATTATGCATCCTGAAGGATGTCTTTTACAACAAACTTGAACTCAGTAATAAAGCATTTTTGTGTATTTCATTGTGTCCTACTACTTAATTCCAGATTTTTTTGCACACAGAATAGTGCAGAGTTACCAGAAACAAACATGAGAAATTTTTAACATTGCAGTTACTTCCAATAAAAGACTGTTTCTGAGAAGGCAGAATTGGGAGGACAGGGACATACCCTGAAGAATTGTGAGGGCAAATCAAAATCAGTCTCCAGGATAACTCAAGATTACTCAAAACATGGAAATTATTGCTATTGAGTTTGACTTGTGTGGTGTTTGTGCATTTTGTTTTGGTATATAAAATACAGTCAGCTCAAAGGTGACACAATGCCAGAGTCATTACCTTCAGATGACTGAGGCACACTTTGTCAGTCACCTTCACATATCTCCACAGTACTCTGACAACTCTACCTTTGCAAAAAGGAAGCTGGGATACTCATTGTAGAAGCAAAATCCTCTGCCAAACTCAAAATGGAAGATGGAGAATGATTTTTATTATGTGTTTTTGCCAGTATTAAGCAAGGACTCAGGACTACTTTTTCCATCTTAATAATAATCTCTGATACTATAGAAATCACTGATTTTAGTTTTAATGCTATTATATCTTCAACATCATTTACTGTAAGAACTAAACATAATATTGAATATTTTGTAAGTGTTAAATGAGCTCAAATCATTATGGAGCTCTATAGATTCATTGGTATAAACCTCCTAGGGATGTGTAACTGAGTCTCTCTGTGTCTATGATAATTTAGTATCTACTGTTTTCTTATAATGCTCTAGAATGCCAGCCTATGTATCTAATAAGATATTTAGTTTCATGTACTTCAGATTAAGAAATTGCCACATTTATTTCAGTCACATATAGACAGAGAAAATATCTGTAAGCACTTCTGAATCAGTGAAATTTGTCACAGTTTTTCCAATTAAAAAAATGGCAATATTTTCTTTTCAAAAAATCTAAAAAGTGGGCTGTACATCACATGAACTGACATTAATCAAAGAGACATGCATACATGTATGCAGCAAGATGAGTATTTTTGTTCTATTACCAATAACTGTGAAACCTAACCCCCTTTTATCTTCTGCTAACAGTCCAGAAAGATTTATAAAACAGCCAACAATGCAACTTTTCATGAGACCACCATGCAAGAATCAATATGCCAGCACAAGCCCAAATATTTTACACAAAACTAGCAGGACTGCCCATGGTGGCATAGTCCTGCACAGCAGGGAAGAGATCCGAGCTGTGACCTGGCTGCTGTTGGAGGATGCGGCTGCCTCAGCCATCTGCAGGATAGCAGGGACTCTGCAAGTGGCTGCCACGTTACATCAGGAAAGTCTCAGATCTGGAAATCTGTAGTTTTGACTCCCACTGCTTTCTGGTGTCTGGATCCTAGGCAAAAGTAGGCCCGTCTGCTTCCTGCAGCTGTTGTTCTCTATCTAAGCAAGCAGTAGTTCTCAAACCAGACAAAATAGCGGGGAAATATTTTATTTGCGGAGGTTTTTTTATGTCAAAGGAAAAGATTCTCTTGTGCAGGGATAGATATTTTATTAATCCATTATAAGCAGGGTAAGATTTCTGGGTAACAGGAACACATTCTTACCTGAAGATTTGGGTTGGGGAAAAAAAAGTTATTATGTACTTACTTTTTACAATGAAAGAATTTCATAATTTTTGTTTTTAAAGAATCCTATTCACTAAGAAAATTTCTTCTCAAACTTAGAGAAAATCACAATACTGGACATGGCTGTATAATTGTTAATCCCTGTAATATCCAGAGACACTAAAACTGTATCACAATAGGATTTACCAGCATATTCCTACTGTATCATCAGTTTGAAAGCTCCAAACCTCAGTGTATATAAATTATTTTAATAAGTGGTAAGTTGACAGGGAACATCTGCTCTACTTGGTGAACCCACTAATGTGATCCACCTGTCACTATCTAGGTCATTATTGTAACTGTAATTCTGAACTGCTGTAATATTTTTGGCACATACACTAAGCTCCAACTTGCCCTAACAGATTGAACTGAGGTCTGAGATTAATATACCTTTTATTTTTTTTTAAATTCACTATGAATATTTATAGTGCTCATTAAGGTCACTGGGAAAATACCAAGGAAAATAATTTCAGCACAACTTTGCAGGGGTTTTTTTTATAGTTTGAGGAATTTTAGAAGAAATTTCACCACATTTTTCATAAATAACAAGAAAAGTGGGGGAAGATAGCTGTCATGAAATATTGAATCAGAGCTTGTTTTAGAGCATTAGTTTTCACATGGCATCTTCCTGTGCATCTTTTTGTTTATTTCCTCCTTACTTTCTCCATATTAAGCAGCTTAACAGCTTGCTAAAAAAAATACAGTAATGTCAAGACTCAGAACTTAACCTGAATTTTTATATTAAATATTTGGATAAACCAGAAATAGTCTGGCTAATGTTTCACTACTTATAGCAAAGAGTATAGTCATTAAGAAGGTAAAACCCAACCCACCTTAAGCCTCAAAAAAAAAGAACACTATGGTTTAGGTTATTTACACCAAACAGAAGTTCTCTTTCACACATGATGCATATCATACATTTTAAAGGTGAAAGCCCTGTTAGCATTTCTACATACAAAGACTACTGTTATTTTTGAGGAGATGACTAACATATCAGCATAAACTTATTAACGCGTTAAATTTGGATCACTGGCCTGAAAACTGGAACATCTCAGCTCCTATTTTAGATATATAACGGTTATTTATCACCAACATTTAAATGATATTCAGCATTCAAAGGGCTTTGTTTCCCATTTACAGATATACAATTTATATGAGGCATCATACATTATCAGCAGTAGGGCTTCACTCTGGTATAATCATCGCTTGTGATCCTTAATTCACAAAAAAATGTGCAGGCATAATCCAGAGAAAATTATTCCAAAGATTTTACTATATCATGGTGTATGTTGCCCACAGGAAGTACTTCAAATAACTTCCTATCTAAAGGGTACACATTAAATTCTTGGTCTATGTAGAAGTTAGGGCAAGGCAGACAGACACACTATAGTTTATTTTTCTTGCTTCCTTTTTATTTCAAAGACAAAACTCAGTAACTCACAAAGTTCTACATCTTTCAAATTTCCAGCTGAGCAGCCATTCTTATTTATCCACTGATAATAAAATATCTATGATCTGAGCAGAGAAAAAGTGAAAAGTTATCAAAGTACAAGATTTTTTTACAAGACAAGTTAAAAACAAATTGAGCTATCCTAGCTTAAATGACAGGGAAATTAAGCTTCTCTTTGCTGTCAGATCCCTGGAGCTCAGTAGGAGCAATATAAGCGGTTTTAAAGAAAACACTACAAAAGCATAGTAAATAGAGGGAAATCAGTGACTGTAATTGGACACCAAGAAAATTCAATTTAATGCATCTAAAACTTAATCTTGGAGCAGAAGATAACTCCTAATGAATCCCAGCGATAACCTCACAAAACATCGGGTTTGTTTCACTGCCAGGCAAGTGCCCAAACTCCTAGTTATTCAAGTCTCCTTGGTGACAAATTTTTCTCTTCTTGTTCTATTCCTTTAGGATACCATAAAAATAAATTCTTCAAAGGGCTTTTGGGGTTCATCTGCATTATGGTCTTAGTTTGGATTAGGAATAAATGTCCCAGCTCTCCCTTCTTGCTTGGTTTATGTGTTGAAGTGATCTCAAGGCAACTGGACTAGATTGCTTTAATGTGAAACTAACCCCTAGAACTGCAAATGGACTTTTAGTCCATAAGACAAAATTAAAGCTGTTTGGAAGTAAAAGTAAATCCCTAAAACACCTACAGTAATAAAATCAGCTTCTCAGCACCATTCCTTTGTTCTAGAACTCTGTTCCTACTGGTCTGAACTACTTTGTCCATATAACTCTAGTTTCAAAGTGTTAACATTTCACCTGGAGGTTGTTCAGTGCTGGATAGCATTTTGGATTATCAAAGCTTCCAAACAGATTTTCCTTTTTACTCATAGCTAAGACTTCTTTCTTATGAAAGCTATTTTGTGTACCTCAGCAATAATCTGATGACTGATGGATATTATTTATCAATTCAATTACTTTTATTAGTATTCATGAAAAATCATTAGTTTTTAATCCTTCTAACTACAAGCTGTTTGTTAACATTGAAATATTAGTGAGATAATTATTTTTTATTTTAATTAAAAAGGAATTAATCATGTACTTATTTTCAAAAAGGTAAAATTAAACACAAGCTAAAGGTACACTTAATTAAAAGAGTATATGACTTGGTAGATTTTACTTTCTCCCTTGATGCCTTAGTACTCTTCAATCTCTTAAGTTTTCAGCACAGCAGCAAAACCAAACAAAATATTGTCCAAAATATGGAAAGTTACTGTACTAAAATATTGATATATAACAACATTGGTATCTTTAAGTTGGTTCTGATGTTATTTACTTTCATAACTGAAGCAGACTTTTAAGATTTAGCATATAAGTAGATAAGGTTTTGAGTTTCATATGAAACACAACATGTTCACATTTTAAAAGGGCTACTTTCAAATTTAAAATTACTTTTCTGCATGGAACACCTAGTAAATTTATAGTATAACGAGGCTGAGCTAATATTCCCACCCTACTCTGCATGTTGTTTAAGCTATTGCAGTATTATTAGCTGATCTGCAAAATGGCATAGCTCACCTGAAAACATGACAGGTATCAGTACAACTTTGTGTGTTTGAGTTGGCCCTATAATTTGTAAAGCAGTGCCCATGTGCAAAACATACAGAACATTTTCTGCATAATCAAGGCATTCAAGGCAGTTTACAATTACCTTGAAGACCTTAAAATATTGCTATTATATGAAGAGGGTTTTGTTGCTTTGTTTTGTTTTCAAATAATGATACATTTCTAAATATCTCTTGTATTTAGCTTGTGTGGCAAGGTTTTGGTAACATGGGGGCTACAGGTGTAGCTTTTGTGAAAAGCTGCCTGTAGCTCCTGTATGTCCACAGGACCTGTGACCCTGGGGAGAGAGAAGCCCATGCTGGAGCAGGTTTGCTGGCAGTACTTGTGCCCTAGCGGAAGCAACCCATGCTGGAACATTTTGTGATGAATTGCAGCCTATGGTAAGGACTCATACTGGAGAAGTTCATGGAGGACTGTCTCCTGTGGAAGGGACACCATGACAGAACATCAAAAGAGTGTGTGGAGTCTTCTCCCTGAGGAGGAAGGAGCAGTAGAGACAACATGGGATGGACTGACTGCAGACCCTACCCTCCATCCCCCTGAGCGTCTGGAGAGGAGTAGGGAGAGAAAATCAGGTGTAAAGTTGAGCCCAGGAAGAAGGGAGGGTGGAGGAAGGTGTTTTTAAGATTTGGTTGTGTTTTTTATTATACTATTGTGATTTGATGAGTTATAAATTAAACTAATTTTACTGAGTTGAATCTGTTTTGCTTGATGGTAACCGGTGAGTGATTGCTCCCCAGAAATGCGTGTCATTTGTAGTCTTAACTATAGTTAATTTATGAACTTCTATTGAATTACAACTTACCAGTGCCAAAAGAAAAAACCTGTGATGTCTAAAGCAAATTTTTTTTTCTGTATTTTTATATGAGAGACAACTTCAGATGATCAAATAATTTGAGATCTTCTCACATAGTTGTATTGAAATAGATCTGGAAGAAACCTACAGATATTACTTCCTCTATAATTAATTTTACTATTGAATTATTCTTTGGGTATGGGTAAAATCAATTTGAATAAACAAAATTTCTTGTCCACAAGTCATTCTTCTTGATATCCTTAGTGCATTTAAATCATTACACTTCTGTAATCAGAAGTGTACAATTTTATGATTGAGGATCTAACATAGCAGCACTTACTAACTCTTCAATGCCGCTTTCCTGCTTTGAGCCGCTCATGCCTTTTTTCTTTTTATTTGAAGTGTAGAGTCAGAGTCATAGACCCCCATTTTCCTGCATTCAGAGGTCAGCTGCACCTCTCCATTTCAGATAGGTGCTCTTCAAAGGAAGAGCATTCCAGAATTCTAATTTAGGATCTTTTAAGTACCAGATTTAGTGAGAGGATCCTACAATCTGGCCTATGGATTTCTGCATTATACAAACAGGGGTTTTGGAGGAGAGAACCTTCCTGGTGCACTAAAGGACTTCAGTTCTCCAGAATTTAAAGTTAATTTTTAATTTTTCTTTTCTCTGGAATAAATACCATAAACTGTGTTTCCACACTGGTGATATTGGACCTGTACTTTCTTTATAAATTCATTCTGATTTTATAAATTTATTCTGCAACTTCTACACAATGAACAAAATATTTTTTTCTCACTGACCTGTCATGATCAATTCTTGCAAACCTGTCACTTTTTGGCAATCTTCCATTTCCAACAATACATTTTGGAAATATTTTATTTGATTTTCATTGGCAAATCAATAAAAGGGTTGCTTTTCTGACATCTTCAACTATATGAATAATTTTTAACATTTTCAGTGTGCTGCCAGGATATGGCCACTTTATGTCTTCTACCTGGAGTGTGAAAACAAGTAGAAGATGATTGTTTATTCTGCTATGGCAGACTAAAAATGTTGTAATCCAATAGTACAGATACTTCACAAATATAAGCATGAAGGTGGTGTATGAAGATAGAAGGGATTAAGCAGTGTAAGTACTGAAAATTTACTAATATGCTAGTTGATTGATAATTTGTAAAAAAAGTTATAAAAATAATCTCAGAAATTTTTCTAGGCTCTCCTACAAGGACTAAGATGTCAACTTCACCAGAATTAAATTAGGCTTTTAAATTTGATATCAAACAGCCTCAAATGTACATTCAAGTTATAATTGATGCAGCTATTGTGGGCAAAATTATATAAGTAGAAATAACATCCTTTCAGTTTTTAGGAGTCTGACTTAAATCACATAATTTGTTTTATATAGCTTTTTTAATTAATTCTCTAATATAGCTTTTTTCATTGCTCCATTCCATATACTATGACCTAACATACTGACTCTATACAAAACCCTTAAGAGAAACACACTTTAATTTTAGCCATGTTGATTTTTTTCCTGCTACTCAATTGTCTGTTTATGTATATCTTTTGTTAATTCCTTAAAAAACCTCCAAATTCTGTGTTTCATCAGGAAAAAAACCCAAACCAAACCAAAATAACAACAACAACACACAATAAAACCAAAAGAAGAATCCCAAAATCAATATTGGCAACCACGCATACTTCCTTGCACAAGACCGCAATTAGCAGAAATACCATGCAAACTGATTTAACAAATGAACAAAGAAAAGGGGGGAAAAGTACCATATAATGAGGCTGCTTATGAGCTGAAAATTTTGGAAAGCATGTTTTCCCCCTGTCACATATGAAAAAGTACTACATCTCTCTCTGTCTTATTCAGCCTTACTAGCATGGTGGAGCCAATATCTTTCATCTGGTAGCACAGCATGTGTGAGACACTTAAACTCCCTGACTCACATGATGGTAGATCAGTCTTAATATTTAACTGCTCCATACAAGTTACTGTGCATGCAAACACCCCCCCAAATAAAAACTACAAGTGAATTGAAGCTATACTCTTGGCTGACTTCAAAGAAACTAGTCATTAGGATATTTGCACAAAACTTTTAGAACAATGTCTTTTCATCACAAAAATGTCCCTACCCACCTGAAGTCCTAAACATTCTGTGTTAAACCTCTGCATTACTATTAATAACCTCATCTGCTACACATCATCAATATATTTCTGAAGTTCATGTATTTTCTCTGCAGACAGCCTCAACTATACCGATGTCTTAGTTCTGATCTATACAAAATCCTACTGCATTTTGTATTGTCCTTTCAGTAGTTCTTCACTAGAACCAGGGGGTTTTATTTTTTTTTTTAATTATTATTTGTTTTTACAAAGATAATATCTTGGACAGAAATGTACTGCCTTGTGCATATCACCATTTTTAATTTGACAACCAGAACACTGTAGATGGGTGCTAATTAAAGAATCTAAACCATAACTGCTATCAAAGTTTCTCCTGCTTTTAGAGGGATTCAATAAAGCCTGAAAGCATTATCTAGAAGTGTTCAGGTTGCTCTTCCATCAATCTGGATCCCACTGAGCTTTTTTCTAAGCAAAAAAATAGATTTCTCATCTAAAAACTCCTATTCAAAAATTTCTTTTTTATTAGCCTTATTTTTATTATAGGTGTATAAAACTATTAATGTCTAGATCTATAAAATAATTAATTCCAGGTTGCTGTCTTGGGTTGAGTTGGCAAAATGCCAACTGCCCAAGTACAGAGAAAAAGGATTCCTCCCCGCCGCTCCCCCCCAGTCAGCCAAGGGAAAAAGAAGAGGGAGAGGAAAAAACCTCCAAACTAGGTTTATGCTTAAACTAGCTACATGTATTTATACAGAAAAGAGAAAATTAAGAGAAAACTACACTATAACAGACACTTACACAAGTTATGTATAACAAGAAATAACCTCCCACTCCCCAGTTAATACAAAGTCCATTACTCTAGATTCATAAGCACTGTAAAAGACATCCTGCAAGAAAAAGTATAACAATAAAATATTTCAACTTCCCCGAACTCAAACAAAAGGCAAGTAGCAGCAGCAGCAGGAGCAAGGCCTAGCACAGTAGAAAAACTGTACCACATCTTTCTTTTACTTCAGTCATGGTGGAACTGACCTAACACCTCCCACTGCTGCACTCTTATCTTAGGTTTGTGTCATCTGGTATGAAAAATTTCCTTGGTTACCCAGTCAGGTGATAGCTGTCTCCCAATCCACATAGATTCTCTGAGCCTGCTAATTTGAGGCCTAGCTAAACCACTACAGTTCCATAATGCGAGTTATTATTTTTTACTTTCAATAAATTACTTTATACACATTAAATATTTGGACATCTTCAGTACATTCTGTAACATTTGCAGTACTTGCCAAAACAGCTTTCTACATACAAGGCAGTTGTATAATGTGAACGATCAGCAAAATTATTTTGATTCAAAAAATCATTGAGAACCAAAATTCAGCATGATTTTTTTAGCATCATTCCTGTGCTCTCTCTTTAAGAAATTTTAATTTTTGATAACTATTATAGATGAAGTCCTCTGACTAGAAGATTAGACTGGATGATGCTGCAGGATTGATGACTTACATTGACTCTGCATATTAGATATTGCCACAGAGTATTTAGCTAAATGGGATTTCTGGGTAGCACCTCAATTTTTTTGACAGTACAGTGATGAACACACAGTTTTTAGCAACTTTTTGAAAGCATATGGTGCTGCACAGTGAGATGTGCTTTGACAGGGATACTGCAGACATTTTACACAGCAAAGGAAGATTTTTTTTTTAGCAAACAAATGCTGCAATGAATAGAGAGAAATGCTGTAGCTGAATTGAAAATTATACCCTAGTTCCATAAGATCAAATAGAATAAATGCTTGTGATACTAGGAATCCAAAACATCCAGTTAAGCTGAAGAGTCTGCACAAAAAGTTATGTGTCTGAGTAGAGTAACAAATTATTATTTTTATGTCCTTTATTGTTCAGAAGAGTGATGTTTGCATCATATGCATCTATTTCAAACAAGGTCTGAGTACTTGCCTTCACTTTATAGCTGAACTTATTTTACAACCTAAGAGCTGATACTATGCTATAACATAGACAATAGTTATCACTAGCAACACTAAATTCTTGTGAGAATGAGAGAGGCTCTAAATGTAAAAAGCCCTTTGGCAGGTAAAGAGGATTCATGGGAAGTTTGAGGGGTCACAGAGGGATTAGGTGCCCTAAGAGGAAAACACAAAGAAGTCACATTTGGGAGTTTGGGAAGAAATACATAATCTTTCTTAGTCTGAAGAAGATGCTTAGTGTGCTGTTTTTCTAGCAGGTAGCCTCTCAGATTCAAAGGGAAATACCAGCCAAAATTTCTTTCCTCTCAAGAATATTTTCTGGACTTCATTTTGCTAACTGAACTGCTGTTTAACAATACCCAGGGAAAGAATTTTGCCATGCTGTTTAATACTTGTGTACTCAGTTACAAACTAATTACTTGTGCACAGCATGGTAACTGTGAGAAATTCCCATACTTCATTCATGCTAGGATAAAATGCAGATCCTCTAAGTCTCTGTTATTAATTTTTTGTTCAAGCCACAATGATTCTATCCTTGTTTAGCAAACATATTTAGACTACTATGTAAGGATAGAAGGGAATAAAAACTTGCAGTTCATTTTACATAGAAGATTGGTTCCCAGGAAATAATAAATTTAGAGTATTGGTCATACAATAGACCAGTTTGCAACACTGTTTCTTCTGCAACAGTTTGATCATACTGTACTTCAATTATAGTATAAAAATATCCTAAATGTTGAAATTAAAAATGGAAAATAAGAAAACATAGTAATACAATATATAAAAGCCATGCAATAAAGGGTTTTTGAACAACTTTTGTAGTCTCTCAACTTCAGAACATTAATTTTTTTTTTGATGTGTCACTTTTAATCTTGTAGATAAAAAGATGGCTCTTTAAAATTCTGTCTTATCTAACAGAATCATCATTAAGTGAAAAGTATGCAAATCTCATAGAAAAGATACTGTATAATACCTTAAAATATCTAAAATATTTTTCATCAAAAACATTACATAGATGTGACTTCAAAATAACTGACAAGTTCTCTTATTACAGTGTTTCATATGATGAGTGCATAAGACCTTTGATCATAGCACAAAAGAACTTTTATTTAAGTAATGATCTGAAGATGTGCTTTCAGTATTATCTGAAAACACAATTTTTCCACACAATGATCTCTTTCTATCTCAGAAATCTTGATAAAGGACATAATGACTGGAAAATTGGGAGAAAAAGAGATTGAATTTCCTGTTCAAAAAGGAATTCTCAGGAAAGTGCTTTTACTCTGATTCAAAGCTATCGTATAGAAAAATTTTATCTACCAGCTCTGAATTTTAATAATGACTAGCCATGCCAGAGGTTACTTTCATCTATCTCTCTTGTTCCTGGCTACTTTACATAATTCTGAACTTTTCAGTACATCAAAGTGTGTATGAAATCCTGAAATACAGTGCATCATCTCAGTGTCACTGTTTGATTTTAGTAGTAGAAATACTTCAAGTGTTCATTTTTGTTGAAAAAAGACAGAAGGAATAGCTAAAATAATGTATTCTGAGATGTTGTATGAATAGTTAAAACACTACAGGAGTGGATCATGAGACTTTACCAGTTTTTGTTCCATAGAAGCCATGGTTTAATAGCTCAGATTTTTTTTTTCCTAGTATTCTCTGCTTGGATTACAAAAAACAAATGAAACATACAGCTGGAAAAAGAAATCCCTAAGGAAAAAAAAAAGTAAACCCAGCATAATAGCAAACAAACTAAACAAAAACACTGCAGAGAATTTTAGTGCTCCTTTGACTACCAAAATCACCTGTTCTTCTCTCCCTGTGCTACCTTCCATATAGTCACTGCCCAAGTTTTGAGGTTCAAGTTCAGCAGAATATCACTTCATGTTCTGCTCTGGAGGCATTGAACAGATCTCCAAGCAAAGTCAAACAAAGAATGAAAAAGAACCAGTTTATGAGTTTACAACTATGAGTTTACCAGTCAGCTCTGACCAGCTTTCAGCTCTGACTAGCACAATGGAGGTTAATCAGCAATTACTAAACGTTATGCTGAATATTCAGTTTGGTGCTTTATGAAAAACATTCCTGTGATAACAGGGCCTGCAGATCTTTTCACTCATTATAGAACTGTAATAATAATTATTTTTGCTTTCTTAATGATTCATCTTTTTCATGTTTTTCTAAAAGTGATTGTTCAAAAATACAGTATTAAGGGTGACAATTGGCCAGGGATTGCTAACACTAAAGGCAAACTTGTGATAGACTCTAGCACTAGTAAATTCAATTTAAGAAATATATGGAATATATATTCACTTTAAGGATAATATACAGTTAGAAATGCCTTAGGAGGCTTACTTAAGAGTTGCAAAACGATAAATTATATGATCATTTTCCTGGATGAAAAATGAACATGGCTTGGTTAATTAGAAAATACAAGTCTTACAAGATCTCAAGTCTGTTTAACTGAATCCAGAAAACCATTACATAGAGTTTTGAGGTGTCCCAATAAAACAGAAACTAACTTTGAACTAATTTTTACAAAAGTCACCAGTCATTACATGAGAGCCTATAATAGTTTAGGAACAAACTGAACTGTTAAGGATGCAATACCAGTGAAAGCAAATAAATAACCAAAAGAACCAAGTGAATTGGAGAAAAACAGACTGGTTTTAAATTGAACTGTTAAAAAAAAAATAGATTTGTGGAGCCATACTGCCAACAACTTTACAGATGTTAATGTAACGCAATTTAAGAATATTTGGCAATGCCTGAGTAAAATTCCATGACAGTATATTGCATCTAAGACACAAGTATCCAAACTGCAGAGCCTAAATGATCCCCTTATTCAACTTCTGCTTGAAGGTTGAAAATACAGGGAAAATAAACCTGCATCTACACTGCCTCAGTAAAAGTTTGTCTCTAAGGTGATTTCCATGGAGAGTCTTGAAAGCAAAAAACAGTTCTCCTTCCCCAATCATCCTTGACACAATCAAGCCCTTTCACCAGTCTCCAGAGAGAAATTATGCTCTATTTGTGCCTAAATCTCTCACTGAGGTAGTTGTGGTATCTATCTGCTGCCACCAGTCACTGTAAGGAGCTGGTGTATAGTAAACATTTGACAACGCACATGTACTCCTGGCATATCAGAGAATCTCTCACAACATTCAAGCAAGTAATGTATAAAAGAAAAAGTAAGAGATTTGTAGCAGGGATTTTTTTTCCCGTTTGCTTTTTATTTTTGCTTTTAGGTGGTGGGGCTTTTTGTTTGGTTTGAGGATTTTTGTTTTTTAGTTTGTTATTTTTTTTTTGGGGGGGGGGGGAGTATTCCTTTTTTATTTCCTGCTTATTTTTCAGAAAACATCAGAAAAGTCCCATTCAAGTCCACTAGCTGGAAAAGCTCCTTCATGAAAGCTTTCCCCAGAAAACACAGAGTTGGAAACCTGATCTCTCATCTTCTTTTCCACCCTCTGTCTAGAAAATACATCAGGGATTTCCAGTCACCTGTGGCTACTGTACTGCTCATGTACTGTTGACGTTATTACGATTTTAACACGTACAAGAAAAGCGAAAGCAGGAAGTGTTGCTAATCATGGAATTTCAGATATATTTCTTCAACTCTATAGCACCTTATGAGCAAGAAGGGAAGGATGCCAAAGGGCAAAACCCAAGAAAAGCGAACAGAAGAAAAAATCTTTGGCCAGTTTTTGAGTTCTGAATTAAGACTTCATAACTAAGAGCATAGTTAAACAGCACAACAGAATGTTTCTGTTCTGAGTTCCTTTTAAACACTTCACATCTTCTAGCAAAATCTGGCTGGCTGAGCATGGAGAGTGAGGACAGAGACATAATTATGAACAAATATTTTCAGCACATATTCTGGAAGTGATAGCATTCATGATTTTAAAATGCATGATGCTTGCACAGATGCCTCTTTGAATCCTGTAAAAGTATCATGCCACATGAAAATTATCTCTAGTGTTTGCAGCAACTGTTTTTATATCTGATTGAGTGTTCAGTAACTACATAATTGTTATACTTTTAATTTCCATTCAGCCCCTTTATAAACTTCTTTTAAAGTTTGGCTACATGAACTGCTTTGTCAGGAAAAGTATCTCTACTTCAGCATTTTAACTATAATTAATGATGACATTCACCTTGATTGTTGCCAAGTTTATATTCCCTAAGAGATGGAACAAAACACACAACATGTGAATTATTTATACTTCCATATGGAGGCTTATTGTTAATACTTTCTCAGTAATTCTTAAGCATTGGATCTTAATGAGGAAATGTAGATCACTGGTGCATCTAGTTCAGAACATGAACAGAAGCATGTATCCAAAGAGATGAAAATGCTACTGTTCTTCAAAAATGAACAATAAAGAAGCCTTTCTTCCTGTCAAAATTGCTGTGACAGCTTTCAGAATTCATCTATACATGAACTCTATTCTACTTTGCCATATAATCTTCCTTTGGGCAATGGCACACTGCCAATATTTTAACAAGGAGCTTCCACAAGTTTAAAAAAGAAATAAAAATCTCTGTTGTCCTGTGGTATCCCTCAAATCCCACACTCATAGTCATAGATCACAGTCTATGATCTACAGCAGGTGAGTGAATGATAGGATAAAGCTCTTTACTTTCTGATGCAATTGATACACATTTTAAGAGACAAGGGACAGCAGCATTTGATATGAAAGTTTTTATTCATATATTGAGTGGAACTGGTGCTGTATCTTCAAAGAAGTGCTTCTAGTGGGGCTAGCAGCAGCTCAAATATATTCTGGAACCCATGCAGTTTGTATAGAGGGAGGCCTGAACCCACTGTGAGTACTGAGCATCATGTTCTGCTAAGTATTAGTTAAAAATATAGCACATACTTGGCTTTGTTTCTTAGATCAAAATATTAACATTTTCTGTTAATTTCTCTTCAATAGGATCAAGATATTTTTTTAATTCATGTGGAAGTAGAGGAAATAATCAGAAAAACGGAAAAAAATCTTCCTCTTTGTCTTTTATATCTATACATAGAAATCTAGATATAATATTTATGTAATATATGTAATATTTCTGCCATATATTTGTACATTATCTCCCTAATATACACAATATGTGAAATTAAATTTCTGTCTCAAAATCTTCTTTGCCCATAACTTTCTCTGACTAAAAGGAAACAAACATTTTTACCCACATGTTTCATCAGGCTTTAATCTAATTTAATTTTATTAATTTCTGAGGAGCCCAGAACTGGACACAGTGCTCCAAATGCTGCCTTGCTATGTCTGAGAAGAGGGGCAGGATCATCTCCCTTGACCTGCTGGCAATGCTCTTCCAAATGCAGCCCAGGATACCGTTTACCCTTTTGGCACACGGGCATGCTGCTAGCTCATGGACAGCAGGATCATTGTGGATTATATGTTGTTTCATCCAAAGGGTTTCAGCTATTCTGTCACGGTCATCCACTCAGTACTATCCTAGTTTACATAGGAAGAAGCATTATAACCTATAGCAGCAGCTGTGGGGAAGCTCTGAGCAGGAGTGACATTTTGTTCCTTTACTGTTCCCCTTTTCCTCAGACCACCTGCTTAAACTGAACAAGAAAGATGCAAAGCATTCTGCAGATCTCAAAATACTCTTTGGTTCTCCAGCTTCAATTAATTTGTTGTGTCCTTACTGTTTGTGATAAAATTAAAAAACTGAGATCAAGAAGTACAGCAGTCTGAATGGAATTGTGCTATTTCAATTGCAGAAGAATCTCCTTCCATACTATATGAACATGTCCCAGAGCTCTGTCTTAAAATTGACTTAGTCTCATGGTTTTAAGTTTCTATTTTCACTTATATGTGTATATTTATATGTTACTGTGCTGATTTAAAGGTAAACTGGTAGGAGAAATGACCCAACACAAAAGAGATTATAAGTCGGAGTTACAATTTAATAACAATATTACAATAAATGCAATGGCACAAAGAGAAATTGGTTTTAAACCACAAAACTCAGAAGTATAACCCAGCACCCTGGGGCACAAACACAAAGGAGTTTGTTAGCCCTTCTGCTGAACCCCATGTGGTTCTCCCCAAGTCCAAAGTAAAAGGAAGTGAAAAACCTGTTGGTGTAGCTGATGGTTGCAGTCTGGTAAAGAGTGGTGGTCGCAGTCTGGTTGAAAGTGGTGGTCTCCTCCTGTCGAGGTTCTGGTCCTCCTCTTGATCCAACGAGTGGTTCCCTGAGGTCTTCAAACCACAAGATTATGTACTCTCAGGTCCTGGTGGGAGCACCCAGTACCTCCCCCAGAGCGGGGAGTTACACAATGGGTGATCTGACTCTGAGTCGG
>JAWWLZ010000082.1:81556279-81575808 GCA_035041345.1 Poliocrania exsul | reverse complement strand
CTCAGGTCCTGGTGGGAGCACCCAGTACCTCCCCCAGAGCGGGGAGTTACACAATGGGTGATCTGACTCTGAGTCGGGGTATTTTGGAATTGTTGCTGGCCCATTAGCAGACACATCCCCTCAGGCTGGGTGTGAAGGTACTAACAACTTCCTGGAGGGGAGTTATCACAGCTCTTATCTCACAGATGTCTTTCCCACCCAGCTCTTATCCTGAGTCAGTTGTGCCATGGGCAGCTAGTGCAAATGGTCCATTGTTAACAGTCTTGGGAAATGAATAGAGGGTGTAGAATACATAGGTTTGGTCACCCCCACACAGTGATAAACTGGTCCCACCTGCTGAACTAGGACAGTTACTAATTTGGTTTTCATAGTCTGATGATCATTTACTGGTTGTAAGATCATTTACAATTGTAGAATACCTTAAAAATGTGTAGATAAAAGTTGGAGTATTGAGAAGACAGAATCTTGGCTCATTGTATTTTTAGAGGCAGACAGAGAAACTGCTAGTCACTGAGAAACTTATATGCCAGTCAATAGAGAATCAACCATATTTGAAGATGTATTCTAGTCACTAGAGCAAACCTACTTTTGTAGCTCTAAATCTCTTACATTAAAAACTAGAAAAGTGTAATTTTTGAATACCAACTTCACTGTACATTATATTTCCTAATCAGAAAGTATAGTGAAAAGTGGTGTAAATTTTTTCTTGATTGAAGCTCACTCATTTTGACATATTTATAGGAACTTAGGCTTTTTTTTTTCTCCTAGAATCTCTAGTTCTACTGTTAAACTATTTTGACTGTTAAAACTATATAGTTAAAACATGTTCTCACTGCTAAAACACTTACTTGAACAGGGGCAAGTCACAGAGGGTTAAAGAGAAATCATAAGGACATCTAAATTGCTGCTGCAACGGGTCATAGTTAGGACCAACATATGCTGAAAAATGCCATTGTTTTCAAGATTATGTCAAAATTGAGAATTAAAATTTAGACTTTAATTTTAATTTTACAATTCATAATGTAAAATATATTTTCTGTTTGTCTCTTTACCTTCCTTATGTTCTCATATTTTGATTTTCTGCAAAAGTGCTTTCCTTCTGTTCTAAGAAATTCTAAATAAAAGTTTGTATATTTATGTAGACTATAAGGGAACAGAAGCTTGAATGACACTTTCTGTTGATGACTGTACAAATGAGAGCTATGTATAGCACATTAGAAAGCTCAGTTTGAGAGCAAAGCTAATAAAGGTCTAAAGGTATCTGTTTGGGCTCCTGTCAGGGTAAGAATTTAGTTAGAATTTAGTTCAAAACAAAACTCTGCTTTTTATGTGTGTCCTCATTTATTTTGCCTTGGTGTTTTAGGCCCAGAGACCTTGGAGGCTATGAACTGGATTTAATGTAGGTGAAACTATATTAGAAGAAACAGTTCAGGGGCATATCTAGTTCTCAAATAAGTAGTGCACATTCAATCCAGAGGACAAGGTGAGGATAACCCTGCAAAATGTAATCTGGGTTTAAGCTTATAAAATTTCTAGAGCCTTCTAAACATGACTATTCAACATTCCTTTAAATGTAACACTGTTAACTTGTTCTTTTTTATTTAAATCCTTGGGGGTGGGGGGGAAGGGGTATTATTTTAATTATTTTAAGGGGTATTATTTTAATTATTTTAATTGAAGAAACACTGATGTTGTAGAAGAGGAAAGAGCTAAGTGACAGAAATGGCAAATTGAGCAGAATATGCCTGAGCTAGGCATCTAATGTGGTACTATTCTGTCACGTTAAAAAACTTGACAAAAAAATTTAAAACTTGCTAATACAATTTTATGCAGAAAAAAATCCCAACCAAGTAAGTCCATTTTCTTGACATTTTTGATTTGACACTTTTCTAGAACTTTGTACCCTCAGGCACATAGTGTGATTCTTGGGGTTGTCCTGTGCGAGGCCAGGAGTTGGCCTGTGATGATCCCTGTGGGTCCCTTCCAAGTCAGGACATTCTATGATTCTGTGATTCTACCACCACTTTCTGAAGTAGGGGTTATAATTTTATTTTGTGCTTTTTATAACCGTTTTGCACCTTGAATAATTCTTCTCAGCACAAAATGAAGATTCTCTTTTGATAATTGTAGATAGTTCTCCAGTTTTTCTTGCTCTTAATACACTGCCATAAATCAAACTGTAATCTATAAATTTATGCTAGGAAAGCTCATGGCTTTGCATGCAGTATTGCCTGTGTGATCTCATCCATTGCACTAAGCATTATAGAGCAGTGATTTATCAGAATAGGGAAGCCAAGTAAATTCCCTGTATAGACTAATGTAATTGTTCCCTTGTTCTGAAGGTTCAATGATTTCACGGTTAGTTGTTCCATCTCTTTTCTCCTACAAATGTATACAGATACCTAACTAAAAAATCAGCAGCCTTATACAATATACATTTAACTTATTGGAAAGATCTTCTTTACTCTGTATGACCACGACTAATCTCTAAATCACTTTCAGGAAATACCCATATTCTACATAAGTATGTCTTCCTCTGTGCATACCTAGAAGAGTGAATCCATGAATATGAAATTAAACAACTGTAATCCATAGACAAAGTAAAATGTATTTAAGTCGTGTAACTCAGAGTAGCTAAAAACAAAAGATATCATACTTAAAACAGGCTGTTAGGCAGCTTTGCTGTTCCTGTTTTAGGAAAATATTAGGAGACGTTATACACAATGAGAGCAAACTGTCTAAAAGAAAGCATTGTGTGCTTTGCACATCAAGTTTGATGTGTGCAGTTTTACAACTTGCACTTCCACATTGAACAAGTATTTGTGAATCTTATGATGCAAAATCTGTTAAACAAATTCAACAAATGACAAGAAAACACATTAATTTCTGAAAATTATATTCCAATACATGCATATGTCCCTAGTCCCCAGCTTTCTACCAACAGAGGTAGTATGGGTCAGTAAGAGAGTATATCTGTATACATAATCTAATCTCAGAAATTATTTTCTCTTTAATTTCTCTGGAAGTGGCATCCTATGATCCGTGTAGGCTTTCATACCAGGATTTATTTGACACAAGTATTTTTCAGTTACAACAATTAAAAAATGCAAAACAGTAAATTGTTTCAGATAATAATTAAAATACACATATCACAATAATTTTTTTTATTTCAATTTTTAATGTCTTTGAATAGTCTGTTTATATATTAGACAATATTACACAGCAGGAGACTGCTTAGCTTCATGAATTTCAGATATGCTCACCATTAACAGTACAGTCTTTTTTATGTGTAAAGTTAGTTATAGTTGTTTCCTAGACAAAGATTCAGGAAAACAAGAGAGTAAATAATGAGTGACTTGAAATTAATTTCTTTCCAATCTCAGTTTTCTTCTTGTAAATCCATATCTGTTGGACAGGTAGAAGCATCCCAGATGTACATGGAGGGAAAGCAGAACTTAGACTTACCAGTCAAATTCTGCTGCACATTGGTCTGCTCTGAGACTCAGTCACTCCCTAAAATAAATTCCTAATGTGAACTCTTAGCTGAGTACTGTTACAATTTCATTAGATCATTATAATTTTGAACATTAGTGCTTTCATCAAATGAATGCACTTTTGAAAACACATCAAGAGTAGTCTAGAATCTCTATTTAACTTCAGCTTGGAAAGTCCAAACACATCTTTTGAAACTCTTGCAGTTTGGGTTGACTAATGATGCAGACTCTGTCCCACAACTATATACTGAAATTGGGCAACCAATTGAAGCAACAAAGAAGCAGCTCTTCAGTTTCTAAGCAGGAAATTAGCCTTACTATGCCAAACGGTAAAGCACCTGAATGCATTACATGTTCTTAGCGGCAAATAAGCAAATAAGAAGGCAACATCCAGCATATTTTCAGTCTCATAAAGGTTTCAATTTGTTTAATAGGAAAACATATAGCAAACTAACTACAAATATCTCCAAAGTAAGACAAGGTTTAGCAGTCCCACTGTGTTGTCTGTAGTGCAGCATTCACAGCACATCAGATACCTTAAATTATAATTAATTCAGTTGAAAAGGTGAATTTTAGAATGTATTTTTCTTTCTTCTTTTTTATGCTTCAGCCTACCAGAAAACAGAAATATCTCTCTCTGTCAGTTCTATGGCAGAATTCCAGCTTTATCTTAATGAAGAAGGAATTATTTTTGACAGAATTCTGTTTTCCAAGTATCCTAAAATCCTCTAATTCATTTACATGAGGTACAGAGGAAAATAATGCATAGAAGGAAGTGCAGTGAAGCACACACATATTACTCAAAAAGGATATAGGAAAGTGTTCTATGGAAGGAAGACATGAGTATTTTATAGTAGAAAAGCATTGTAGAGTATAAAAGTAGAAAATCATATTTCCTTAAATGCAAGGCTTGAAAATTCACCATTCTCCTTATATAACACTATCAAAGGAATAATAATTCCTGAATTTCACCAATTTTGAAAATCAAATGAGACTGAGAGGAAGTTGGAGTTGTAAATTATTTCAAAGGAGATTAAGTTTTTACAAACTGATATTACATCCTGCTACAAGAGCTTTTTTTCCCCAAAAAAAATCCCAAATCCAAGTCAATAGCCACTATAAGAAAAAAAAACCCTTACTGAAATTTAGAAATACTGATTTAGACAATTTCCCTAAACTGACAGGTGGACTAGTGGTTTCAGGTAGGACATTACATAGTCTTTCTATTATATTTACCAAAAATCTTCATAGTACCACATATGCCTCTGTTAAATTATGGAAAAAATTACTGTGACATCTGTCTTCAAAGAACATTGTAACTGACTTAAATAAAGAAAACACAGATGCCTGGAGATCAAGAAAGAAGAACAAGTTACATCACTTCATCCTTTATGTCTAAGGCCTCAGTACAAATATGTATATATATACAAATTATATATTCAAACATTATGTATGGGTATATTTAACTCCAATATAAGAATCTTAATGATACTATAATTAGCAAAACCTCTTAATAAAGTGGTAGAAAACAATAATGCTATAAACTTGGCATGATGGCTTAGCCTTGAACAACAGATAAACTTCCATCCATATGCTTGCTTACTCCACTCCCTGGTGTGACAGAGAAAAAGCTCTCCTGCCTACAGGCTACAGGGAACTGCCTGTTCCACCAAGGCCTCTTCTAAAGTCTGTAGGGGAATATCTTCCCTGCCTTGAAGAAACTTCTCTCCTTCTGCCTTTGATGTACCCCCTGCTGATTCTTACTCTTTTTGTTTGTCTCCTTTGCCCGCGTGGTGTCTTCTGCCCTTTCTTACATGCATTTTCACAGAGGTGCCCTATATGTGGCTGATGGACGGAGACGTCTCCTGTGACAGGTCTGTTGCCAAGATAGCGGGCACTGACTGTCTCCAGCTTGGGGCAGCTCCAGCAATCTTCACACAGAGACCAGCCCTGCAGGCCCCCTTCTTCCAAACCTTGTAATGTAATGTATGCCAATACAATTGATAAAAGGCTTAAAAATATTTGAAATGCAATTCTTAATTCAGGTCCTTTTAAATCTTGGAATTTGTAAATCCTATTCAAGAAGGACATAATTTGCCGATCCATATTTGCACAGGACTACATATATGAAATAAAAGCTCATGGAAATTACACCTGGACTTTGAATTTCTCCTATTTTCATTAGTGTTTTTGACTACATGAAGACTCAGCAAAAATGCAACACAACCAGTGAGCTAACCTTAAACTTTAACAAAGATTACTTTGATGTCAAAGAAACTGTGACCAATACCCAAAACTCTTTTTCAGAGTTTTCTGAGTTTTCAATGGAAGAGATTGTCAACTTGGAAAACAGAAGCTGAGTTATTCCCAGATTGTTCAGGACATGTTTATACAGCTCATTTTCATATTGCTGAGAAATTTCAAATTCACCAGAAACATTCCTACTTCCCTATGATACAGTCAAAACTTCCTTTCCTCAGAAAAGACATCAATAGCAACAGTTCTTCACTTTTCCAACATGACTGTTTGGTCTGGTTACCATTCAGGTTCACCTTAGGTAGGAGACACTCTTTACAAGAAACTACAGGTAATTTCTGATGTACTTCTTCACATTTTGCCACCAGCATTATTTCATGATTTGCAAGTCTGGATAGAAAGCATATAAGGTACACAGAAACATCGTATGGGAAGAGAGAGGTTTTGCAATACTAAATTTCACCTCTATACTCATATACTTTGGAATTCTCTGTAATTTCTCTGTTCCATTCTGATGAATTATTAGCTTCCCTTGGGACACTTTTTAATTGCAATATGGTATAGATCTAAGAATTTTTGTAACATATGAAATCACTAGTAGAGGGTAATTAAGCATCAACAGCCTAATTTATTTCTTCTGATGTCAAGTAAAAAATAAGTCCCAGAGATTTCAGTAGAAGTAGAAAACACAAATCTTTTCATCAGGCTCAATTATTTACTTTTATACAACAAATTTTAGATTCAGAATCATTCATAAAATCTGATACTATATATTTCTATTTTAGATTTATTCATTTTAGTTAAACAAGCAGAATAACTTTTTTTATTGCAGTCTCATGAACTCCATTTTATTCACTGAGCCAAACAGAAAAGTATCCTGTCCTGATGCCATATAACTTTTAACTTCTGGGATAGCGTAATGACAGGTGACCACTCTATCCATGATTCATTTTCTATTATATCTGGTATGGTTTAAGAAAAACAAAATCTGGTTTAAAGTAAGATTCAAGGATATTTTTGTTATTCAACCTTGTCCTGTTAAAACAGGTGATTTGTACTCATATCTTTGAAATATATAGAATAAATACTACAAGCTTAAACACACATACAAAATTGTCTAAGTATCAACAAATCTACAAAAAGGACATTAAAAAGAAACAATATTACATGATTCATCAACAAGGTTAGCAAGAATACAGCTCAAGATATTTGTATGCATTTGCAATTTCTTAAGGTTGGACATGATTAATTTTAATTTTCAAAATAATGATTTAAATCTCTTTTATTTTCTTAAACTACCTACTTTTGATTAAACTAAGACAATAGAAACATTACTTCATTGCGAGTAAAATATTTGAATTTGCTCATAATGCAGAAAAGAGTTAGAGTCATAGAGAGCTCATTAACATAAATTGCAATTATGAAACTGATTGTCATCATTTACGGCTCTCTTCAAATTACTTGACAGATTGTCATGGGAAAATAAGTTATGCAAATTTATTAATGTTTATGCAAATTGTTTTACTTTAAGACTGAAATAAGACTATGGATCCAATACCCTTCAACATTAGTGAAAAGCAAAGGATACTCATTTCACTTAAACTTATTTGAATTAATCATGGCAAAAACAAAATAATCTTATCTCTAAAATTGCTTTGATTGGAAGATGTTCCTGACTCATATAAATTGAGCAATTAATCTAGCAAAGTATTATGTAGACTGTGAGAGAGTTCATTTTGGATGTGATCATGGACACATTTTGACTTAAGATCAGGAACTGTTCAGAATGCATAAAAATGAAGTAGTTAATGAGGGGAAATTGGAGAAGGATGTTATGCTGCACTTCTCAACTTTTTTTTTTTTTAAGTCTTCTGATTGCTTGTAAATTTTGATTTAAAGTGCTTTACGTAATCATGTAAATACTTTTCAGGCTTTACCGAAGCCAAGTTACTTCTACAGCTGCTTTGCAGATTCAGACAGGAAAGCACATCAGACTGCATTTGAGATTTGACCATCAGCTTTTTTGCTGAAAGCTTGCTCATTAACAACGTTTTTTTTTCTGAAATCATAAAGTAAAAAAGAAAAAAAATTACTTATAAACTTTCTAATTGCAATCACAGAGAAGAATGGACAAATATGTCCAATGGGCCAATGAGTAACATCTTTAGAAGATTTTTTTGCCAGTGCAAGAGTGTTAACTTGACTCTGATTTCACTACTAAACAGAAACATGCTTGCTCTATTATAGGTTTAACTGTTTCATAATTTAAAAACAAAACAAAACAAAAGAAAAACAAAAACAAAATACAAAAAAACCAACTAAACAAAAAAAAACCATAAAAACCAAAACATTATTCTTTCAACATCCAAAACAATAAAAGAGTGAGTTTCCACCCTAAAACAGAAAAACAGGTTGCCTGCTCACACAGGTAAGGAATGAGAAGCAATGAGAATATTACCCAGATTACCTAACTTTTCTGTGTCCTTCCAGCAAGATAATCTACAGAGTAAAGAGAATTTATTCATGTCTCCATAGAACAGCTTAAGTTTCCTTCTTTGTTGTCCCTTTAATTCCTCATCAAGAAAAGATGGACTTACCCCATCTTTAACCATCCATGCAACCAAAGAAATAGGCTACGTCTCCATTTGGAGGTAATCAGGTTCTCTTTCTAATCATTTAAAAGATGTGCTCACGATTCCTCTCTGTCAGTACTCAAGAATTCTCTCTTGCTGGCAAATGCCTCAGTAGATATATATGACAATTCAGGGCATTTAAATGTAATGAAAATAACCAAATTTGTAATTAAATACTTAGTTATTCAGAACTATACACATACATACTTCAAGGACATTAACAAATAATCACGGGGATTTTTTTCTTGTTTTACTATGAACAGGTCCAACAGAAAAATTTCAAGTAAACATTAACTGTTTATACCTTTGGAAGTCAAAAATATAAAAATAATAAACTGTAGAATAACTGGCTTTGCCTTTCTATTAAATTCAATTTCAAACTTTTGCCCACAGTTATTGCAGGAAAAGAACATCTGAAAAGTAAAGTCAATTAGCTTTTATTTTGTCTATCACCACTTACTATTCATTACAGTATACTTAGAAGTCTCAGATATATCCTGAATCTTAATTTCTTTGTATCAAAAGGCTGAATATCAAAAAGGTAGGGAAAGAAACACATTGGAGAACTCCAGATATGATAGAGGCCTAGTATTCCTTAAAGTCCAAGGTCCTAAAATAGTCAGTGATCTACACTGGGGAAACTATAGGAAAAAGAGGATAAAAAACCTTTTGGAAAAAAAGAGCCTAACTGAATCAATAGTTCCCTCAGGAAAGATTTATATCTAGAGAGATAGAAAAACAAATAACCTAATTAGCAAAAAAATATGCTTTAGGAATCAGGACATAGAAAGGTAAGAGGCAGGTGAGTCAGACTTTGCAGATTAAAAAAAAAAAAAGAAAAAATATATATATTCAAGTATACAGAATAAGAGTAATACTTTAAAAAGTAAAATTACTATGAAGAAGGTTCTGGGTAGAGATTAAAGATAAGCATGATGCGGCTGTGAAAAAAAAAATCAATATATACATTTTCACAACAATACAGTTGTCTATCTGGAGGCAAAGAGAAGGCAAACTTGAGGACAGTAGAAAAAACAGAATCCACTACAATGAAACCGGAGGGAAAACTCAAACAGGTATTGAGCCCAAATTGGTTGTGACCAATGATCTCCTCCCACAAGTTGTTCCATATCTGAAACACAAAATCAGTATAGAATCAAGGAGTCATTTAATTTGGAAAAGGCCCTTAAGATCATTGAGTTCAACCATAAACAGCAAGCATTCATACAAAGATTTTTAAGACAAAATTCTTGGTTTTTCTTTAAATATCTAGTGAATAGTAAGTAGCACATAATAAAAACAAGTTTTAAAAAAGCTAAACCACACACACCATAATTCAGAAGTGAATTACTTGATCTAGTGAATGCCTTGTTCAGATCAACTGTACAAGGCATTATAATAAAAAATTATGTCAAGAGTTACTATCGATATGAAAGTTAGAGCAAGTAGGGTTAGATGTCCAAGGTCTTAGTAAAGATAATCTGGCAACTAAAGTTCCTAAATCAGAGAAATACCTCATCTAATATCTCATCAAATTGGACTTCACTGTGTAATTGGTGTTGTGTCATGGAAAACTAGTAGAGTTGAAAAAGACAGAAAGTAATTGCAATGCATAAGAAACTACTGATAATAGTCACTAACCTTCAGAGAAAATAGTCATTGAGTGAGATTCTCAGTAAAGTTAACATTTTAAATAATGGTACATATCAAATACATTTTTTTCAATGTCCACTTTCAAAAAAGCAGTTTGGACAGCACTACTTGTTTGGCACAGTATTGGCATATAATAAAGGAAAAAACCTATACAAACCAGGCTTTCTTGATTATCAGTATAGTAATATTAAAAATAGCATGACATCTAAGGGGGGGGGGAGAGGGGGGGAGGGAATTGGGGGGAAGGAAAAAAGAGAGGTTTTACATGGATCATCAGAGAGAATAAAATTCATATCTTACAAGAAACGAATAAATAAAAAAACTATGGCCCAGTAAAAGGAACACTGAAAAGGGATACAGCAACTATCCATAAATATTTGATGGTGGAGAATATAAATATTGGTGTTGGAATGAGAAGAAATTTAGAAACATGCTCAAGAAAGATTGTTTTCTGGCTGTGCGATTTCAGACAGAGAAGCCAGAGCAAAATACACAACTACTCTGAAATGGACCTGCCCAAACTACACTTTGCAAGAGGTTCCTGTTACTGAAATACTTCATAGTCTGAACATACACTGAAAGGCAGGAGCCTTGAAACTGAAACTGAGTCATTACTTTACCCAAGTGTGTACAGCTGGAGAAACTGAAGAAATAGGAAAGTAATTTTTAATTCTTAATCCATTTACCTACATTAGTGTTCTGTCTTTCCTTCAGTCTTTGCTCTCTAGAAGAACTAGATTTCTTTGGTAGGGGCAGCTTCCCTCCTTGGTTAGCTCCAGAAGACAAACTAGTCTCACAGAAATATTGAAGTGTCCAGCGTTTCACATTCTTTTCATTGTGAAAATCTGCTGTGTTGGGTTTTGATATTTTTCCCCCTCTCTTTACTATTTTCTAATATAATATGTTCTTTTCTGCTAGTTTGTCAAGGTTAACTCCTGCCTTTTCTCAGAAGCAGGCTCTTGCCCTGCCGTTTTCCTCTGTTGCTGTGCTCATGGGTGGGACCAAGACAAGCTGCAAGCCTCACAGAGCTGCAGTGAAACAGCTCCCCCAAATGGTATCATTCAGCACGGAGATCCCTAAGGAACTGCAGTTTAAATTCCTTAAGATTCCTAAATGTTATGGAAAAACTGATCTTCATAATATCCATGATTTTTTTAATAGCAAGTTTTTACTGAAAACTTTGGTCTTCTAATAATGTGGACATGACAGCTAATGAAAGAGTATCTTGACCTTTCCATGGAATATTCCGGTTTAACAGCAATTTTGTCAGGAACATGAAAGTTAGTTGCTTAACATTCCTTAAAAGTACTATTTTCTTTCCTTCAGGCTCATCAGTAGGTTCTCACTTCATAATGATAGTTTATTAAAGGCCTAATAAAAAAAGGGTAAGATGATGCCATTAATTCCTATGGTATTTGCCATAGATTTTCAGTTCATAACACTACAAGTCAGACCCCCCCAAAATGTTACAATGCAACACAGTTGTAGATTGAAAGATTTATCTGCTATTCATTATCCTTGTATGGTTTTTTATTTGCCATCTGTTCTTTGATCCTGTAGTTGTGCATATTCCAACTTTTGTCCACCAAAAATAACTAATGAGGATTTTTTTTTAATTGTCAAACTAGTTTTCTTGTAGGGAGGAACGCCAGGGCCTGATACTTAAAAAAGACTACCAAGTGACATAAGACTCATAATAAAATTCTGACATGACTATGCCTTGGTTCTTTGCTTTTCATAGTGTTAAAACACTTGACAGTAACTCACTGCAAAAGCAGGTAAAGTACTTCTTTAGAAGAGATCAGGATACAATCTAAGACTATTAATTTATTCCTAAAAGGAATTTATTTACAAAAAAATTATTTTTAAAAGCTGTAATTTTTTTCTAATTTATTATTAGTCAATAGATGCCAATTGCTAATTTTATTTTAGCAGTAAAGGACCCCAAACAGAAAAATCTGAAATTTGACCTGTTTTGATAGCTCTTCTATCCAAAATGCGCTAGCAGGTATATTTTATTTGAGCATCAAAAGAGGCCTTATTCAAAATAATCTGTTTGGAGATATCTTCCAGTTATTTTCTGCATCAAGTGGGTAATCACTGGAAAATAAGTTTGAAACGCACTGGGTGTATATTGAAAGTCCTGTGGACATGTTAAAATAATATTAGAGGAACCTAAAATACGGAACGACTCTGTCAAAAACATAGTCAGCTTTATTCCTATTTAATATCAGTGGACTTGAAATTATTTCATGCAGACACCTTCCAGAATCAGGTCATGGATTCAGCAGATTTTTGAATGTCACTGGCTGCATTAGACATGTTTGATAACATTGTGGTTCACAGCCAGCAAATACACCAGCTATATGAACAGCAGCTGAAAAAATTGTCCTTTATAAAAGACTCTGGAAATGCAAACACTGAACAGCAAATATCCACCGTGTGTCATTTCTCTTCAAATCTGGCAGCACTTTGCATTTTCAGGAAGGTTATTTTTCCCAGTAGTTCCATCCTGACCAAATGGTCCTGGCAAACAAACAATGAGCCAATATCATTAGAAGGAAAGGCTGGCAATAATTTTAACTGGTTTTTTTTTTTTTTTCTCTAAGGAGTAGAGACCAAATGAGGAAATGACCAAAACCACTGAAAACCATATTTATCAGTGTCAGTGCTGAACAAAGGATTGCCTTGTGTTTCATAACAGATATTATTAACTTACTGGTAAGGAACAATATTAAATGCAGTACAGGCTGCTCAGCTTTAATACCTTTGTAAATATGCAATCTGGTCTCTGTGAATCAGTCATGAAAATCCAGCAACCTTTGCTAACAAGAATACAGTGAATTAGTCTTACTATAATGATAATGTGTATACGCCTTCAAAGGGAAGTACTTAAAAATAAATACTAAAAACAAAAGGATGAAAACATCAAGTGTTAAGAAGTTAATTAAATTATATTCACAAAAACCCTACACCTCCAGGAAGAGAATTTTAGTATAATCAAGTTTGACATGAGCTGCTAAGGCAAGCAAAGCTATTACATACAGACTTTTCAAGTCATTACCAGACAACACAGTAACTGCAAGCACACAACTAGAATAAAAACAAAAATGATAATAGTAAGGAGAAAGAATGCTTTCTTCAGTATCTACACAAAAACGTGAGTTGCTTGAAAATGAGGTGTTCCTCATAGGTTTTGAATTCTCTTAAAATTTGGTCAATATCACAGAGAAAAAAGAAATCTGTTCCTCTATAGTTGGCAACATTCAACTAGTATTCTACATAAACAAGTCATACTTTCTCTGTTCTGCTTCTGGGTATTTCAGCGGTGTCTAACTAATTCACACATCTCTTCTCCTACATTTAAACATTGCTGTATCACTTCTAACATACAGCATTTCCCAGATAGCATGCTATTCCACACCTTGCTTAAAAATACATAAGAACAGTGTCACTTAGGGAAGGATTTTTTCTCCCAGTGCCAGAGGACTGTAATGTTTAGTGACCTTATCCACTTAAGCAGTCATCTTTAAAATTGCTTTTTCTCCTCTTGGCATGCGGAGACCTGGCTCATACCCTCTGGCTTGCAACTCAAGGTTGTGCAACCACGCAAACAGGTTTTAGGCTATCAGAAGCAGCAAATACAGAGGTATAGCAACGCAGTAACGGCTTAAAAGAGCCATAAACCCTAAGCCAAGATTTTCCGGCCTCAGAACACAGGCATAGAAGAACTAGTGGAAGGCAGGAGCTAGGCATACCTGCCAGAACTTTGTTGGTACCAGGCTGTCCAGGAAGCTGGGCTGGAAATCAACCTTTTCACTTCTGCCCCGCAAGGCACAAATTTCTCTAGAGACCATCCTCCACCCAAAAAGTCTCATTGATCAGCTGGTTGCCTGAGGGCATGGTGAGTTTGACTGAAATTGCTTTATAAAAACTATTGTGAGAGAGCCTGCCAGAATTCAAGAAGCATTTGAATGATACTCTCAGGCACATGGTGTGACTCTTGGGGATGGTCCTGTGCAGGGCCAGGAGTTGGACTCAATGATCCTTGTGGGTCTCTGCCAATTCAGCAGATTCTGTGATTCTGTGAAAGTGCAGGAGAAAATGAAACTCTGTAACATATAGTTCACTGAATAGAAAAAACTCATAGCTCCTGAAGGAGACAAATTTCATCATGATAAATTGATAGGAGTTCAAAAGGAATAAAAGGAAATGACTAAAGAAAACAAGGTCTTGTTTCAAAGCATGTCAATATAACATTGGCCTGCTTCATTATTTGAACTTTCTCTTCTTGCATAGCTGAGCTATATGTATTTATTAATTATGTTACTCTTCTGTTTATTCATCATAATCCTCTATTTCATTTGTTTTAATAAGTAATATACAAAGTATTATGGATTATTCACGGAGACCTTGTTATTTTAACTCAGTTTTTATTTTCAGTAACTGAAAGAAACAGCTCTCTGTAGAAAAGACCCATCACTCTCAACAAATATCATAATGGCTCTTCCTCCTCTTGGCAGAACGAGCTAGTCAGGAACAATGGTGAACAGATACGCCCAACACTTAATTAAGAGTTTTTCATAAAGCCAGTACAAAATACAATATCAGAGTTGAATTTGTGAATGCCATTTTTTTACATAAACTCAGTAAAATGCTACACAGCTCAAACCTGTTACCTACCAGTATACTGTAAGTAGAAGAGATTATTCTCTGTTAAGTGATTTCATTTGAATCACAGGCTTGATGGTATATCTCTTCTCATTTGAAAATATGAAAAAGGAAATTTAAGGGGTTACTTAGGATGACTTTGATTTCACTTTAAAGCTAGATGTTTTGGAGATTAGGTGTTTAGTGTGTTCATCTACTCATCTACATGTGCTTTACAATTTATTCATTTGGGATGCAAAGAGAAATTGTAGATTTAGTTTATATTAATATCCATCCCTTCAATTCACCAAACCTATGATAATCTGAAACTTTTTATAAAAATGTTCTCTAGTGGTTATGCTTTGAAATTCTATTCATGAACTCTCAAACTTTAAATATGCCCCATAACACTAGGCTGATCCCTGTGAACTCACACAAACTTGACAATTTGACAAATGTCAGCACAACATAACTTGATAACCCTGTTCAAGTTCTGTGTTATGCAATGATCCAAAAGATGACATCTTATCGTCCTGAGTGTTTATTTTTCTCTGTCAAATTGATGCTTGGTTTTTTTCTTTCTTTTTGGTTTGAGAAGTATCAAATTCTGTCTTAGATAATGTAACACTCTCAGTCCTGACTTCCTAAGCTACAGTCATTGATTTGAATACCAGTTTCAAAGAACAACATCAAAGGAACCTACCATTTTAAATCATAGTCAATGTGAAATTGCATAGTGAAATTCTTTGAAGAATAAAATCTCACTTTTTATTCTGTTTTTCTAATAGATGGTTTTAAATCTGCTTTCCATCTCAAATTGAAGCTCTGAGGGATGCAGGATGCTCTTTCTTACCAGATTTGTGGCAGTTTCTGGTAAAGATGTCTTTTATTCCCATGGAAGTTAATGATCCTAGAAGGGATGGCTCTCCTCATCATCAGGACCTTGCTCAGACTATCAGATGTTAAGAGTTAGGTGAGACAACACAGAGAAATGAAATGATGAAGTAATGAACTTAATTATAGTCAGCATCCATAGCAGCTCTGCTAGTAATAAAATCAAACAGAAGTAGCAGGGGGCACCTAGACTTTCACAGCTGAAAATCTGTGGTGACTGAAGTCTCCTGAGAGACAAAGTATACACATCATAAATCAGGATGGAAAGATTAAAAGTAAAGCAATGTGATGTTTCAATACCTTACCACATGACAGTGTTGCCTCAGCCTTCTGCAAAACACAGTTTGTTCCAAATGCTGGAAGTTATAGCTGCCTAAATATCAGATGTCCAGCCTAAAAGGTTAATTAAAAACTCTCTGTCTCTGAAACCTCTGTAACCTGTTTTTCAGATGAAAGGCAAAATAATACATATTGGGTTATTGCACTGTTAAATCAGGTAGAAAATGGACTGGGAAGTTCAGTATTTGTATCAGAGTACTCAAGGCTAGCCCAGTTTCTCACTTCATTTTCCCAGCCTCCAGGCTATGGTCTTCAGTTTGACTCTGTACATAAAAGTGATGGAGGTGAAATTTGACATTCTCAATGTTTAATTCTCAGTTGCTCACTACTGGAACAATTGTTGAAGATTACAATTCATGGGGGTATTTTTGGAAGAACTATGACAACTATGTGGTCAAATTCAAAGAAACAGTTACTCATGACTGCAATGGCCTACAAATCTAAAAATCACATGGTCTCAGAAATCTAGTCCGCTCACATGCCGACCCTTAGATCTACAAACTGAATCTGATCTCACAGATCTAAAGCCTTATTAAAATTCTGAAAAAGTAAAGTCTGAGTCTATACTGAAACCCACTATCTAAAATAACTGTATTACATAGAGTGTTCATTCTTTCACAGTATTTGTAAATGTATCATGCAGGTCATGGTGGATAATGATCTGCTAATGATCATCCATTAAATAAAATCATTGGGCATTCATAACATTCAATATAATACTTTATATTCTAAAACAAATCTGTGCTACATTGAATTGTGTGCTGTTGGCTGATATAAGTCAAACATTCATTTATAGTTTTTGACACTCTGCTTCTAACTAGGCTTAACAAGAGTGCAAATTGATCCAGTTATTAGTTTTATCTTAGAAGTTAAATACTTCAGTCCATTTCAAACTCAGATAAAACCCATACTTCCCTTGGGAGAATTAAAACAAAAACAAAAACAAAAAACAAGCAACAGTCTTTATCACTCAAATTTTCCATTTTTTTAATTGCCCACTTAATTTGAAGCAGAAAAATACAGATTTTGTATTTCACTTTCTCAGGAAAAAAAAATATACAGGAGCTATTACGATATTAGTCTCTGAGAAAACCAGAAAAGTTTGTAAAAATCATACACATAGATATGTTGCTCCTAATGCAGCAATTTGTCCTTTAAGGCAATTAATCTCATTGTAGAAACTAAAACAACCAGAAGAGATATATATTTTGCATCTATTTTCATGAATGTAGAAGAAAGCAATTTATCCTAACTCATATTAATTAGATGTATTATATTCACTATATTTAGATTAGTTATCTGAATTACATTATTATTATTATTATTATTCCATAGGACTGAATGTTCTAGTATTGTACTAAATAGTTATTGCTTCCATGACGCATTGCTTCTTGTTTAAAATGAATAAATTAAAAACTTCACAGCATTAAAACTACATTTCTCTTTATTGTGATACTTAAATTATATAATAAATTGTTTTAGCCATTTCATAAGTTTAAAAAACAACTTCCAACAACTTTTTCTTAAGGAGGATCCAGACAAAACCCCATAAATAATCAAATCCTTAAAATCTTTTAGTACTTTTAATTTTTTCATACTTAAAATATATTACCAAATATTCACAATCTTTGTCTTCTGTATTACCAAGTAGTGGAAAGTCATCAAAATTGTATACAATACGCTACTGCAGGCAAAGCAGATATATTATTTATTATTTGCTCTAACAGCCCCAGGCTGTGGTTTGACATTTCAAAATATTTAGCCAGGCTAGTGAGGATATTTTTATTCATTTCTTCACTGTGACTGATCTACAAATAAATTAATCCAGTCAACATATGAACTTTCCCTAGTGACCAAAACTTTTAACAACAATACTCTTATTCCCTACACAAACACTTTCTAGATGAGGAAAGAAATAAGACACCACTATTGCAGGCAATGCCAGAACGCAGGGCATGTCCTAATGCAGAATGGGCAGGGACAGCTGCTTATCATAGGAGTTGTGTGTATAATCACACAAACACGTAAGAGATATATACAGCCCACTTGAGACAACAGATATGTATTCAGAAACATGGAAGAGGAGAAGGAAAGAGAGAGGCAATACTGATCATTTTTATGAGCAGAGATTGCACTCAGGTTAGTGTTGCACTACTGTGGATTTTTATATTGTTCTGAGGTTTTTTTGTCATGACAAGTGAAATGGGAAAAACATCTGTTTTATGGATGTCTGAGGGGCAAACAACAAGCTGGTGCTGTAGCTTCCAGTGCTAGAAGGTGGCATAATGGGAAGCAGATCATCACAGTGTTTTAAGTTGGGTTCATGTTTGCAAGAAAGGTTCTGTTGAGATTTGCAGCAGAGGGAGAGCAGACCATGTACAAAGCCATTTGGAAATATGAAAGGAATCAGGAAAAAATTACAACATGGTAGGAACCTCAAAAGTCACTGTAAACTACAAATATGAAAATTAGAGTCTGGAGGGCAAGCAAGAGAGGATTCCAAAGACTGGGCAAATGAGAAAATGCAGCTCACTTGTTTTTAATAATTGGATTGAATACTGAATCTGGGCCTCAGGTAGAAAGACGTATTTTGGGTCTATGGCTACTTTAAAAAAAAAACAACAAACAAAACCTTCAGATTTGTCACTAAGGTGATTTTCTTCAGGAGCTATAATTAGATGCTTGTTATTGTTTTTCCAGAATCAGATATTGCCACTTTATATTCTGTTGTTATTTTCAAGTTTTGAAATTACCTAGGTGATCAGCCAATTAACTGCAGAGATAACAGTCAGTTAGCAAATCCAGAGCACGGTATTTACTATATTTACACAGTGAATTTAACATCAAATTCATGGTGAATGCAATTCACATGCCATTCATGCACCAGTGAGCACCTCTGCATTTATACAGCGGTTGGTTCACTGATCACACTGTGTCCAGGGCCTCCCTGACTATGAGGAGGTCGCTGTCACTTAGATTAATGCTCCATTTCCCAGAGCTGTCTTTCTGAAAATATACCCTTGGTATTTCAAAGATCTCTGTAAACTCTCTTAATGCTGCTGTCTTCAGATGACTTTGAAACCATTTCTTAATATGGCTGGGAATTTACAGAGGGAAACTCCTACCTCCTGAACTGCACTGTGCATGTTTTCTATAGTCTTTCTGCCTCCTTTTTTGGGGTCTCATGGGTCTGGCACAGTGCTCAGATACAGCAGTGAATAGTATTGTTCAGGCATCTATACCAACTTTTTTTCTTATTTTTTCTAAATATCTTGGAACACTTACATGCCAAAATAGTATATTTTCCATTTCAATCCTAACACTTACAGTATAATAATAAAATAATGGCCAACCTTTGCGAATGAAGATTTTGGGAAGGGCTCTCCCCACATGGGTGTGCCCTTCCAGCCTGTGCCGTGGATTTTTTAGATGAGGCACAGGATGCACAGAACTGGCCCCAACCATTTAAGTCCTAAGGTTCATTTGCCACGGCCAAGCAAGCTTGGACAGTGACAGTGAAGTCGTCAGGACTGTCTACAGCACCCGGTACTAACTGGGGCTGACCCTGCTGAGCATCCGAGATCTGACGGGATCGGATGGCAGGGAGGCA
>JAWWLZ010000082.1:81534471-81556179 GCA_035041345.1 Poliocrania exsul | reverse complement strand
GCTTGGACAGTGACAGTGAAGTCCTCAGGACTATCTACAGCACCCGGTACTAACTGGGGCTGACCCTGCTGAGCATCCGAGATCTGATGGGATCGGATGGGAGGGAGGGCATTTAACTGCCGGGGACAGTCCCTACTGAGACTCAAACTCGCAACCTTGGGATTCAGAGACCGGAGTGCTCTCCGTTACACCACGGGACCGCCCACACTTACAGTAGCTGTACCTAAAAAAATGTTTTAACAAGTACATAAATAGAAAAAAAATTCACCAGTGGAGCTATTCAAAGTGAATTTTATCTTGGCTTATTTATATTTTTAGTGCAAAAAGCAGAATATTTGAATGGTTGTAAGAATATCTCAGCAACAATTTCAGATTATTATTTTATGACTGAATTTAAAGCAGGTATACAGGGGATATTTGAGTTTTAATTTTGTTTTCAGAATCTCAGGCACTGTATTTCATAATAACAGTTATGCTGCATTAACAGAGTTTTATACTGTGTTAACATCATTTTATAGCAATAATGGGAAGAAATGGGTACAAAAGAGAGGCAAAATGGAAAATAAACTGTAAACCTTTTTTCTTGCTGGTTCCTGTGCTGTACACTGATAACATTACCAGCAAAACAACAATGGCTTTTAAACTATCCTTTACTTCAAATTCACTTTGAAATGAGCATTTACTGTACCATATATTTTTATATAATTCTAAAGAGGTAGAATGGGATCCATAATTTGGAGCTGAAAGCTTTCCAACATGAGCGCTTAATACAGTTTCAGAGAATCACAGAATATTCTGAGTTGGAAGGGACTGACAAGGAACATCAAGTCCAGCTCTTAAGTGAATGGCCCATACAGGGTTTAATTCTCAATATATAGTATGATGCATTATATAAGGCAACTACCAAAGGTTCAAGAAAGTTGGAGAAAGCAAGAGCTAACACTTACAGCTAGTAAAGGGGTTTACACAGAAAAAGGAAAAGACTATTCTTTATCAATTAAAATGAAGCAGGCTTTCTCTTCTGCTCTGTGATTTTATTGACTTTTTCCTCACAATTAGTGTATTATTAGCCGGAATCATGTACAGCTTTGGACATTCATTTCAAGAAAAAGTTCAGCAGAAAACTATAAGAAAACTCAAAGGCTAGGGAAAAAACACAGCAAGTAAAATGGAGGGGAAAAAACAAGCAAAATGGATGGTTTCAACAAATTGGGACTGTTTAGACTTGGAAAGAGACAGTGGAGAGCAAATACAAGTCTTTAAATACTAGAGACAAGAAAGGAGGTGAAAAGGAATCATCTGATATCCAGATTTATAGCAAACAGGGGAAAAATAAAAAGCTAATAATGCAGCACAGAAATTTAAATCAGACATAAACCCCATGTACCAATAGCAGAATCAGCAAGAAATTGAATACCTTACCTTTGAAAACATGAATAACTTCATCTTAGGATTTTTAAGCACATGAAACATGCTGGGAATAAGTAGTTAGACTTTGCTATGATTAATCTGATTCTACTTTGAATGAAGAATAAACAGAACTTGAACTTTGAACATTTTTCTCCTACTAGGTTACCTTTTAGCTAAACCAATTCCTTGATTCATCTCACTGTGTAATCATTCAGATACTTATGTCAGCCAAAGGGCCACAGTCACACAGCAACATAAACTGGCATCTGGAAGCAGGGAATCACAGAATGGATAAGGTTGGGAGGGACCACCTGTGGAGTCATCTGGTCCAACCTCCCTGCTCAAGCAGGGCCTTCCTAGAGCACACTGACCAGGACTGCCATTGAAAAATTGCTTCCTTTGACAGGTCTGCTTGGCATATGCAAATAAAAAATACTTATAGAACTATGCCTTCTTCTTGTATTATACTGTGTTCTTTTTGGAGTAGACTCTTTTTTTGTTCTAAATCCTTCTACTGTAAAGAGACAGTCCTGAGTGATGTTTGAATTTCCTAGGTACAGTAACAAATTTAATAACAAAATAAAAACATACACTCGAGTGACCAAACCTATATACATCTTGATATGGCAACTGCAGACATGTTAAAATTCCTTTTCAAATTCCACACATTAAGGAAAATTTACTGGTTTCACAGAATAAACAGTAAATACAAATACCATTTTTCAGATTTCTAACCAGGAAATTTGGCAGGAAGATTAGAAGCACTAAATACCACCTATTTAGTGTTGTGATATGTAATAGAAGTCTTCAATTAAATAAAATCCTAGTTACATACAAAGCAAAGAATCAATTTGTATACATGCATCTACCAGGATCTTTCAATGAGAGTAATGTTTACTGAGGGCAAAAGGCACAAGTGAGACAGATTTATGTAATTTAGTTACATTTTTTACCTCTCACGTTTCTAAAAAGGTGATTTCCAACTTTTAATTCTGTTATTGCAGCTCAGCCAGTTCTCAATGACTAATCCTTTCTTACCAGCAGATATCAAGGCTTCAGAATATTTTTCTTGCACCACTACATCATTTGGCCTCTATACCTGTGTATTGGATCTGGCTGAGATGGAGCTCATTTCCCCATAGCAGCCCTCACAGTGCTGTGCTTTGCATTGGTAGCCAGAAAGACGTTGATAACATCCCAGAGTTTTGGCTACTGCTGGGCATAGCATCAGTACTGTAACATTCCTTCCCCAGTTCAGGACAAGATCATGGGAGGGGACATGAGTAGTCCAGCTGACCCAGACTAACCAAAGGCAAATTCCATACCGTATGATGTCAGCTCAGATATAAATGCTAAGGAAAGGATCAGGAAGGGGGGCATTTGTTTTTTGCAATGGCTGCCTGCTAAGAAATCATTACATGTGCTGAAGCCCTGCTTCCTGGAATATGGACGGATATTGCTGCTGATAGGAAGTAGAGAATAAAACTTGTTATTTTTCACTTTGCTTTTGCATACACAACCTTTTACTTTGCTTGGCCTTAATAAACTGCCTTATCCCAACCCACAAGCAGTTTTCCATCTTATTCTCTCTCCCCATTATGGTTGAGAAGGGTAGTGATAGAGCAACTGGGTGGGCAGCTGGTATCCAGCCAAGGTCAACTCACCACAACCAACCACATTCTACAAGTCTTTTTCAAAACCTTTTCTCACAAACCAGTTCATTCCACTTAGTTACCACCCTTCTTATTATGGTTTTAATGCCTTCTACATATCGAAATATTCACATTTTCTTTTATTCTCATTTTTCATATGATGGGTGTTCTGGTTTGCTTTTTCATTTGACAGATTTCCATGTCACTTTGCAAACTAATATAGATTCCAATCTTTGAGATTTAAGTCGTACTGGCATCCAGGTAGATGGGAACTGTCCATGGACATGGAGGATTCCTCAAATAGATAATGGAATTTTTACATGTCAGGGGTATTTTATTTCAAGAATAAATTTTCAGAGGTAGTAATTCCTAAATAGTTGCTCTATTAGTAGTAGAACAGTTTAGTTAAAAAAGCCCACTACTGGTTAGCATATGAAAATATAAGTCACAACAATCAGCTACTGTATGCATATAGGAATAACATTAGTATTTCATTAAAAAAACCCCAAACTCATGGGGATATCCTATAGGATTTGATATGAATGATTCATGTGCAAGATACTGAAAACTACAGAGCTTTGCAAGTTTTCCAGTTTTCAAATTCATTTTAAGATAAGTACTAAAAAAGAACGTGAAGCAAAAAGGACAAAGAACTGAAGAAGTACACTGTTATAAGTCTCCAAAGACAGTTTTGAAAAAAGCAAGACATGATAGCTTATAATTCACAGTCTAGTGAGAATTTTGCATATTCTAACCATTACTAAAAGCATATTTTTTTCCAACAGAAAAAAAAATAAAAGTACAAGAAATTAAACAGAACCAGAGGCAAGCATAAAAACTATTAGGGACATGAAAGGACTTCCATTTGACAGAAATTAAAAATCTGCTTTATAAATTTGGAAGACAAATCTTGATGAATTTATACCAAATAAAATATGGTATTGTGAATATAAATTAGGCATTTTGCTTCTGCATTTCTGTAGTCCAGGATCATAGGAATATTCAACAAAGCTAAAAGACAGAAAAGTAAGGATATGTAAATGGAAATGTTTTTGTGCTAAATGAAGTTACTCTGTGAAATGTCATGAACTACTCCTAAGTCTAGAACAAAACAGATTTGAAAAACTAGAACAAATATATCTATGAATAAAAAAAAGAATACCTATAATTACCAGAGATTACCAATAATTACAAAGATAGTGAGCCATGAAATAGCTTGTTCTGCAGATTTTTAGATTGTATACCTCTCCTCTGATGCTCCTCTTAAAGTTTCTCTTTTTCTGTAATGAATATAGGAACACATTCCCTGACATCACATATATTAAGTGAATTTCATGGTTTGTCAAGGAACTACTGGCTCAGTTTAGCTCAAATATGTCAAAATACACACAACAGTATTGATAAACTGGTCCAGTCCTTAAAAAAAATCAAAACACCAAACAATGGTATTTCAATGGGATTTCAATGTGATTTAAAGACATTTAGCATATTTAGTCAGGATAAGCAAACTCCTGTCAAAATCCCCATAGAAGGCTGTTTACATGAGGCAGACTCTTGAAATTGTTGCCCTGATTCTTCAGAAACACACACACTGACCCCCAGGTACTCCACAACAAAAATCAATCCTACAGGCATTTATTCCACATTCTCCTCAGTTTTTAAAAGGGAACCACATCCCACACTCATAGACAGACCTACTATCCTGTTTTTGAAAGTTCTTGCAGCGTTTTGTTAAGAGTGAAAAAATCTGCCAAGCAGAAGCCTAACAAATGCTTGGAGTTCAGTAACACTGATTGCTACTACTTAGAAATCAGGAATAAACCAAAACAGAAACATCTGAAAACTATCCCAAAAAACAATCATGAGTGACTAAGAAACTATTTGTATGGCAATAAAAAACCCTAGAATTTAAATATCTATGTTCAGTAATCAAATAATTAGATCTTGTTACTGTTATTATTACTCAAACTTCGAAAATTATCTTTCATGTGACTTTCGAATCAAATAGATCAAGTTGGTGGACATGTTAAAAAATAGAAAAAAGAATTAATTACTGGCTTTACGATTTTTTGGTAAAAAGTATTAATCATATTATCTGAAAAAAAATTGAAATTGCTACAGGTCATGGTTAAGACAACAAAATAATTTTTCTAAATTAAAAAAACAGACTAAAACTTTAATAACAAGTCATACTAAATGAATAATAAATACAGCTGAACAAATACAACACATCATTTACTGATCTAATTTAAAATTCTGTGTCTATTAATGGAATGCCTGTGAACAGCTTATCAGATCATTTAATGTACATTTTCATTATCTGAATTTAGTCAATGGCATTTAAAGGTACTCTTTTGAATCTGAAGCTTGTCATAAGATTATGATTAGGAACAGGTATTTTTGCAAATTATTACAAGTCATTATTGTTCAAGTGCTAATTAGTCATCCCTTGTATTTGCAATAATTTTATTTTTGGACGAATCACACCATACAACACAACTCCACTCCCTGACAGGACTGTTATTTTTTTCTAGAATCCATGTTCTAATATGAATATTGTAAAATTAGAAAGCTAAACTAATATGCTTTATTAAGGCTTACCTGCTTACTAGAAAGTAATTAAAAGTCCCACAAAATCAATTTAGAAACCAGGTGAGTCTGAGGAGTTGTGCTTTTCCTTTTGTTACTCAATCTCTTGACAGGTTCAAGGAAGAGCTCTTCTCTAACTGAACTCTGTCTGTTGGTGAGGCAGAAACTTTCTCACTTTGCCTGTTGGATCTTTTTTTACTGCATCTCTTTCCTTGCCTTTTATTTTGTATGCATACTACCCTTTGTGTATGACCTGTCTCACTCGGAAGATGCTGACAGCTCATTCTGTGCTTCATGGCTGGCTTTAACACACAGATTTTGGCTACCACTGTTCCAGTTCTTAAAGACTGTACTTCATAGTGACCTAAAGACCTACTGGTCTCCAGGAAGAATATCATCTGCAGCTTCACACTGAATGTAAATGCAAGAGCATTGCCAGCATTTGTGTCTAAGCTCAGCACATACCTTGACAGAACATACGCAGCAGGGTATACATGTAGGATGGAGAGTTTACAGTGGATCTTAAATATTTTATAGATTTTAATTTGGTAAAGGATATAACTCCAGAGAGTGGACATTGGTTTACTTATGTTTCACAAAAAACCCCAATCTGTTTCCAAACACACCAGTGACTAAAGTACAGGTACCACAAAGCTGGAGCACATGATCCCACGGCATTGAGAATTCTCATTTTTTCCGGGAGCAATAACATTGGTAAGGTCGAATGCTTCTAACATCATCCATAAAATGTTATCAGGCTGCTGAGATTTGCTCCAGGTTTGATGGAATGACATATGTTCACTAGGGACTGCTGTTCTCACACAAGGGAACTTTCAACATGTGTTTTGGGACAGGCCCATGGAAAGCCAGGAACCACCCAAAACAGCAGTGCATTTGTAAGGTGTATTTCTGTGATATATACACAACTAAAATATTGATAAAAAATATTGATATAGAACATGTATTGCCAACATAGAGCATGTTTTAATGTATTTATACAGAACATGCAGCATATGTAAGTGTAAATACAAATACAATTAAAATAGTAAACCCAAGAACACTGTTGAACATGCCTCCTAGAAAGGTGACAAGAGATCAAATTGAAGAGATATTAATGATATTATCTAAAGCACAGTATGTCTCATAAGACTAAAAGAGAAATCCATGGATGGTGAGTCCACACTCTTGGATTCTTCCACTGTTCCTTCACCTTGTAGCTGAGACATAGTGTAAGATTTTGTAACTCATTTTTTGTGGAGATGAAAAAACCCAAAAACAAACAGAAGAAGGAAATAAAAAAAATACAAATAAAAATAATTTTTGACCCAAGTAAGAGATTGAATTGGCTTATAGGAAAGTTACCCCCTAGTCTTTAAAACTTTCAGAGAATTAACTGCTTAACTCTAAGTTTTAATGGGGTTTAGGTGCATAATTCCATTTAATCCCTGATAAACCTATATGAATCCATGATGTAACACATTTTAAACAGTGACCACTTAGAAAGGTAAGCCAAAAAAGTGAGGCTATAACATTAAAGAGCTTTACCTCACTGCTGAAGCTTCCTTACATACCCCATGTGAACCTACACATAATCATGAAATTGAAGTTTGTGAAGAACAGTGCTTATTTTTAAAGAGAGCCTATTGATACAAGCAGTATATTGTATTCAAGTGTTCAAGTCAGCATTTAATCACACCTTGATACAAGTCAAGCATGAGTTTTGTTGTCAATGAATTCATGTTAGCAAAAAAATCAGTGCAAGATCAGAATCTGATCTGCTCACGAAAAACTGGCACAGAGACAGTATTTTTATCAATGGTCCACAACTACATCATATATGCTATTTCCGGGAAGAAATCATATTTTATCAGCACAGATAATAATAACATTAAGGCTAAAATAACCCCAGCTGATATAATTTTAAAAATAATTGAATTTAAAAGAGTACCTAGCACTGAAGGTTATTTTGCAGGTAAATGATAAACATTAAGATTCTTAAGTACAAAACCTGACAATTTCCTACCTGATACCAGTTTCTAACACTGCTATATTAGGGTAGAGGTGACAAATGAAATTATATGCATTAAGGAAAACAGAGAACAAATATTATGGAGATATTTTTGCTAAACCTACTGCTTCACAGAGTAGACATGCCATGATCCTAAAACAGCATTATTAAGTTGTGAAAGTTAAATTCAGGAAATTAAGGCTAAACTACAGTTTCTGGTACAGTCCTGTGAACATGCATTTTGAGGAAGCTTTTAATTACCTGATTACACTCATTTTTGCATAGGATCTTTGTCACGGCTAGTGCATAACCTTCTCTAAAGAAGGAGTAATTTATTTCCTTGTGGATTTTCCTGTGGTTGCCATGACAACAGTATGGGAAGGCTTGATGAAAATTATTTGTCTTCTCAACAATGCTATTCTTTCTGCCCTAACAACTGCTGCATTTTTGCATAGCCTTTTTCCTGGGAAAAGCTTCGTTGTTCTGAGTGAAACTAGCTGGGTATATCTTGAGACACACATACATCATGGAAAAATTCATACCTAACTTTAAAGTTTTGGAAATTGTAACCACTGAAAAGAGGATCTAATAGGTGGGCATGAGAGGAAACCTCCATAGCAGATACCACAAGCAATTTCCTTATAACATGCCAATATTCTCAACTGACATCAATTAGCTTCCATGCAATGATTTCAGTCTTATGCACAAAATTTAAAATCTGTCTAAAAAACTTGTACTTGAAAAAAAGCTGGAAAATGCAGAAGGTTAATGAGACTAGGTTATAACTGAGACAAAATCAGAAAAAGATACTGATGTGAGGACCCTGGAAACCCAGGATTAGAATTCAAAAAAGGGAGATGTACACTGCCTAGAGAATTGGTAACTAGTTTGCAGCAGAGAACTGCAATTCAGGGAAAAAAATAAAAAAGATAAGAAAGAACTGAAGAAGAACTGGGCTTGACTCGGAAATCATAATATAAACAGACTGGATAATAACCTCGTTGTAGGCAATCAGGAATGGGAAAATCAGATCAAGAGAGGAAGAAAAGTAAATCTCAAAAGTCCTAGGAAAGTCAGAGAAGGTGAAGTGCAAGGAAGAATATGCACAAAATGTACTGATAGAGGGTAGTGGGTCTGAAGCAAAAAGACTAGAATCAGGGAAATTTCATTGTTTCAGGGAAATGCTGGCCATGCTGTGCTGTTCTCATCTCACAGGTGTCTCAGATTTACTTCATTCTCTCTTTACCTACACTTGGTTTGTGCATTAGACACAAGTATGTCAATGGCAACATATGTTCACAATCTTTGTAACAAAGGGAAATCAAAATGATTGCATGGTCACATTAATTCAGAGGCTTCTAATTTCAGCATTCTTGAATTTACAGTGGTAATATTCTTCTTTTAACTTTGCTTTTCATTTGTTATTTCTTTATTTCAGCTTTGTTTCATACCTAGGCTGGATGTTTTCAACTAACAAAGGCCATTTATACATATCTATAAAGGTTTTCATAATTAAAACTTGCCCTAAACCTCTCTGGCCTACAGCTACTTCTCAGTTTAACATAGCTTTTCAATTTTTTGACTTTCCAGTGTTTTCTAAAAACACTGCACTCACTCCTTATCTGCATTATTTATACCTTTGCACATTGTTTTTATTTTTGTATTCTATTTGAACTTTATTTGTAGTATTTATACATGTGCAATGGACTTGGTTTTATCTTTCCAGGATTTAGAACACATATATATTTTGTGTGCTGCAGTTATTTTTTTAACCAGTTAACATTAATTAGTGCTAGGTTTTAGAATGGCAAGAGAGTCTGGACAAGTGTCCAAATTTCTCCTCAAGGGAGTCGGTTATTTTTCATTTAATAAACAAAAAGCTGTTATGTACCCAAGCCGCCCCAAAAGTTTTGGTTCTCCAATACATTTACATTTGTCTAAAGCAACTATAAAGCAAATATCATATCATTAAGGATATTAAAGCTAATATGTACTGAAATACATGCTTCATCATTTTCCACCATCAGCCTCCATTGGGTTTGATTTTCACTTTTTTCCTAAATACATTTTTGTCTAACATACAATGGGGATTTTTAATTAATAATGTTTCTAAATCTATGCATAAAATATGCTGGGTTTTGGGAGCATTGTAATGATGGACATTTTGAAGCTCTGATTTCACCAACAGAATTCATGTATTTAGTTTCTTCATTGTGTGGAAAGGGAAAGAGTTGTCCTGTTCTACAATATGTTTCAAAGACAGATATAGATATACAGATATGCAGATATATAGACTGTAGTGGGTTGACCCTGGTTGGATGACAAGCACACACCAAAGCTGCTTTATCACTCTCCTTCTCAGCAAAACAAAGGAGAGAAAGTATAACAAAGGTTCATGAGTTGAGAAAGGACTGGGAGAGATGACTCACTGAATACTGTCATGTGCAAAACAGACTCAGACTTGGAGATATGAATTGAATTTATCACCAAAATTAGAGTAGGATAATGAGAAGTAACATAAATCTTAAAAACACTTCCCTTTCCTTCCCCAGCCCCCCACCTCTTTCCTGTGCTCTATCTCCTGCCCCACAGCTGTGGAGGGAGATGGGGAATGGGGACAATAGTCAGTTCATTGCAGGTTCTTTTCTGCTGCTTTCTCAGGGAAAGGAGTCCTTCCTCTGCTCCAGCACAGAGTCCTTCCCACAGGAGACAATTCTCCACAAACTTCTCCAGAATGAGTCCTTCCCAAAAGCTACAGTTCTTCACAAACTGCTCCAATGTCAGTCACTTTTCCATGGGGTGCAGTCATTCAGGCAAAGGCAGCTCCAATGTGGGCTCCTCTCTCCACATGTTCACTGGTCCCTGCCAGGAGCCTGCTCCTGCACAGGTTTCCCATGGGGGCATAGCCTCTTTTGAGCCTCCACCTGCTCCAGTGGGGTCTCCTCCACAGGCTGCAGGTAGATCTCTGCATGCCTGTGGTCCTCCCTAAGGCTGCAAGGGCACAGTTGCTTCCCCATGCCCTGCAGCATGGGCTGCAGGGGAACCTAAGCTCCAGAGCCTGGAGTACCTCCTGCCCCTCCTTCTGCACTGACCTTGGTGTTTGCAGAGTTGATCCTCTCACATAATCTCACTCTGCTCTTCTCTAGCTGCAAATACATCTGTGCAATAACTTTTTTCCTTCTTAAATATATTATTACAGAGGTGTTACTATCATTCCTGATTGGCTCAGCCTTGGCCAGCGGCAGTCCTCGAGCCGGCTGGCATTGGCTCTGCCAGACATGGGGGAACCTTCTGTCATCTTCTAACAGAGGCCAGCCTTGTAGCTCCACTACTACCAAACTTGGCCACACAAAAACAATATATATAGGTATATAAAAAAAAATCAATATTAGGTTGCTTCCAGGATCAAAATTCATTTTATTTTAGTTTTGGCAATTAAGTGAAGTTCTTGTTAGATCAATCTTTTCAATATAATAATAATAATAATAAAAGTAAAAAGGAGGGGGGGAAAGCAGTAAGTAATGATTTTGTGATTTGAAAGATTCTGTACAGATATCAAATTATTTCTTGTTGCATCAGTTACCAAGTATGATTAAATTAGGAACAGGAAGTAAGTGCTTAAAGTTAGACAAGTAACCAGTAAGCCATGGACACATCATGGGAGCACAGCCCCACCTCTCTTATCCAGTACTCTATTCAATGAGGATTTTGATGAATATTGACCAAAAAGCTCAGCTTTTTCAAATAAGAGGCTTCCAGGGAATGAGTTTTCCAGTTTCAATGCATTTCTGAAATGCTCCAGGTACAGGCAGATGAGCTGCAGTTTTTTTCTATAAAAATACTTCTGTATTCTTTTCACTCTACTCCTTATTTTATCAAAGTAATGAGATAAGCAAAACCATAGAAAGTCATCACAGTTTGCTCAAACTTATAAAATGCAAAGAACATTGACTGGTTAGCGCCAGGGCACAAAACAAAACAACTATTAGTTTGTCAATTATTTAGACACCTACAAATATGTGGTTAGTTAGCCTTTAATTTGGCCACACTGCTTTTTAAAGATGGTTCTTTCCATATCCTCTCTCTTCATTTTCTGTGGTCTCTATTTTTTCTGACAAAGGAAGCAATCAAAATGGTTGTTGTTTTATTAATGAGTAAAGAATGTACATCAGCAAGGCTGTAGCTCAGAAGGAGTATTCAATTAATTAGCAAATAACAGTGTATTTTTCTAGAGGGCTAAGTAATTTAAATGAGGTATCAATAATTTAGGCACTACTCAGCTCTACTAGCAAGCTTTATACTGAAGTTATGTGAGTCTTTAAATATTTCCTACAAATTGTTCCCCATACACAATGAAAATTGCTGTTTTGTAATAGATTAGGTGTCAGGATAACTGACCTAATTAAATGAAATTAAGATTTCCCTACCTAGCAGTGTACGCATTGTAGCTGCTGCAGTAAGAGTAAGCAGAGACTCAGAGAATTTTGGTATTTGAGGTCTAATCTTGCTTAAATTCATGCAAACCTAAAAAAGATACATATTCTATTAGTTTCATTCAGCAAAATTAAATCCGTAGCCTATAAATATGAATGTTAATTTACCACTTGAATTTACCTAAAAATCTGTGACATATATGAATAATCTTTCGTATAGTATTACTGAAATTTAACATATATGCTAGTCTAAGAATTGTTTTTTTGCAGATGCTGCAAATTTGACATTTTGAGAGCTCTATACTAATCACATATACATGAGCACCAAAATTAATAACTGCATGGGCCAAGCAGGATTTTTCAACCAGCTGCTTGCATTTTGGCATACCTGCACATCTGAGATTAGGACTGAGCTTTACATGTCTACAACTGGGTTTTACAGACCTGCAGACGGGAATAGCAGAGAAGAGAATGAGCTCCCTAACAGACACTGGTCTATTGATAATTCTAAAACAAGAACTGGTTATTTCATTTCTTTTTCCCAAGATAAAATTCCCCAAGGCTTTCAGAAGAACACATTAAATACCCTTGCTCATACTCAAACTCAAACATGGGTAGTGGAAATGACCATTCAGTGGCCCAGATTCTTAGTAGACAATGATGTTTCTCCCTTATGCATTTTTCCTTCTTCTAACTGGCCATTATCACAAAATCAAAGAGAACTAGAATGTAAAGAATATGCCTTAGACAGCAGTTTTAATCTTCTCTCCCTGGGAAAGAAAGTAAATTCACTTCCTTTTTCTTCCTTTCCATCTCCTGTCATCTTGTTCTCAGCCTCTCTTTTAGATTATATAACCAGCTCCTCCCTGTCCTCACAAAACCACACAATGCACACTGTACAGTTTGATTTCCCAAAAGAAATCTCAGAACCTTCTATGAGATACTTCTATGGTAACTTTTTTTCCTATCTTTTTAAAGGGGAAAAAAATATCAACAAATATAAGAAATGTATGGTATCAAATCCCTCCTTGCAATTATTTCCCATTTTTTGTGAGGTGTGTAGAATTGAGAATACCACTGCTCAGAGGAAATATCTTTTAGTACTTTTGTTATGCAACTTTTTACCTTACATTAGACCTAAATTCTCTCTGAAATATCAAGTGCCTTCTTGATTGGAAGGGTCACAGGCAACCATAATGTGAATTACTAATGTTTTGCTATGATAAAGGTCAAATAACAGTCCTCTTACAAAGCTTATTTATCAGATTACTCTTCTATGTTCTTCAGGGCAGATCTCAGCTAGAGTAAGCTGCTGTAACTGCAGGAGCCTTGATAATTTATCACAAACTGAGTAGCTGACCCTCAGTTTCTAAACATCAAGCTTTCCAAAATGGAAATAAGAGGGAGAAATACTATATTATAGAGCGGAACTCATCTGAAAGAGTGTCTGATGTGACATTTCCACACTGTTACGTGAGATTTGCAATGGAAATAAAGCAGAGCAACAGCTCTTGCTACCTCAGGCTCTATATCCACTAAATGTTATGCACCCCCTGCAAGCAGAGATGGCACCTTTTTGCTATCTCTCAAAAATTATTTAAAAGGGCAAAAAAATTATCTGTAGCTGCAGAGACTTGTTTTGGCTACTTCCATAAGCACTTCCCACAGAGAGTCAAAGGGACCATGGGACTGCATCATTAAGCACTCTGTGCTCTTCCCACACACTCTCAGTTTTGCTAATATCTCTGAGCACACACATTGTGGAGAAGCTCTGCCAGATTAGACTGTAGCGTCTCATAAATGCAAATGCACCAGGCAGAAGTAATTCAGTAGAACTGAAAACCGGTGATGGACATTTTGAGCATTTTAGCAAAACATACTTTGTTATTTTAATCTAATAATACTAGAAAGAAAAATCTAATTAAAGAGAAGTTTGAAACCTAAAGGGAAGGGGAAATAAAACGCATTCTGTGACTTCCATTATATTCTAGCTCATTTTATATACCATTTAACCAGTTACAACTGGGAATAAGTTCTAATGTTGGACAAGTTTGATGTCTATGTCAAATGAATATGATTGCCTTAAAAGATATGCCATTACAATAGCATATGCAACACTAGATGAAAACTACTGTTCTTTTCCCCAAAGGAGAGATAAAATTCATGCTCTAATGTTATAGCCATACTCAATTCAGAAGAAGAATTGTAGGTAACAAATTTTGAACTCATGCTTTTAATACAAAGGGGTAGAAAAAATAGACATGTTACAACATGTGATTTCACAGTAAAGGGCTTTGCCCAGGGAAACCTTATGGATAACCTTATTTTTACTTTTTCCAGATTTTCTACTTAGGGGATTGCTTGCAACTACACACAGGATATTTTTCCTCTGAGTACAGAAGGTTACAGAGTGAATGTCATAGTAACAACAGGATGGTATAGATTCATTTTTAGAATTATTATGAAGTTTGAAGTGAGGCAAGAGAGTACCCTCAAACAGAAGACTCAGTGCTTTGCTCTGGTCTACATCCTGTTGTCATTTAACATGAAAGGGCTCATGGAGCTTTTCTGATTGCTGTTTCAATCCAAATGGAAATGACAATAATAATATATTTGATCATAACCAAATAATAGGAATTAAAAGTGAAGCACGGACTTCTCTGATATTTTCAGGTTACTAGGCTGGATAACAACTTCATCAAATGATATATTGATTTTTCTGATGACAGCTCCAAGCAGAATCCTATTTGAATTCAGCTCAACCTAATTGCTATTTATCTGGCATTAAGAGAAAAAATAGCAAAAAGGTTTTCCAGTTTAATGTACCATAGCCTAGGAAGCTATTTGTAAGCTTGACTATACATTGGGGATCCCTTGTGAGAGACAGACTGCTGCCAAAAAAAGATAACTAATATTCAATTGGCTAATTTTTTCTACTTTTTCTACTACATCTACTGCTTTTTCTTTGAATTCCAAAACCAGGAAAAAATAATTAACACAAACAGCTTTAGGCCGAGTACTTCACTGAATAGTATTTCCTGAGAATGTTTTGAGTATGTTATTGATGAAGGTATGCTCAGACTTATTTTGAGAAATTATATATGAAATGTACCATATTCAATGAATGCTACCAGGGTATCCTATGAGCAGAAAACACCTTTTCTCCTTAGGATTTCTAATGTTTAGGAACATTTCCAGCATCTTATCTTGGAGACATAGAAATATAATCAAATGCAAAACCTGAATAATTAAATTGGCAATGTTGACATTGACCTTCCACTGTTATAAGCCATAACAGTTAATAAATGTAATATTTCATATATATTCATTATTTTGTGTTTCAAGTCCAGAAATCAAATTCTATTTCTAATTGCCTATGAAAAGACACAAGATTCCAACTAAACTCTTAGTTGTCCAGTAAAAGAATAATCAATGCTTGCAATCTGACTGATAAACACAAACAGTAAGAGATGCTGGGACACGACATTACAAAATGGATGTTGCTAATTGATGAGTTCAGTTTTAGTTATTCATGTAAATATCTTAAAGAATATTCATTAATGTTTTGCAGAACACTTTGCAAAATAATCAATTTGTATGCAACTCTGATACAATAGTTCTAGAGGGCTGTAGGGAAACAAATGTCATATGAAGAATGGGAACAGTGTTGTTGGCAACGGATGGAGGAGGATGGAGAAGCAGCAGAATCAGTGGATTGGATTTGAAGCTCCTGAAGTTTGAATGTTGAGAGATCTTGCACAGTTTCCCATCGCATGATTCCTGCACCCCCCATGTTCCTTCCCTCCCATGTGTCCCCCTGCGGTTTCTCTTAGTGAGCCTTGGCACCAGGAGGTGCAGGTGCCATCTCTCCTGAGCTGGATCGGTCCTGCCCAGCATGTCCCCTGCCACAGGGCTGCCCGACTCCCACTACTGCCCCAACAGGCTGCTGCCACTGCCATCTCCCAGCAACAGCGTCACGGGCCCCCTGCCACAGCCTGGGAATGATGTTGTGCCTGCATCATGCTGTGTGGGCGGCATGGGTGGCAGCTGCCATTGGCATACCGCTGCCACTGCATCCCGGACCCACAGGCAGATCCGAGCCGTGGCAGCCCCTCCCGGGGATACCATGCCTGCCCAGCACTGCCAGCTGTCTGCCAGAAATGCACCCATCTCTTCCACCCATTCAGCCCAGATCCCTAAGCCCGTATTGGTCAGTTAGGGGTGTTTCCCTGTTTGTTATTTGAGTTGTCAGTCATCCAGTTTGTCCCTCCCCTTGACCTATCACAAACAAGTTCCTGATCCCTCCCCTCAGATCTCCTCTCATTGGATGTGTAATGGTTAGCAATGCCCCTTTCACCAAATCTCTTCTCCACCTCATTCCAAGCCCCTCCACGAACTGATCCTTTAAAGGTCAGGTTCCTCCATTAATAAATACTTTCTGATTCCCCCTCATGTGGCATATGGGTGTTCACTGGGGAGCTGCTCCCTCCACGGTTGGTTTCTGTTAGAGGGTCAATACAGTTAAAACATATTCTCCATACTGATGGTTGAAACATATTTCTCCTCAGTCAGCAATATTTGTGCAAACTCCTAAACCCAAATTTACAATCATAGTTGGGAGCATTATTTCGAGTTATGACATTTGCCAGGTTTGTATAAACTTAGATTTTTTTCCACTTTCTTCCAAAAATAAAGAACAAATTTTGATCATCTTAGTCAGGCATGGTTTGCGAATGGGACAGTGGAAGTGGTGACAAAACCAGACCAAACCAAATAAGCTTGAAAGCTGAGTCCAGTAAGCATGAATCACAGTGTCACAGAATTGTTTAGGTTGAAAGTGACCACTGAAGATCATTTGATCCAACTTAATAGTGTGTCTTGGGTTGAGCTGGCAAAATGCCCACTGCCCAGCACAGAGAAAAAACCAACCGAGGGAAAAGGAGGGAGAGAACTCTGAAGTAGCAAGCTTCTTATATTACACAAAAGACAGACAATTAAAACAGAATATGATATAATACATATTTATACAAATGTGAGGAAAAACACCACAAAGTAACAACAATAGCTACTGAGTCACCCAACCAAACAATACAGATTCCAACCACCCAAACCCCACAAAACCTCTCAAAACCTCTTCCAGAGAAACCTCCCAACAGGAAAGGAGAAAATTTACAAGAAAATGTTCACCTCCCTAGAAAACAACAGTGCAGATGGCAGCAAGGCCTAATCTCAGCAGAGACACAGCAGCGTGTCCTCACCAGCCTGAAGCAAAACCAAAAAAGAGACAGAAGCTCTTCCTCTCTCTCTTTTTATACCTCTTGACACTTCTTGATGATGTCAGATAATATGAAATACTCTTTGGTTGCTTAAGTCAGGTGATGCTTGTCCCTTCTGATCTATGCCACATCCTTTGGGCCTGCTAAATTTAGGCCTAACTGAGGCCTAAAGCCAAAACTACCACATAGTGAAATACTCTTTTATCCTGAAGAGGTATTTTTAATTGAGGTCATCACTGTAGGTGCTTCACATAGGCTGAATTGTGTACTGCTCCTTTTAGATTAATATTAGGCTTTTTCCTGTTTCGTATAAAACTATGAGAAAGAGCAGCAAAAAGACATCAGGAAGATACTTTACTTAGAAGACAAAGAAAAGAAATAAGGACTCCATAATAACCAGTAAGTGTTTTTTAAATCGCTTTACCAAAGAGTTGTAACACTAGATACAATAGCAAATCAGGAAGGTAGAAAATATTTTCTTTTGAAGGACAGCCCCCAAGCTTTACTGTCCAGCAGTCAACGTTATAAAAAAAGTCCCACACTCTTTAACTTCAAACTTGAAGTTCTAACTTTTCCATTTCCGTGGTGAAAAATTTCTTGAGAGGATTGCCTGCAAGATTTTTTCCTTGATTTATTTTCATACTATAATGGCAAACTCACTTAACAGCTTCTATGGAAAGTCATGTTCCTTCAAAAGAAATATACACACAACTGCATGTCATCAGGAGACACTTGAAAGAAGACTTTTTCCCCCCGAACTTCACAAAATTACTTCCTACTTCTACACATCAGAAAAATGACCTACAGGAAAATATGACTCTTCATAAAAACTTGCTTCTTACCTTAATCTCTCAGATTTTGTTTCAGAAGACCTTCTGACATTGGTTTGTTTTGGTTTTTTGTTGGTTTTTTTTTCTTTTTTTAATTTTCCCCACCACACCATTTTTTAAAATCATCCATTCAGATTTCTTCTTCAGCAGTATGCAGTTGTGAACAAAATCTTCAATCTAAACAGCTGTTAAATCTGAAACAGTAGTCAAGGAATAAGAGTTTATTGTCACTTATGACTGACTGTATCTACACAAAATGGTTATTTATTTTACATGGCTATTTATGTTGAATTCCTGTTTGGAGGCATAAAAACTGACAACTACTGAAATGTTCCTTAGAAGTCCATTCTCCCATTCTTACTTCTAACTTCTTTTTTTGTTTGCCTTTTTTTTCCCTATGGTTTTCAAGACTTTTACTAGATGGCGAAAACCCAAAGAGACGCTTTACATTGATCCTAATATAATTTCTTTGTTACCCAACAATACCTTCTTCTATCTGGGTCTTTAAGCAGTTTTTCCTTAGTACTCATAGAGAAGAACTTTTCATGATAGGTAAAAAAAGTGTCAGTTGAAAAACAGTAGTGAATTGCTTTTTGGGAAGTCATATTTTAGATATTTTCTTCCTATTGCATGGGCTGGTTGTTTCTCCATTTTAAAAATTGCAGTCAAGATGTTGGTATTGATGGAAATGCTTTAAAAATCACCTCTTTTAACCGTTCTCTCCTGCAAAAGCAATCTCTCCTTTTCCCCACTGTTAGAGTGCAGTCAGGGACCGGCTGCAATGAGTTTGTTTAGACAATTGCTTCAAAGGTGAGATTAAACTGCACAATACCAAGTGTTAGATCTCAAACAGACAACTCACTTTATTTGAGCAATAAAGACAAGCAAAATGAAAAAGTGGGGGGAAAGAGGTAGGGAAAAGTGAAAGACTACTAAAAAAACCAAGCACAGAACAGTTACCACTACCAGTGGGAACCAATATGGTGTCTGCAGGCTGTCAGGTGAGGCGGGAGCAGGCAGGCAGGTGTCCTCACTCCCAACAGTCAGCAGCAACTGAAAGGAAACAGGAACCAAACCAAGGAAGCAAGAGGCAAGCAGGCATCGTGCAGGAAAGGCAGGACCAGCAGGGTGAAGGCACCTCTGGACATTGTCTTAAATACCCTCCGGTGGGTGCTCACTGGCAGACCTTTCCACGATGCAGATTAATTAGGCAGCTCCAAACAGACCTTTCCACAATGCAGATTGGTTAGGCTGATGGTATCCAAGCAGGATTGGCTCTGCCAAGGAAGGAAAACGTGGCAACCTTTGCACGCTTTTCACTGTCAATCACGTGCTGGGGGCCCCTAAGATGTTGGTAAGCAGCCCAAAATGTCCCTCGGGTCAAAGAAGGCAGCTCTGCAAAAAGCTAAGGCAGGTGCAGAGAAGCTCATGTGCAAGCAAAGGTTCCACCATTTTGGCACAGTCGCTGGGCTCTGGTGGGGCTCCTGTAGAGCATGGCTTGCATTTAGAACCTGCTTCAGCGGATGGAAATAGCTTTGTACGTGTAAAATGGCGTGTTGCCCCTTCTATGAGTTTTAAAACAGTTACAAACAAACCATGTCTGAAGCAAATAGTCAGCTTTATTGCCCCATTAAAGCCCCAATGATCTTATCGTGTCTATACAATAGTGGCTAATTATCTCATTAGTGGCTAATTGTTTGTTGTACAGGACAATGTGAAAACAAACTAGTCTTTAACACCCACATTCTTTTTTTCTTTTAAGCTTCATACAGTATTTAAGATTCTCTATCCAAATTCACCTCATTCAGTCATCTCATAAGACTTGCTAATCATAAAAATTTAAAACGATTTAAGTATGCCTCTGCGTTCATGAGAGGATAACCCTAAAGAGATTCATACAGCTTTCTTTAAAAAAAGGCTGGAGAAAATATTTAGTAACATTTACCTACTACCTAGAAACTTCAAAGAAGAATCCCATATTTTTAATTCAATGAAGAGTCTAAGACTTGTAGAAGGGAGCATGGCTTCTCAAATTTCAGTAATTTTACTGACAGCTCTGGAGACAATAAGTAAATTCAAAAAATTTTGTATTAGATTTTGATTCTAATAATGCAAATTGTCTCAAGTAAACCATGACAGTGACTTATAGTATGTAAAGTGAGCTGGAAAAACTGTTAGAAGCAAATAATACATTTAAATGTATTTCATTGGCTAGTCTGAATTTCAGAAAGCTCTTCGTCAGTGAAGTTAAGGGGCGGTAGAAAGGATGCTTTGTTTCATCGGTTTCTCTTACCAAATGTTTTCTTGTTCTTATCCTGTCTCTCCAAGTAATAATTTGAAAGATAACACTTTTCCTTAGTTCAGTAGTTGCTTTGTGGCCCCTTTTATCACAATAACTATAGGAAGCTGCCTTATTGAACTAGATGACAGTTCTAAAAGCAATTAAAAACTCTTAAAATCATCACAGTTTTTACACAAATATTGCTGCTATTATGACTGTGCTTTCTCATTTTAACTCAATATATTTTACATTTTTGAAGGATGCAAAATGGGAGGATTTTTCAAAAACCCTGAGCAGATGAAATACCATAGGTTGAATTGGAAGTCTAAATACCCAAGATGTTGTCAAAATGGAACAGCTGGTAACATTTTTGAGTTATTTTTCTCGATGGGAATTTTAGAATTTATAATCTCTAAAGGATTATAATTTATAATGATTGACCAGAATATTTATATACCATAGCATAATGCCACCAATTTTTACATTTGAAACCTTGCATGGAATAAAAAAAATAGAATGCATATCACAAAAAAAGAGTACTTGAATTTGCATTTTAAATATGTTCACAGTATTTGCAGTACTATTTATTATGCCTGATGGTAATCTTGTACTCTTATAATGGAATGCCTGGAGTATGAGGTAAATTACTGTCACTGGGACAGGGACCTGTTACAAAACCTATGACAAGAGAGTATGACAACTGAGTGTGCATCACACAGGTACGATGACCACTGCTCAACACCAAATTGCTTTTTGACTTGTATTTGTGTATAGTTTTTATGTGTTTTATACAGTATTACAATGTCATTGGACTACTTCAGGGTTTGTGACCAGAAATTAAACCAAGATGATTTTCAGAAATATTTGACTTCCAAAATTGAATTTCCATACCATAGAATTTGTTGTTGAAACTGAAATTTGCCTTTTTCAAATTAATATTGACTGAGGTTTGGGGACTATTTTAGTCAGTTTACCTAAAAATGTTGAGATTACATTTTTATCATATTTTTTCTTGAAAATTTCCAATAATCTTTCTTGACTAAAATCTTCAGTAGAAATATATAAAGCAAGCATGTGATATTTCTATAAACTCTAAAGCTATAAGTAGCAACTGAATAGCAATCTTTTACGTCGCAGTTTGAGATGGTCAATAATGGACTTTATTCGGAGGGAGGAATAAAGACAATTTATTGTACAGCTTCTTGCTTAATATAGGGTTCCACAATTCA
>JAWWLZ010000082.1:81481809-81534371 GCA_035041345.1 Poliocrania exsul | reverse complement strand
AACGCGGAATTCCCGCAGGGATGTTCTGCTCCCTTTGCACCCCGACCCTGCCGGGGCTCCTCTCCTGCTGCTTCCCGGGCTTACAGGAAAATATTACATTTTTATCATGATTATAAATTAAAAGGACACACAAGGCTGGCTGGGCAACCACATAAGGCTTAAATCTTGGTTTCCCTATTGCAAAACAGGTGTGGTCTGATTTCCACCTCCCCTCCCTGCATCTGAACATCTCAAATGCAGCCAAGGCGCCCGTTGCTCTTTATTAAAAGTTCTGCCCTAAAGAAACACCCCAGAACTCCCCGTTTGCTTCGCGGAGGAAATCCCAGTTTAATTCCCAAACCCGAAAGGTTCATTTATCCAGAAAGAGGGAAAAAAAGAAATTAAAAATAAAATAAATCTCCATCCTCATCGGTGCCAGACTGGAGAGGGAGGTTAGGGGGTGGGGGCCAATATCCCCGGCGATTGCCAAAAAAAAAAAAAAAAAAAAAAAGCTCTAAAAATTGCGGCGCGGAGCGGCGCGGAGGGAGCGCGGAGCGGGGTGAACCGCGGGTCAAAGCGGCTCTCGGCGGCCGCCGCGCTGCGGACACGCCTCGCTGTTTAACAAAGACTGACAAACTATGAGATTAATACCAAAACTTGCGGGTTTCCCACCCCAAAATGCTCAGAGGGCCTCCTGGCGCTGCCAGGAGCAGTTCCGCTCGCCTTTAAGGACAATAGTGGGTTATAGTGGGGGAGCGGGGGAGGGGGCACCAGCAGACCCCACCAAAAAAAAATAGAAGAAGGAGAGAGAGAAATTAGTGTTCTTATGGAGAATTAATCTCACTGAAAAAGCAACACGGAGAGAGAGAGCAGAATAAGCCAGGCTGGAGTGGGGAGGGGGCGGCCAGGGGGGGCTTAGGGGGCTTCTGTAGGATTCCGCCTGCAAAACCTTCCCAAGTTTTGAGGGAGCGTCCTAAACCCCTCGGGAATTACTGCAAGGAAAGGACCCGTCGTTTGCCAAGGTAGGTCCCGCTGTCGGGGTTACACCTGGGAGGGGAGGGCACCCCCCGCTTAGTGCCCCTTTTTTGGGGGTGACCACAGGGACCCTCAGAAACAGGAGCGCTGTGATCCCCTCCCTGCCCTGGCAGGTGCCTTGGCGAGCATTTTGGGCAAGGTTGGGGTCTCTCCAGGCCACCCTTTACAGGGGAAAACAGGCCAGGGGGTCCAGGGGAACCCCCCTCCTTTGCCGGCTGAGGTTGCTTTGAAATGGAAAAGATCCCTCGGAAAAATCGCTGTGAGAAAATTCCGCGACGTGGGGTGGGTTCCCAGCGCAAGGGAGAAAGGTGTGCGAGGCGTGGGAGAGGGTGCCGAGAGGGGCTGCCTTTAATTTGGGATCAGAGGAGGTGAGGGGGAGATTTCTTGGAGGTGTGTGGGGGGAAAAAATTCTGGTAGACGCTAGGGGTGCTGGTTTGCAAACACCAACCCTGCGTGGACGGGAAGGGAAATTAAAACCGATTTTTTTTTTTTTTTAAGGATGTAGGAGGGGGGATAAAAATACAGAATAGGCCTAGTTATTTCTATTCAGACTCCCCTCCTTGGGTAGGAGACAGTTACGGTACCGGCTGTGAGAAAATACAATAAAATAAATCAGTGAGAGGATTGGAAAGGAGGAATAAAGTCTAAGAGAGAGAGAAAAAAAAAGGGAGCTCTAATGGGATTGGTTCTGTAGCATTATTTTATGCCATCCATCCCCACGTTGTACAAGCAGATTACGTTTGGCTTCTTACTTTTCTGGCAGGTTTTAGAAGGGAAGGTAAATTTGAGGCTCCCCAGCACGGTGGAGTTGTGGGTTTGGGAGGTGGGAAACTGCTCTGTGGAACAAGAGCCTTGGCTTCGCTGCTTTTGCTGGGAATTTGGGGGTTATTTATGAGTATTAAATGATTTGGGGATTGTCCTAGGTACGTTTGGGCTTAAAATGCTCCTTAGGTTTTCTGTTTGTCTGGGAATTAAATGTTTTATGAGGAAAACCGACTATTCACCTTAAAGTACCTGAAAAATTTCGTGTCGTCATGACCGGGAAGAGCCGCGGGGATCTAATTCTTGGCCATAATTATCTTTTGTTAGGAATAATGTAGGAGTTTGTGAAAGCTATTTAAGATATTTACAGGAATTTTGAAGGAGGGGAAACTCAGGTTTTCTCCGATAGTCTCTCTGCTGAAGCATTTAAATGCAATTAATTCGGGAGATGCTTTGACCAAAAAATGTTCTGCCTTTTGAAATACAAAGGGGGGAAAGAAGAAGAAGAAGAAGAAGAAGAAGAAAGGGGTGTGCTGTACTTTTAATCTCTTGGGCAACTGTAATTTTAAACGAAATCTCAACATGATGCTACCCTCATTAGTTCCGAATGAAGGTTCATTACCTAGACAGTATGAATATTTTATTGCTTTATATCCCTTTTTCGGAAATGAAACGCCTTTGATCTTTTTCTCGGGTTGTAAAAAGAATTGCCTGTCATTAAAAAAAAAACCTGTCGTCCCATCTGCCTTTGCATTCTGTATTTCTTTTCATCTGTTTATTTCTTTTTTTTTTCTTTTTTTCTTTTTTTTTATGATTTATCTGCACACACACGTAGAAACCCAAACCTTGGCTGACCTCTAAGAACGAAAAATGGATTAAATCTTTGCACTGCGTATCAGAAAATAATTCCGAAGGTTTCAGGGTGGGGTGGGGACGGAGCTGTGACATTTTGCTTTTAAGAGACGGTTATTTGGATTCGAGTCTCGTTGTGCTTCTACCCTTATATATTCATTCCAGGAGCTGATTTTTCAGATCAGCGATAAATTAATGTACAAAGTATGAAGGAGAGGCTGGAAAAGTTCTAATTTTTCTCTCATAGTATCAACTATTCGGATACTGAGTTGGTGCTTTCATTAATCGTCTTTCCTCTCAGGAGTGAATATTTTAGCCAGCTTTACCTATAGATTAATTCTTGATCTCACGAGCCACAAAACTTTACCCTCCCGTGCCCCAGAAGAGAATTATGGCGGTAGGCGAAGATCTCTGACCAAGGAGGACGCATCTGTCTTCTATATGTACCCTGTAGATCCGAATTTGTGTAAAGGAAGTTGGGTCACAAATTCGTATCTAGGGGAATATGTAGTTGACACAAACACTACAGGTCACAAACCCAGAAGGCAAACCCCCCTCCCCTCCAAAAAAAAAAAAGCCACCCACACCCCAGAACCCTAAAGAAAAGGGTGAAAACAAGGTCTTAACCAGAAATCCGATTGATAGCTAAAAAGAAATACTTTGGATTTGACCTTAGCTCAACTCCAGCGCTCCTGCGATAAACTTTATCATCACTTCGAGATAAAATCTGAGCTGGGAAGGGGATGGGGAGAAGGGGGGTGGTCGAGGGCGTTATCGCTGCGATTTGAGAGCCAGGATCCCACTATTGCTTTAATTTGTGTCATCTCAGCACTGACAGCGAGAAAAAAAAATACATATTATTGCTTTCTTCCCTGCCGCTTGTGAGGAGCTTATTGCAGGTTGCGGGTCTAAACGCGAATTTGAGGAATTAGGGTTGGCTTTTCAAAGGCTGCTCGTTCGCTCTGGCTTTTAAAGCGTCTTTATTACGAGAAGGGCGAGGCGAAGATGCATTAGGACTTGGGCTAATTCGCTTTTGTAATTGTTCATCAAGTCCTTGATTTCTTGCTTGGAGGACGGGCTCCTTTTTCCATCGGTGCGTGGGAAAACAGTCAATCTCAGAGCCCGGCTAAATGTGATTTAGGACCCCGGGTACCCCGAATTAGCTGATGAATTTCTTATCGATCCCAAACAAGCCCTATTCATCTCTGCCAGGCTCGGGGCGCAATGGCCCTTCCCGTATCACCTTAGCGGGGAATGAGATGCAGCGCCCACCCGGGGGGGCAGCCACGGATCATGTGCCGGGGCAGCGCTCGGGAGTCGCCGCGAACCCCCTTGAAACATCATTTTTAGCTTATATTCTAATTAATATTTTTTTTTCGAGGGGGAGGAAGGGGGGATTATTATTTTCCCACCCCTCTTTCCTTCGGGTCCCCGAGCCAGGACACACCCCCGAGGGGTGTGGGCCCAGGGGGGTGTCGGTGTTCGCCCACGGGGCGCTGCGGAGCCCGGGGCCGGCGGGGCCGGGGGCGGCCGGAGGGGAGCGAGTGCCCCCGGCCGCCTCCCCGGGGATGCTGGGGGGCCCCGGGAGAGCCCGGGCTGGGCAGGTTTCCTTATCCGGGGCTCGCCGTGCCCCTCGCCATTGGCCCGCGCTGTCACATGGACTCAACTTTGTTCACTTGACAGTAAGTAGGAGGGTTCCACGAAACAGGAAAACGAGTAAAGGGGGGGACAGGAATAAATTTTAGGAGAGAGAGATATATATTTTTTTTTCGTGTGTGCAATTCTAAGAAATTAATGGCCATGAGCTCGTTTTTGATCAACTCCAACTATGTGGACCCCAAGTTCCCACCCTGTGAAGAGTATTCCCACAGCGATTACCTTCCCAATCACTCGCCGGAATATTACAGCAGCCAGAGGCGAGAGAGCACTTTCCAACATGAAGCGATGTACCAGCCGCGGTCAGCCTGCAAGGAGCAGCTCTACTCGTCCTGTCAGAGCTCCGGCCACCAAGCAGCGGTGTTATCCCCCCGGGGTCATGTCCATCCTCCGGCCGGATTGCAGAGCCACCTCTCTGAGCCAAACCAGCCCTGCGAGCCGGTCACCCCCAGCCCACCACCCTCCTGCAGCCAAAACTCTCTGAACCAAAGCCCTTCCAATTCCTCTTGCAAAGAGCCGGTAGTTTACCCCTGGATGAAAAAAGTCCATGTAAGCACGGGTAAGTGAACTAAAGTGGCTTTGCTTTATAGTAAGTAGCACCTCAAAGTCTTGTAGAAATCTTATTGCACCAGTTGTAAAATAACCATTCGTGGAGATTTACGATCGCCTGTTTGCAGAGCGGTATAATTACATCCTCCATAAATTTTTATTGCTCTGCTTGGCCATGTGCCTTTGAAGTCTCTGTTACCATCCTCCTCCAATTTCTTGCAGGCTACTTTTTTTTATGGCTGTTGAATCTTCATAAGTTAAGTTTTATGTTTTTGTAATTTGTATTTAAGTGGCGGGTTGAGTAAACTTTTACTATTTTCCTTCCCCCTCCACACCCCCCTCCTTTTTTTTTAAGGTGATATTTAATAAATAGGAGTGTCTGTGTTTGCCTGTTTGCATGTGTGGAGGGGGAACTTTAAAGATTTGGGGATAACAGAGTGATGGTCTAGTAGAGGTGTGTATATATATGAGTATATACACACGTACAGGGCATGGAAAATGTGTCTGGGGGACCTTATAAAAACCTTTAGACAGGAATACACGTCAAGCAATGAGGATGGAGGTGGAGATTTGCAGATAGGTTCTGGGTGTATTTTTAGAAGGTTTCTGGTGTATTTTTTTTAGTATATCCCCCCCACCGAAAGAATGTGTGATGCTTTTTTTTTTTTGAGGGGGGAAAGGACCCGTTAAAGGAACAGCTCGGTAATTCTTCTGCTCTTTTTTTTTTTTTTTCCCTCCTTTTTTTTTTTTTCCTTTTTCTTTTTCCTCCTTTGTGTTTGTTCAGTAAACCCCAATTACTCAGGAGGGGAACCGAAACGCTCCCGCACAGCCTACACCAGGCAGCAAGTCCTGGAGCTGGAGAAGGAATTTCACTATAACCGCTATCTCACCCGGAGGCGCAGGGTCGAGATCGCCCACTCCCTCTGCCTCTCCGAGCGCCAGATCAAAATCTGGTTCCAGAACAGGAGGATGAAATGGAAAAAAGACCACAAGTTACCAAATACCAAGATCAGGTCTAATTCTTCCAGCTCCTCCACCAGCCTGCAGATCCCACAAGGAGGATCTCAAAACCGATCCCATGGACCAGCCACCAGCCTATAACTATTCCTTGGACGGATGGAGTGTGCGTGTTTGTGGGTGTGAGTTTGTGTGTGTGTAGGGAACACATGATAATTTTTTTTTTAATGCTCCGAGAAGCGAGGGAAGGAGGGGTGCTCTTTATTTATAGGGGGAACAGAGGGAGACTCAGCTGCAACAAAGCAGAGCGGTGCTGTTGTGCCTCTCTTCCATTAAAAGAAGGCTGTAGATAGTAGTTTTCAGATTTGGCTAAGATGGATCCTTGTTTCATCTTTAATCACGCCAAGCTCTGCCCCATTTGTCATGTTTACTCTCCCGTACAAAGGATGGACCTTATGTCTGCTATTACCTCGACAACCAGCGCTCACTTTAATAAATGAGGCTCAGTTTCTTCAGGACGAACTGGATTTTCTACACACCCCCCCTCCCTTTTTTTTTTTTTTTTCCCCCCTCATCCCTTTCTTTTCTCGCCTACAAGCCACAAACGGAAAGTTTCTGACCCGCCATCCCAAAGACCGGGCGGTTCTGCCACAGCAATGGAGGAAAAAAAAAAAAGCAAACCCAACAAACAGAAGCAAAATCCCCTCCGGGCACGGCCCGCGGGGAGCTCTCGGACACTGCGCGGGTCGTGCGTGCGTTGGTGGGGGGACAAAAATGAGGAGAATTGGGTCAAGTAGGTGGTGGACAAAGAAAGGAAGAGGAGGGAGAGTGATACAGACTCCCCTTCCTTTTTTTTTTTTTTTTTTTTTTAATCCACTCCCATCAACTGTGTTGAGAAAACACTGTGATGTCACTTACTTTTCAGAAAAACTTGAAGGCTGCACCAACAGCTTCAGCCAAATGCAGTGCTGGCTGGTACCAGACAAAGCTTTCATTACTAGATACCCAGCTTCACAGTCTCTCCACTTGTGTACCTAAGTAGGTCCTCTCAGATGTGCAGTGAGGAGTGAAGAATCTATGTCTTCTGAAAGTTCACAGTGAAGGTAATAATAGGGTAAAAAGCACACCTCCCAAAGTTGCACAGCCTCAGCCTCATGGGGTCATGGTCTAAAAGGCTCTCCATGTTCTGTGCTTTCTTCTCTTTCTCCAAATGAGAGCAGGAGAAGAATTTTGTGACACAAGAAGACCACACTCTTGATACTGTTGGCTTTTAAGGACATTTTCTATGGTGGGGTGCTTCAGTACTCCTGAGGGACCACCTTTATGATCTGCCAATGAATTCAGCTGGAAATGTTAAAGAATATAAGCTGAAGCAGGTGACAAGAGCAAGTTTCTCCAGAGAACAGAAAATCAGAATTTCCTTCCTTTCTCAGAATGAGAGAAAAAGAACTTGATCTTCTGCTAATATCTGTAAGAAGTCTACTTCAAAAAAGAAAGAATTTCCCTCAAGATCTTCTCTTTCAGGGTACTGCCCAGTCTCTTCTGGCCCACATTGGTCCTATCACACCAAATTCAGTATTCACAACACCATTTGATTCTCTGGTGTAATGCTCCACTTTAGGGCTTTTCATCAAAGTCATAGTAACAGAATAAACACAGATTAAACCATGAAGACCATACAGAATGCATACAGACATGAACACAAAGGTACCAATATGGATGCACCAGACTGAATCACTCCCTTTCCTATCTGTCTACTGAGATGGTCAATAATGGACTTTATTCGGAGGCAGGAATAAAGACAATTTATTGTACAGCTTCTTGCTTAATATAGGGTTCTACAACTCAGGGGGAGGCAACATGCAAATAGTTCTTAACTAAGGAATTTACAGTTTGTATATCTGTCTACAGCAGAGGCCTAAAGCTAATCCATTATTCATGAAGCAAGGGGGAGAAGAACAAAGGTAATGCAACATAGGTTTTACAGTCCAGATACCGAGCAAGGTTTACATATGCAATCTATATTTCTTTTAAATGCAAGGGACAGCAATATCTGCAGACGTGTATTCCAACTCTGTTACTGGCGTTGCTTTCAAGTTCTGCTGGTTTTCTAAGGGGCAGCAGACTTCCCAACCAACCTTCCCACATTCGGGGTCCTTTGTGATCCCACAGCAGTTCTGACAACATTAACTGACTGATTAGCCCTTACTATTCTAATGTATCACAGTACAGCTGCTGGAGGGTTATGCTGGATTTTCAGCTACTTTACACTGAAACCATACCAGAGAGCACAGCCACAATGGACTCTCAGTTAAGTTGCCATCTTCAAGATTTCAGCCAATTCATGTTTTGTTTTATTTTGTTTTGTTTTGTTTTGTTTTAAAGGGCAGTGAAGTGAAAAGGAGATAGATACCCAAAGAAGCTTCATAGGGATGTAGTAACCTCAGGTCTGCTTATCAAGCTGGACTGAAAACTGGAAATGGGTAAGGGTGGGTATCACAAGGTGGAGAAAGAGAAAAGAGGTTTACTTATTCACACAACGTTACTGTGAAAATGTCAACTTTGCGTACCATACACATGACTTTTTTTTTCCCATCAGATATCTTAGGTGACTTGCTCAGTGTTTTATTTCAGCATAAGATACATCTGGATAAACGAAAATTGGGCAAAAATATAAAAAATCTTGGAAGTATTCTGTATTTTGGATAGACTTTGGAAACACAGATATAAAGAACTACAGAATCGACGTGACAGAAGACTGACATAAGGAGTTTTATACACTTGAGGAGAACTGTCTAAATAATGGTCCTTCTTTCTAACCCATCTGCTAGGCTAAGCCAAGAAGGCTTTCACCATAGAAATGACTGTTGAGCCTATTGAAGCAATTGCTGAGTTAAAATCCACTACCTGTTCAAGGTGAGAGAGCTGTAACCTCTTAAATTGGTTTAAGAAAAAGCACACAACCCAGAAAATGGGAAGTTTTTCTCTTTGTCTATTTTAATTGTGGATCACATCAACCTTCTGAATTTTAATGAGATCATTTTCATGACCTTTAAGTGAATCTGGCTTATAAGCTTTGAGCACTTAAAGGTTGCATGACAGTATAATACTCATTTTTCTATTCTATTTATAATTTGCAGAGGAGGCTGGAAAAATCAAATGGAGAAAATGAAGCTAAATCAGAAGTCTCAACTTTCAGCACAAGGCTTAAAGTTAGGAGGGTTACACCATTGTGAGTTGTGAAATAAAAAGTTATTTCATACAAAAGGAACAGCCCCCATCAATACATACATTATAAGTCATACTGCAATCCCTGATTACAGTGCTCATCAGTTAAATATATTTCCGTAAGACTAAAAAATACCCCAGAAAGGTCCATAATTGCAGCACCCCAGAAACAAAGGAAATCAAAGTCTGTGAAAAAACCCAACACAAACCAAACCAAAAACCAAACAATGAAGGTCCATATGTCTCCAACAGAATCTGAGATGTGAGAGGTCATTAAGACCTAGTTAAAAAAAAGGCATATTATTTTCCTTCAAAGGCGAGGAGTAATGACTTAGAATTATCTCTACTTTTATTGTCATGACTTCCATTTCTTCAGAATGTAAAGCTGGAAGACACTGAGAGACAAAGAACATTTCCTGTCTTTTTATCCAATGGGTTATGAGGTTATGACCTCATCATCAGATAATGATATTTATCTTATGTTGGTCTTTAATGTTTTCTCTCCAGTTTATTTCTAAAGTGTGAATCCTTCTTTCAAATTCCAGTAGAAGACACACTCTTTCTGTATGTCTCAACCAGAATCCTAATGGAGAATGTCTTATCCTTCTGAAGTCAACCTTTGATACAACTTTTTTTTTCATATTCTTTTGTGTACTGAAAGATTATGAAAGTAATAGTACAGCTGATAAGGGTAACAAAAATTTTGCTCCATTTTTTTGAAATTTCACATATATTCACATTCTTTTAAGTATAATATTTGAAGTGAATTCTGCAACCAAATTAAACTTATCACAATACCTAGCTCCTATTTACAATACTATTTGAGAACCTCCATTTGAAGCTTTCTATCAATTTTCTGCAACTTTCTCCGATTTAGAGCAGACCCTGATTCAATTCTTGTTACAAAGGGAACGAGAATTTTCCAATTTGTCTGTATTGGAAAGAGTGTGGCCAGCAGGTCGAGTGAGATGATCTGTCCTCTTCAGTTGACCCTAATGAGGCAACATCTGGAGCACTACGTCCAGTTCTGGGCTCCTCAGTACAAGATAAGAAGGTGCTGGAAAGGGTCCAGCAGAGGGCCATGAGGATGATTAGGAGTCTGGAGCATCTCTTTTATGAAGAGAGGCTATGGGAGCTGGGCCTGTTTAGTCTAGAAAAGAGAAGACTGAGAGGGGATCTCATTAATGTATATAAATATCTCAAAGGTGGGTGTCAAGAGGATGATGCCAGACTCTTTTTGGTGGTGTGCAATGACAGGACAAGGAGCACTGGCCATAAACTAAAACACAAGAAGTTTCACCTCAATAGGAGGAGGAACTTTTTTAAAGAACTTCTTTACATCGAGGGTGACAGAGCACTAGAACAAGCAGGCCAGGGAGTTTTTGGAGTCTCTATCTCTGGAGACATTTAAAAGCCACCTCGATAGGTTCCTGTGTCACCTGCTTCAGGTGACCCTGTCTTGAAGGATGGCTCCTGCAAGATGATCTCTAGAGGTACCTTCCACCCTTAACAATTCTGTGATTCTGTGAAGATGCTTCCGCAGAACATGTTTTGTAGAGATTTTCTGTTCATGCAGTCACCTCAATCCACATCATTGAAGGACCTTCTCACATCCTTTCTGGCCTTTCTTTCTTATTGTTTTTCCATAATAAGACAGAGACACATGAATATAGTTAAACTGAAATCCTTCTATGTTTATAATTTAAACATAAGCATTGGGTTTTGCCCACAGATATGTTCATATATTTTTTTCTAATTTCTGCTTCTTTTTCTTTCTTCTTCCTGTTGCCACTGAGCAAAAGAAATAAGGCTGTCTTAAAGCTGGTAAAACTACTTTCTGAGCTGATTTCCTTCTTTTTATTCTTCTAGTTATTACAAGTCTTTCAAGGAAGCCTTATCTCTGAATTTCTTAGGTTGAATGTTTGAAGTATGAGATAACATCCTTACAATGTTCTTTTTACCTTTCAGTCAGTGACATGTGATCACAGTCTCCATTATTATTTCTAAATGCTTCAGCTGGGAATTCCTTCAGTTATTAAAAATTGTACAAAATATCTAAACGAGAAAACAATAAGCAAGCCAGATCATAACTCGAGTGATATGAATATTTATAAAATCAGCTGTTATTTCTCTCTTTATTTTACATTTCAGAGGTAGTTCATCAGATCAGTGCAAAACACTCAGCACAGTCAGCTATTAAGAGATTGTATCTCTTGCAGAAGTATCCAAGAAAACATAGGGAAATTAAACCCAATGGCCACTGTTCAAAACTGTTGCACTGGATTAAAACTGCATTGTATTTTTAGATGAACACAAAGTCATCAACACATGCGAACCCAAACCCTAACACAGAACAATTAGACTACATTACTTTTTTTGTCGTTTACTAAACAGTAGATTTATAGACTTATGAACTGAGAGGCTTTATAATGTATGGAAAAAAATGGATATACATCCTTGATTCTGTCTAGATACATCTGCACAGTATTCTAAAGTGAGAACTAGACTTTTTTCTCACAACTAGACTATATGTAAAGACTTCCTCATGCATATTCTGTAAAATGTGTGCCATCATATCCACAACATTAGTATGGCAGCCAACAGTCTCTGCACTGAATGATAGCCCAAAAATGCTGTTGTAGAATAACAAAGCTATACTCAGAGGGTCAGAGTTTAAGTCTCTCCCTGCATTGCCTTTTTGACATTTCCATAAAGTACTTTCCAAAAGTTAAGCTTTACTTTGGTTAGGAAGTCTGTGAGCAGCATTGTGGGCCACAGAAGCTGAAATTACTTGATCCACTTGTAGAAACTCTGAGCAAGACCACAATCTCTCACCCATATAGGTGCTCACTATAAATGAGTATTTACTGTTATGTTGCTAATCATTTAAATGCACCTCATAAATGCCTTTGAAGTACCTTTGCACTGCAATTTGTGCTTGTCTACTGCTCTGTTTTCTTTACTTAATTACAGTGTTGACAAGCTGTCCTCTCAGTTTGATGGATCATCTTGGGAGGAGAGACAAATTTAGGAACACATCAGCAAATATTTTAGACAGTCTTTCAGTATTAATTTCCATTGTCTTTAAATATCTCTGGGAAAGTGGATTGTTTCTAGTTTTAATTATGCTATACTTAATTTAAAATGGCCAAGGGATTGATTTGTTTCATTGTTTGACTTGTCCATGAGCAAGGTGTGAAATGAAAGATAAATACAAATTAAATCAAGACCTCTGTACAATTAAGTGTGGGGCATGGAAAATTCAAAATTAAATACAACCTGTAATGTTCTAAGAATAAAAGCACTTTAAAATAAGCCAACATTTATTACGCCCATTCTAATTGTAACATAGGACAGAAAAATGATGCTCTGCTCTATTGACATGTTGCCAAACCTACAAAGAATGAGTTTCAAAAACCAGCTAATACATTGACCTTTCAGAGTGTAAATGCAAACTTGGGTTAAACCTAGGCTCAGATCCAGCAAATGCAATTAAATGAGTATGATAATAGTAGACTCAGTTCAAGTGAGGTGTTGACTAATTTCCTCCTATAACTTAAAATGGCTAAATAAATCCACTACTAATAAATTACTTTCAATTTAATACAAAGTTATTATTTTCATAGGAAAAAAATGTTGGCACAGGTGCCAACTTTCTTTAAAGGTAAGTGTTATGGAGATACATGATAATTCCCTGAAATCATCTCTTAAAGGGAAAGGAGAGCACAATTCCCAATTCTGAATTAGGGTGTTGGTTTTTTGTTTGTTGGGGGGGGGGGGTGTTTGATTTTTTTTAATTACATAAATCCCATAGCAAGCTAAATATCATATTTTGAAAGCATCTCTTATATTTACTATAACTCCTGGTATAAATATATGAAGACTTATGTTTCAGAAGGTCATGGATATGAGAAACCTTTCTAGATCCAGAATCATTATTCTAAAAGTTTCAGGACAGGAGAAGAAATTACCATTGTTATCCTTACCATCCATGGACAGAAACCAAAAGACAAACAGTCTGAGAAATTCATGTGATCTTGAAACAACAGAGAAGAAATGGCTGAAACTTACAACAATTGATGGCTCTACTAATCAAGTTTATTGACAAGATAGTTGCATACACAATTAGAACACTCCAAAGTTTACAAGCCCTGGCAGAAATTGTAAAGGTTAATTAGGTATACTGACATGCTAGCTGGGATGTTTTGTCTTAATTTAAACATATATTTATGCCATTAATTCAAACCTTTATTTTCAAGCACTCTGACTTTCATTCTTACATCTTGATTGGCAACAACCTCAGACTAAAGTTATCTAATGTATATAAAGCATAACTCTTGCACTTTTCAGAGGACAAATACAGCTAGCTCTTTTCTGTAGTTACAACTATTGACTATGAGAATGCTTAAGGGCATTCTTAAGTTTCTTGTTCCCTAGATTCATTTGTAAATTCCATATGCAAAATAACTTCAAAGTGAGAGATATATGGTGCCCAGTTCCGTGACATTAACTTATAGGCTGAAGTTTTGCACTATCCCAGAATAAACTTTGCATTCTCTCTCATTTGGCAATGGAAATTCTGCCAAGTTCTTATTCAACTCATAAATCCGACCTATTTTAAAGCGAAAACCTCCAACCTTCACACTTCATTCTCAGGTATTACTTTCTACCTCTCCTCAATTTTAAAAGCCCCTTCTCAGCCACTGCTGAACACAAGGGGCTATGTCACTTGCAGGGACCCAGACTGATGTGGAGTCACTGAGAACCTCTGACCCTCCTGGAACACTGTTGTGAGTATCTCGTTTGGGGTAGCCAAGGCATAGGATGAGGCAGGAGCTGGAACTCAGATACACAAGTGGAAGTGGAGAGCAGTTCTTGTGCCAAAGAAGCAGCAGAAAGGCAGAAAAGAGTGATTCCAAGGAGTGATTCCAAGGAAAGGAGCCCTCAGCACCGTCTCCCCTCAACCCTCCTCCTTCATGCACAGTAAGGCATCTTTCAGGCCACAAACAGCTATATTTAGGCCACATGCATCAACATTCAATCATTTATCAGCAGTCCTGCCTAACTGGGGAGGTCCCAGTTGGAAGTTAGCAAATGTGACACTCTTCTACAAGAAGGGCCAGAAGAAGGATTTGCAGAACCACAGGCCTGTCAGCATGATCTCAGTGTGAGGGATGGTCACAGAGCAGATCATCCTGAGTACAATCCTGTGGCACATACAGGAAAACCATGAGATCAGGTCCAGCCAGCATGGGTTTGTGATAGAGAAGTCCTGCTTGACTGACCTAGTCTCCTTCTATGATAAGGTGACCCATTTATTGGATGAGGGAGTAACTGTTCCTGTTGTTTACCTGGATTTTACTAAAGCCTTTGACAATATTTCCCACAGTATTCTCCTGGAGAAACTGGCTGTTCATGGCTTGAATGGGTGCTCTGTTTGGTGGGTAAAACCTGGCTGGATGACTGGGCCCAGACAGAGAAGACCATCAAGGTCCTTGGGACATGGAGGTGGAGTTTCTTCAGTCCAAGGACAGGGTGGTTTCCCGATTGATGGCTGAAGATCCAGCCCAACACTCCACAGTGGTGCATGAAAAACAGCAAGAGATGGAGAGAGAAAGTCAGAGAGAGATGTTTCTATGGAGAAGCGAAAGACTGCAGTTTTGCCAGGAAGAAGTGCTGGCCTTCAGCACCAGGGTCGCTGCAGTCCAGGAGGGACACAGGTGAGGTGTGTGCCCAGCCCAGGGCCTTTAGGACTATGAGGAGCTAGGACACATGACACATGAGGGCTACCTCTCATCATGAGTGGGATGAAACACTGGACCAGGCTGCACAGAGAACTAGTAGATACCTCATCCCTGGCAGTGTTCAAGACCATGCAGGATGGTGCTTTGAGTAGCCTGGTTTGGTGAAAGATATCCTTCTGTGCCCATGGCAGGGAGCTGCAACTTGATGATCTATAAGATTCCTTACAACCCAAGATATTCTCTGTGTTAGGATTCTTAGGTCATCATTAAGAAGAGAAGGTCAGGGATGGACCTCACTGGTGACTACAACTGCCTATTGGGAGGGTGTAGAGTAGATGGACCCTGACTCTTCTCAGAGGTGCTCTGTGGTGGCAATCAGGCCAATTTGGCAGATGGAGAAATCCCAGTAAGAAAAAAGGAAAAGATTGTCACTATCAGAGGGCTTAGATATGGAAGAGGTGCCCATGGATGCTGAAGAGCCTCTCTCCTTGAGAGTATCTAAACATGACTGAACAAACCCTGAGCAACCTGATCTTACTGGAGCTACTCTGTGCAGAGCTTAGACTGGAGATTTCCAAGGGTCTCTCCCAACCTTTGTGCTTCCATGGTTCTATGAGTGTCAGCCTTCCTGCCTTATCCAAAGTAGAGCCACCCACAACATGTGGAAGATTGCCTCAGTTCTGTCACTACCCAGATCCTTGCTTCAGATAATCACCAGCATGGGTGACTGTCTCATCACTGACCTAAGGCACATCACCACAAGCAACTGACCCACCAGTGGGCTTTGCCCTGGTGATCACAAGGCAGTGGTCTTCTCTTTGTATTCTGCATTGGTTCATACCTCACCCCTTTGCTATTTTTACTTCTTGAGTAGTAAACAAGAGTGCTAAGTGTGAATGCACAACCTGAGATATAGCCTGCTGTTTGAAAAATATTGTTTGACTGTTGTTAAGGAAGTGATCCATGGAATTTGTCAAAGCAAGGCTGCTCTGGTATAATCTTTTGCACACTCAGTGCCTATGAACTCTAATCTTTATGTAAACATTAAAAAAATTAATCTCAACTCTCACTAGAAACTCAAATTTCTAACATATAATAAGGGGTAAACTAGGCTGAAGAAGTCCTAAAATTTGATTTCTAGATATGAGGATACCATGAGACTAAAACTAGAACTCTCACTCTGATGGCTTTTTAAGAGACTAAAAACTGCTTTTCTAAAGTTGTCTACACAAAATGTTCTTTAGGTAGCATTATGTATACAAATAATTTTTTCTGTGAACATTCCCAAGCCACATGTATTTATGCATTCCATTGTAAGATCAGTGCCACCTTGCATAGCTGCTTATACCCCAAAATAAAACACACCTATCATTCTACTAGTATCTCCAGGCAACATACAGCTATAATGGAAGGCAATTTCTAACCCAAAACCAAAAAATAAAAATCAAGTATAATAGTCCCTGCACTTGAAGGTAATTTTTTTAGAGTTCAACAATTAGATTGATTTTGCTGAGTATGGTGAAACTTCTGATTTCAGAGACAAAAGCATTTCTAAACATAACATTTCCTAGCTTTGTACAGTTTGCACTTCAGCAGAGTAAATGAACAGTTTAGTCCAATTCCAGCTGAACAGGTGAACCAATTATGGTAGCACATTATGCCCTGTCAAGTTCCTATAATGGCATTTCCAGCAGACAAAGAAAAAAGAGATTAAATCTAAATTAGTCAAAGGCTTAGGCTTTCCCTTCATGACAAAAAGGCTACTAACAGGCCAACCTAAGGAATATATTATCTGCTTCACCTGTTTATTTGGTTTTGGTTTTGCTTCTTTTCTAATAGATTATCAATATTAAAAAAATAAAAAAGAAAGAAAGGAATAAAAAACTAAAAGACTTGAGACTAAACTGTACTCACCTAATGAAGAAACAGAGAAAAACATTGTTGTAAACAGAAGGAATAAAATAGTATTGTATTTTTGGCATAAAAGGAAAGAAAACACATAGAATTTTGATGGTCAAAAAGTGTCTGTAAATTAAATGCAGTATACTTACAAAGTGTCTCAGATCTGCCTAACACTTAAGTCACATACCCTTGTGATACAGTTTTAAGAACATCCAAACATTAAGTTCTGTATCAGCGATTAAAAAAAAAGTCCTTTCATGTTGTGTAGGAGTCTTCTAAACAGGTCTAGACAGTGACTCTAAACCATAATGTATAGCAGGCAGTCTCCCAGACCCAAATCTCCTAAAACTATTCAAATAATTCATTCCCACTGGAGTCAGTGAGGTCTCAGCAGTATGACACCGCAGTATCAGTGATGCTGTGAACCCCTTAAGTCTTATGACATGTCTGACTTAGAAGCTTTGCAATAAGAGAAAGCAGACAGTGAATACCTCCTCACTTTGGTGTTGCCAAGACAGATGCCAGATTTTCCCCTTCAGACTACCAAGCAGATACCAAGCTGAGGAACCATCACTGCAGCATCCTGTGGGGAACATTGAAGGGTTATCTCTCTTCCATTGTGCTTTTGCTTGGCTACCTTGCTTTCCCTATTACAATCAAACCTCCTTGGCGGGGTAAAAAGAGAATTAAATCCCCTTCCCACTTTCCAAAGTCCCCGTTGTAGTTTTGAATGTTAATGTAAATTCTCTCCCTCCCACTACAGAACAAAGGAATAGCCCAACCACTTTGAATTCCAAGTTGATGACCTGAGTTAACGCTTGGAGGTGGTGGACTTGGGGACGAAGCCAGCAGTGAAGCTGACCTGGTCTGGTTCTTTGTTTTCTTTTTCATGTTTTTTGGCCATCTATGACCTTCGCTCAGCTCTGCGATCCCAGGGGGAAGCGGATCACATCTGTCCAGTTCCTTCCCTCGGGAGACGAGGGCCAGTGTACGGTTTCTCCAGGCCTGCTTCCTGTGGCTCAGCTCCGGGGCCCCGCCCGGCAGCCCCAAGCTGTCTGTGTGGGCAGGCGGGGGCGGAGAGACTGTTGTTTTGTGCTGCTCGTCAGAGAGAGAAAGGGAGATTTCCCATCTGCAGGGAGAGAGGTTCTGCATCGCCTGCTGGTTTTTCTTCGGCTTTCATTTCTCCCCACGTGAGTCATTTCGGCGAGGTCATCAGCTACTGACTGCTTTGGCCTTGAGAGAGGCTGCCCTGCCAGCTGAGGCGTGGGCAGCGCCCTCTACTGTCTACAAATATAGTTGCAACAGTGAAAGAGCAGAGATAAACTGTTTCATCTAGAGGTTTTGTGGTGTCTTGTTTTGTTCTGATTTGTTTTCTCATTGTGGGTACAGTGTAGTTTTGTTTTTGTACTAGTTTTTGGTTATACATATACATGTAAGAACAGTTATCCTTCTTATATCGATTTTCTAATTAAAGTTTCCTTTCTAAAATTTAATAAGGAGTGACGTGATTATTGAGGAGGAATCCTGTCCTCTGGTTTTTGGTAAATATTTTGTTTTTTCCCTCAAACTAAGACATCCCCTTGTCACTGTCAGTCTGTTTCAGCTGACAGTCTCAGTGCTACACGAGAAGTTTGGAATCTACCCTCACTTGCTGACATCATATGTCCCCAGAAAACTTTCTTGTCTTGGTTCTCCCATTCATAAATTGGAGTTCAGTAGAGGATCCCACATATCTCATCCTTGGCAAAGCGGCATGGATGACAACTGCTGATAGGAGGGTAAACATACACATGGTGCAAAACTACTTGAGAGGTAATCATTAGCAAATCAACCATGTCTAAGATGAAGAGGGTTGTTAACTAAACTTCAGAGCAACCAGAGAACTGCCGAGAGGCTTTGGAGAAAAGAATTCAGCATTAAAATAGGTATAAATGAGGCATGAAAATCTGTAGCTGTGGGAGAGACACTGGAGTGGCAGTGACTGCAGCTGATTGGACACTGGTGGCTGATTCCTCATCACATTGCAATCACACAAGAGGAACAAAGGAGCCTCTCCAAGGCTGCTGCATCTAGCTATGTGCTGGCAGCATGCAGGACCCCCGTCCTTGAGTACCTGGGCATGTGGGGACTTTCTCACTGTTGTCTCTGTTTGTTGGCAGAGTCTGGGAAGCAGCAGGGACACAAGTGGGGCATGAGAATAGGGATAAATGGGGTCACTATTTCTCCCTGAAAAGGGGAATAGAGGCCTGAAACCTTCAATGGTGGGGAGAGGAAGGTAAACTTTTTCTGAGGTTAGTTCTATAACAGTGTTAAGAAAGTAATTGTTGTAGCAGTTTTCATTGTCTAATATAATTATTTATTTGTCGCATTACTAAATCCTGAATGCACAGTTCATTGAATGCCTGTTAATTACTAGTTTTTAATTAACCCATATCATACTTCTGATGCCTAAGATTCCTGCAAAATAGGCACTCAAAGCAACATTAGTGGAGAAAGATAGACAGCGACCATTTTTGAAAGCTTTCAAGGTGCACACCACAGAACATGCACACACATGATCAGAGATGTTACAGTTTTTATAACCTCTCCAGCCATTAGTATCTATAGTACAGCCAAACTGGGGTACCAATTTCTCTAATACCCCAACCACAGAGGTATCAGACCACCATGTCCTTGAGAGAGCTTAAGCATGTATGAGAAAATGTTTTAGTAACTTCTAATACCACCATGTGAGCAATCCTGGAAGACCAACATAATTCTAAAAATCCTAAATCTACAAAATATATACTAAAATTCTTAGACGTCACTTCAACCCTAGTGTTAACGACACAAAAAAAAGCAGAGGGGTATTTTTTCTACTTGCAATAAGGTTCATATCTATTTTTTCACCTTTCCCTTGCCTTGTCACTTGAAATTATAATTCTAAACCAAAAAAAGCTGTAGCTTTAGCTCTTGGTTGTGCACTATCGATAACACAAATTAAGTTGAAGCAACAAAAACAATCTTGTTCTAGGTAAGTTTGTACAATATGGGAGCTAACGCAAAATAAATTGCTAAAAGTTCTCAGACTCATCAACTGCTGATAAAGTTTCAGTAATTAAAATTTGCCTATTTGTCTTCTCCTGTTACAACTTCAGATTTGTTACTGGATCAAACACTTCAGCTATATTTATCTTTTTTCCCTTTAAAACATCACAGAATCATGGAATTATCTTTGTTGGAAAAGATCTTTAAGGTCACCCACTCCAATTGTTATAACATCACAGCCAAGTCCACCACTAAACCCTGTTCCTCAGTGCCACATCTACACATTTTTTAAATACCTTCAAGGATGGAGACTAAACCACTTCCCTGGGCAGCCTATTCCAGTGCTTGACAATCCTTTCAGTGAAGAAATTTTCTCAAACAGCCAATCTAAATCTCCCCTGGCACAACTTGAGTCATTTCCTCTTGTCCTATCACTTGTTAGGGAGGAGAGACCGACCTCCACCTTGCTACAGCCTGCTTTCAGGTAGTTATAAAGGATGATAATGTCATCATCAAGCATACCGAGGGTGCACTCAAGCTCCTTGTCAAGAACATTGATGAAGATATTGAACAAACCAAGACTTACAGGACAAGTCTTGATGTTACAGTTGTGCCAATTTAAGGCCTACTGACATTAAATTCCAGTTGTTGAACCTGATGTCAGTTCTGACATATGTGAGCAGATTTAACCAAAGAATTTTTCTGATTGCATGGGTAAAGGTGAAGTAATGAGACCACTAAGAGGAAAAAGTGAGGCTGGCCAGAGGCAGGAACAAGACATACTGAAGGTTGGTTACCTGTAATGCGAAACATTACCCTCTATTTTCCATGCTTGTAGATAACATCAGTTAGGAGTAACAGAAGTATTTTAAATTATTACTTACTCAATACCATGATATGGTTGACAAGGTCAAGATGTGTTCACTCTAGATGTTTGAACAAATCACCCACAGACACATGTACACACAGAGTGCTCCTTTCCAAGGACGAAGACAAGGAAAGAAAAAAAGGGTTACAGAAAGGGGTCAAGACATTCACCTCTAGAGATTTCAGCTCCTCGTCCACTCACTTTCAAATAAAGTTGTAAAAGAAAACAGTCCAAGAGGGTGATGTCCAACTTGTAATAGACAATTCCAAAGATTTTTTTGGAAGTCTGAAGTTAAGAATGCATATAAGTTGGGGATTATTTTATTTGAGTTTTTTTCTTGGTTTTTGGTTTTGGTTTGGTTTGGTTTTTTTCTTGTGTTGTTTTTTTTTTTTCTTGTCGGGAGCCAGGGTGAAGGTCTTAACTTCTCCCCTGAACCCTTTAAATGAACAAATGAAGTCTGTGAGCCATAAGCCAAAAGTCAGCTTTAGAAGACTGGAGGAGGTCAGAGGACCTTTAAGTAGAGCTAAGACAGTGCCTATCAAGAAATACCCGGGTTTGAGAAACTCGAGTGAGAAAATAGGGGATCATAGACTTTTGGATCCAGCAGATTAAAATACTAAATCACCAGCCACTGGGTCCCAGAATAAAAATAGAGATCAAATGTGATCTAGATGGGATCAGGCACTGATATCTTGATATGGGCAAACAGGCATGAAATTTTCTACACATTTTTAAGTAATTGTATATAAATATATTATAATGGGTTTTCTCACCCCTCCTATATGAGATGCATAATGATAAACACATTATTTATCAGTAAAATTGTAGGCTATCCTTTTAGTCTCCTGTAGCAATCAACTTACAATATCTGGAATGGAAAAAGTCCTGTCAGAAGTGGACTTGTGAAGAAAATGAAGAAGATGATTCTAATGCCTTAACAACTGAGGGGTTTAATGTTGTTTAAATGTACAAAATTGTTTTTATTGTCTTTTTTGCAAAGTCACTGCTTCTCCTTCCCAAGATCCCTTGAGATTGCTGTTATCCAGGGGTCTGGAAGGAAGTTATGAAATGGATGTTATCTACCCCCTTTCTATTGGATGTAAACCCCTGATTCCTATTGGCACATAGCCAAGCCCCCTTTGTTTCCTATTGGTAGATTTTGGATCCCTCCAAGGTCCATATAAACCCTGACCCTTTAGCAATAAACTCTCTATCTAGTCCCTCTCCTGTGGTCTCTGTGTGGTCCTTGTGGGCTCCCTGGGGACCACATGGTTGGGGACAGTGCGGGGAGCACACCTCTCTAGGTAACAGGCTAAGTCCTGAACCTGGAGAGCCCCACTCAACCGTTGCAGTCTCCCTCATCTGAATCCATTGTGGGGATATACTTTTGTTTTATAATCAAGCTTTTCAATGTTAAATTAGTCTTGTTACAAACTGAGAGTTTGCAAACACTTGGATAGGGCACACGTTAGCCTACACTTTAGTGTTGCCCAGCAGTCTTATCAAAATAAAATAGACTGCAGCTCATAAAAATGTAGGCTTTCAGCTGGCCAGTGGACTAAAAATTATCTACAGTTAATCTAAGAGTTTTTGTTAACGTTCTTTCAAATAACAATTTACTCAGCAATAACTCTGTCACCCACCCATCCCACCCCCCTCAAAGTACAAAATATTATCAGTTTTCTGAAGATTCACTATTCAGCCCATTTTATATATTTCTTTCAAATAAATATATAATCTGGTGACAGCTAACATACAAGAAACAAGACTGAAGTTTAATAACAACATGATGAAAGAGTAAATAGCCTGTAGGCACAGCAATAAAAATGATTTATATCTCAGAAATCCATGGTGAAATAGGAAAGAAAATGCAATGGAAAACAGCATGTAACATTGTCTTGAAATGAAAAGAAACACGATAAAGTAATTTGCGCTGGAATCTAGTGACTAAGTCTCTCTGTATCAGGTCATGCCATCTCATTATCAAATGGAGTACTTCAAAATTATAGCATTAGAAATTTTGATTGACTCAAATATCCTACTAAGCTATTTGTCTCCCACAGTCTCTTCTCTCCACTAAATTTCTGATTATTTTACTTCTTTGCTTCGGTCCCTCCACCCCCATAACCTATTACCTCATTGATAAGTACTGCCTACACTCAGCCTTTTGCAGAACATGGCAGAGATCACACTCTTCAAATTCATCTGAAAGGTCAGGGGCACAGCATCACTCCTTTGCATCCCACTTCAATAGCTCATGTAGAAGAGATCATTACTGTTAAGAAATAGAATCATACCATTTCAAACTTTCAAAGCCAACAGAAGAAAAAAAAGCAGTGCAATTTGAAGCTAAAAACCCCCAACAAACAGCAATGGAAGCTACTTAAACCATTTTTAAAGCATTTAAGTGATGTAGAAAAGGAAAAACCCACCTTCATAAATGATGGATAGATAATATGAGAGAAGACGGATGTAAATGGATCTTCTAGGTGTAACAGACTCTGTAATTCTGTTAATATAACTTTCAGAAGTAGAAAAAAAAAGAAAAGTAATTAATGTGATGATTTTCTGAAGAGATTTTGCTAGCTTTTGCTATCAACAGGGTAAATTTCTATATAAAAGCTAGCCGTGGTAGATCCATTTCTGACTTGGCAAGGAACTACATAACCTAGGAGAAAGCTATGTGGAAATCTGCAGTTAGGCACAACAGTTACAAAAAAAAGGGGCAGTTCTGTATATGTAAATATCTCTGTATTTAGATTCTCTTCCCTACTGCTCATGAGCTACTTTAAAGCTAGCTGGATAACTAAGATAGTACCAAGTAGTATCTGGCTCAGTGGATTTGTACAATTTGTCAGAGTAGTTGGACAAATATTCAGCTAGTTAAACAACATTGAGATCCATCCCAGTTTCGTGGGCATCAGTAGCTAGTCTAGGCAATAGGAACAAATTAGAATTCAAGTTACAATCGAAAGTGTACTTTTGGCATAGAATCACCTGGATCTGGAACACTGACTGCTTATAACTCGACTTGGAACAAACCACAATTTATAACAGGACTTAGATTTGTAAAAACACTTAAAAATAATTCTTAGATAGTTTTTGTTTAAATTAACTTACTTCCTAAGCAAGAAAGATAAGAAATCTGTATTTTGTTTGTTCAGAGATATAAAGCATCAGCCTTTAATACCATGTATCTTTTTAAATCCCTAAGGTTACCTGTCAGCAAACCCACACTAAACTGCCAGGTACACTAGCTGTATTAGCTATTTTTCTTATAAGAGCAGCTCCAAAGAATTTATCAGTCTATCCATAAATGGCAAATGACTAACTAACAGAGAGATAGTCACTATATAAACGCATAACAGAACTCAGAACCTGAATGTGAATGATTTTCTACTTCACAGTTTTTTCTAATATTCTCTAGTTTTCCCAGAAGTGTGAAGTTTTTGGTGGAATCAGGGTGAACCTTTTGTATGATGTAGTAGCTCATAAAGCTCTAGTGAGTGCACGTAGACTACTTAGGTTACAAAAAGAGACTCTTCACACAGCTGTAATGCAGCAGCACATCTGCAGTGAAAGGCAGACTATCAGTGGAGAGTTGTAAGAAAATTTATTGCACAAAAAAAGGGGGCACTAGTTGATTGCATAAGATAATGTAGTTCTGCTTAGGATTGATATAGAACATTTACTTCCACTAAATCATATCTGTATTCTAATCAATAAATTAGACAAAAATCATTAAAAATAAATTAATCTCTTCAAATATAGTCTACAAATTGAATATCAATTTTAATCTAGAAATGCCTCATTTATAAAACATCTTCAAAAAAAAAAAGTGATATATCCAGCATTCCTCTGAAGATTTTGATGCATACAAAAGAGGCTAGTATGTGATAATTCAAAATATAGTCTTTCCAATGATTCTTAATTTATAAAGGATTTAGTGGAATTACTAGAAGCTGGAGTGCTGAAAAAGAGGAAGATAAGTTACATTTTTCATACAGATGCAAATTTTGTTCCCTATTGGGAGTACAATGCTAAAAACAGTCTGAACACTCCCTGTATAAAATATTTTCCTGAAGTTACTAAAATACCTTCTTAGTCCTTAAGCTCTTCAATGGACAGTAACATAAAGATCATTAAATCAAAAGAAAGAGGATGAAAATCAGCTCAGATTTATACTGTAGTGGAAACAGTATAAATTGCTGTTGTAAATTGCTGCTTCTGTCCTATCTCTAATGAGCACTTGAACATCCTTCACACAAGAGGAAGGCAACAGATTCACTAACAGCCTTCTTCCCTAAAAGCACAAAAATATAGAAAGAAACAAGTATCAGTGAAGCTTAAATTGCAGAGATATCATTATTGGTGTATTCTTGTATGCATCTTCCAAATGCAAAGAGCTTTGGAGCAATGGCTGTTCCATGTTTCCTTACACTAAAGTTTTGTTTTAGTTGCCTCTTGTACCTACAAGGGATTCAATCCACCAAGTGAACTCAGGCATTATGTTATTACCTCAGCACTGCTTGTCTTTGCTGAAAAACAATGTAATGAACAGCTGGTACATTCCTAAAATAGAACTTAACACCCCTATGTTATAAAATCAGACTGAAGTGTAAAATAGGCATTGTGTCCTCACACACAGAGGAAGCCAGTTTAGTTCACAGCATCTTAATTGCAGTGGACAAGATGTAGAAGAATAATTCACTGCTGAATCACATCTGTGGTTGAAGTATTTTGCTCACAGGAGCAGGGAATTTCATAATGTACAAATGACTGGATATTTCAGAACATCATTCTAAGGCTGTTCAAAATTATTTTGGTACTTGCAATAAGTAATTCTCCAATTCTGTGACAACAGGAAAAAGTAGTGACTTAAAATCAGTTTTGCACTACCTCCTGCTCCAACTCAGACAGAATCTAGTATCAGAACTGAAATTCCTTGTTTGGACTTAGGAGTAAGCAGGTCATAATTTGTCAATTTGATATAAGATTTAAAGGTGATGCATAACAGACAAAGTTCAATTTGAAAAAGTATTGTCATATGACAATTTCTGACACATTGGAAACCGAATATAATTTTTCAAAACAAAGTTTGTTAAACAGTGAAGAAAGATAATAATTTTAATATTATTTCTTGCTGCTTTTACACTGGATAGATATTTGGGGGATCTTTGTCTCAGGCAAATGTGATATAACTGTTGAATTTATATTGTTGTATTTTTCAAAGCATTTTCTTTGTTAAATTAAAAAAAATATTTTGTATGATGTCTGTAACTGAAAATTCACCCACAGCACTGGACATTTTTCAAGTTCTGCTAAGCCCAGACGAGTCTACCTCTTAAATTTGCCCAAATATCTTTGTTTTAAATTAAACTTCATCGATTCCCAAAACCCAATTTTGCCATAAATTAAAATCTCATCTGAAGTCTAAGTTGTACCTGTCTTTATACAGCTTGTAATGGTCTATATGTTATACTACTGTTTAAAAAAAAATAAAGAGCACTAAAAAGGTGTCTTCATTCCAGATTTTATCTGTAGTTTGGTAATGATATCCTTATTCAGACATGATAAATTATTAGTGTTTGTTAAACTTACACCATCGTGCATTATTCTTTTATTCCAGCTACTCGAAGTCAAGTCAGACACTTTCAAAAAATGTTGCATTGTGGTAGATATATGTTATTTCTCTGCTAATGACTATTATATACTAATATTCATTTTTCACTTAAAGAAAAGCTGTTTTATTGTGATCAGAGTTAAGCAAATCTGCTATAATTCTGTCATTGTAGTTGAATGGATGTAGAACACCTACAGCTCCTCTCAGTAACTGCACTGACAGTGAAGGGCATAGGTTTGTCACATGTACTCAGAGGGTGTCAAAACTGCTGGAAATGTTTTGGTAGTGCTAGCTAATAGTGATACACTGCACATAGGACTCTCTGTACTCATATGTGAACATATATGCTTGTGACATTTGACTGACAATATTTGTTCACTTTATTAAAAAAAACCAGAAGATTTTATTCCTACTCTAGTTCCTATCATTTAACATCTCTTAATATTTTAGGAATTTTAATCCATAATGAATCTGTTGTATAGAATAATTGTTTAAGATTGCACTTTAACTCAGAGTGCTGTTTCTTGGCCACAGAAAATTAAATGATTCTTTTGTTACAAGTATACAAGTTACACCAAATTCTTTTAAGGTATTAAATATTATGAATCACATTTCCAAAATATCTCTTCACTCCATTTAAAACTAGGATTTGTAATAGTATTTTACTCATAAATATTTCTTTGGGGTTTGGTCCAGTTTCTTGTACATACTTGAACCTATTTTCTCTGTAATTTGAAGGCTCTTTCTTCTGCTACTAGGAAAATTAAAAGGATCTTTAAGAGAAACAAAGGGCTATTCAAGATTTCTAATATGTTGAAGATCTATAAAGTATTATTGTGTACTGATTGATATATCACTTCATCTAATTCTATAACAGTGAAAATCACTATCAGGTTGTAGCAAAGTAGAAGAAAATCAGAAGCTTTGGAACAGGAATGAAAAGAATAAATAAGATAATTACAGAACTTAAATGAAATAGAGTAATAAAGAGAATAGTTTTCATTAGAATTTTAGGAAGATGATTCTTTGTTGATGTTTGATGTATTTGGAGTGCTAAGGAGTCTTTGACACAGATCAGTTACATTAGACCAGGATATTCATGGTACTATAAACCTAAATTCAAAACAGCAGAATGAAACAGAAAGGTCAAGAACAGAGACAAGATAAATTCCTTGAAAACCTGATGTTTCCAAAAATTAGTTTTGCATCCATTTGTGGCTATAATTTATGAAAAAAAAAATGGGCTGTATTTCAACCAATTTCTACATTATCATTTCCTCTTGTCTCTCTGATTTCCTCCCCACCCTTCCTGCCCTCCCGCCCTTTGATATGGCACTCTTTGAAAATATTGTCACCAGAACCTTTTCAAGTATTTCTAGTCTAGGAAAATTAAAAAAGCTTTATTATCAAAATGGATAGAGGGGTTTTTATTTTAACTTTTCTGTGTTTTTTTTCTTCTCCTTTTCTGTTCTTCACACAACTTATATGTCACTTTTCCTATGTTTATAAAATTATACAATGATATTTTATATAAAATATACAGAGCATATACACAGTCTAGGAATATTTGACTATATATTAATTTCAAAATAACTCTACTTTAAACTACACAATCAATGCTCTGGACTTTTCCTTAAAGTATTAAGAATCAAAGCTGCCTGAGGAAATAAACTTTAATAGAATGTTATTGGTTCTACATAAAAAAAATCCAAAAAACGTGAAATATAATCTGGTTTACATGTTATAAAACTTTGCTTACTAATCTGTGTGCAATATATGTACCTTCCATAAAGAACTGTTTAAATATACAATTCGGGTTCTTATACTGTAATCTTCTTGTTTCATTCTTTTCCCTCAATCCCCATTAGTGTATTTGATATTCCTAGAAGAGAATGACAAGAAATTAAAAGAACAAATGTTCAAGAGAGGAATTTTCTCCATTGAAATTATGAGGTTATTTTTCATGCTTGTTCACATAAGCCAGCATATTATTTAACATTGACAGAATATGACTATATAGTTGTCACTCACAAGATGAAGGTAATGCAACTATTTCCTCCACTGTTGTGGTTAAGGTCTTTTATGCACCTCTTTGAACATTTCCAAATAATCAGCCAAAATTATTCAGTAGATCCTGTATTATTTAACATATTTAAACTAGATGTTATTCTACTCATTCTCTTCATTTTAAGATTTGCACTCTAATAGCACTTTCTATTCAATGATAAATTATGAACAACAATTTCTACTGATGGTAATTTTATTTAAATTACTGATGTTGCAAAGTTTTAGCCACTAGTTTCAAGATCAGTTAATAATTTCAATATTAGAAGGAACTTCTCTGCAGAAGATATCTGATGACTTCAAGGACCTTATTCAGTATCGTACACATTTGCTCTTACATGACTTTCCATCTGAAGAGCTGCTCTGGAGATTTGAAGCTGATAGAACCTACAACTTAGGCTATTCAAGTGAGCTTAGCTTCTGCATCTCCAAAATACATTCCTACTCTGCATAAAAGTATCTTATGAGAAGTACTGCCTGTTGCTACTGTAATAGCATTTCATCATAGTCAGTATAGCATACAGTCACTCAAATAGGTTAGAAAGTTACAGAAACCTTATCTCAGATTCTAAGATCTAAGAAATATTTACCAGACAACCTTGATTTTTTTGCTGATTTTTTTTTCCTTCCAAAATACCAATATCAGTTTCTTGGAATGTGTTTGGGCATGCAGTTATTTACCATTATAATGGATCTACTTGTTTATTTGTTTAACTTAATACCTCCAAGGTCATTTTTCTCCAAAGTTCAATGTTTCTTTTCAGAGGTAGGTTTGAACAGACGCATCTTAAGACTTCACTGAAGTACTCTTCAATGTACTGAATCAGTACACAGTACACTTCTGGCATGCATATTCAAGTATATCAATTTATAAGACAGTTTCTATAAATACATAGATGGGTAATTTTAAAATCTACTTCCCAGACAGGCAAACAATCATTTAAGTATGTGAAAAATTCACATACAGAAGAGGAACAAACATGGCTGCAATGAATTGGTTTCAGAACTAGAATGCATATTCATCAAAGTATTTTACAATATTCAAACATCCTATCATTAGTCTTTATGTTGATAAGCTGTCAGTCCCTGTAATCATAAACCCACCTAGCTACGTAGATGGTATCTTATGCAGTGTAGGTCTAAGACAGCTTCTGCGTTTGCATATTTCCAATGCTGAATTTAACAGCAATACATGGAGAAATATAGAACAATCAGTAAGGCTTCAGTTTTCTTCAAACACATAAACACTTTTGAAAAACATTTTCAGATCAAGATAGCTTGATTCTAACAGTCCACATCCAAAACATCCCCAAGTTTGCCAGGAGGCAACTGTCGTTTTTAGACACTCAGATCTCTAATGGCTGTACTATATGGTTTGAGCATCCAGAAAAGAAATGGGAAAAAAACCCCACAAAAACAAAAACAAATAAAAAAAAAAAAACCAAACAAAAAAAAAAAAAAACACCAAACCTCACACAACGTGTAGGTTGAGACAGATAAGCAGGCTAAATGGGTGAAATGGGTAGACTTTACTAGAATTCCTCCCCTAACTAATAACTTGTCAGATTATGGTCCAATTCAAGCCCACTAGAACTATTCTGCATGAGTACTTCCAATGGTAGGGTGTTTGTATTCTCATTATTAACAATTACAATGGCCTACTTATGAAACAACATACTCAGCAAATGTCAAACAGTGCATAAATAGCTTCAGAGTGCTTAGCCTCTCTAAATTTTCAAAATTTTTATAGTCAGTGAAAAATCTCTAAAATAGCAATGCTTCAACTTAGCAGAGACAAGTTTTAGAATAGAATGTTTGGATACTGTTGAAAAATGCATACACCTCTATTTTCTAAGCTATATTTCTACCAAAGAACAGACATGCTAATAAGTGAAAATGTTTAACAATATTAATTACTTTGGAATTATTTATGTCACTGGTCACAACAATTAGGCAGCAAATATTCTTTCAATGTGGTGAGAGGTCCTAGGTAAACCACATCAAGAGGTACTCTGAGCTTGAGAAGAAACCTGTGATGAACTATGTATTGAAGAAACTGTTCAAAAGGCTTCTATATATTGAAACCTGTTACCTATTTGGGGAGATAAATATAAATAATCAGAAGCATTTTTTTCTTCAAGTCACCAGTCTTTGTGCTCAAGTAAGACAGTTCAGGTTTGGGTGGTTTGTTGCATTTGAAAATTGAAAAATTAAGCAATGCATGTTTTGGATAACAATTTGGATAATACAGAAGAAGGAAAAGTGGTAAACAATTGAATATGGTATCAATTACTGTACTCTGCTTGAACAAGTCAGAGAACACTAGGTGCCTCAGATTCAGGAGAAACAAAACAATTTTTCCCTGAATGATAGGAATTTGTCTGCCAGTACAGAAAGCCGAGTAGCTGATGTTTAATACTTGAAGAGTCATACCTTTTAAAAACAAGTTTTATTTCTTTTTCCAGGGTTGGCACTTCAGTAGTGGTATTCCAAGTAGTGTCACTATCTTTCTTCTTTTTATGAAATCCTGCCATGCCCTCGATCTTAATGTGATCTTGTGCCAATGAGTACCACAGATTAATTCATAACAACCCAGGGAAAACTCCAGTGCAAGAGACAGAGGCTATGACTTGAGAAACACTTATACAAGATCTAACTATTTCAACTTTCTTATCTATAAAGATGATGTTGAACATTTATGCTGTAGTAGAGGAGAAAGGTGATTACATTTTAAGAAGTAATAATGTGAAGCTTCAAGCAATTAAAATAAAATCTACTGATATTTATTATTCGGTTTCCAGAATTCTATATGTTCTATAACAATTTTTCAAAGCTGAAGACTGCTTACACTATCTTTTGAAAATATAGAAATGTAATTAGAAAGATAAAAGAAAATAATTCTTTTAATTCAGCACATGTTGAGGACAGTGTGGGGAATACACATGGGGGGACACAAGCAACACTTGAATACCAGGGGGCTGTAAATACCAGGTTCCCTCCAGAGTTTCTTTCATGAAGCATTTTTTCCTGTGTACAGTCTTAATTTTCCAATAGGCAATCTTGAGAAAAAATAAATACATACCCAAAATCCCCACAAATATATTTTAATTCACATATACACGTGTCTCTCCATTGCATACGTGCAACTACTGCAGCTCTTAAAATATGCCTAGACTATTTTAAAGTTATCAAGTTAAAAGGGCATCAGCAAAACTATTTGTATCAGTAGATGCTGTTTCCTGAGAGCACTTCGTTATGTAAGAAATCCATCCAAAGCTCAAGTCAATGGAAGGATGTGGCAGTCAGGTTACTTTTTAATTCAGAAGTTTAGGCTCTAGGAGAATTAGAATTGGGTTACTCAAATGTGTGCCCTTTTCATATGACTATCCATGCAGGACAGGGTAAAAAAGTACACTTTTCACCTGAAATGCTCTTATGGGCCACCTGTCCCTATCTTGATCTGAAAGTGCACAGAAATCAATATTTTAGTACTATGGGCCTGAACTACTAATTTAGTAGTTTAGTTTATTCATCTCCTGGCTCTAATACATAAAAGTAATAACACTGTCTCTACCACTTTAAGCACAAAGAACTCTATTCTCAGACCCCAGTGCCTCAAACTCATTGACATGTGTGATTTTTCATTTCTTTTAGAAAGGAGTGGATGTTTTGATCCATACTACTGTCCAGGTCTTGCAAAAATAATCTTCCAGTAGGGATAAAATAGGATAATTTTACCTGGGAAACTTTAGTATCATAGCTAAGAGAACATGATTAGGAAATAGCCAATGCCCAATGGTCTCTCAGACTGAGTAAAATATACGTACACTCTTCATCATTAGAGTATACAGATGGGCATCCACTTTTTCTCACATAGCCTACCAAGAAGATTAGACCAAGCTTGATGCATAAACAGTATTGCAGTTTGTCTTTTCCCTGCCAAATTCACAATTCGCTTTGTGGAAAAGCTTTTAAAGAAATTTGTGGTGAATCCTCTTTTCTGTGCTCTTTCATTTGAATTGATACATTTTCCTGATTTTTTTTCTGGTTTCCATTTTGTAAAATTTACTACTATATAACATAAACTAGCACCCCGCTACGCAGAGATCAAAACTTATAGAAATCCCTACAAAATTGCTTGTACCCAGTGAGTACGCATTAATGCCTACTTTTAGACTCAGCATGCACATAAGGAATGTACCTAAACTGTATTAATTTCATTCATATAGAATATCACATATGCTGACATAAGTGTAACTCCAGTGATAATGAAGGCTTAATCAGAAAGAAATAAATAAAGAGTAAGCTTTTTGTTTATGACTCCATAAGCCAGGCAAATTTAAAGTTTCCTTATAAAGATTTAACAAGACTTTTCTGTACTCATAGTGTAAGGAAGTATTACCAGAAAATAGAACCTCCTGATGGAAGTAAAGGTCAAGGCTCACTTCCATTCATCTTGAACGCTGTGCCAAGTTCTCTCCATATCATAATTCATCAAATAATCTAATTAACTTGTTTAAAATTATAATCAAGTTAGGTATACTTAAGGTCATGCAATTACAGGTCTGTGAAGAGAGTTTTACACCAAAAAAGCAGCTACAATCCAAATGACAAATCACACATTCTCTAATAACTCTCCATTTCCAGGCAGCTATTAATAATGTTTTCTTATAACCAAGTTAAAAGGATTTTTTTGTTGTTGTTGCTTTGCAAGTGCTGTCTGTTCAGAAGAACTAAAGATCACTCCAATTAACTCAGGATGAGGTTTCTTGACTGGAATTTGTAATTATCCTATCCCCAAAACATAAATGCTGTCAGGAGATGTTGGGGTTTCAATTTTCTGCCTTTCTACTGAATTCACAGTGGTTCTGTGCTTCTATGGTGGGTTTGTTGGGTTGGTTTTGATTTGAGTTTTATTGGTTGGTTGGTTGGTTGGTTGGTTGGTTGGTTGGTTGGTTGGTTGGTTGGTTTGTTGGTTGGTTTGTTGGTTGGTTGATTGATTGGTTGATTGGTTGGTTGGGTTTTTTTGCATTGGGTTATTTTTTATTTCTGGTTCATCTTTTAAATTATCAATTTCCAGAGACATGAGAGGACATAAATTTGTTAGACTATATGGCCTTCAAATGTATTCTCAAAAGAAGTGATGAAAAAAGCTCCCAGCTATTCTAATAAAGAAATATAACAATCTGTCCAGCCAATGAGCTGGATAATTTCACCAATATATGATCCTTTATACATGGTGAACATACACTGCTGTTCCTATAAGGGATGGAGATGAGTAGCATGGGACTACTTTGCTTTATTTTCTCTTTTCACAGAAAAAATTCACAGCAGGCAGAGTCAACTGAGCTGAGGCATGGCAGGGCCAGAACAAGCAAACTGTCTGACAGCAAGAGTGTTACTGTGCCAAGAAACCTGTGTTCATACAATCTGCCTCAGAAATTAACAGAACAGAATGAAAGAGTAGATTTGATTGCATTTTATCTGACATACTTTACTATGTGCTTGATAAGTAACAATGTTTAGCTGCATATGGAAGATACAGAAGAATTCTACCTCCAAAATAGTCTTTAAGAAAAAAGAGCTATCTGGAATGTTTCAGTTTTTAAACAAACATTAAATAATGCTGAGAAGCTAGAACTCAAACACTGAGCAAAGCAGACCCTGTTGTCTATGAAGAACACACTGCTACTTTCTAGCGCATTTTAAAAGTAGAAACAAGATTTGTCTCTTTTTTTCTCCCTTAGGAGAACTATTTCAGTAACCTGGCAATGTTCTCCAGTTTGACCAAGGAGAAAAGGAAAGGTTGTTACTCATCCAAGAAAACTAAGAGACTGGCTACGACAGCTGCCAAACAAAAACCAAAATGAAAACCAAAACCAAATGTAAACTACACTGTCAAGAAGATGACTACATAAATTAAAACTACTCAAGCTTAATATGTCTCAAAGACTTACACTGCTGGGTTATTTATCCCAGCTTCTCTATGGAGCTATAATCACTATACTTGGGGATTCATAATGTTACCATTGTAGCCATTTGTCTTATATCTCACCTGGAAACTCCTAGTCCTTCTGACCAAATAAACCTGACCAAACAAGAATCACTAGTCCACACCAACAAAAACTAAACATTAAAAAAAAAAAATTAAGGCAGTGTTTGTTTACTTTAAGTTCTCTGGTTTTGAGTTGCAATTCAGGAGCTATTTCTTGAGTCTGTGGATAACTTTGACATCCCAGTTCAAAAGAAAGTGCTCACCAGAAATCTAACCTAGAAACTTCAAGTAATCCCCTCAGATCAATATGCCATTCAGGACAAAAATCCATGCAACTGATTTTCTTCCCCCTAAACTACTGCTGACAAGCACAGCATGGTGAGCCTGGAGGGGAGGCAGGCAGGACCCACACCCGAAATGCCTGATGGAGCCCGCTATTGAGCTCAGTGCTCTGACACATTTCAAGACAAACCCAAGCTGGACCTAAAAGAAACAGCTCGTTAACAGCAACTGAAGACCATGAAGAAAGACAATACTATATCTGCCACCTCTCACAGATTTCTCTGCACTGTTTCCTTGTCTTCATACTTCAAGCCCCAAGTGTCAGTTGAAGCTCACTTAATAAGAGATATGGTGGTACAATGGAAACAGGGAGGGAGATAAAGGAGGAGAGAGGGAGAAAAAAGGGAGACACCAGGGTGAAAGGCAAAAGTCAGGACTGTAGCAAAACGTGTGTTTAAATAAAGTGTATAATGACAAAGTACTTTCCTTTAGGTAGAGATTTAAATTCACTGGTGATTTTATTAATTGGCAATTATAATGTATGGTAGCACCAAGAGTCTTGAACTCAATTTTGCCTGCTTACTTCTCTTTGACATCAGAAGATTACTTTTTTATTTACTAAAGTGTATCTAGCTGCTTTATCTGTCCCATGCTTTGCCATAATATCAGACAGAAACACAGAGACAGTCTTCCTGGAGGAAAGGGAAAGATTGTTCCATGTACGAAATTTCTAGTGGAGGTGAGGAGTGTGGGGACTGTAGAGTTATCTTTGCATGTATTTTTCAGAAGGTTACTATTAAATTCACCATTAAATTATTTTTCTGAGACACCTAGAGCAATCATCAACATCACCACACACCACAAGTATTTTAAAACTGTTGAATAAAATGATTTTTCATACCTGTGTGGTTTTTTTCAAAGGTGAGTTTTTCTTGCATTTTTAAAAGTGAGAAATAACATTATTTTGACTTATTTCTGCAATAATGACATCACAAATGGTTAATATGTTTTTATATTGAATTCAAAAATTAATTCTAATGAGAAATTAACCTGCATACAATCTACTAGTTAGCAAACACTACCTTTATCTTCTTTCTACTGCTTTCCACTAACACTGCAGTGATCCTGTCTTTGAAGTAAAGACCTGCTATCAGGTGCTGTTAAGGGGCTCCAGAAGAGCCAGGAGAGAAATCCCAGAGGAGAACTTGGAATCAGCAGGAGTAACAAGCTTAGCAGTCATAGCCCAAAAGGGTAACTTAACAGTTCTAGTCTGACCAATAGATCTTCCAAGGCCATAATCAACTTGGAAAAAATCCATAAGTTGCTTCCGAAAAAATTCCAAGTTGCCACCTTTTACAAGTTGACTCTCATGTGTGCTTGGAAAATAGAAATTAATATGAGCAAGTTAAAATAATGAATGACATACTATTTTCTATCCCATCTGTCAGATTTAGTTTTTCTCTTTCTTGTTTTCTTTTGCAATTTCCTGTCTTTCACCTTTCTAGTATTTTCTTTTTTTTTTTTTTTCCCCTTTACCTGCCATTTGTCTTTTGTCATACCTGCATTCAATTTTTTCTTTTCAGCTGTGGACAACATTATTACAATAGGTACTCATAGCTGAAGCTCTCCAAATACATCACATAGCTGAAATATAGCTTCAAATTGCTACAGGAAATCAGAAAAACAGAATGTTCCATCTCATTTTTAGAAGCAAATGTCAAGAGCACATAAGATATGTACCAGCCAAGGTCAAACAAGAACATCAGAGCAGTCTTCGGAATAGGACAGAGACCCTACTATATATTTATCATTAGACAGCTTTTCTGTGAACCGGGAAAGCGGGGGGGTGGGGGGGGTGTCTGAGGAGAGAAGATCACCTTTTTAGCTTCTGACCTCTGATCCCCATTGACCTACAGAAAAAAAAGCCAAGTCTAAAATGGAGTTTTTCATAATCATCTCATCACATATTTAATTACAGCTTCTCTTTTCACCTTCTTTCATCAAATACAAATGTTCTGATGAGGGTTTTAAGATTGTATTTATCGATCAGTCACCATGCATTTCAATACACTTTACTCATTGTTAGCAAACTGCATTTATTAAAAAATATTTTTTATGCTATGTTACAACAAAAATATAACGTATTAATAGAAGGAGTATATAAAGTCAGGAAAGTGTTTGTCTTTTTTTCAACAACTCTAAATAAAATTAGTATAAGTGCATGGGTTTATAAAATCCATATAACATATACTTATATACAAGTAAGTCAATATGAATTTCCATAGTTTTATGATTGCTTTTTTTATTCATTTATTCAGCAACCAGCAAAACAAAGTACACGGGAAACAAATGTAAAAGTCTTTGATTGGTTAAAAGAAGATAGTCCTGTTTTGTATGTAGCAGTTCTTTCTAGTAAATGTATATTTGTCTCCAGGATTCCTAAGATAAAACATGGTATCAGACATGTTGCCATTTACCCAGAAACACACAGTCACGCAAAACATTTCATAGTATGGATATATACCCATCTGTGGGATGGAGGCTTCCTAACTAATGGAGTTGCCCTCTCACCTCTCAGCTATTGAGATACCTACTCTTTGCACTCACACTGCAGGAAGCTTTGGGGAGGGGAAAAAAAATCAACAACACAACAGTCTTCTTCCAAGGAAAAGTTTATTAAGTATATTCACAGAGTGTTAAGGGGCAGACAAGTTTTACTTAAAAAAACAAACCACCACCTATCTTTTCTTAGTTTGGATTTATGGGGCAGACATGGTGCTTAATTTAAAGCAAAGGAGCACATCTCATCCTTAAAAAAACTGTCCAAGGCCCAGCAACACAGCAATACTTGAGTCAAGATGTTTATTCTCACTAGCTTTTTTCATGAATACTAATAATTTAGGTACTCAACATCCTCTAGGGATCATTTAACACAAATGAAAACACATGCTATCCAAACACAAGAGCTAAAAGACAGCCAATTACGTTTAACAGCAAAACTGCAGGCTAATATTCCTAAATACATGATTAGTCAAAGAGAATTAGGTTATTTTGTGACATTTTGCAAAAAGAATGACACTATTTTTTTTTTCCAGTTTAGATCAATCATTCCCTCTAGCAGTACCAAGTTAAAGAATAGTTTTATCTCCTCTATATAGAATAGGAGGCAAAGTCCCTTATTCTGTTGTTTATTTTCATTAGTAATACTGTCACTCATTCAAATGACTTGAATACCCATTATATTATTATTTCCTCTCCTTCCCCATCCTCTCCCCCCAGCTATTAATCTAATCATCTTTAGTCATATGAAAAAAGGGATGCAACCAACATGCTTTGTTGTTTAGTTTCCCTTTAGAAATCCAGAAATATTTTTACCACTAGTAAAATATTCAAAAGAAGGAGAAATAGGACTGATTTCAGGTTAAATTAGACCAGGAAAACCTTGGTTTACATGAGGACTAGAGATAAAAGAGTGGAAATGTCAGAGAAAAAAATTGCAATGGTATATGTTTAATTCACCACTGAATAACAAACAAGAATTATTTTTTCATTTTATAGATTCAGGAAACATGAACAAAAACAGCTGATCTACTGAGAAAGAACACCAAATCTGGAGGAAGAAAACTTCTTTTCTTTCCTCTTTACTGTTTTGTTGCTAGGAGTTTTTGGTTTTTTGGGTTTTTTTGGTGGGGGGGTTGTATGTGTTTTTCTTGCTTTAGTTGTTTATTTTCCTGGTAAGTGGCAATAAGTCACTTGAAGTATTAGATTCAGTTTTCATTTTGATCTTTCACAGATATATTGTATAAAACTAAATATCTACACTATCATTTTCTGAACATCTATTTTCACCTGAATCCATTTGGTCCAAAAGTCACTAGTTTCTTGTGAACAGCATAAGGTACCAAAGAACCATCAATTCAGAGCCCTGATGATCTGAAAGACTAATTATTATCAACATCTGCTAATTCAGGTGACTGCTGTAATATCCCATCCTGTTTATAGCAAGAGAACAAAACATTTCACTGTCATTCAGGTCATGACAACATCTTTTATTGTCACCTCCAGGAATACCTCTGAGTGGGTCTGGTTTCATACAAAAAGATTAATATCAACTCAGTAACTCTCAATATTTCAATTTTGAGGTCTGTTTAAAGCATCATTTCCTCTCTATGAAAGAAAACCAAATTAGCCTTTATCAAGAAGCACTTGATTTCTCTCTATAGATGTATATATCTCCTATATTTGTTCAATTACTCTTTAGAAATAACAGGGGGCACGTAATTCATGCATCTCATCACTAACGGGAGCAAGACTGCCTATGAACAGGAAGAGCAGTGGCAATTAAATTTATGCAGAAGAACTAAGAGGAAAGAGACCTTGCAGGGCGAAAAGAAATCACTATGGAAATGCAGAGTCATCAAAACATACATCTGCCTTGATCACAAAGTAGCTAATTTTACAGTCTAAGCACTTTTCTTTCTGACCACAGTCACAAAAACCTTTGAGTTGTAATTGATTGCAAATACTCACTGCCTTCAGCTTTTTGAGTGAACATGACACCAGCCTGATAAAAGCCAAAAAGTTCTTACTGAAATTTACCTAGGCAAACAGAATGCACTCAAGATTAAATGTTATGTGCTGCCACTACCCATTTGGGTATGACAAGAAACTTTCTGAAGAGAGCATTTCACACTCACAGCTCTGTCAAAATAACATCTGCTTCCAAAGCAGTAGATTACAGTCCCAGGACCAGATTATTGCATGGCAGAAACTTAACTGTGTGTTACATTTATCTGACAGCACAGCCCACCACAAACCCACAAACATGGGTCATATCACTAGACAGATGAAAAGTAGAGTAACATCACAAATTGAAGGTCTGCAACAACTGTCCTGGTTACCAAACTGAGCTCAAGATGGAAATGCAGTTAGAAAAGCATTTCATTTTTTGAAAACTTTGACCTCAAGGAGGCACCTACAGGTCCAAAGGAATGAGCAGTTTTTAAGATCTTTCTGACTGAATAGAATCATAGAATTGTTTAGGGTTGGAAAGGGACCTTAAAGATCGTCTAATTCCAACTGAAGGCAGAACAAGGCCTAAAAGAGTTAAAGTGCTGAGTTCTGCTAAGAGAAGAAAACTACCAAAATTACTCAACACGTGTTCTTTCTGTTTTACCAAAGTAGTTCTTGTTCTGCTCACTGAACCAAAGTCTAACACAATACACTCCTAGGCCATAAATTAAGTACACTTAGATGTCTAAAATAGGTATGAGAGCCCAGAGCCAAGACTTTATAGAGTTAAAGCTAAGATTTTACAAGTTCGACAGGTCATATCATTGAACAAAGAAAATGCTGAAGTCCAACAGTGATGAAGATGCTTCAAGACCACCCGAAGGATGAAGTCAGGAGACCATTACCCAAATTTCAAGCCAAAAAGAAAGCTCTGCCCAAGATTTTGCCTAGTCATTAATATGGAAAATAGCAGTTGTAACCGTGAACTCAAAACTGTATAAATGGCTTATTTACACAAACAAGCCAGGCAAGATTTGCCCACTAAGACTTAGTTTGCCTCCAACATTGTTAATAAATGCCTTTGTTGCTAAAAGAATAAAAAAGTTTCTTATTTATTTCAAGGCTTTTTCAGCTTCACAACCCCTCTTCCATGGGCAGGGACACCTTCCACTAGACCAGGTTGCTCAAAGCCCCAAACAGACTGGCCTTGAGCACTTCTAGGGATGGCATATTCACAACTTCTCTGGGCAACCTGCTTCAGGGCCTCACCACCCTCATGGTAAATAGTTTCTAAACCTTCTCTCTTTCAGTTTAAAGCCATTCTCCCCTGTTCTATCGTACTAAGTCTTTGTAGAAAAGTCCCTCCTCATCTTTCTTGTAGGCTCTCTTCAGATACTGATCGGCTGCTCTAAGGTCTCCCCAGTCACTTGAGTTCTAACTCTTAAATGTATTCCCAACAAACTATTACCTTTTACTTTGTTGTAATAACTTCTGAGAAGTCCTCAAGGCACCTGAAACTATAGCAGTTATAAAATTGTTCTGCTCATCATTATCTAAGCCAGTGGGAAAATGAGTGGGAGGAAGCACCACATCTGATTTATACACTGCACTTTTTTGCTCCACAAAACCTTTTGTGGAAGTTACAGAAAAAAACATGTCTCCCTTGAGCAAGCAGTACAAAAACAAATGCACTTTCCACTGGATGTCCAGCACTCTTTAATCCAAGGACAGGGCCTCTGAGGGGCCTTTATTATGACAAGGAAGCAACTCTCAAAAATTAAGTGCTGGCAGTATACAGACTGGAATCCAGATGGTTTGATCTCATTCCTGGACATACTGCCACCTGTTATTTCCATTTCTTATAAGAACATGTATATCGCATATTCACAAATGCATGCTGATATATTTAAATGAGGCTGTTTTTCTGTCTAGATATTTGGCAGTGAGTCCTTCTGTTGTTGTTATCATATGTCAGATAAAGAGATTATCTTCTTTAGGGGTTCCTGAGGGGTTTTTTTGTTTGTTTTGGGTTTTTGTTTTGGTTGGTTTGGGTTGGTTTGTTGTTTGTTGTTTTTTTTTTTTATTTCTCAGCATTTCCATGTGCAATAAAAAAGTTTTCATATAATTTCTAATCTCTATTTGCCCTTTATCAGTTTAGCAAACTGACAGCCCTATTGAAACTGCACTTCCTTCTCCTCACCTAGGAAAGATCTGCCCTCACTATGTTGTTGCTCAACCAAAAATCTTTACCCAGTATACAGAAGTCCGTCACGTAATTGAAACCACACAAATGTCCAGATTACCCTGTACAAAATCTATTGATCTGCAACCAGATCTCTAAAGTAAAGCTGAATATGTGGAGTGACCCCTGTGCTGGGTATGTCAGGCCTAGCACCAGGGAGTTTCCTCCTTGTCGAAGATAAAAGTGAGTCTTCACCATGAAGTTGAAAACTCAGGTGCTTCTCCAAATCTGCATTGTCTCATCATTTCCAAACATTTTTGAGATTCTCGTCATGTTTAGAAAGGCTAAAAAATAATTTCTAGGGTAAAATATATAAGCAGCTCAGCTGTATATTGAACAGTATTTAGCTTAGTAGCTATAGAAATAAAATTGAACATGAACTACAGTTGCTCAAAAAACACAACTTGAAAATTCTGGTTGACTGAGCAAATCTCCCTACTTTTCTTTTCTTTTTTTTTTTTCTTTCTGGTGGAGTATGGGGATGAAGGGCTGAAGGACTGACTTTTCTCTGAATATCCTGAATATAAATAATGCATATGATCACATGAAAATACAATTCTCCACTTACATCTCTTTTGCTTCCTTTTTTTTTTCCTTCTCTACCCCACTATATATCATTAATTCAGTAATGAGATTCTTCTGGCCAGAAAAGCATGGTAGCCCACATTTTCAATCAATATCCCTCTTATCTTTTAAGCAGCACAGGGGAGGTGACTTTTATATTTTCTAACCTTTGTGCCTCTTCTTTAAAGTATACCTTCATTATAGTCAAAGTACACTATCCAGTTACCATTCTCTTCTGTCGCCATTCTCTTCTGTCATCATTCTTTTCTCTCATCTCTATATCACAAGTTTTCCACTCCATTGCATTAAATAAAGTTTTTGGAAGAGGTTATATTAAAGATAATGTGAGAATCAAAATTATATCCTCTTTTTCTCAGTGTAGGTTTTAAAGCAATCAGTCTTGCAGTAAACAAGAGACTCTCTTGATAGGAACTGTTAGTATTTGTCAAGCTTATTTCCCTAAAAAGAGTTGACTTGATATTAATAGCAATCTGTCGTTCTCCCTATCAATCAGGAATTGCAATCAGCCACAAACACACCCTCTAGTTCTCCTTCAATCAGGGAAACAGTGCAGAAACTCAATTGCAAGTATTTAATAAATTCATTAAGGGAAAAATCCATCATAAACTGTTGGGACCACATTATGATACCTCTATTTAAACCAGGATTTTTTCTTGTTCTATGAGCACTTTTATCATTTTGTCAGAGTTGTCAAGCATTGGAACAGGATGCCCAGGGAAGTGGCTGAGTCACCATCCCTGGAGGTATTTAAGAGACATGTTGATGTGGCAATGAAGGACATGGCTTAGTGATGGACTTAATACTGGTGGGTTAATGGTTGCACTCCATGATCTTAAAGGTTTCTTCCCACCAAAATTATCCTGTTATTTTCTGGATCTTCATAGGAAGAAGAATACTAAGGTCCATTAAATCTAGGGTTGAGTGGTTTTGGAAGTTTTAGGTTCACAGTTATTAAGACAAATTGTTACCGCTTAGCACTAATGAAAATGTATGTCTCTTTTTTCCAAGTGCTTTCTGAGAATGGAAAACTAGGTTACCTCTCAGCTCTTCCCAAACAATCTCTGCAACAAAGCACCAGAGCAGACTCCCCATTTCCCAACAGTGATGTATCATTAAAAAAACACCATGAATTTTAAACCAGGAAGCTTTTTTTTTGGAGAGCTTAAGACATTAGCAAAACAGATTGTTTTTCCCAATGGTATGTTTAAACAAGCAAAGTACTTTCAAAGTGTTACTTTACAGAACAGAATTTCACTTATGCATGTGTTTGTGGTGCCAAACACAAGCTTCTGAAATGCCTTGCAGATTACCCTTCATTATCAACAAGAGACATTGTTAGGTATTACTAAGACTCCAGTTTTGGGGCCATATGCTTCAATTCCCCTGTGGGAAATTTCATACAGGGACAGAAAAAGCAAATAGAGAATTTTATGAAACTTATGGCACTTTTTTTAGAATCATAGAATTGCTTAGGTTGAAAAAGAGCCTTAAGACCACTGAGTCCGACACTTAATCCAGCACTGCCAAGTGCACCACTAAACCACATCCTCAAGTGCCATATTCACAAGCCTTTTTAATATGTCCAGGGATGGTTAGGCAACCACCTCCTTAGACAGACTGTTCCAATGCTTGACAACACTTTTGGGTTATTAGAAACAGCAATGAAATATTTGGGGCGTTAGGGTTTTATTTTTATTTTTAATTTTTCCCCAGGAAGTTTATTCTAAAGCACCATAATAAATTCATACTCGACACATCACATCCAAGAATCAAGACAAATATAGAAATTATAAAAATATATATTAAAATATTTAAAAATTGAAGCTAAATATTGGTATAACTATGAATACTGTAATAAAAAGGGGGTTTTGTTTAATGTCAGGTGTGTATTAAATATAAATTCTCCCTATTCTTGATACTTCTTAAAAGCTACCACTGATCTTCCTATGTGTTACATCTCTTTCAAGTACTAGTTAAATAAATATTCTAAAAGAATTTCTGAAATAAGTTTCTTTGCTACTTTTGAGTGAAAAGATACAGATTTACCACAGAATTGCCATTACAGAATTAAAATACACTTATAAGAGCAAGAACCAAAAGTCAGAAAAGGAATTTTCACTTGAAACATTAGTCCCAAGTAGATTGCATTCACATTTTAATATTAAATACCACATCTTAAAAATATTAGACTAATATTTGATACCATATTAACTATTTTTTCTACTTTATTGTTATACTCAGCAAGAAATCCAATTCTCACTCTTCACATATCAATGTAAAATTATTCCAGCCTAACTTTTGGTCAGAATCATAGAATCACGGAATCAGGTGGGTTGGAAGAGACCTCCTAGATCATCAAGTCCAACCCTTGATCCACCACCACCGTGGTTACTAAACAATGGCACGAATGCCACATCAAGTCTCATCTTAAAAATCTCTCAGGACAGTGAATCCACCACTTCCATGGGCAGGCCATTTCAATGCCTGATTACTCTCTCTCCTGGCAGAGCTTAAGCCCGTGCCCTCTTGTTCTACTGTTGGCTGCGTGGGAGCCCAACCCTCACCTGGCTACAACATCCCTTCAGGTAATTGTACAGAGCAATAATGTCACCCCCTAGCCTCCTCTTCTCCAGACTAAACAAGCCCAGCTCCCTCAGCCTCTCCTCATAGGACTTGTGCTCAAGTCCCTTCACCAGCCTCATCTCTCTTCTTCAGACCTGCTCCAGCATCTCAATATCTTTCCTGAACTGAACACAATACTCAAGGTGTGGCCTCACCAGAGTTGAGCACAGGGGAAGGGTCACTTCCCTGGTCCTTCTGGTCACACTATTCTTGATACAGGCCAGGATCTCATTGGCCTTCTTGGCCACATGAGCACACTGCCGGCTCATGTTCAGAACATATAGCATGACCTGTATCATACAGATTCTTCTGCATTACACACTAATCATACTGTCCTGTAAACTTAGTCAGCAATGAAGCTGTTCTGGTAAGTGATGATGAACATATTATTTTGAAAACACAGTATAAAAATGCAATAATTTAAAATATTATTTTACAAGAGTCATACAGAATGACTTATTCTACTTAACAGTTCTACTGTTTTATTCACCCCAATTAGTCTTTCATGTGCCTTTTTCATCTGCTAGGCAGCTAAGAAGAAAATATGTCTTTCTTTCTGTCTTTGCTTTCCTTGGCTCAGTGTATTACAAAAATCATATATACCAACAATCATATGTATATAAATCTTTAAAATCGTTTTACCTTTTTATCTTTTTGAGACAGAGCATCTGAGGTTCTGTATATAATGGTTCCATGCGCCCTAGGCCTAAACTGGGAAAGGGACTGTAGCCTTCCCCATTCTCACTAAAGTGCTCCATCTTGACGACAGAAAAAGTTAACGATGTCACTTAACAAGCTTATAATACTCCACTGCAAGAAAGTTTTATTCTTAGGTTGTTATTCTTTTGTTCTGAGACAGTTAATGCCAGCTTGTGCAATCAAGTACTAGAGACAAGTCGCAGACATATCAAGGTGATTGCACCATGTTCAGCACTGCCTGAACCCAGAGGAATATTTTCTATTTCTTTTATGTATATCATCCAGAGCATAATTTTGAAAATTGTCATACTTCACTAGTTTTAAAACTAGTTCATTTATTAAAAAGTTCTACCATTTTCTGAAAATGATTACCATAATAAACGTGGTGCTCTTGAAGAACAGCATTATCAAAAGACACAGAATGCAAAATAAAACATGGTGATTGAAGCAAGAATCAACACCAATGAAGTCCGGTAAAATAGGATCAACATTTAATTAAATTGGATTTCTCATTCTGGAAGGGAATGATAAATAGCATTATTGTATTTTATAATGCTTTAAATCATGACACATTCACACATTTATATTCTTAAAAAGCACATCTAGACATGGTTGCAATGAAGTTCTATGTATTACCCTTTTAATTACGGCTTTCTACTCTGCTTTTTCTAACAGCTCTGGCAAGAGTAATTTACTATAATGAAAATCAAACATATGCATAAAAGTCCAATTACAAATTCACCATCTTTGTGGGAATACAGTCTTCACATTTAATAATACTGGAACTGAATTTGACTTATTGTTTGTAATTTCTGTTAGGGGGATCATATTAGTACTCTGCTGGAAAAGTTATCAAGCAGTCAAGCCAAGAAATTAATGACTGTTTTTCCATGGAGTTAGTAAAGACTCACAGAATCACAGAATATACTGAGTTGAAAGTGATTCATACAGCTCATGAAAGTCCAACCCCTGGCCCTGCACAGGACCATCCCCAAGAGTCACGTCATGTGCCTGAGAGTATCTTTCAAACACTTGAACTCTGTCAGGATTGGTGTTGTGACCACTTCCCTGGGGAGCCTGTTCCAGTGCCCAACCACCCTCTGGGTAAAGAACCTTTTTCTGATATCCAACCTAAACCTTCCCTGACACAATTTCAGGCCATTCCCTCAGGTCCTAGATTTAGCCTGAAACAGAATGATTTTTTTTTTAATATCGGACAACATCTAGGCATGCATAAAAAAAAATGCAAAGACAATATTAAGTTTTTATTTAATCCATGCTTTTCATGACTTTACAAAAACTTGTATTTTGCTCTGTATGAAATGCTTTCATACAGAAGATTTTACAACTGCCTCCCTGCCTTTTTTTTTTTTTTGCTTTATTTTTTCTTTTTTTTCCCTTTTTTTTCCTTTTTCTTTTTTTACCCCCCTTTTTTCTGTGTGTGGATGGGTTTGGAGCTTTTATCTATCAATTGTTTTCATTTTTTTTTTATTTGTTGTTTTTTCCCCTCCAAAACCCTAGAGAAGTCTTAGAATGGCATAAGCAAGTCTGCTTCATCCACATGCTACAGCCTCTTTCATTCAGACTGCTGATCTCTGGCTGAACCTTTGGACACACAAAACAGAATAACACCTTGCAGATGCAGACTGACTCTCAAACTAAATCAAATGTAAAGCAGACTGTAAACACCAGGAATATTTGAAGAAAAATACTTCTGGAAAGGAAACGAACTTTGATTCCTCCTGGAAAGAAAGAAACTTTGATTCCTTGCTTTTGAAGCCTGAGGCCTTTCAGATGAATGTTCAGAGGAACATTCTAAAACAAATCATGTTTTGTAAGAGAGAACTCAATGAATTCAAATCTCTTGGATAGAAAGACACCAGAGTTTAAGATAACAGAGGTTTGTTTGGGTTTTTGTGGGGTTTGGGTTTTTGTGGGGTTTGGGTTTTTGTTTATTTGGGTTGGTTGGTTGGTTGGTTGCTTGGTTGGTTGCTTGGTTGGTTGGTTGGTTTTTAAATGTGATAAGAGGAAAACTAAGGGTTAAAATTAGCTTGGGTTGCCAGAACTGTCTGGAGAAACTGTGTGTAGGTTGGTGGACTTTGCTGCACAGTGGGTGTGTGCCCCTCTGTACGTACTTACCACTGTGTTTACTTCAGTCAACAATAAGAAGCAGATCTCTTCAGGCTGATTTTTATAAAAGGACTACAGAAGAAGGGTTCTACCATGGAGTATTATTCTTCAAGGCCATCTCAGCCAGCTTGCCAGAATTCCTCCTTTAAAAGAAGAAATTGCAAAAGCAAATACATCACCCATTTTCAACCTGATAGTTTAAGCCTTGGAAAAACAAGACAAACACCCATATGACAGCTAACAATTTAAAAAGTGACTGACAATCCAGTGTCAGTGAGTTGTGACACTGGTCCAGCACTGGGAAGTGTGGACCCAGTTTATGCATGTGAGAACAGTGCATGTATATATATATACTTTGAACAGAAAGTGATGGGGTCAAAAAAATGGGAAGTGTGCTGTTCTCTCTGAAACAGAGCAGCTGTCAGTAACGAGGTTATTTGGAATGGAATTACAGGGACTCCAATGGAAGCTCAGATGTCTCAACCATATAGAAAAACCTATATATTTATGTCAACATGATAACACCTCAAATAGAATCATGCATATACCATTTCTTCCTCTGCACATCTTTTGTCATCAATAAAATATAAAATATATTTATGAACATAAAAACTTGGAAAGATTTCCCTTATTTTAACTTTCATGAATGTGTGTGTGTGTGTGTGTGTGTGTGTGTGTGTGTGTGTGTGCATGAACAGTGTGCAACCTTACTGCCTATTTCCTTACCTTCTTCTTCATGGGAAAGGTTGCAATTTCAATGATAACTAAAACATAATAGTTGTGTTGCACTTAAAAAGGCATATGTTCATGTTAACTGGGTTTCAAGCTAAAAACCCTTCATTTTTCACTCTAGGGCAGATGTCCATAGACATAGCAGTATGTTTCCACCAAAAAGCTCAGATTTTCTAGCCAATTTTCCTCTGACTGCAAAAGACAGAAGGAGCAGCTCTGTTCTAGCAGCTCAAACCACATGCCTTTTAATGCGTAGAGCTTGATGGTAATAACTGAAAGGTGTTTACCAATTTGTTAGAAGCAGGTTGTTAGATGCAGAAAATTGTTTGTTTTCCTAACAGACTGACATTCATGTTGCTGTTATATATGGTTTTACATCATCCAGATCTTTACATTGCTGTATGACTGTTTAGACCATACATGGAATTGATCAAAATACAAAAAAGTTTCATAGAAAATTTAAGAGTTTCTGAGTCTTTCATTTTCAGGATTGAGATGTTTTTAAGTGAAAAGAAAAAAAAAAAAAGGGCAGTCAGTGTAACAATGTTATGGGATGAAGTCTACCCAAAGAAATGCTCAAAAAAGCAAAACCTTGACTACATCTGCCCAGGTCTTGGTATGTCCTGGTCAAACAAGCAACATTTAGATAACTGTTACAGGGAAAGCTTTCGCCCAAGCTCTGAATGTATCCGGCCCAGTTTAATGACTTGATTATGCATGACAAAGGGTAAAGACATGCAAATGAATAATTTTAGAAGCTTATAGCCTATTTGGTGATAGTAATAGCTAGTTAGTCTAACTTATGGCAAAACACAAGAAAATTTGCTTGGGTTGACCAACAAGACCATGGATTGCTTATGCCAACCACCTAGATTGAAAAGCAGTAAGTGGTGGAAATAGCCCCTTGGGAATGCAGATGTCCAAGGGCAAGCAGAAGGCTGAGCCCAATCCACTGTGGATAAAGGGCTGGCCACTAGCCAGGAGTCAGACCCATGGACCAGCTGCAGCAAGTGTCCTCTTTCCCCAAGTCTGTTGTGCTGTTTACTGCTACCACCTCACTAAAGTAATTTGATGGTGTATGTTGGTTTTGGTGTCTGTGCTTGCAGATCAAAACCCACTATACTTATGGTAGAATCATCTTGCTTTTTCTAAATTACTATATTTTAGGTTACTGAGTGATATGGTTCTGTTCTTTTGGCTATCTCAACCCTAAATTTTCTCATGGCTGAATCAGACCTACAGGTCTCTCTTCCTCTTGTTTTAGTGTTGGAAAATTTACATCTTGATTCAGCATAAATTATTAAAAATCATAATATTGACTGTAATTAAATGTTTCGTGTCTGTACTATATAAGATATTTCTCCAGACCTCTATGTTCAAAACTCAAAGTTCACCTTCATCTTCAGGCCATATTATATTCATAAAATGAGATAACATTGCAGACTAGATAATTTTGTAAAGAGACAATACTGCATTGTATAATTATAAGCTGAAATGGATTTAAAGGTGTGTAAAACAGCATAGGAAAAATCAGTTTTAATAATACATACACATTTCATATTAGTTTGTTATTTATAATTGATGAGGGCTAATTATTCTTCTCTTGTCTGCAATGAGACTACAATAAACACTCTGAAACATAAAAGTAAAAGGTGAAAACCAACTTCTATATAAAGATATTTGATTTTTCCAAACTTTACAGGTTGCAGGTGTGCAGAATAATTGCATAGTAGCTTTGTTTGATTTCTGTTTAACAAACAAAACAAAACAAACAATCCCCCACTTCTCTCAAAGCCCTCCCACTAAAAAAAAAAAAAAAAAAAGGTTTCTAAAAGACAATTATGCCTTATTCAACATGGCAAAGCCCCTACAGAACAAAGATTTTGCTCAATTCATGACAGTGAAGAGAACAGTGAATTAAGAAACTACTAAGTTCTTTTTAAGTATCACTTTCTTTGGAAAGAAGAAGGAGGTACAATAACATTAATTGAGAAAAGCAGATAACATAATGAAATTAAATTTTTTTCTGCTTCCAAAACCCACTAACTTTATTCATCTCTGGCTGGTCTGTAGTTAACAGTCCTTCATGATTCATTTAAGCAATTTATGATGTGCAAAGTTTTCAAGCTAAAGTGTAACAATATAAATTAAAAGATCAGAGCTGGTGAAGTATAAATATTCCCAAATACATCAAAATACATATCTTATGTATGCATTATGAGTATGTGGAGTTAGAAGGCCTATTATATCCCAGACTTCATTGCCAAGATCCCTTACCGCTAGACCAGGCTGCTCAAAGCCACATCCAACCTGTCCTTGAATGCATCCAGGAATGCGGCATTCACAGCTTCTCTGAACAACCTTTTACCATGTTTCATCAGCTTCATCACAAAGAACTTCCATTTTTTTGGTATAAATCTACCTTCTTTTAATTTAAACCATGGCCCCTTGTCCTGTCACTACATGTCCTTGTAATAAGTCTTTCTCCATCTTGTTTATAAGCCTTCTTGATTTATTGAAAGGCCACAATAAGGTCTCCCTGGAGTCATTGTTTCTGCACCTCACTGCAGTAACTTCTCAGAAATAGACACTAATAATCATCCTCACTTTTTTCAGCAACAGTGATGCCAGGTCACACTGAAGCTCAGAACTCCACTGTGTAAACACATGGTAACAGGCAGCTGACCATGTAAAGTAAGGTAGTCAAAGTAAATAACAGCAGCATGTGTATCTGTCTTGCATTATGTTCAGGGTTATAATGCAAGTGAGCCAGGAATTTAATCCAGTTCCCAAACTTCTGAATCCCAAAAAACCTCTTTAAGTATTGTAAAATAAAACTTTCCCAAGTCTATATGGCATTTGAAATTTAGAATAAGAACAGAACAGCTTATTCTGACATTTTTAAACTACACCTTCTTTATCCTAGAGAACTGAGAAAAGTAGTAACTCAATCCATAACAGGTATATTGTGCCATTCATATCACATCTACACTATGCTTTACATCAAGTACTGTTTAGTTATTCTGTTATTCTAAAAAGAAAAAAAAAACTCAAAAAAAATAAAATATCTTAAATATTTCTTCTGATTTATTCAACAAAGAGGTGCAGTTCCTACTGAAAATATGCACTCAGATTTGCATATAGATGTTTCAACTCCCTTTCCTTCAGGCACCACATGCTGTGCATGCACAATATTGAACTTTAACAGTAATATGCCAAAGCATTTCATTCCCTAGTAATTCCTTTGCAACAGTGAGATTTGTCTACTTCTTTGGCATAAATCTCTGGCATTAACATTTGTTATAACAAAAGAAGCAGCAAGAAAGAAGCCAGTTTGTGTCGGAGGAGACCAGACTGATGAGGAATTCATCAAGTGGCAGAAATATTACGAGCGCTGGGTGGATGAGGACGTGGAGGTCCAGGAACCCGGGATACCTATGCAGCGACTGAATCGGGACCATGGGGGCTTTTGGATGGACACTTCCCCAGTTTAAATGTTATACCCTTAATATGGCTACCCTGGTTATTTTTCCCTTAGTCGTTCCTTATCCAAGTTTCTTCTTCCCACAAACCCCTAGAATTTTCCCGCCAACCTCATTCTCCTATTGGTCCTTTTGCCGCTCCTCCCCTCCCTCCTTCCCTTCGTTTGCATGTACCCAATGAAGTGCGTTACTCCTCCCCGTCTCTGCCTCTCTTCCCCGCCCAAATTCTGGAAATTCCCATGCTCCCCTCATAAGCCAGGGTGCGCCATTAAAACTGGCTTTTCCTCATGGACTCCTGGCTGCTGTGGATTTATTCTGTTCAGGGTGGTTGCTGGGCCAGGGGCAGGAAGAGCCTACCTAAGCTTCTAAGGGGCCTGACCCTAGGGAGCTCCACTTGCTGCTTTCCTAGCCTTGCTCCTGGAAGCAGGAACCTCTCCACTGTATCAGTGGAAAATAACAATCCACTGATAAGTTTGAGCCTCTAAACATCATACATTTGCAATACACAATGCATTTATTCCTTACTCATTAGAACTGACATGGTGTGTAGGACCTGAAGGATGTGTTTGCAAATGACATTCTCTAAAAGCTGAATTTGTAATCAAAGTTATTTATGAATTTACTGCAGCAGAACAGCTCTTGTGGTAGCATGAACTGTATTTTCAGTCAAAAAATTTCACTGATATAGTTCTCCACAAGAAGCCTCTCTAATGGAAATGCATTTGTCAGCATGGGGGACAGGAAAGAAGGAACATGACAAATGGGACTTTGAGTTATCACAACCCTCAAGAAAAGCATGGGAGGCAGAAGGGGGTTTTACACATACAGTCAGCAAGAAGAAACTAAGACTCAAGCATTCAAATTCCATCAAGATATTGCATATTTAGCTGCAATAGAATAATTCCAAAATATAAGATAGGTAGAAAGCATAAATTTAGGATCAAAATAAATAGATACAAATTACACCATGCTAAAGCTTGCAGAAACATTAAGTAAGAATTCATTGGCAATTTACATCAGATATGACAAAGGTTA
>JAWWLZ010000082.1:81452166-81481709 GCA_035041345.1 Poliocrania exsul | reverse complement strand
AATTACACCATGCTAAAGCTTGCAGAAACATTAAGTAAGAATTCATTGGCAATTTACATCAGATATGACAAAGGTTATTGCATTAGACTGTCATTTTCTCATCATCCCTGGATTTGCTTTGAACTGCTATGCAGTTCAGTTTAGTGGGACCCTATCCCACTTGTTCCTTTCTAAAACCAGTTTAAAAGTCATCACCATAATTTACTGTGAATATTTTGTAATTTTACCTAGTTCAAGGAAAGATAAAATATTCCAAATTGGATCTTAAATAATGTTTATCTGCAAGAAATTCAGAGGCAACTTGCTTACCGACCTTCACTAGAAAAATTAGCACTGTATTTAAACTACATACAATGACAACTGTGGCCAGTTACTGCTTGCTTTTTATAAGGTAACGTCATTAAACCTGTCAGAAACCTAATTAATCACTGACACAGGATTAAACATTCCCTCCTTCTGGTTTCCACTCTTGACTTTAATGTCTGCAATCCAAACCCATTTTATTGTTAAAATGACAGCTCTGATTATTCTGAGCAGCTCCAGTAATTGTTCAGGGGTAAGAAATTATGGAAATTCTCTCTCCCAGATTTGTTTTTATTAACATGGTTTGATTCGCAAAAGTTTGTGGCTTCCTGGTTCTGACTCTCAGTTTACAAAGCCCAAAGATTAAACAACAAAAAATTAACCCAAGAAGGAAAGTGGGTATATTTGCTATCATCAAGGGTGCCTAGGAAGCTATTTACTCAGCTCCAGTAAAAGCAGGAAAGTACAAAGTACTGAGCTCTATTTTCTTTAAATGTGCCAGAGATTATCCTAGCATTCAGCTAGAACTGGAAGTGTAGTGCTGGCTAAAGTATAAAAAACAAATGTTTGTGTTACATTATGGCAACTAGGAGTTAATTTTGATTTTTCTTATGAGTTGTAATATAGGTAGACATAACGTCATATCTGAGATTGTCAGCTAAAACAAATTGAAGTCTTTTTAAAGAATAGACAATGTGGGATACAAATCTGTATCAGTACGGACAGGCAAGTACAATCTAGTTGTCTCTTTTCTGTTTATGACTTTACAGGGACAATATACAGGCTTAGATAAAACCTTTTTTTTCCATTCTGTGCTCATGTGTAAATTCAAAACATGATTCCTAAAGTTAGTGTAACATCCTTGTGTGCAGGGAAGAAAAACCAGTAAGCGGAAATTCTTGGGTTTATGTTTAGGTATTTCTTTAGATTAAACTGACCTTCTCACAATGTGAATGTCACAGTTAAATTCTTCTTCTAATAATCTCTTGCCAGGAGATATTCCTATGCATCCTTGCTTACATCAAAAAAAAATAAAACAATTTTTTCCTCACAATGTGTCTTCCTTTTTCACCTCCCCACTTTGCTATTATTGTATTGATTTACTGGGAACTTAATGGAATTTCTGTATCTATCTTCTCTTTACTTAATACACTATTAGCTCCTTCATCAACTTTTTATTTTCTGTTAGTCTTCAGGCAGTATATTTCAGCCAGCTCACATTTTTACTTTAATTGAATACCTGCTTGAATACAGTCATAGCTTTTTACAACAAAGATTTCCCAGAATCTGTTTGGCCAGAAGTGCTTTATTGAAGAAATAACATTTTCATCATATGATTTTTATATTCTTTGCACAAATCCAATAAGATAATTAATACAACCCACCTGCCCACATCAATAACACTTTCCTAAATGCCCATTTCTGAATGACAGTCTGCAGAACCAGCCAGAGTGAGTTCCCTCACCTGCTAGAGAGTACTCCTCCACTAACAACTTCTGCAGGAATCCTGAAGTATGGATCAGGCCTGTGGAAGAAGCAGGCTTTATCCTGCCCTCCCAGGGTTATGGATGGGAGACCATGACTGCAGGACAGACAATAGCTCCTCTATCAACTTCACAGCAGTTGCCCTGATGTGGTATCTCTGGTGGACTGTATGACCCACTAAATGGCTTCCAATTCCCTAGGCTCATTTAGAAACCAAAACTGTGTCTTGTTCACTCTAAAAATCTCTTCACATCAGATTTTTTGTTACCAATATTACTCTATCTGAGCTTATACTATTCATCAGGAATTAATACAATCTCTGAATCAAAAGGTCATAAGAAATCATTTTATTACATGATACAGACCATTCCATCCAAAGTCAGCTCTGCATACTAATGCCTAATATTTCATATAGACCAAGGAAAGAGAGTGTAAAGATTTTGTGCCTGTTATGAGTTTCAATTCTTTTAAGATTTCAGTGCTGCCACACCAGAGGGGGGAAAAAAAAAGGCAATTTTAAACATTGTCTTCTGATAAAAACTCTGTAAGATAGGCAAGCGAAAGCAGGACTTTTCAATGGCTTCTCCACAAGATAATATATACATCCGAAAAAAACATATGAGTACAGCACATTCATTGTACAGCTATGCTACACAAAATTCAAATTCATAAATGTGACATCCCACCCTTAAGGGGAAGGCGTATTACTCCACTAATGCTCAGAGTAATGTGAACTTACATTGGATATCAGGTTATTTGGCCACATACTGTTACAAAAATGTTACAGGAAATCTCAGTAACTTTAATCCGCAACAGAGTAAGCTTTATTAGCTGATTTAAAATTCTAAGCCAATACATTAATATTCCTTTTAATAACATTGTGAACTAAACATCCATTGAGATAAATGGACAAAATAATTTTACATAATAAGAATTATTGAAGCTTTTTATGCCTCATTATATTTCCCCATCATTAAACATTTTCTAGTATTTATATTTTTACACATGTATTAAAAGTGCATTTCTCTAAAATGTTGAATTCAAATAACTCTTTCTGAGAAATGTCTGCTTTTCAATTTGCCACAAATAAAACAATAATCATTCTAAACCAGAAATATATTGATTCAGTTCTTGTGCTGATGTAGACCACACAGAATACCACCTAATTTTACCCATTCCCTTTCTTCTAGAAGCTGATGCATCCCTACCAAAAGGCAGCAGCCTGCTGTATCACAGGTAATGTGATGTGATCACAGAGAACTTTAACAGAAAGGCAGTATGAATCATAGCTTTCAAAATGAGAGACAATCGTTGAATTTTGCATGGAGAATTGTTTCCTCTTTAGCGCCTACTTTATGGTTCACTATTTGCCATTTGTTCTTTGATCTCCTCAGCTTTATTTATGCTCTTTACCAGTGTCTAAAAGTTATAGGCATAAGAATATAGGTTGCAATAAATACCAAATATTAAATTTAAAAAATCAAACATCCATTAACAGAAGCATCTTCATTTGTACCCTAAACCAATCAATGAATATACTGACAGTGGGGTAGGATAATTCCTAATAGTAATAATAAAATAATTAGCAGCATGATGATTAGGGAACTTTTTTTTTCACATCATTTCCATTCCTGCTATTCTTGATCATTGCAGAGCATCCCTTCCCTCACAGTAAGCTGCTCATCATGCTGCCTACCCATGAGCAACAAGCACTGATACAAGCAGAGATTCCTACTGAGCTAAAGGGACCTGAGTAATTTTAAACTACTTCTGTCTAAGTAAGGTTTATGTAACACTGAACCTGATATTTTTCCATGCTCCAGGAAGAAAAGCCTCATCAAGAGGGATAAGCAGGCCCAACCCCACCTCACATCCCATGATGCCTGCCAGGCACCAGCTGCTGTTTGCCTCCAGGGAACCCTCCCTGCGCCACTCCACAAGGGCACACTACTTCTTGCACAGAGAAACAACCAGAACACACTCACTTAGCATCAGAGGACAGTTAATTACAGTCAGTAACTGGTACTAAGCAGTCACATGCCAGTTAAAACGTGTACAGCTAGCAGGGCACAGCACCACCCCGGGTGGCACCAGCAGCCTCGGTGTCAGTCAAGCAGCTCTCAGCCAGGTGGATGGGCTGACGTGTCACTTGCCCATAGCCTGATTCCCCCTCTGGCATCCCAGTTTCCCCATCTGAACTGCCCAAGTGACTGCCCAGCTGCTCCTTGGCCATTTTCCCTGCAGCTGAGACGCTGCTGTGCTGGTGACTCAGCTCAGCTCAGCTCAGCTCAGCTCAGCTCAGCTCTTGCAGAACAGAGGTCTCCTCCCAGCTCTGCCATGGCCCCACTGAACTGCTGGCAGTGGAGGGTACAATGAGGATGACGTAGCCAGGGCTGCACACACCAAACCCCGTAATATACGAAGTACATGCCTTCTTCCAAGCCTAATTACTACTAATCTGATCCTTAAATGGTAACAGCAGCAAGTCCTCCCTTCCTCCCTGAACACAAGTGTTGTCCTATCACATGCAGAGGAAATTAGTTGAAGGGCTTTTAATCCCCCCCTCACCTCCTCATTGCATGACATAGACTTATTCAGCAAATTTCAGACAACTAAGTTTTCAAGTAGTACCATATTAAAGTATTAGACTTGTGTAGTGCCTATAATAAATTCCTTCCAGTCTTCTTCTAAGTACATGCATGAAAAAAAGGAATTTCTGTATTACAGACATAGGGAATGTATATTAATTTCCATTTAAAAGCAAAACAGTTATGATCTGTTCAACTGATCTGAGGGAAATTCTGACTGACTATGTTTATGTACTCTCATCAGAAAACATTTGAATAGATACTCAAGTTCAAAGCTGTGTGATGAAAGATGAACATTCACTGTCAAGTTTCTATGATTATTCCAAGAGTGGCCCATTCTCCAGTCCTCAAAAAGAAAGATTTCACTGACTGTAATTAACTAGACACAGGCTTCACATACAGCGTTATTAATGAACATATTTATTATCATGGTATATCATAAGAGTTCCCAGCACCTTGAGACTGCAATAAAAACAATGGATGAGAGTGTGTGCACACAAACAGCATGTGTGTCTGATTGAAACTGCAAGAGAGCTTTTACATTGCACATAAGAACAACCAAAGGAGGATTTTGCCACTACTTGTGATTTTGTTTGGCTGGAAGTTCTCTTTTCATCCTAAGACATTGGTTTTAACTTCACCAACATGACAGTATTTGAAGATGTCAGCAACATACAAAATAAATATGTTGATAAGTTCACCATAAACATCTTTTCTTCTTGCCTTTTCACACAGTAGTGAATTTGAGCAGATGGTAGTATGCCCAGATCTGAAGAAGAGTCTGTATATTTTATGATACTTAATATTTTTTATTTATTTTATGCTCCATAATGTTATGAAGATGCTAGATATTGATCCCTGAAGACACAGTATTGCACTGTTAATTAAAAAAGTCTAAAGAGAAAGTCAGTATTTACTACCAACAAGACCAGAATATAAATGAGTAACATTTTTATTTCTTATGTTTAGTAAATTTAATTTCTTAAGTGTCTGAAATCACCTTGATTTAGTCTATTGCAAATATTTCCTATTCAGACTAATTGATAGTTTATTTAGGATTACACTGCTGCTAGATTTAAAGTTCTTCTTTTAAAGTTCTACAGTTAAAAAAAAAAGAATTGTCTTCTTCTCTCTCCCAGTCAGGCTTCAGATATTTTCCCTGCTTCATCTTGTCTGGAATCACAGAATGATGAACTATCATTAAAAAAAAATCATGCAGAGAGACACAATATGGAAATTTTCAGTCTGAACACTTGAGGTTTGGCGGTGTCACAAGCACATTTGAAATCAAAGAAATTAAGCATTTTCATGATAGAGAGAAATTACTTACCTTTTAAATAAAGTCATTCATATTTTAAAAACTAGCTGCTTTTAGACCTGGTCACTATTTCACTGTGATAGCCAGGAAAATAAAACTTTCTTCTTGTGGTATTTCAGAAAATAAAAGGAACTAGTTGCATCAAGATCAACTATAAAGAAATTTACCGCAAAAATATCTGGTGGCCCGTGTTAAAAATGCATACTAGTCTTACCACAGATGAAGAGAAATTTTGAAGTCTTTGCACATAATGTCTCTTGTAGACAGTGGTCTTGATCAAGTCAAACAATATATTAATGGAGGAGATGTGATTTGAGGTCTATAGGTCTATAGAGTCTCTTCCTACTCACTTTTTTCCAATCACCTTTAACTCGTGTTAATATCAAACACATTTAAAAATACGACAGAAAGAGATTATTATTTTCCATGGGAACTTGCAGCGGGGTAGATAACATGCACATTAGGAGAATTTCAACCTTTATACAATCATTCTGACAGCTGTAAACCAGTTAATTAGGAAGTGTGCAGCACACTGGCCAGCAAGTCACCTTGTATGCAGGAATGTCAAGGCTTGTCTTCTGCAATGAAGGAGCAGGAGATAAGGTTATTATTTGGGAAGTTTTGAGCAATGGAGACAGGATAGCAAGATCCATTTATTTTGCTTCTCACAAAACAACCTAACTGTACATCACATCCTACAGAAAGATAAACAGCACAGCAGCCACTTGCATCACAATTTTATCACTTTTTATTTATACCTCTATCTCATTCACATCAACAATATATTGCATCACAGAAAGACTCTGAGTTAGTAAGAACTATCTCCCCTTCCTTACACACTTTATTAAAAGGTAGTACATCTGAATGAGAGTCTTTAAAACTCCATTACTCCCTACAATCTTGAGAGACAGCTTTCCAGAGCTAGCCTTTATTTGAAATAAGCATGTTTGTATGGTAGCTCAAGTCATGAGAAAATCATGAGAAAATCAGTTTTCTCTCTACAGAGTTGGTCCTAAATAATGCTAAATTTTCTTTTCATTCTGTTTTGCAGAATATAGATTGAAGAGTATAAAAAGACTTTTTAGAGGAGAACATTAGTGCAGGATTTATGAGAAGAAGAATTACGCAGGTACAAAGCAGGAGGATGGGAGATTCAAAATGCTTCTGTAAGCACAAGATCATTTAGTGTCCTATTCTGCAGAGTCCCCAACAACTTCAGTGACTGAACAATTCAAATAGACAGAAAGGCCTCTGGAAAGCTGTCAAAAGTTCACACAACACAGGATCACAGCCTATGTGGCTTGTTAAGTCAGCACATGATTGGTCTGTAATATATTCTTTTGCATGTTCCAAGCAGCCCTTACTGGCCTGTGTCTCCCAGGTACATTCATGCACTTCTTGGATGAGATGCACACTCTCTGATCTTAAGGTTGCTCCATTCAAGTTAGTTCTTTATTTATTGTCTTAAAAACATTAGGTCATCATTCAGCAGTCAGGACTCCAGGGATATTTGCTCTGCTCAACAAAGATAAACAGCCAATGTGTTTAGACTACTGACAGGCTTTTTCTTGTCGTCATTGCAAAACTCACCTTTGCAGATGTGAATATTTCAATAAGTACCTGAAAAGATAATTAAGCAGCTTCTTTGTTTCCAGACTGAACTATCAAAGTTCTTTTGAGAGAGATGTCAAAAATTCATTGCACAGATGAACATGAAGAATCTGGCAAAGAAAATGTATCTGGATAATCTGCAAGAGCAATATATTAGTAGTCTTTTCAGTTTCAGTCTATGATTTCCAGCTGCATGAGTTTAAGGACTTCTTGTTATGGAAATGTAACTACAGATATTGACAGAGTTATGCAAGTCATAAATTTTAAATAGCTAGCAGCTTGGAAAGAGGTATCCTCTGAAAATAAGTAGAAGCTTCTCCTACCACTTCCTCTCAGAATATTAGGCCAAATATTGTTTAAGATCTTAGATATACAGAACACAACATACAGCTTTTTTTCATTAATCAGGATATAATATTAAGGCAAAGAAATAGCTTTTGCCATTATGCCTGCAATTCCTAAATGATAACTGAACATATAGCAATATACTTCTATTTCACATAAATCTATTGCAATATCTTTATAATATACTGTAATTTATACAAACACATTCTATAAATTTGGTTTTAAATAAAAAGTATTGATTTAATCTCATCTTTAAGGGAGTAGCAAAAATCCTTTTTTTCTTTTCTCTCTGATCACACTGTACTACCATCTCAGGGTAAAATATATAAAAGTAATAAAGGATAAATTATTATTATTTCTTACATTTAATGCTGTAAAGCTGTATACTGAAAATTCCTATGGCTGCCTTCAATCACACACCAAATTGGAGTCAAGTATGTTCACTTAAGATTAGAAGGAAGAAAGGAACATTTGAAAGAGTTGTAAACCACATGTTGTCCTTGTTTGGGCTGGTATAGTTTTCTTCCTAGTAGCCAGTACAGTGCTGTGTTTTTGATTTAATATGAGAATGATGTTGGCCACACACTGATGTTTTAGTTGTTGCTGACATCATGTTTCTACTGATAATACATTACTCAGAATCACTCACATTAAAACTTCAGTGCTAAAAATCAACCAACCAAACAACTCACTGCCCAGACTCTATGTACCGCAAAAGCATGAGTCTCAAAAACTAACCTATTCCCTTCTTTAAAGACCTGAAAAAAACACAGCTCAGACAATATAATCCTCATCTGTGTGATATATTTTCACCTTTAGCCCTTGCAAATCTGAGTGTGTCCAAATGTGTGGTATTTCCCTTGCTGAGTGGGAACCTTAGGAAGTTTTCAATAACTTCACCTTTGCAGCGCATTTATGCCTAACAACTTAGTACCATACAGTAGGACCTACATCTATCAGTTCCCCAACATACTAAGATTAATCACCCCTACATATGTACAACTACTCTGTAATACTAAATTCTTACATAAAGAAAGCCTTATCCTGTTATAAAGGCTACTACGCTGTCTTATAACATAATTGTACTTTATTCCTCTTTTTACTTTAATGTTCACTTTGCAGCTAGCACGAAAAGGTACTTTTCTAGTATATTAAAATGGAAGAGAACCTGTTTATTAAATTGGCAAACTCCATTTTTTTGAATGTGTATGTTCATTTTATTATACTTTGTCTACATACTATGAAGTAAATAAAAGAGACATTAGAAAGAGCAGTACAGGTTTTATTCAAGAAGCAGCCTGTAGTATTTTAAATTTATAGTTCTGGTTGAAAATACAAGACCTTACACTTGACTAAAAAGTAAACCAAGCATGTTTTTCTGCAAAGTGGTGAAAGTAATCTTGTACTTATCTCTTGTGCAACTTTCATTTGTGAGGAAAGAAAAAAGGTTGAAAGGTTGGCATAGTTCTTGGCCAAAATAATTATAAAATCTCACAAATTAAACTCTTCCTAAAAGAAGCAGGAATAAAAATTTTCAAAGACTTACTACATAACATTGAGGAAATTTTTATTTCCATTCAGATTAAAGATTTTTTTAAATTTATTTTAAACATCAGTTGAATACAAATGGTCTTAGAAATCAATCATCGGTAACATTAATATTTATTTTTATTTCATTTGGAGTGAGATGTCCAAACAGGGATTTGGAAGCAATACGCCATGAGCTGCCTTTGAACACATCTTTATTCAAATGGAGATATACTGCTTCATTCCCAACCTGTAACCTCACCTGTCCCCACTTGCACAGAAGAAATGCATTTCCTTCAGCTATCAAATTAAGATAAATATTTGAACAGTGGTGTTTTCAGAAGAGTGAAGACAAGGATGTTATACGAACAACTGAGAAGAACAATGAGGGTTGACAGGGCATGAGATAGAGTACAGAGCTGCATGTCAAACATGGTAAAAATAATAATAGGTATAATAAAAATTTTCTTAAATATTCAGGTAATCTGGTAATATTGTTGCTTTTAAAAGAATTTTTCTTGAAACAGCTAAGAAATCTACAGTGCCAATAAGTCTTAAGAAATCATCTGGCAATTTAGATATTTTAACATCTTCTCCACATATTTTTTGCAATTATTGTCCTTGCCTTACATTTTTCATCTCCCTTGCTGGTGGTATGTGCAGCCCTATTCCAAACTACAAATAGTTTTGAAGATCAAGTTTTAATATGTTGCTAATTTCCTTACATAATCTCACATGATGGGAAGAAAAGAGTTGCAAGAATAAGAAGTTGAAGAACCCCACAGATAGGTACAAAATCAGAGCTTAAGACAATGGTGGTTTTTTTGTTTTTTGCATATGGTCACCCTGGAAATGCCTTTTTTTTCTTCTTTTTTTTTTTCCCTCTCAAAAGCAAAAGAAGATAATAGTCACAACAGTGAGATCTAATACAGATGCACTAAATCACCTAATGCCTTTGTTCTAATTGCATTTTTGTGTGCTACTGCTGACAATTGACAGGTACACACATTCACTAGAAAAAAATTAATACATTTTAAGACTATATTGTGTCAACATGTTAGAAGTGTCAACTCAACCTTCCAAAGTCATAGTAATAGGGAAAGTCAAGAATGCTCTACCATGTTTATGGGTTATTTCTTAGAGTGTTGGTCGGTTCTCAGCTTGCTGAGCGTCTTCGTAGTTTGTTGAAACACTAAAAGAGGAAAATTTGGCTCCTTTCTGTACAATAACTTAATCAGAAGCACAATTTTACAATTTTTGTTCCTGTTTAAATTACAGACAAAATGCTGGCAGATTTGTCTCTGTATAATATGAATCTTTTTTTTTTTTTAAGTATGTTAAAACCTACAACACACTACCTGCACAATATATCAATCAGATTTTAAGCAGAACAGAATTTAAAAAAGACAATAAAAAACAACAAAAACTCCAACAATCCTGCCAATAGAAAATTAAAATTTACTATTCTGTTTGCAAGAACAACCAGAAAAGTACAACTAGAAGTTATGAGCAACATACTTAGCATAACATGTCATTCTGTTACAAGTTGGGTGCAAACCTGTGTTTGAACAAAAAAAGTCATAGAGACATCACCAGATAAGAATCTTCCTCCTACATTTATAACAGCATGTGCAGTCAGTTCAAATTCACAGATATAGATGACTGTGTAGCATTTAAAAGAGTGAAGAAAAGGAAGAACAAATCACATACTCTGCCCCCAACAATGTTAGTCTGTTACCTATAGCGAATTCTTGAAGACTCATACTCCAATTTGCACTAAATACATAAAATGGAGAAGATACTGACTCCTTCCTATGTCATTTATTCTCTCAAGATACAGGTGAGCTATGATATGTCCTTATACTTTGCCCTATCTTTTCCAATTGAATGCTTTCTAGATTGGGTCACCAAGAATTTTTAAACAAAAATGCCATTCTTTTTGAAAGGGAAAGTTCATTAGTTTTTAATCAGCTCTGTTCAAAATGTACCTCAGCTCTGACAAATGTTGATGTCTTCCTGTAGGAATTTATTGATTTGCCATTTCGAAGTGACTTGCCAAACAAAGAACATTTATTTATTTGAGCTTGATTGCTGAGGAAATGATGCCAATGTGATTACAGTAAAGCACTGCTGCCTCTCTACATTCATGAAAATGCTTGAATAACTTTTTGGACAGTTGATGACTGCAAACAGGTTTGAAAAAAGCAAGTAGGAAACCCAGGTTTTTTTAAATATATATGTATATATTTATGTATATATATGTGTATATATATGTATATATCCCTGTATACAAGGTGACTTGCTGGCTGGTGTGCTGTATGTTTCCTGGCAATAAAGATCTTGCAACTTTATGGAAACAAGGCACTGCTAAAGTGGGAAAACCCTATATAGTTTCTGACTGCAGAAAAGCATTATTTGCATCTTCCATCTTCTTAGCTTGCAAAGCAAAGGAATCCTTACACACCATTACCTCACTCACTCTTATGTCCCAGGGTCTGATTTACTTTTCAAGTTTTTAAACTCTGAAAAAAGAGAGCATATCGTTTGGGGGTTTCATGTTATTTTTAACATATAAAAATTAATATCCTGTCTTACCAAGAAACATTTAAAATTTCATTTTGCTGTGAATTTCAGTGTTTGGCTCTGTTTCAAACAGAAGAAATATGTAGAATACCAGATTTTTCTTTACATAAGTGGGGAGAAAATCCAGGCCATGTTCTGGTCTTCATTTTGAGTTGCAGAAAAGCTGAAAAGTGGAAACAATTTTAAAGCATCACTAAGCACTCACATCTGGTGGGGAACCCAGTCTTGCATTCATACCAGCTCATTTAACCAAGTCAGCTTAAAGAATTGAGAGGGTACAGAGGTAATATAGAGTCAGATATAATTTGAGACCTCTTCAGCAAAGAGATTGTTGCAATAGGTTTGTGGTGAATGAGATAGCAGCACCTCAGTTTGAGATCTACTCTGACGTATTGAGAAGTAGTAATAGCATCAACAGTGAAGATTAGAAATATTCAGAATCATTAATGCCTGACTAGTTGAGCCCCTGAATCATCCTTGTGGCCCTGTACTGGAGTTGCTACATTCAGACTGTATGGTTTCACACTGAAGACACAAGCACTAGGTCTAGCCACGGGATGCTCCAGGTGTGACCTCCACAGGGCTGAGCAGAGAGGAAGGTTTGCTCCCTCAGCCTGCTGGCAATACTTCTCTTCATGCAGCCTAGGATGTTGCAATCATTCTATGTAGTTCTTTATAGTTCTGCTCTTTCCTGATACCCATTCAAGAACTAGTGAAAAATAAAACTGTTCCTTCAATAACAATAAAATCACATTATATGTTCAGACATGGTGACTATCTGTGCAATAGAATACACTTTGTTCCTCACATCCTGAAGGTTAGCTGTTGAATAGCTCAGCATGGGGGTCCCATGTTCTACTCTGAAATTTAACAACTTCACTTTGTTCAAGCAGTGAAAATGTCACACCCACAGAGAAGAAACCATACTACATCCAGACAGCTGCAGCTACCGTGGAGTTCCTTACAAAGGAAGAAAAATTAAAATTATACACCAACTAAATACATCTATATTATCAAATGGCACTTGAATGTTGGGGGGTTTTTGGAGGCTACAATTAGGTCTATACTTCAGATCTTTTAATGCTTATAACTAATAAAACATCATGATCAGAATTAGTAACTTTAGGCCAATTATTACAGAAATATTCCATATCCAAAACCAGTTGCAGATGTATTTTTAGCACCAAGCTCTATCCTATTTCAATGTTAATAACAGAAATTCTTCTTCCCAGATTTGCCACACAGTGTGGCATGTTAGGGACAGAGCTGAGTGAGGAACACTAAAGGCTGGATTGATTGGCCTGCTGGCAATTATCTTACCCATAATTATTTGAAGTAGTTTCATCATTCGTTTTGGGGTCTTTTTTGTTTGTTTGTTTTTAATTTGAGAGACAAGATTCTTTTAGAACAGTCCATACCATCATGACTAGAAAGAGATTTCAGATGACAGATCACACAGATAATAAAGAGTTGTGGAATTGCTAACTGTAATGGAGATTTCTCAAGGGAGTTTTGAGTAATGTAATGCCTGCATCAATATTCCATGTAAAAATCACCAGAATTACATTATTGATTTAACTAAACTTATTGCTATTCTGATAATTCCAATCCACTGCTTTTGAAAACAATTTTAAATGAATTGCAAAGATATATACTAGGTAATACACTTCTGGGAGATTACTGTGCTTCTCAGCTGGTTAAATCCACTCAGCCTTCAGTCTGGGGCTACAAACACATCTAAATTGTGTAGCAGTCTTCCACAGAAATCATCAAGAGTCATGTCTTACTGCTTTCATAAAATGTGGTTTACACCTCTCTGAGTAATTGAATTTTGCTAGGGTTATGGGCAGGCTGCATATTTGTGTGCACCAAAATAATGTGCAGCTCTTAGGAAAAAGCAGTCCTTTCTATTGTATGAAGTCCAATCAGAGATTACTGTGTGAAATTTATGCCGGATATTTTTCACTCTAAAATGTTAATTAATTCTCTTTTCTAGGAAAAAGAAAAGTCCCATAGAGTTATACCTGCTCTTCGAGAACTTTGGAATGGTTTCTTGCATGTTATAGAAATATTTAGTCTCTAATATATTCCATTACCGGAATGAGTATAAAAAAACCACCCTGTACTGTTAAATAATAATAATTAAAAAAATAGTTCCTATAGTCAGGGCAAAATCTGACACCTGATAAAGATCACAAATGAAGGATAGATCATGCCAAGTGCATTAACAGGGCTTTCCCTAACGTAAATGAATGCTAAGAACTTAAAAACTGTTAAATTATTCACAGTTATTGTAGTTTTGAAATGATGTAAATTCTCTCCCTGCCACTAACTCCTCGTGCCATTAGTTAACAAAAGAAGTAGTTAACTGCTACCAATTGCTTCTTGATCATTTGGGTGGGGGGCAGACTGGGGTAAGGTGTAGCAAGGAATGGGTTTGTACTGTCTCTTTTGTTCTTGGGGACATTCACACAGCTCTGGGGGAAGATTGGAACTGCCTGTGGCTGTCGGAGAGAAACCTTTCTCTCCTGCTCCTTGCTGCTCTTGTGGAGTAAGCTAGTTTCTTCTTGCCACTGCTGTTTCTCCTGGTTTTGGCATTGGGGCCCCAGCCACCGCTCCAGCCTCACTATTGCCAGCAGTGTCATCGCTGCCCACCCCAACGCGGCAGCGACCCAGGAGAGAGAAGTCACAGCTGCTTTCTGGGACACACTGCGGCTCTCTACTCCCAGCTTTTCTTCTTTGTTTGGGACAAAGGACACAGAGAAAGAGACAGAATTCATCTGAGTGCTCACCGCTCATCTTCCTTGCTGGAAAAAGACTGAGAACTCACCCTGCAGCCAGCCAAGGTGTGACACTGACATTGCCCATAAATATAACTTTTTCAGGAGGAACCTACCGGTTTGGGGGTTGTTCTCTTTTGGGTTTTTTTCACTTGTGGTGTTGGGGAAGTAGTTTGCTCTGGTCTGTTTACAGTTATATCTATACCTACATATATATATATATATAAGTTAAGAACAGTTATCCTTCTTATATCCATTTTCTAATTAAAGTTAATTTTCTTAAATTTAATAAAGAGTGATGTGATCATTGTGGGGGAATCCTTTCCTCTGCTTTTTTGGTAAACATTCTGGTTTTTCCCCTCAAACCAAGACAGCTATGCAGAAACATATTTGGATGTAGAACAGAATAAATGATAGATTCATTAGATAGATAGATAGATAGATAGATAGATAGATAGATAGATAGATAGATAGATAGATAGATAGATAGATAGATAGATGAATAAGAAAAAAACCAGGAAAGTTTCATCACACGTAGTAAGGGGAACAGATAGAGGAACAAAACTACGGTCAAACTGTGATGCTCAGCAGTCAATAACTATTAAAGAACTTTTGCTCGCTGATTCTAGTGAGTTATGGTAAAAAACCTCAATTACTAATTTTTCTCCTCAGACCGTAACACACTTTTTCTTGATGGTTAACATTTTGGGCACAAGAAGATAAAAACCAGCAACCTTCAGAGAAAACTGAAACAGCAAAAACAGTCAGTTACATAAAACAAATCAGGACCGTGTCTCCCCATGTGATTACAGTGGATGTTTAAACTAAAAAAGCCATTGAGCTACTTAATAGTTTCCCTCATTTTCATTGTTCCTGTTTTGTTTCCGTAAGTGGCCTGACAGATTTTTAAAGAAAGTATTATTCAGCAAGTACATAGCATAAAAAGCTACAATATAATTTCTAAAGTGCAATCAAAGCTGTCATGCTTAGAAATGTTGGTATTGCGACTTGTATTCCAGGAAAATCTTTTTATTTCATATATCTTAACATTGTTGATCTCAATATCACCTTGAACATTGCATTTTCTCAGCAGATGCCAGTGTTGCTTGGAAGGCTAATACAGAATACAGAAGAAATGCACTGTCATCTACTTTAAAACAGTGCTTGAATAAAAGCAAAGTTTATATGTTATGGCAATTTTCAAAAATTCCACTTTGTTCCAGTAAAGTCAAGATATGACAAAAATATACTCTTCCAGATTGTTTCCCAGTCACCTTTTCTGAACATAAAACACAGTAACATCTATCAGAAAGTATAATAGTTTATATATTATAATTCAATAGTAATTTATAATACTTTAATTCTCTATCACCACTCTGTCTTTCCTAAAGAAAACAAAATGCTACTGGAGCAGGTTGAAAGCAGATCATAATTTTGTAGTTTTCAATTTATCTGTATTCCTCAAGAAATCAAGATTTAGTTATTCACTGATGTTTAAATAAAAATCAACAGGAAGGTATCACAATAGGTACATTTTTTCTATGAACTGCTGATCTGTTTAAAGACATCTGAGCTTGAATAAGGATGATGTATCAATCTGACAAGTTTTTAGATAACGAAGGGAAAAACCTTTCATATTTTTTGTCTTTGTTTTGTTTTGTCTTGTAAGGCTAGATGGCAATACTGCAAGAACAAGCAGAGAAATTATGCCCTGGGGACCTAAGTGAGCCAAGGAAGCTTTCTGCCTGTCAGAAAAGCTGAATTCTGGGGTTCAAAACAGTTGTAGCCTAACTAGACATGATGGGCAAAGGCTAAAGAAGGTAAAGGGAAAGGAAAAGATGCCACATCTCAGACCAATGGCAAGAATCTGTCACATCTTCCAAGATCTAGCAGGGTGCTCTTTTCAATGGTTCAAGAGTAACTATGCCTCCCTTCAGCTACTATAGACAACAACTCCTTAACTCCTGGGAAATTCTTTTTGGGTAGAATGAAGACAGGTTTGATTGGTGTGGGTTTTGTGGGTTTTTGGTTGGTTGGTTGGTTGTTCGTTTTGTTGTTTTGCAGAGAGGTAGTTTTCAGATTTTGCCTGGGATTTTCCAGTGCCCAGCAGTTGGGTTAGAAGGAATGCACGAGCAGCAAGCCTAGATCTTCAGGGAAAGTTCTAGGTCACACATGCAAGGCTAATGTTTTCAGGAAGCGTCAGGCAACACTTAATGTATGTGAATCAACTCATGTAACTTAAGAAAGCATTTAAGTATATTCATGCAAAATGCTAAAAGGAGAGAAAATACTCAATATGAATAAGCAGAGAAGCAGAACACATCAAATAGACACTATCTTGATTCTAGGATAGTACTGAGAAATTGCAGAGTGCATTATGCCTGTGCAGGGTCTCGCTATGCATAGCAAAGGCAAATAAAAATCTTCAAGCTCAGATAACCTCAGTATGAGTGTCCATTTGGAGAAGCACTTGAAGAAAAACTAGCTACCTATTTCTACAACTAAATATATTGAGGCATTGGCTCTTAAATTCAGTTTTCATTCTAACAGTTACATCTATCATGGTGCCCTAAGGAAATAGAAAACCATCTTCTAGTTGCACTGATCACATGCAGAAAAATCCTGGAAAGCAGCCTCAGGCTGTGACAAAAAATTTATACTTCACAATTACCTGATCAGTAAGACATATCCAAGGAAAGAGAGAAAACTACTTCTTACAAGTTCCCATTTTTTGCTGCTATTGCATAATAATGCTAGTTTCAAAATATGTCAGCTAAAGTAGCAACTGTCCTTCCACAAATCATCTCAAAAATTTAGGCGTATCATAGAATAAGCAAGTAAAGCAGTCAAAAATATTACAAAACAGACAAAAATCCAGTAGTTGCATGAAAAATTCCTTTCTAACAATGTAGTTGTAGCATTGCATATTTCTGTATATTCTCAAATAGCAGGAAATTCTAATTCCCATTCTCTTTTCAAGACAAGGAATATTACATAAGGGAAAATACAGTAGTCTTTGCTATTCATGTAGTTGGGCTGTTTTGAAGCTCAGCTTATTTAAACCTCTTCACAGTTTTCAATCCAGATGAATATTTCTTTATAAACTGTATTTCAATTTCAAAGGATAAAGGCTAAGTTACTGAATCCTTGTTTTCTCCTCTGAAGCCTGTATTTGAAACTCAACTTTAAAAAACCTCACACTTTCTGAAAGTGTGATCACATCTATTAATTCTATTGCTGAGTCTTGCCATGCTTTGGTGACATGGTTTGTTACAATTTGAGGGTCATGTTCCACTCATATCTACACTGAGGCACATCTGGAACAACTTGGAACTGCAGAATAAATATAATGTAGATATAAAAAGAAGCTTTCTATTAGAGTTGCTTTTAGAATAAATATGTAGCGAGAATAAGGACTGAAGTGTGATGCTGAATTGTAAATCAATTTCATGGCTTTGGGCTGAAACAAAAGAATTCTAAAAAAATACATAATGCACTTGTGTTGAGCTGCATTTAGCCCCATTTGTTATTTGATTAGAGGCAGATTCTGATGCCTACCCCAACTAGTGCCAATCAGCCTCTGAAGAGACACACCTTCCCACCACTTGGGCCATGGAGGAGAGGAACTACCTCTCATCCTGCCCAAAACCATGCAAGAGGGTTCCAGTTTGAAATGACTTGTCCTCACCAGGCCACTACATATGTCAAACCTCTCCTTGCCACCTTGGCTAGTTTACTCAAACTCTTTGTATCCCTATTTAACTTTTAAAATTGCCTCAGCACTGATTTTTCCCTCTGGCACTGACAGTGCCTCCTTTTCTATTACAACTATGGTGCATGATTCTGCTTTCACAGAGCTCAGCTGTGGATCATTTTAGACTTAGACTGAACAGAATAGGCTTACATGAAGTTGTTCTCAGGCACCCAAGGATGCAAGTATCCTTTTAGAAGATAACCACTCATCCAGAAAAAATCATGTTTCCAGTAAGAGTCTGTTATTACTAATGTTTCCTCTCCAGTGGGCTTGCCAGAGCCCTCTGCCTCAATCAGTACCTATGACACTCCTCTCTGGATACATCTAGGACACTGCTGACGTGGCATGCTCACTATATACAAATACACTGCACAAATGCAGGCTGCAAGAAGGGAGAGGTGAAACAGCCTTGTGGACTGCCCTTTAAAGATTGCAGAGGGGACAAGTATGACCTTGCAGGGAGTTTTCCTTTATTGCTTGCCTTTCTAACACTCAGTCACAGTTTAGTCTTTGTAAGGTCAATGTCTCAGGACATATCCCAGTTTCATAACCATCAAACAAATGTGGTTGGCTGATCCCAAACATCAGCTGAACTACAAAGTTTCACTTTAAAAAATGTAGTGTCTTTTGTAAACGTGTCCAGAGAGAGCTTTAATTTCCAGAACTGCAGAACTTCAGTCAAAATAATTATTTCTGTGAAGAAGTAAATTCTCCTCAGTCATGTGCAAGCAGTTCTACATTAAGAAGCTAGGAGAACAGGAAAACAGAACCATGAGAAAATAAAAATATTTTGTGTCTTAGTTACAAGATAGTTGCCTGCAGTCACAGCCACTTACATTTTGTCTTTATGTATTGCAAGCATGATGCAACTATGGAGCCACATACTCAAGCAGAGAGAAACTAATGTGTGGGGGGAAAAATGCAATTTAAAAAAGTGTATTTCTACAATTTATACTTCATTTCTATTTCCTGAAAAAAAAAAAAAAGAGTATTTCAGTGTGGAAATAGTATGTCACAACACTTTCAAAAATTAAATTTACTTTTCAAGAAAAACTAATTTTCCAATAACAAAATTGGCAAATGAAAGGTGCTTATAAATATATTTACATCAGAACTGCCTGTCCGTGATTAATTTATTTTAGGAGCCATAATTCTTTCCCAAATGAAATATTGTCTCTACTATAAAAAGTGTATATAGGCCATGGAGTTTCTGTAGTATCATAGATATTCATCGAAGTACGCTTGCATATATGAACTTTAACTTCTTCTCCAAAGTAATTCAACCAAAATCCATGCTGCCACTGAAGAACCCTCTAAGCTTTTCTAATTTTTATCTGCTATTTAAAATGTTTGCTTTCTACAGGGTTGACCTTGTCCCCATGTCTCTTTTCTCTCAGTGACTTAAGAGAGTCATATTGTCTCTCAATGCCAATTCTCTTCTCTTCTCTTTAATGCCGTTTTCAGTAGATAAAACACTGGCTAAGCATAAGAGAGTCCCTAGAAATTAAAAGCAATAACACCTTTCCAAAAACTCAACCTGACATCAGTAAGTGCAGATTTGAGTACAAGTCTATTGCTCCACATCAATCCGAAGAGCAGAATAGCAGCAATACTAACAATATCATTATACAATTCTGTGCAGAGCCTGTCCTTTCTTTAAAAGGCAGACACACTACTGAATTGTTTTGACTGATCTCTGTTATTGCCCCCCTTCTCTCATTGTGTTTCAGTGGTTTAAGTATCTGGAAATAGACTTAAAAGAAAAGAAAAATTGAATGGATTGCTGATTTTATTCTCTATACGATCAAAACCTTAACCCTGAAGAAATTACTTCTCTTCCTATCCCCTTCTTCCACTCAGCTAACTCAGTGTCATGAGCACTAGATTTTGGAAGGCCATTGCTTATCATTAAAAGTGATTTCACACAAATAAAATGGCCATCCTTTTTTGATCATCACTCCTACTGGATCCTTCAGCTTTCTTCCTGAGATATAGATACACATTAGAAATATGTCCTCTGTATGCTCTGTTATTTTATTAATATGGAAGACAATGTAAAAAGAATGATGTAATTAATGGAGGGTTGTTTTAAATGATTAGTAAAAGAAATGCTGAGAAGGGAGGCAATAGTAGACTCTCCTCAAATATTTCTGCAGTACAATTGAACTAATGGGAAGAATTTTTTTTTTTTTTTAAACATGATATGGAATTTTATGACCAGAAGTAAATAAAATCCTTTGAAATATTATCAGGAACAACTGAAACATGCCAAGATAATATCATGTTTCCATCTCTCATAATGGATATCTGTGTTTTCTTTGGATAAATGTCCTATTCCTAGTGTAAAAGAAGCACTCTGTGTAGAAAAATCGTGAAAGGGGAAAAATGGTTCATATAAATCACCAAAGATGACTTGCAGATCACATGTAAGTCAACATTAACACAAAATTTTCATCCCTAAAATCTTTAATAAGCTTTAACTTTATAACCACATCATAATCAAGAAGTCTGTTACCTACACTGACAAAGCATCACTGCTTTTCAATCCAGTGACCTATATTTTTTTCGTCTTGCAAGAGTCACCTATGCCTCTCCCTACAGGGCATCCCTATACCTATCCCACCCAACTGATGACTCAGCCAAAAATAATCTAGAGATTATTTTGGAAAAAGGAATGCAACCTCACTGCGATGAGAGCTAAAAAATGCTCTTAGACATCAATTTAGTTACAACTCTAAAGTAAACATATTCCTGTATAAACTCTTGATCACCTTCTTGTGGCACAGTAAGCATGAACACTAAAACATTGTAGTCCCACGGCAGTAGTCCCCAGAGGTTTAAACCACCTGAACCCCATTCCAGTAGTTGCATAGGCTCATAACTCCAAGATCAAGTTTGATCTTATGTCCAAAAATCGTTGTCCACTTTTGCAAAATGATAGGCCACTTTTCATGACATCTTATACAGATTGGGGAGATTGATTCAGAAAAATTACAATATATATATCATAGTACTACTAACCTATTCTGGTCAGTTCACTGTTTTACTTGGGATTTTTGGGGGGTTTTGGTTTTCTGTTTTAATTGGAGATTTGAGACTGAAAATCTGTTCTAGTGTTTTCAGGCAAAGTAGGCCCCCTAATTTTAGACAGTATAACAATATTATGTAATTAAATTTAGATGCAAGGGTACATATACACATTTGACTGTCCATATTTGCATTTAACTGTTCATACTGGTGGGGTTTTTTGCAAGGAAAAAAAAATAGTCTTTTCATTGTTTCGCTTTCCTGGCAGATTCTGCAACATTCTTTTTTTTTAATAGGCCTAAGTGAAAAGAGGTTGTGCAAACTCCTTCTCAAAAAATACTTGTGTTGATATCATAAATATCAGGTTACATCCACTATACTCTATATGAAACACACTGTAACCTCAGATAAATTTTAAAAAAACCAAGCACATATGTACACTAAGGAACTTGTTCTACTTTCTGTCCCTTCTAACTACTTCAATCAAGGCAACTAGAGTCAAAAGTAACATTTTTAGGAAAAAATAAACAAACAAACAAACAAACAAACCAAACCAGAAAGCAGAACTGAAAAACTGAACTAGAAAAGCTTCAAAAAGGAATAAGGAAAGGGACCTAAAACACTATGGAAAATAAGCAGGAACATTGCGAGAAATAGGAAAGAGAATAAGCAAACCGATTGGAAGAAAAATCTACACAGATCAGCCTTAAAAAAACTAAGCAGGAAGAGAGTGTCATATTTCAGCAATCTGCCATTCCGGAAGAATAAAAATCAAATTTATTTTCCTCTGATATACCAGTATTTAGGGGAAAAAAATTGTAGCTTTAAAAGTCAGAGAGGACATTTTTATTAAGAAGAGGTAGAAAAGGATGTAGATGAGTAGAAAGCCCAAATAGTGTGAAATCTTTGACAAGCCTTAGACTTCAAAGTAAAAACTATTTGAAACATGCATACAGAACTGTAAGATACTCAGACTTCAAATATAGCATATTCACAACCTTTATCCACAAATACATAGCACACTTAGGGAAGGTATACATCTATCTACAGCTGGACAGACGTTTCAGAGTCTTTCTGCATCCAGTGGTACTTACTGAATTTTCCTAATTGGTCTGTGGGTGACTCAAGAGAGAATAACCTCTCATGATGAAAAGTAGAGCTGCAGTTGAACTTACTTAGCTCTACCAGTTTGTTGGATTTGTCATTAATCAAAACAAACAAGCAAACAAAAAAGGCAATACATCAATTTTGAGGAACAAGTAATCTCAATGAAACATACACTTTAAACTGGGATTACAGACACACCTCAGATCAGTCAACCAAAGTATTAAGCATATGAGTATTTTACATATTATTATGGCAATTATATTTAGGATTAAGTTCTTGTAAGCAAGTTTAACAGTTCAGATCATGGAAATGTTATCAGAATTCACTCTATAACCAAATTTCCAGAGATGCAACTTTATTTTAGTGCAGAATGCAAGCTAAGTTACTGGAGTGGAACACTGATTAAGAAATAGAACTCATTTTCTAAACAATAGTTTGTAATTTCTCTCTTAACAGTGAAAATGGTAGGAAGTTAGAAATTCTTCCACTGGTGACTACAAAGTTCCTTTGTAGAACAGAGGGACAAATAATTAATTCAGCTGACAAAGAACTCTGAAAAGGATCTCTGGAAGATCCCTCATCCAACTCCCCACTCAAGTCTCCACTCATCTAAGGCAAGATGCTCAGGACTTAGTCTAATCAAGTTGAGTATCTCCAGGTTCAACATTTCTACCTAAGGTGAAAGTTTCCACAATCTCTTTGGGCAATGTTTTCCAGCTTTTCACCATACTCATGTTTTAAAAATAAAAATTAAATTCCTGCTACTTAATTGAATTTGCTAAATTCCAACTTGTGTCTGTTACCTCCTTTCTTACTACAATGCACCTTAGAAATGTCTGTCTCCATCTTGTCCACCCTGAATATGATTAGAAAGCAGTAAGAATCCCCCTTACTCATCTTTCCTCAAGACTCAACAAATTTGGTTCCCTCAACCTCTCTCCTCATGTTCTGAGTTAAAGCCCCTGATCATATGGTGGCCTTCTGTTATGTTTTCTCCAGGCTGTCAGTGTTTGTCTTGTACTGTTTTCCTTATTCATTACTTTGATCAGAAATAAAAGAGCTTCTTGCACCAAATAGTTCATTAACTTTTTCCACAGGAGTATTTCAACAATAAATTACATAGAACTCCAGTTTCGTTGCTAACAAATAATTTTGCATTATAAATTATTCACTAAGGGAAGAAGAAGAGAGACAAAGAAATTCCTCAGTTAGTGGATTTCTAATTTCAGTTTTAGTTCTAATATTATCTGAGTCTGTAACAGAGCCATGACATTTATATTGACTGAAGACTTAACCCGAAGACAGATCTAATGTGCATCAGAAGACTACTTTTCAAAGACAGAAAAGAATCTGGTAGCCAAGCAACCAGTTCATTTTATACCACAGAAGAAATTTGTGGCCTTTTGCAGGATGCTTCCATCATAGCTCTGTTACTTATATTTTAGTTTCTGCATATTTTTTTCCTAGAAACTAAAATAGCACAAGAAATTGAAAGATACCAGTTACAGACATTGGAGTCTGAATTGAAGACCAAATACTACTTAAACAGTGACAAGATTCACTTGTTTTCCTGGAATATCACCTTCTATCAGAGACCAAATAGAAGACACAGTGGGTCACTACTGACAAAACCTTCAAAATGTGAAGTGGCACATTTTATTTTCTTGTTCTGAGCTTTCCTCCAAAACTATCTATAGAGTCCCATCAGCATTTTAGTGACATTTAAGCAATTATTTACCCTAGATACTATTCACTTTACATTATTTAAAAACTATATTTTGGTACCTACATTTCAGCAACTTAAAGCCAACATTTCATAACAGAGGCTCTCTAATCCTCATATGATAATACCAAAATCCCTTTCCAGCTTTTGTTGAACAATGTGTGACAGAAACACATCCAAAAATCTTGATGAAGTCTCACTAGCTTCTGTACTACAGTATACTACCCTAGAAACTTCTTTTGATATATACTAAAACTACACTTTACCTTATCATTTTGGTGTCTCATTCATTATGTTATCACCTTATACTTCTTCTCTTTCAGTTATTTCTGTCCTTACAGAATGATAACAGGAACAACACAACCTTGGGCCTTTGCCCTAGTGAATATAATTATATTTCTTTCTCCTCCAGGTGACCCTATTCTGCTATATGAAATTCTGATCCTCCTCTCTACTAAGGAGCACTCAGAGCTTTGTGTTATAAATAATGCTCTCTTACTTTGTGCTCCAAGGTCCTTAATAAAATTAAATATTAAGTTAAAACTCTCTTCAGATTCATCTCTTCCTTTTCAAATAATTGCCAAGCTGCTTTTGAAGATTCCATCCAAGGGTATAAACAAGAATTGCTTTGGCACACAGTCATTTTAAGAACTACAAAAGATTGTGGTTCCATAAATGTTGTAGAGAAAAAAAATAAGTTACTGGAAATGCACTTTTAAAAGAAGTAATTAAACTCCTTATCCAGACTAGTACTATTACAGCTGCTTTTAAATACATGAATCAAGGGCATAGGGAAAGGTATGAGACAAAATACCTTGGAATTTCATGGCCAGACCTTCACACACATGAAAGGACAGAGCAATGCTTAGGTGTGATATATATATTTCCATGAGACAAGGAAAAACAATTTTTTTTTTAGTTTTTTTTAATATCGGAAGGAAGTACTAGGATTTTTTTTTATTAGGAGACAGAAACTTATTCAAGCTCAAAATGTATTCCTCTTCATGACCACTAACTTGAAGGAAGTTTGTCTATGACACCAAATTCACCTCTAATGTCACTCCTAGAGATGCTGAAATATGAGAGTAATCACTGTCTAGTTGCTTCACTCTACCACAAGATACTGACCTCAGTAATAGAGCGCAAGGGATTTCCAGCTTCCCTGATTAGCACATGCAGATCATTGCTCCCCTTACACTCTGTCAGCATCATGTCCTCTCATGTCCTTGCACAACTCACAGCCACAAAAATACTGTACTAACAAGCAATATAATCACTGGCTTTACCCTGGGTTGTAGATAGTGCTTGCATGCCCTGGATAAACCTCTTACCTGTGCCCCAGTTGGAAGTTTTGTCAACTGTTACCCTGGGTTGTAGACACTGCTTGCATGCCCTGGATAAACCTCTTACCTGTGCCCCAGTTGGAAGTTTTGTCAACTGAAATCAGGATTAATCAAAGAAATATGAAAGAAAAATTCACTAGGTTTAGAAACAAAGAGAATATTCTCTCCTCTATCAATGCTAGCAAGGGAATTGTTTACCCACTTCCACACAGTCTCTGGGGTGGTGTGAGATCCCTCCACTGAGGCCAGTCATGGTCAGTCAGGCAGAGTGCATCAAGGGGTAACCAAAGGATTCTACCCACCTCACCTTCGATGTTGACACAGTTTAGACTTTTATCTTTAATGTCAAAAAATCAGTTATTCACTTTCCATGACTTATCCCCAGTTAGCACTAATAAAAGAGCAAAAAATCCTACCCCACCATTACTCTCCATTCCTACCTACACCCTCCCCAGAAAAAAAGGACAGGGCTATTAGATGTCTGCTTGAACAAACCAATTAAGGGATGAGGTATTCAAGACATTCAAGAACCATCTGGACACAATCCTGTGCACTGTGCTATAGGGCAACCCTGACTGAGCAGGAAGGTTTGATCAAATGACTGCACTGGTGATCTCCTTCAATCTTACCCATTCTGTGATTCTGTGAAATCCATATTTTTCTCTCAAAATAGCTGAAATGGGTCTTTCTTCACAGAGACATCACAGTATTTCTGACCATCCCTTAACCTTTAACTATGATTTCATTCCATGAGCTCTGCAGAGAAACTTGTTAAAAGTTAAAAATAACTGAACTCTGCATCATGTCCTTATCATCTATTAATACGAACTCTCTCATGAAAACGTTTTTTCCCTTTGCAATCAGACTAAAAGAGAGATTGACGTGACTTGCATTGCATTTAGTGTGTATAATCAGTATAGTATTAAATTGATAAATCATTCTATTTGGCACAGAATTCTACTGTATATTTTTGAAATATAAATAGGTAGCACAAGGAAAAACAATTTTCAAGGAGTTTCAAGCCATACAAATAGTATTTATATGCCTGAAAGAATTAATAAATAATATGTTTGTGAGTGTAAACTGCTGGATCATCCTGTATTACAGCAGACAGAGAAATAGAAATATGACTCAGGAACATCTTTTTTTCATCTCTCCCTCTTTTTTTCCCCTGAGATAAACCATATAAAGGGACTATAATACTGATGACCATAGAAATCCACAGTTATAATTATGCAAGGATCAGAGACCAAGTAAATAACCAGTTGTTTAAATAGAAATTAAGGTGAGTATGAAAGTCATAGCAAAACCAAAGTGGAGGCACAGGTGCTGCTAAGAGGATGGCAACACTGAAGACAAATAAACCTGAGGCTCAGCAGCAGCCTATCCAGAAAAAACCAAACAAACCAAACCAAAACCGAAACCAACAACAAAAAAAAAAAAAATGAAAAAGAAAAAGAAAAGAAAAAAGAAAACATAAAACCCCAACCCAACTAACCAACCAAACCCCTCCCAAAAATCCAACCACAAAACCCCCTCAAAACAACAACAACAACAACAAAAAAGCCCACAAGAGGTAAAACATAGATGAGGTGGGGAATAGAAATGAATAGCTAGTTACAAGAATTTAATCTCAGATATAGAGCTATAGAAGAAAAAACAAAGAAACAAATCCCACAAGTTAATTTAACAGGTTATTTTAAATGCACAGTAACAGAAAGATTACTTATGAAAAGGAAGAATCCTGGCATGGATGTTGTGTAACTGACAACTATTAAAGTACTGAAAATATTCTTTTTCCTACTATCATTTCAGAAGTGCCTATGAATTTTATATTTATATCACAAGATAAGACAAAAATTATGGACTAAAACAAGAGGATAGAAAGTAAAGTGAAAAACACTGCCCTGCCCTAAAAGATTAAAATAATTCTGGCAGAAGTCATCATTTCAATATATTATCTCTCACAGTCCAAGACTTAGAAAACTACCAGGAAAACATTTTCCAACTGTCATCACTGACAAGCCAGAGAAATAAAATAGAAAAAAATACCACCCACTTTCACACAAGCACATTTCAACTGAATAAATTAAACTGCAATTCATGTGATGCAAGGGTGTCTCCCACTCTTCATACTGTGTATGCATTTCAAGAAAATAATAACAGGTTTGTAATATCATTAATCTGAAAAGAAATCAGGCATAGCAACAGATTGGACAGCTAAATTATATTGAAACATATAACAGATATTTGGTGGTGTAAGTCTGTAATAGAAAAAATGCAGATAAGATCTATTCATATCTAAAGAAATCACTGAACAAATTTTTAAGAACACTTTTTTGTTTGTTTTCTTCTTTTTTTTTTTTTAAGAAAACTTAAATTTTGTTTTCTTCTCCAAACTTCTATGCCATGAGAGAGCAAGAGAACATGAAGGTTAAGACTGAAATGAGACCGTACTCTATTTCCAGGGCATCTGATGCATGAAACAGACAAGGGTCTGACTCTTGCCTGTACCTTTCTCTCATTCCTCATGCCCTGCTGTAAAGTACTAATGTCAAATGAATCAGGAAAAGCTTTTGGATGCCTAAATAAAGATAGGGCAAACAGAGGCAGGTCAAAGCACCACGTGTCAATCTGAAGCTAAATTTTCCCATGTTCACCATTTATGTTTTGAGTGCAGCCTTCCTTTAGCCTTATATAATGTGCAAATGTTCAGATCCATTGTTGGCTTCTGGTTGCTAGATGGCATCCTTGAAGCATACTGACAGTGCTGCCGGTGGTATTTCTTTTGTTTAAAAAGTTTTGAGTGAAATAAAATAAAGCTGCTGAATCAATTGAACTTCATCAGTGAGTCAGTACAAATTCTCCTGTGATCCCAAATGATCATTAAATAAAGGATAAATCAATGAAACATCTACAAAAATTATTGACATGAGCAAGAATTGTAGCAACTTCATCTCTTATGAATTGTTGCAGACAAGATAACTTAGCTAGATTGTGAAACCAAGCATGTAGACATATAGCCTCTACTCTCTGACTTGCACTGACTCACAACCTGACAGCAGGGTGGTCACAATCACTTCACTGTGTCCTGAGAACAGAGAAAACTTACTTCCCCAGACTCAAACAATTACTTGAAAATGAATGGGCAACATAAATTCAATTTTTGGAGTACAGTAATCTAGATATTTCTCACAGAGTCAATCCAAACCAGCAATGCTAGAGTAGGTATTCAGTTTATGATAAAACAGTTAGAAACATCATTGGAAAGAGAGACTGAAAATAAAACTAAATAGCATTTTTTGATTAAAATAAATGTCCTAAACTGCCTAAATGGAATTTACATATGAAGTATAGCAAACATTCGTTTTTTACCCCTAATAATATTTACTTTCCAAACTTCTCTCATCTGTTTTTGCATTCTTTCTGTTTCAAAACAGCTTTAGATTTTAGAGGTAGGGTCATTGTTGCACTGCAGTTACTTAAAAAGAACTTCTGAATAGACCAACCTGAGTGGCTTCTCTAAAAAATAAATTAACATATCTGCTCTTTTCTTTTGCTCATAAGCTTTTGTTCAAAACCCAGCTCTCTGGGGGAGAAAATTTTCACTATAAGCAGTTCAAATGTGCAGGTAGTGATAAACAGAGAAAGACAAGTGCAGCAGATATTATTCCCCCATAAAGCATTGCTAGGCCAAATAGATGTGAGAAATCATTGAGTGATCATAATTTGTTTGGTTGTTTGGCTTTGCCTTTTGGTTTTTTGGTGTTTTTTTTTTTGGTTGGTTTGGTTTTGAAGGAAAGAAAAAAGACATAACTGATTTCTTACATTTAAATTTAGATTAAAAATAAAACCATTAATCAAAAAAACATAATTCAGAGAACTTTAAAAATGTCAAAGGAAACACTGTTGCATGTAAAAAACAGATTTTTACAGGAATTGATTTTATTCTGGTTTTGATTTTTGTGTGTGTGCGTGTGCGTGTGCATGTGCGTGCGTGTGTGTGTGGGGGTGGGTGGGTGGGTGGGTGAGTCTGTCTTTCTGTCTGT
>JAWWLZ010000082.1:81441682-81452066 GCA_035041345.1 Poliocrania exsul | reverse complement strand
AATTTTGGGTGTTTTTTGTGTGTTTCTTTGGGTTGATTTGAAGTCAATTTTGGGTGATTTTTGTGTGATTTTGAGTCTGTCTTTCTGTCTGTCTGTCTAATTTTTAATGGTATTCAAGTTATACAATTTGTAGAGCAAAGGCTTCCTGATTGATATGTCTGGAAATTATGACTTACATTGATGTCAGCCAAATATCTGATCTCCAAATACACTCAGATTTCAAAAGTCTAAGCTCAGATTGAGCTTTTACAAGGACTGAATTAATGGATTTCTTTGGCAGCACCTACAATTGTGTTTCATGAGCCAACGTAAGAAATGAGATAACTTTGATTGCATGCAAGCAGAAAGGAATTTGACAAAGACACTTAATGGAACTAGCATGATAGAAATGGTTTGGCATAATTTGCTAAAAATAAACCAAGCATTAATAAAGTGAAAATAATCAGAGGATTCAAACACATAATTTTAATATTTATTAAAGTCCTCTGGCAACACATTAGCACTCTTTTTTAATTTTAGTAATAGCCTGTCTTGACTGAAAGATGAAAGCACTTTTCTAATAGACTGAAAGGTTTTCCAGTTCTATTACAATTCAGAGAACATGTGTCTAATCTCTTTTGAACTCCCATCTATGCCTCACTGCCTTGAGTTCAAGATAGAAGCCCTGGTGCTCTGTGCTAAACCTTAAAGTTCAAAGATCTTCTGTGCTTTGCTTCTGTTTCCATAAAAAGAAGAGAGGATGAGGCTTTCGATCTTGGTATCTACTCTGACTGATGTGATGTCACCACTCATTCAACAGGAGCAGAAATGTAGTGAAGAGAAGAAAGCATGTCTTTGTTTCAGATTGCACCTTTATTTTTGCTCTGAAATATCAAAATTTGTCTTTTTCCCTGAACTAACAAAGACAGAAATTCCCTCTGTGTGATGTAAGGTTCTCCCCAAAAATAAACAATAGCCTATTAAAAAGACCTTTACTCCCTTTGACAAGGTCTCCCACAAAGAACCTATTGACATGTTCCTTTTATCTAGTGCTACGGAATCTTTTTCAACAGTAAGGGAGTAGCAATGATTTCTTTTTCATGCAAATCTTAACGAGCCCACTTAAAAGATGGCAGATCTAAAGGGACATTGCTCATTTGTAGTAAGCGCAGTCCTATACTGTTTGCCCTTCTAGTAAGTCTCCAAAATCTCTCTATCCCAGGGAAATCACCTGCACAGTAACCAACTTCAAAAGACTTGTGAAGAAGGAAGAGGGATACATCACTGAGGATCACAGAACCAAATCTTTGAGTCCTGTAGCTTTGTCATCATTTGCATGCTGAAAAATTGAGCTTTCAATCTACTTCAGATACTTCAGAATCACCACCTACATTTACAGGCAGTTTCACTGCTTCTTTTCGTATCTTTCCTCTTACATTGCTCCTGTGTTGTGTGTGTGTGTTTTAAATGTTCCTCTCTAAATAGGAACATCTTTAATGTCAGACTCTTCAAACTACAGTCTTTACATCTTAATCAATAGCACCTTGTTAAGTTTTACTTAATGGCATCTTTGGAAAATCATCCAAGTTCTCTATAACAATTTCATTACATATTGTTGAGGACCTGGGAGCATTTCCACTTCCCTGCAGGTAAGATGCCATCATGGCCAAACATCTTAGATAAGTTGTGTTGGCGCTTGTAAATTTAGACCCTACTACAAAGCAGAAGCAAAGGGGATAAAAGGATAGTCAGTGATTTCAATCATGAAACATTGCAACTGCTATGTAAAAGGTCTACTGAAACGTAATACTTTCCCCTCTTCCCTGTCATTTTTTGCCAATTTACATTCTCTATCATGATCTTACTGAAGTTCTAAATCAGTTTTAAAACTGATTTTAAAAGGACCCACAAGAAAGTTCTGCAAAAGTGATATTTTGCTAAAAGACTGAAGGTATCTGTCATTAGGAGCAATATTTTCAAGGACGACCAACCGGTCAGGTGTCCTGGGCTGGATAAGCACAACTTCACCTCCATGTCAGTATCAACAGAAAAGCCCCATGGGAATTGAGAGCCGCCCTCCAGAAACTCCTGTTACATTCTATTGCACCAGAATCATCAGTCCCTTCAGAAAGTCAAAATTAAAAAAGTCAAAGCCCATATAACAGCAATGCTTTGAACAGGTGAAGTATTTCCCCAGCAGCCTGATGGCAGGGCCCTACTCTGCTGGGCTGTCAGATGGTCCAAGCTGTGAGACCAAGGTCTGCTCTAGGGGCAAAGAGCACCAAGCGGAAATAGAGCTACCAACAAGACTTCATGCTGATGTGGGATGAAGCAAACTGCAGAGTCCACATTAGACCTATCCAACACACCATTGAGTCCAAGGCCTTTGCTTGAAATAAGTCAGTTTTTAGGCATCCACTCTGTAACATGTAACATGTGTAACATGGTCCTGCACAGACTATCTTGCAGTAACGATTAACATTCTGCTCAGATGAGCTGGAAGTTTTCAGTTTTGTACCATGATTCACCAAGCACCTGAGAGGTGATTAAGCAGCACTGGCACACAGTCTATTATATCTTACTGATTCATTACAATGGCACACCTAGAACTTGACTGTTCCCTTCCATTGCTGTTTCTTTCAATACGTTGCTACTTCTGGGGATATGATATACAACAACTTGACTTCATAAAGGGGGTGCACTGTTTATCATGTGAGCATCATAAACTGCATACACCAGCATTACTCATAAAACAAAATACAGAAGTGGAGCATTTTTTTAACTTCATTCTTTTCAGCTTCCTTACTTGACAACTACTATTATTTTATAAGAGAGACAGACAGCAGATAGAAACTTACATTTATGTTATTGAGATGGTAATAGGCTTCAGTCTTTTTCACAATACTTTGTCATTCTCAATTCATCTTACTATTTCTCAAACAGCAGATTTTTCATCACACAACAAATCCATTCAATGACACATAACTTCAGCACCTGGGCAAGTCAGTGCTCTGCCTGCTCAGTTTTGAAGGAAAATTGTGGGTGAGATCTTGAAAAGCATGTCATGATAACAGTGCCGCAACTGGTCACTTTAAGAGTTAAAATAGAAGAGAACTAGGCATTCTGTTGGAAAATCTTATGCTGTCTAGGAGTCTGCAAGGCCAGACATCCTCAGCACAAGAACTCCTAGACCAGTTTTTTAACCTCAAGAGAATTTTTTGGCTTCATGTTGACAAAACGACAAAAACAACAAACAAACAAAAAAGAATAAGCAGATTCAGATGACTTGTACATTATAAGACAATTTTTGTTTGCTTAGTGAAATAATCTCTTTCCATAAGCTTAGAGAAAATGCCATGTACATGTATCAATAGTTCTTGGGCCTTACCAGGCATTTTGTAAATGTAATTTTAAAATCAATATAGGCTTTGGAATGATAACACAATAAATATTAAATTGTTGAGTTTTCCCTATTTTATACAAGATTGGTCGTAATTTTTTATGCTTCAATTAGTCACACAGAGCAAATTACTTTTGGCTGTAGTGGGCAACCTATATGCTTCATTCAACATGCATTCCATTTAGGTAAATAACACACCTTCTGTTTAGTTAAACCTAAAACCTTCACAATCCTTTCACGTGTCTGTCTGAAGAAAATGTGCTATTTCAAAAATACTTAAAGGAAGGGATGAAATCCATTCAGCTGTTCTGCTCCTGGAGCAATCAACATTGACTTCATATTGAGATCCTGACATGCATATACAAGACTCTCTACCTTTGACACCATCTCTCTGATCCATTCCCTGATGTGGTAGTATCAGCTACAGCACACAAATTCCTGGTCACCAAGTTGGGAGACTGGGTGGGTGGGGAAGGAGAAGCAGATAGAGTGAATAATCACCTAGAGCTGCCGCTCAGAACATCTTGTGAGAGAGCAGTCCTCAAAGATCCTTGCAGGGTCCAGGCATCCCCATTGCAAGTAAGCACTGCAGTGTTGCAACAGAGCTTGTATAAGCTCAGGACTAGGTCCCAGAGTAATTCTAAGGATCAAAAAGTAAGACTTGCAATTAAGAAATAGGAAACACATATTCTAAGATTTATGAATTTTTAGCTGAGTGATGAAACAACACAAAGAACATAATACTGTACAGTTTTAAAATTATTGTAGCCGTGTTAAAAGTAGTCTAGGAACCCTTATGATCTCCTTCAGTAGCAGAGATCCAAGGACAACCCAAAGAATTTCTTATTTTGAATGGCAATCCCAAATTTTAGTGAGATTGAAATACAAAACCAAAAATGATGCATTCCTGTTTTTGAGTTCTATGAAGAGCTGAAGTATCTTCCAAATATGTCTGTTACTACTGAGAGACATGGAATAGTTTTTGGCTTACATTAATTCAATTTTCTTTTAATACATTCATTTCTTTAAGGTCTCCAAATATCAACATTTCCATAATTACACTTTCCACATGGAAATCTTGCTTTAGTGAATTTAAGCATTCTGACAAGGACATCAAATATCACAGTGCTGTTGCTGCCAGACAATATCTTTTGTCTAAACAGGCTGCCAGATACCCAGAAATCCCAAGAAAATGGCCACTATAAATGTTTCAGCAAATTGTACATAATACACAAAAGAATCCAGCCCTTCTAGTCTAATCTGGTCTATGTGCAGCTGGTCTATGGATATTCTAGGTGAATCAATCATTTTTAATGCACCTGCACTGCAGGTAATCTCAGTATATTCTCATAGCACAGATGCATATGTTTGTATCTGAGAAATCTTTCCCACTGCTCTACACAGCCTACAACTGTTTTAGACCTGGCTGGAAAAAAAGTCTGTAAGAAAAATTGACACAACACAAGTAAATTAAAAAATTTAAAACTCCAAATATGAAAATACTTGCTTTGTGATATATACCTCTATCACCTTAAATTTTAGGGTTTAATGTTTTAAATACCTACATATTTTGGTCTGCTGCTCATAGCAACATATATCAATTTAGCATATAGCAACATATAGCAATTTATATAAAGTACAATATATATAGTATATAAATATAATATAGTATATAATATAATATAGAATATATATAGTATATACTATATATATTATATATATTATATTATATATAATATATATAGTATATACTATATATATAATATATAGTATATTATATATATAGTATATAACATAATATATAATATATACAGTATATAAATTTACATAATTTATATAAAGTATTCTCAAATATTCAACTGTTTTTATTCCATCTCACTTCATGTTCATTCAAAGATCGAAAGTAAATAAAACTGAATACACAGGTCTTGACATTTTATTTCAAATATCAGGTAGACTTTCTTGGGGGTAGAGGGAACAGGCTTTGAAAGCACTACAGTTTTCATCTCTCAAATGCAGCCATTTCCAATAATGGCAATGGAACAATGTTTATGCCTCATTAAGCATGTGTTCACAGTCTTATACCAGCTTTAGAAAAAAAGCAACTGCATGATATTAACGAAAAGGAGATAGGATGGTGTCTTCTCTTAGGACTAAGGAGAGTTGTCCAATATTTCTACAAAACAACCCTTTGTCAAGCAAATACAGCATGAACAGCCTTATAGTAAGTTTTTTTTGTCAGTATTTAAAGTGTTCCATTACTATAAGGAAAGAAAAGTAATTTAGATAAATACTCATCCTTCTATTTTTTCTAATAAAACTGGATAGCTACCATCAAAGTAACAACCCAAATGGCATTAAAAAAATTTCATGTGCAATCAGGTTTTCGATGGTAAACATCATCAAAAATTACAGCAGTGGCACTACAGTAACTATGTCAAAAGTAGAGAAAACATTAACAACTGCTAGAAAGATAAGTAAGATTGTAGGAATAGACTACCCGAATTAGACAAGCACCTGAATTCAGTGTTTGATAAGATAACATCTGAAATTAATATTAAATTCAAGGAAGAGATTATTTAATAATTTAGATTTTCATATTTACCCAGATTTTAGATGTGCAAAAGAAGTTTACAGGCATGCAAAATGTTTTAAAACATGAAATTATTAATGAATTATTACCTTTATTTGACATTTTAATTTCCTTCCTCCCCTGACATTTCAAGACACAATGAGATTTAGTTCTAATTTCTATATCAAATAAGCCATTATTCTTTTTAGCACGGTTGCCTACTAGAGGTCAGAGTGAGAGATTTAATTTGGGCTAACATAATTGCATCGGGCTGCTTACTTATCACAGTGCTTATGGGAGTCCAAGTTTACCACCAGACCCAAGTTAGAAGAAAATAGATATTAATTTAAAAGGCGCCTAACAACCGCCAATAGATAACCAGTCCTGTTAGTGCCTCACATTAATCAATTTCCATTTTAATCAGATTTACTGCCCTGGGAGATTGACATATTAATTGCTAAGTTGTCAAAAAACTTGTGTCATCCCTTCCTGCAGAGCCCTCATGAAGTCATGTGTCATCCCACCCACACAATCACAGCACTGGAAATTGATCTGTAACTATACGTGTCACCTCCTAACTACACCTTGTGGTGCTGTCACAGCTCCTTCCTGATGAAAAAACTGCTGCCCCGTAAGACCAGCATTGCACCCATAAGCAAACCAAGTCAAAGAATTGTTATGTCAGCATCAGGCATCGCCCCAAACAGAGACACACATTGGAAACTTCTACTTCCTCCAGAACTTCTTCTTCTGATAGGCCAATAGAACAGCTTATTTTGTCAGTTCCCTCCAGGGTGCACCCCACATGCATGAATTATTCAAGTTCAAAGTACTTTACAAACATTGAGTGCTCACAATGCAGATACTAGATCTATCATCCTACTACACTGAAAAGAGTGGGTACAGTTGGAAATATTGTCAAACAACATGGATTGGTTTCTTGAACCTACCAACAAAAAGACTGTTCTTACGCACCAAAGATCTTCTTTTCTCTTAGTAAGAATTTTCAATAAAGACGTGGAAATCATTCCTGGGGTGTGAAAAAACTCCTATCCCAACTTCTGCTGGAGGTTCAAAACAGCAGGTTCAGAAAAAAGGCTACTTAGCTTCACCTTAATGAAATGCAGTGTACAGGCTTTGAAATATAGGCAACCTGGATTAAGTCTTCAGAACTCCTCCAATGACCAAAGGAAAGCAGAAACCCATCCTCATTTTCTTGGGCCCCAGGGCAGCATCTGTAGCACCAAACAATGCACTGCTGTTCCATTTCAGATGGTTTCTCACTCAGTAAGGAAGCAGGTGGCAGGTGAAAGAAGAGGGAAATACCTGGTGCATATAATGACCTTACTGAGTCCTAAAGCTACAGATTCTCTCAGTTTACACAGCTGTTTCCTGAATTAGTCAAATAAGTACTAAAAAACAGTAGCATGAGGACAATCAACTTGTGTTTACCATATAAAATTTTACAGTTTTCTCTCTGAATTGCTCAGAACTTGAGAAAAATGTGATGTTATGATGTGAGATGTTTGAAACTGAAAATAAACAAAATTCACATTACATTGGCAAGAGATGGAAAGTTCAAAGTGCACATTAAAGAACTCTGATGCAGATTCCTTCACCTGCAAATAAATGATCCAAATAGCTAACACAATTAGTAAACACAGGTCAGTCTTGATTTTACTGATGTAAAAGTTGGATACAGAGGCAACCTTGAGTACCCATCTTCACTCTCAGTTACTATGAGAATTCTCTCAATTTGTAAATAATTCCTCGCATATCTACAGTTAAGCTTAAACTCATCAGGTTGTTGGTCAATAGGTGCAATTAAAAAAAAAAAATCAAAAAAGGAAAAGAAAACAGAGTTGTCCATAACATTGATTCAATTTTTCAATTATTAATTTTCAGCCGTTACCGAATGAGTTTTTCTGAAGTATTAAGCCTCAAATATCCCGGTCCCAAACATCACCTGCACCAACAGACAGACCTCAGGCATTGAGTTACATCCTGGACACAGAAGATTTCTTGTTTTTAAATACATATAGAACTTTTAATACAAGCTGTAGTTATTTGGCCAACACTGCCCAGGATTTCTAATAAATACAACAGCAGTTTCCCAAAATTACTAGAGAACGGAATTCCCCTCTTAATTACAGCTACATTTACTGAGGAACTTGCACCCTGAGAAGTGTACAGATGTCTTCCTGAACTCAAGTTTTGGTCAATATTTTTAATAAACATTCACATGGTGACTTCTGTATAATTGAGTTTAGATGAATATGATTATGATATTAATTATGAAAGGTAAGTTAACAGGTTAGGAAGCCTAATTAACTCATAAGACTTCAGGTCTAGTCTGCAGCAAATTGGCTGCATCTCTTAAAAGTAAAAGCTACTGTGAATTGATGCAATAATCATAAGACTTCATTTATGTGATACCTGAAATTAATTGTGTTAAAACTTACTGATCTCTACAAAGAGTAGTCTAAACACCTTAAAGCTACTGCTAAATTGGTCTTTCAACAAGTCACAGACATAAGACCTGCAAAATGAAAATGAGATATAAGCAAATTAACACTAAATATAATGTAACAAATCAATGCTGAGGTTACCATGGCAACTTCCGTAACTTCAATAAGTTTAAGTATGACAAAATGATTAAATATTACTTTCACTGTAGTAATGTAATATACTTAGAATTGTAGCCATACTCCTTCCCCAAAATGTTTTAATGAAAATTACTGCTAGAAGATAATTTTTAAATCTCTACTTTCTGAAAGTGAATTAGAATTAATAGTCAAAAAATAAAATAGAAATAGATCAGTGTGAAATGATCTTAGATTACATACTAGCAGATAAGTAATGTCTAATTCTAGGAAAACCAAAAATAAACAACTCTTCTCTTTTTCTGTCAGGTCTCAGTGACATTATTCCCCTTGAAGGTCTGCCTGGAGTGGTAAGTAGTGATAGATGCATAGCTGACTAATGATTAATGAGATTTAAAAGAGAATTCTCTTGATTCTCTACATATTCAGGCTCTGAATAAACCTGGTATTGCCCAATTTGTTTTTACATTGGAAAAAGAAAATCTCAATTTAGGATATTTGGGATTAGATTTTTTTCCAGTCCCTTCTTTGCAAGGATCAGATGGTTAAAGTTCTGGAGATAAATATATTACACTTTTTCAATAAACTGATTATGCTTCACATGTACTATTTGTAGAATGGAGAGATAGTTATCTGATCAACAAAGATCAATGTATAAATGAAAGAACAATACTTATTTTCTGTAGTTTTGTCCTTTAACATATTTTATCACTATATCATATCTACATTATATCTAGAAATATCTGGAATACACCTTGTAGACACGAGATGGGCTGAAGCATGTCTGTACCACGGCACAGAGGCACGTTGCCACACCAAGAGCACCTGTAGACATGGTACCCCAGGTGCGCACTGCTACTACAGAAAGAATTTCAGAGTAGGTCTAGACAATGCAAGCAAGAGAACTTCCTAAAATTTGTGGGGAGTCTAGACAATGGAAGCCCTGCAAGTGTCACTGTCACTACCACTGCAGTGGTGTTAAATGTCATGGGCTTTCCAAAATATTTCCTATCACACAGTGGATCAGAACAAGATTTAGAGATATGGTGGAGATGCTTGGTTGGTTCCCTGGCTTCACATGAAAAGAAGGGGCAGAAATGCAAAGATTTCTTGTCCCACCTGTACTAATATAAAGTTATTAGCTATAAGCTTCAGAACAATCAAAGCCTTATGAACCCAGAACTTCCTGCCTGACACCGGACAGAAACAGTCTGAAAGGATTTTGACACTGCTATGAGACCACACTTAATAACAAGAAAGAACTTTCTTTGTAGCAGCTTCCAAAATAACTTTTATTAATACAAGTAGGTGACAGTTATTGTGGGTTTCGTATTGCTGGTGATAACATTCAGCTTCATGATTGTATTTAATTGATGACAAAAAACTCCAAAAGAAACCCACACAACACACACTCCACAGACAAGCATACCAAACATAATTTTCATTACAGAACTCCAGCAGCATACTCCTCGCGACACACTTAACTAACAACAGAAAAATACTAACCAGAAACACAACAGCCTAAAACACAAATCTAAAACCCCTCAGTAACACAGAGCAACAAAATGAACTGCACACCACTTCTCTGTAACACAAAGCAAAAGGAAAGAATATAGCTGTTCCCCATTAACACACGTTAAAAAAGAACTGCACACCTTAAAAGAACACAACCACTATAAAGTAAGATAAGTTATGAGGTGTAAGGCAAGTTATGATTAGTATTAAAGTAGCAAAAAAATGTTAGTAAATAAGGTTGTGATAGATGAATTTATTAATTTGCTAAAAACTAACCAAATAATATTTTTACTTTGTTGTATTTGTGTAAATGTA
>JAWWLZ010000082.1:81395948-81440947 GCA_035041345.1 Poliocrania exsul | reverse complement strand
CTGAACACAATACTCAAGGTGTGGCCTCACCAACACAGAGTACAGGGGAAGGATCACTTCCCTGGTCCTGCTGGCCATGCTGTTTTTGATACAGGACAGGATCCTTCCTGATTTCATTCCAGAAGTTGTAGAAGGACTGAAAAAAACCAAAGTTCTATATCATTAATATTGATTTTCAAGACTATGTGAAATACTAAGCAAATAGTACACTTGAATGTAAATAATTAAAAACAAAATGATAAGAGTTTTAGTCTAAAGTAGATCTTGGAAAAATAATGGAACAGTTGGAGTTACTCTGTTTTATGTAATTACATGAGGTCCTTTCCAACACAGAATATTCTGTGATTCTGTAATGAAGGAAATATCATTCACAAACTCTATGATGGGGGAGAGTTGGGGAATTTCTGCAGAAGTTGTAAATTCATATGCATGAACCACTTCTCCTAAGCTCTTTTAAAGCTTTCAAGCTTTCAGCTTTTCTTCTCATGCTCAACTCGACTCTACTTTGGATGAAAATTTTATTTGTTCACTTTTTTTTTCCTTGTGGGTGATAAAAAACTGCTAAAAAGGACAACTTCTGTGTTCCTGTGAATTTTTAGACATTTGAACAATTTTTTCTGTTAGAGGAGCTGTGTTGCCTACTTTTCCCAAAAGGAAGTACGTAGCTTCTTGAGAGGTTATCAAGAACAAAGAAATGGATTGAAGAATTTGTATGTTTGGCTTTTAGGAAGTTAGTTTTCTGATGGTCTGCCAGTTGTGCTCATTACATAAGAGGAATAGGAAAAATAAGTAGGCTCCTTTTGAAGCATAGCATAGTGAAATGTTTGAGTACTGAATGGATAAAGAGCAATGTTTTAACTCTTTCTAAAAGGGAAGCTGAAGATAAAGATAGAGCAACTTTGGCATTGGGAAAATGGAAATAGTGAAAAGGAAATATCAAGTAGATAACATGGATATTTGGGAAAATAGATGTCCTGCTGCAGCTGCATATTAGGTTGGATGTCCAGTATTAGACGTTAGTTCACGGGTAGAAGCTCCTATCCTGTAGTCAGAGAAAGGTTTGCTCTAGAAGAGACTTAATTCTCAATAGTTCCCAGTGCAACACTGGAATCAAAGGGACTAAGCGCATTCAAAGAACTTCAGGCAGAGCATGAAATTATGTCTGGTATTGTTTCAATCTCTAAAAATACTTATTCACCTGTTGCGTGAGCAATGCAAAAAGTGTTAGTGATAAAGTGGGAACAATCCACATTTTTTCAGACCGAGAGATTATTAAAGCTTTAAAAGGTCTCAACATACAGTTATCAAATTTCACTTATAGGTTTATACCTCACATTCTTTCTCACATGCCATTCACTCAACATTTTATCATCAGTCTTGTAATGTCTATAAAGCAGAATCTACAGTTACACAAAAAAGGCACAAAACTTCAGTTTTACTAGTGTTTGTTCCTGTCCTTTGAATCACCTATATTTAAATAATCCACAAAGGCAAAACCATTACTTCTTTTCTTGTCCTGACTAGTAATTCTTTTTCAAATCCTCCACACTAATTCTTTATGATGCATTTTTGTATTTCTTTCAGAAATACAAAGCTTTATCTTTTGGGGTTTTTACTCTTCTTTATTCCGCTGTATAAGCAATGGACTCAGTGCTCAATTCAGCCACATTCTTCATTGTGGTCCCCCCTTTTTCATGGAGATCACAGTTCTACCTTCCAGCTGATTCATACTTCCACTCTTTCTGCTTAACAATTCAGAAAATATCCTCTCATTAAAAAAAAATTCTACATAGTGTTCAGCTACTCTCGCAACTCTTGCACCCTTTTAAATGGGTCTCAAACACAGTCTAGTATGCTTTATGAAAGTAGTATTCACAATTTACATAGTTACTGTGCAAGTAAGAAAAATGAGTACTAGAACTCCATAAAAGAATTGTAGATTTATGAAGTCAGCAGAGAGACACATTTGACCCAGGCCTCCCATAGTGGATGGCACTGCCACCTGCCTTCCTGCCTGCAGGAAGTTCTGTTCAGTTGGTATTGATTAATTTTAATAGTTGGTTTTAAATCCTCTTAAAACTGATTGTTCCACTGAATAGATATCTCAGGCACAGTGGACAGCTGCATTAAATGTTTTTCTTTGGGATTTGATTACTTACAGTATATAGAGTTTTAATGCATCATCCACTATTAACATTGGATTGATAGTATCTTGGTTGGTTACAATCTGGAGTTGTTACAGCCTGATTTACAGGCTGCTGAGAGTAAGCTCTGGATTCTGCCATGTAAGTTATCAGAAATTCAATGTTCCTACATATCACAGAAGAACAGAAAATATCCCTACAAAATACAGATTTATCATACAGCTCAATTGTTAATAGGAAATATTATCTGAAAATAATGAATAAACACGACACATGCTAAAGTATGAATACATGAAATAAATGAAAAAAAACCATTCAAGCTGTAAAAGTCTTTATCTGTATACAGAATTTTCCAGTGCATATAACCACAATGAATTTTAATGGCTTAATCCCTGTAGTGAAAGACTTTTTCTTAGTTATAACACCATTAATAATATTGTATATTACTGCAGTACAAAGATGCTCTATAAGAATGACACCATCACAGTTCACCACTTTCTGATTGAGTCCTTCTTTTCACTGCAAATATTTTTAACCTTTTTGAATCTTTTTGAATCTTTTCATTTCTCCCCTCCAGTATTAATGTCATGTTCTTTCCCCAGTTTAAAAACTCTGTTTCTAAGTAGCTACCTTTACTCTCAAATAACACCACCATCTTATCAAAGGCAAGATAAAATCGATCTCCAGTTCTGAAATTACTGAATTGTTAAAAAAAAAATACATAATTTTTTTTTATATGTAAGCATGCCGAAAGCTGTTTATAGAATCATAGAATCATGAATGTTGGAAAGCCCTTTTAGATCATTGAATTCAACCACTAACCCAGCACTTCCAAGTTCATCACTAACTCCTGTTCCTCAGTGCCGCATCTACATATCTTTTAAATACCTCCAGGGTGGACTCCAGTACTTTTCTGGGAAGACTGTCCTAATGTTTCACAATCCTTTCAGTAATTTTTTTTTTCTAGCATCTAATTTAAACCTCTCATGGCACAAATTCAGGACATTTCCTCTCCTCCTATCATTTGTTACCCAGAAGAGACTGATTATCACCAGCTACAACCTCCTTTCAGGTAGTTGTAGAGAGTGATAAGGTCTCCCCAAGCTTCCACTCCAGGCTAAACAACCACAGCTCCCACAGTCGTTCCTTGTAAGATTTATGATCTAGTCCTTTTACTATCTCTATTGCCCCTCCCTGTACATAGTCTAACACTATGATGTCCTTAAATTGAGGGGCTCAGAACTGGACACAGTACTTGAGGTGCAGCCTCACCAGTGCCAAGCACAAGGAGAAAATCATTACCCTGGTCCTGCTGGCCACACTATTTCTGATATAAGTCAGGATGCCACTGGCCGCCTTGGCCACCTGGGCACACTGCTGGCTCATGTTCAGCTGCTGTCAGCTGGCACCTCCAGGTCCTTTTCCACTGGGCAGCTTTCCAGCCACTCTACCCCAAGCCTGGAGAGTTGGGTGTTGTTGTGACTCAAGTACAGGACCCAGCACTTTGCCTTGTTGGTCCTCATACAACTGGACTTGACCCATCAATAGAGCATTTCTATAATCCTCTGCAGAACCTTCCTGCTCTTCAACAGAACAACACTCCCACATAGCTTGGTGTCATCTGCAGCCTTACTAAAGTGCCCTCAAACCCCTCATCCATATCATCAATAAGGATATTAGATAAGACTAGACCCAGGGCTGAGCCACCAGCTGGATGTAATTCCGTTCACCACCATTCTCTGGGCCTGGCTATCCAGCCAGTTTTTTACCTAGCAGAGTACACTCATATAAGGTGTTAGCAATTTCTCCAAGAGAATGCTATGGGATACAGCTGCAATTTTTTAAGAGTCCAGATAAGCCTTTCTCCTCTGATTAGCAGAGCACCATGTCATAGTAGGAGATCAGCCTTAATTAGTATGGGACCATTCGCAGATGCTTCCATGGTTTTTAACATATCAATAACCCTTGCATCTTTGCTGCCACATACATCCCCATCCCCTTTGTCCACTGAGATGGTAGACCAAAGGACCTTGCTAGCACACCATCTTTCAAATATTGATATGCTGTCCCCAGGCTTATCTACAGCAAGGCAGGTTTTATTCTCTTCCCCCTTCAAATCTAGTTTAAAACTCTTTCAATGATTCCTGCTGACTGCTGAGCAATGATCCTTTTCTGTCTTTGATACAGGTGTACCCCCTCTGATGCCAGCAGGCTGTAAACTGACCTGTGATCAAAAACCCCTAAATTCTACCAATGACACCAGGCTCAGAGACAGGTATTGGGCTACTGGCACTTCCTGTTTCTTCCCTCATCATTCCCCGCAATTGGAAGGATAGAGAAAGACACTACTTTTGTCCTAATGCCTTAACCAGTGCTCTCAAGGCCTTGAAGTCTCTCTTGTTTGGCCGTGAACTTCTTGTTAAGACTTTATTGCTGCCTACCTGAAAAATCAGTAATGGATTGATGTCAGAGCCCTACCAAGGTGAGAAGCTTCTCTTCATGCCTTTAATCCAGGCACCAGATAGGCAGTACACTTGCCAAAGAAGTGGATCTGCTCTGTGTATTGGGCCTTCTGTTCCCTTCAGAAAGGAGTCTCCTATGACATCAATCCATTTTTCTTTTCTTTATGCAAGCAGTTTTGATGAAGGGCATAGGCTCACTCACGTTGGCAACATCTCTGTGCCAGATTAACCATCATCCTCATCACAGGTTCCACTTACAGACCCCAGGTGCTTTTTGTGCAAAGGCACCTTGGAAGGTGAAGAAGTCATAGGGAGATGTCTCCTGGTCAGACAGTAACTTGCAGCCATCACCCCCTATCCCTTATGTCACTGCATCCAGCCAGACAGAGAGAGGATAGAGAATCCTGCATATTGTACATCCTGTCTGTGTGTTGGGCCTGTCTCAACCCATGTCTCAGGAATGAATGATTATACCACTTCATTATATATTCAGCTGATGCTAACATCTGAAAGTCAGATAGACATAATCTTCAAGTATTCTTGTAAAGATACTTTAATCTTGGGAAATAAACAGGGAAACACCTATTTCACTGATAAGCTATCATAAAAGTTAACCAACTATGTTCTGTGGGATTTTACTTAAACTGAAATAATGCTTTACCTCCTAATTTCCAAGATCATGTTCTCTCTTGTGGGACAGAAAGAATGAGATGTTAGCATCTGGACATCTGAACTGCAACACTGCATGAATAGAGCCCAGTTCTCACCATTCTCTCAAAGAACAAAATTCACATTATTTATATCATGCTATTTTAAATAAGCACTGGTTAAAATTAATTAGCTGACTTATTATGATGAGCAAAGATGCAATAAGAAAATATTTCAGGCAAAAATCAGAAGAGAATACAGACATTTAAGTCCATTTCCATGAGAGGTTTCTTTCCCCCATATGATAAAAATAAATTATATTATCCAGTAGCCTTTCATTCACTTTCAAACGTATTTTAGATCTTCGGATTTAAGGACATAGACATCTTCTGTTTCATAACTTTGAAAATTTTAGCTGCAAAAGACACAAACTGATATTTACATGAAGTAATATGCTTTGGCTAATATGCTGAGCCATTAGGCTATTGAGCAGAAAAAAAAGTGATATCATTGTTTTACTCCAGTTTCATTTTTAAAGAGCTGAATGAGAGCTACTTATTTCTCTCAGTTAAAAAGTCCAGGTCACTTGAGGTGCAGCTTTTGAGGTGGCAGAAAAAAACCTCAAAATTCCACGTTGAGAAACTGGAGAGAGTCATTCGATATTACAAAGCTCTCCTATCTCATTATTTTCCATTTTGACAAGTTCTGTACAACTGCATGATGAAGCACAGCAGTGTAATACATCTCAGTATTCAGCAATATGATGCTTTAAAGACTACTCTGCTATGCAAATATTCTCCAAGCGCTACATAAGGAGTATAGGAGTTTTAAATAAATATTCTATGCATCTATACTGTCTGTCTAGACCTTTCAAATTCAGTGTTCCTCCCTGTTGCAGAAAAATTTTTAGAATAGCTGCCTACCTGTGCAGGCTTTGCAGTTCAGTATCTGCATCACTCATCAGGTATGCATCCCTTACAAAACAGAATGCTGTACTCAGTGACTCCCAAGAGAATGCAAAAACTTTCTGGGAAGCAAACCAAAACGAGTTCCATTACTAAAATTATTACACTTCACTCAGAAATATAAAGTATAGGGAATTGTAGAAGATTTTACACATTCTTTGTCTTACTTCATCACACGTGTCTGTCTTGCATAAATAAAGTAGTGAGGGTTCCACTATAAACACCTAGCCTTGGTGTCCAAAAAAAACCCCAGCAAGGAGCTCAAAACTACGCCAGTGAGAATCAGGAATGTTGTAAGGTCTAGAGGTGGTTTTAAGTCATACCCAAACAACAAAACAAATGTTTCTAGAGTTTTTATATGTCTTGAGTAAGACACATTTTAATTAGGGCCTTATGTGAATTTTGAAAATCAGATTTTTCCAATAAAAACAGTACAGAAAGAAGCTTTTAATTCTTCATGCCTTTGGGTTTTGCCACCTTTGCAAATTTAGCAAGACCTATTCACACTGGATCAATGGATTATTTATAGGAAACAAGGTTTCTAGGCGGTGAAGAAAAAACATTGCAATCTTCATAAATTTAGGCTCTTCTTTTAATGCAAAATTACTTTGCAGTACTAAAAGCTGTCTAGAAGCAATAGTGTACAGTCATAAATGCAAAATAACCAACACTCAGGTTTCAATGTTGATTTCACAGGGAAGTGCACCAAAGGAATGAGCATGTTTCAAAAAAACAGTGGAAACTTGGTATTGGCAAAACCCCTCCTATATGTGAACAGGATTTAAAAAAAAAAAACAAACTCACTAAAAATACTTCACTAGCAAATATGCCCAAATAGTACTTTACACTCTATCTTAAGCACATGTCAGCCTTTGATTTCTTTTTTCCTAAAAACAATTGACAGTTTGAAAAATAAGCATTTTGTTCTAATAATTGAGTTTTTTAGAGCAAAGTAATTTCTATGTAGTCACTACATCTAATTCTAAAGGACTGTCAAAATTAAGCTCCTTCCTCCCTTGTGAACTCTGTATTAGTATCAATAAGAGGCAGAGGAATTTATCTTCATATTTCTTCCCAGCCAAAATGGCAAATCAAGATGCTTTATTTCTCTTAAAAAGGAATAAGACTTATTTTATCCATTCTCAAGAGAATATTCACATTTCCTATGTATCAAAAATACTGGGTACACCTTTTTTTTAGTATATTAACACCTTGAAGCACTAAAGAAAGACTGCAAGAGAAAGAGATCTTGAAGCAAACAATCTACTTTCATTTCTGTCATTGAAAGTGCCTTTTCCTCTTAAAGCCCCTTCTCTTGACCTTTTCTTAATGTATATTGCATACTGAAACAAATATGCTCAAATCAGAAAGAACCATCTTGGAGAAAAATGAAACCTCTCAATTTCTAGACCATTGGCCCAAAACTGATTTACCTCAAACAGTCCTGAACATCTACAAAAGATTCTGGCCTGGAGGCCAAAATAAACCATAAAGGTTTACCATTGAACAGTCTCTCTTTAGGTGCAAGCCAGATCTTGGGATCTACTGAAATTATTAAATAAATAGCTGCCTATTCAATTGAAAATAGGTATCTTCTCAGCTACTTCATTTTCTTCAGAAGGAGTAAGACAAGAAAACTCTTCTATTTCACCTTCTGCCTTCCTTTCAACGGATTTCCAAACAAAGGACAGTTGCCTTTTCCTCACACTTACTGGCATGGAAGTACTTTTAAGTGGGATTTGTATTAAATTGTTTGCAGAATTGCCTTCCAGCCTATATCATTCAATGCTTTTACTTAGCTTTACAGATAGTAGTCATATCAAATATCCTCGAAATCTTTCACTTGGAATCTTTCTAGAGTCTGCTATCACCTGTATAACCTTTTAGATATGTATCTTCTCCTGTCTGTGGAATTCTTATAGTGTATGTATTATATCATCTCATACAGTAGAATAGATTTCAAATATTTTGAATGTAATTTTTCTCTATAAAATGGATTTGATCATTCATGGGATTACAGTAAAAATCCTAGATTTTTCAGGGAGACTGTTCGTGGTCAAGAAATCACAATTCTTGTGTTACATGACAATCCAGATATACTTGACTAATTTTTTTACTACCAGTTTACATTTGTCTCCCATATTTAATCCAGTGTGATACTAGCTGGCTACAATAAAAACAACCAAAAAAGAAAACCAGATAAAAAAACCCAAACAAAAACCCCACAAAACCCAAATCCCCCACCCACTTTATTTACATTCCAATCATATTGTTTTTATCATCTCTAATTTATACAAACATCTACTGGTAAATCATATTCTCCTAAACATATCAGTTTTGACAGTAAAGACTCCAAATATTGCTACTTTGATTCTGAAAGTGAGACTTACATGACCACAGTTGTCAGCCCCTTAATTAAAACTTGGCAATTTCCACCAAATTTGAAAGAGGAGTGGAAATTTAAGTTTAAGGTATCCAGAGTGAGGACAAGCAATGATGTGCTTCTCTCTAACCAGACTTTCTGGTTGAAGACAGCAGAGACCACCAACTATATTGCTTTAAAAATTATGTACTACCTCTTGCAGATTCAGCAGTTCACATAACGGCAGGTAAGGAAAAGAGCTGAAACTACTGTAGCAAGGAAACAGAGAACATGTAAAGTAGTTGAGGAGTCCGATGGTATAAATTAAGACTACAGAGATTCATTGAAAAGGTAAACATAGAGTGGTGCAAGGGAAAAAAAATGTGTCTGAGTGTCTAAGATACACTGTAAAAGAAAACTTTCATTTGCTTTACTACTCAAAGATTTCTTCATCTAATATTTGTCTAATTAGATACAGCTAATATGAAGTTTCTGAGTCAAAAATGTGTAAAAATATGTTTACGTACATATAAGTGTGTTTGTTTGTAAATGTGGTAAAATCCTTACACTGCTGACAACATGGAAATGAGAGGATATTTGGTGAAGTTCAAGGTTGCATGCATGTCTAAGATTTTCCCTAAAAAATCCCAATATACACTAAAAACAGTGTAAAGCGGGGCTGAGCAGAGGTTTCAGAGTCTGCATAGCAATGCTGGAGATTTAAAGTCACAGCTGAGATAGTTTGTTCTCATTGCTACTACTCAGAGCCAAAATGAAAAAATTCTAGGCATATTAATATTGTAGGATGTTAGGTAAAGAACTATAAAGTGGAGTACTAAACAGGTAGGCAAACATGAAGAACAGCTAGGGCTATTCCATAACATATCTATGCATTATTGTGAAATAAAAAAGTAGCATATCATCAAAACATTATCCTCCAGGGCTGGGGAGACTGCAGGTGCATTAGTCGTTTGTATGAGCAGACTGCATTTCCTTCATTTACTGGTTGCTGAAGACATACTCCAGGTAATAGAAGAATAGATACCAGGTGTCTTGCGTAAGTTCTGTCAAAAACCTTGTTCCAAGTAACTTTTAACATGTCTTTTGAAAGCCTTAAAAAGTCTCTTAAAATGAAAGACTATTTTCTGAACAAAAGAAACACTAAGGCAATGCCATATTACAAGAGTAATTTTAATAATCTCTCCACATTCTTGCAATGACACCAAGGAAAGAAGGAAAGGCAATTGTACAAATAAACTAGCAGTTTCAAATTGTATTAAACAATTAAAGCTGCAGAAACATGCTCAGCTTCACAGAAATATTATAAAAAAAAGACATCTTTACAAACTTGAAGCTCAAGCCACAGTTCCTAGCTGGGTTGTAACTGCAGATATATTATTGTCATTAGAATGGTTTAATTTCTCCTCCTTTCTGCACAGGTAGGAGCAAGATTAGTTTTTCTTGCACTGAGCTTCTTATTACTATGATGGTAGATGCAAACACCTACAAATTTAGCTTTGTGTAAATCCTGTGAAGAAACAATTATTGCTCTTGCTTCATTCCAGGACACATGGCACAGTTGGTGAGCAAGCACTTTAAAGTCATGCTGGAGTTATTTCACAGACAAGAAATAAACACAGAACTTCCAGCTCCAGATCCCATACTTCAGTGTTGACCTCTGCCTTCTCCTGTGAATGTTTAAGTATTCCTGCTATTCATCAAGATAAAAGCCCAGAAGGGTGATCAATCCAATTGATACTGGGTTTTACAAACACTCTCCTTTGGTCAAATAGTTACGACCTACAGAAATCTTCTCTTCCTCTACAACACCAGGATACCCTGACTTTAATCCTACACTTCTAGTCAAAAGCTGCTGTTCCAACAAGATAAATCATAATAAGAATACACTTGACTATTTAAAAGCATCAGATCTGTTTGTTCCTGAGATAAAAGGTCTTCTGCATTGCCACCTATAATCCATAAGGCTAAGTGTGCACTACTCTGCAATATCAGCATGACTTTGCAGGTTCTTCTTTTGCGTTCCCCTGACTTTAATTTAAACGCATTTTTTTTTTGATTTTTGCTTCCCTATGGCCAGCATAAGCAGCATGTAAGGAAAAAAAACCAAAAAACTTGATGATCTAATATAATTTACTAGAATAAATAATAGCAGTGAATATTTTTATTTTATAAAGAGATTCCAACCACATAACCCACGCATTTTCAAGCCAGGATGAGTGAAAGTTAATTTTTTACAGATACCTCTATAAAAGGAAAGTTTACAGGAAAGATTTGAATAGTAAAATGTTAGCTGGCTTGCCTGTTGTATGCAGAACAGACTGTGGATGGAGAAGATAAAACTCTTGGAAAAAAAAAACCAAACAAACCAAAACCAGAAAGAAGGTGCTCACAACATAACACGGCTGAACTGACAAAGATCTGCAGCAATTAAAAGTCACATTGGTATTTGAGAGGACAACAGAGATTAGACACCTGGTAATATACTTAATACACTATGGTTCTGGAGGAAACCCTTTGACACATTTTCTGACTAGTAAAACTAGTCATATCCCTCTTCCCTTGTGATTCGTCAAAACTGGAATAATTTTCAACTGAGTTTCATTTAAATTTTATCAAAATAACTTTGAATTGCTACAACAAATGCTTTCACATGGACATTTTGTAACTGATTTAAAATCCTCCTTGCCTCCTCTTAATGCTATCATTAGCATCACAGCATTCAGGATTACTTGCAGTAAGATTTTTGAGCAGCAAGTCTTCATCTTTGTTGGCATATGAAGAGATGTCCTTCCAGTCATTGGTGAAAGACAAAACCACTGCCGTTGCCACACCAAGAAAAAAAAACAAGCAAGAGGTAAGAAAGAAAATAAAATGAATGCTATGAAATTAATCTATTTTTAATTAATTATTTCACCCTTATCAGTGAAGGTCACTGAAAGATCACTGGAGAAATTATGGCAGCAGATGCTGGAAAACACAACAGTCTTCACAAGCAGTGGCTTCCTCAGGTTTTAGCATAGCACTTCAGTTATCCACTCTCCTAAGAAAAAGAAGCATCAGAGATACTCAAGTTGCCTGCTAGATATTTAAAATAGGAGGCCCTGATTATTTGTACTGACTGCAAAATGTCACCAACTGCTTTCTTGGTTACTGACAGAAGACATCACTCTTGAAGCCACATCATACACAGCTTCTTAGCACCCAGGGTAGAGCAACATAAAGCATCCGTGCCTATAGCTAACATTAATTTGCATTCACTCTGCCTATTGTCCCTTCCACAATTTTTCCCATCAGCAAAAACATCATTAAAATCAGAAAAAAAATCTTAATGACTGGTAGTATGTGTCTGTGCAAATGAATCCTGAATGGCCTTGCATTTGTCTTTTTATATGTCATTTACTCAGTGAAATATTTAGTAAGTACATCCCCATAAGTTTCCTTTCCTTTTCAACCATTCACTCCTTGCTTTACACATCATACCTGGGAGATATTTTTACCTCTGCTTTCCCTCACTGAACTTGTGGAACACATGCACACTCAGCATTTCACTTTTATTTTGGGGATTATTTTTTTCAACTTCAGTTTTAAGTTCATAAAGCCACAGATAAGACAGTTTGAGTAGAAATTTCCATAAATCTTTCAAAGATTTCCCAAGGCTTTCTCACACTAAATTAGCTTTCTTCTCCAGAACAATTTAAGTTGTCAATTCAGTATCATTTCAAGCAACTAGGTCAGGGATACCTGAAGTCTGAACTGCAAAGAGAAGATTAAACAATTTGCTGAAGAATAAAATTAATAGGTAGAACTCTTCTGTCATATGTTCATTTTCTAATTTTATTTTCTTTAAATAAGATCCAATTTGAATCCTGTTCTGGTCAGTAGTGCATGACAATCTCTTACATATTCTGCATATGTATCATGAAGTGGATATTAAGGGTGGAGAAATCTTGAGTATGCACCCCTTTCTCCTAAAAAAGAGCAAAAAAGCAAACGGACTCAATCATAGTTTCAAACCACAGTGAGAAACAAGCAATGCAGTTATTCACAAAGAATTTCTGTCTTTTCTAAATTATGCTCTCTAAGAAGTTTATTAAAATGATGGTCCAAGAGGAAGAAAATTGATCAGCAGCCTACAGCAGAACTTACTGACCAATATTTTTTCTTTATAAAAAAGGAAAACAGTTTATCTCAAATTCAGTTGTATAAAAGTTATTAGCATTTAAAAAGCAAGAGGTTATTTAAAAAGTTGCATGTCAGATGAACTTGGAAAACCTAACTTTCCAATTGAATTTACCAGATCAGCTATTTAACATATTATTACTTATAAGAAATTTGTTTTAAATCTGTTGTTTCTATTGGCAGTCCATCCAAAGAACAACAGTAATGACAAAACCAGCTTCTACAAAATTAGTGAGGATGCTCTATTAAATTAACTTCAGACTAAGAATCCTATTCAAACACATATATGGATAAATATATTTTACTCTGACTTTACTCAGCTTGGAAAGAGCCATTTCTGCATAGAAAACACAGTGGAAGAGAGATGCAAGTAAAATTGTCAATTTTAAGCTGTTTATTTAAATTTCATTATCTTCTCTCTACTATGCTGACAGATGACAGTGGTCTTGCCACCTAGGAAAAAGCTGAAAGGAGTAAATTACTCTCTGTGGTACTTCATGAAATATGTTGTAAGGCTGAAGCATGGAAGAGAAGAAAATAGCAGTATTTAGAAATAAATACCACCAGGAAAGTAGTGTTAGCCCTACAAATTGAAATCAGTACTATCATTTTACTTGCACTCTGCTACAGAAAATATCATGCACTCCATATCAGCCCCACAGTGAGTTTTACAACACCAGAAGAGATTGTAAATATCAAATTTTTTCTTGTTGCACCGACTTGCATTATATTTGATTAGTTCCAGTTTTAATTGCTTTCTCTCACATAGTTTCTCTGTTGGGGCACATCCCACTTGCTAAAACATTATTCCACAAATAGTCCTTGATATCAAGGCTTTCCCTAGGAGTTTTCTTTCATTAACAAGCTTTATCTACGCTGACAAGTCTGAAGACTTTTGGTTACCAGAGTTTTCAGGTACAGGAGCTCCTTTTCATTGACCTTTTATCTCACTAGCAACTGTGACACATGGTAGGCAGAGCCTAGAGCAGATCTGTGGTGTTGCAAGTGCACTATACCCTGTGATAGTTTTGATCCAAGCCTTCCCTGGTAACCAGGTGTAACTAGGGAAAGGATCACCTCCTAGGTATTCCCCACCTGGTGTTTTTTTTTCCCCTCCCACGTGACAAGGGAGGATATCAGAGAGGGAGATGAGAAGTCACGAGTCTTCTTGTTCCAGCAATGATTGGGAGCAGTGAGTTTTGCTGCTTTCAGCCCTTGTCGGAGCCACGCAGGAGATCAGAGAGAGGACATGAGAGAGAAAATATGAGAAAGAGCTGGCTTTCTTCTGAGAGCTGTTCGTAGGATTGCATTGTACTGATTTGCTTGGGGGGTGGGTAGAGGTGTCTAGTAGTACCTATTTGTTCTGTTTTGACCCTTTGTTATCCCTGTTTTCTCCTTCTCTTTGCTTTTCCCCTGGAAGTTTTCTGATGTTAGGTGCAGATTGTGTATATATAATTGTAAGCATTTAGAAAAAAATACATATGTACTCTGACTCAATTCAGTTTCTTTCAAGTTTTTTTTCCCTTTTCTTTCTCCCACTTTGAGGAGCAGAGGGAGAATGAGGGGCAGCTCAGGAGCTGGGAAGCCAAAACAAAACCAAAACACACACAGAGGGACAGCCAAGCCCAGCACTTTCAGGACATGCTTCACATCCACACTGCCCACCAGCCACCTCTGCCTTGCACAAGCAGTGTCCACAGATCTCATTTTGTAGTTCCTGGGCAGAGGGAACAAATTACTTCTATCTTGGATAAATGTTGCTCATTTAGTGCATACAGGTATAAAAGGAGCAAACTGGAAAAAAACCCCTAATGTTACACCAATTGTCTCTATCCTCCCTCCCAACCTCCCTGCCATAATAATTAAAAGAGTCTTCCAAATTGCCCATTACTTTAGGAGAAGGAAAAAAGAAGAGAAGGAAAAAAAAATTAAAAGTACATATAATATCTTAACAGAACAATGTTCCCAGCTTAATATAAGATCTACAATATTTAGCAAAAACCCCATATTTCAGTTTCCAGCACAAGGTAATGATATACTTGTGATAATTTTGCTTGAAAATTAGAGATTTTCTTCTTTACGTTTTCACTGACTGGAACATTTTTCTGCAACTTCACAACCTTTGCAACCTTTATTAGGTGAAAGAGATGATACTCAGCTTTATTTTTGAGGAAATCAATGATAATTCCTATTTAAGATGAGTCAATCTCAAGTCTGCGTAAGTGATTTAGTCTCTTAAAACAGTCATGGGACAGGATGCATGGTCCAAGACTCATTCTTTGTATTAATCGTAATTTCTAAACTGCAAGCCTTGCAGTATTAAAAACTAAATAATATTCTGCTCCCTATTGTAAGCACTCATTGCATTCTGCAACTGGTAGACTAATCTGTTGTGCTCATTCCCTTCTGCAGGTTATTGACATAAGGAGGCAACTACAAATTTCAGTACAATAGTCCAACCCCAGACAGAAAACATCATGTGTGTAATATTGCTTAGAATGAAAATACCCTATTGCAATGTGCCTATTTTATGTGTGAAGGAAATGATTCAACAAAGCAAACAGCAATTCCCAATATTTGAAGGCTAATTTCTGCTACCTTGGATTCCTTTAACACAAGCGTTCCTATATATTCAGATGATTTTTGTCACCCACAACACACACTCTGGCATGCACAGTGAAACTCAGTCTCAAGTATTCTGTTCCTGTATACCCCTACATCCGGTTAAAAGAATGGTAATAATCACCCACGCTAGGATTTCTAAGCTTTGCCTTGGAAAATAACTGGCTTCTGATCTACAACAAGCTGTTATGAAAGGAACTCTGCAGAATTGGTGAGATTTCACTGAGACAGAGAGGGAGCCTTTAGCATCCACTAGGTCTCCTGTAGGGCTCAAGGTATTTGCTTGACCTCTATTCTTCAAAGTGGGTGTAAGTCAGTTCAGAACACCTTCATTTGTAAATTGTGATCCAATTAAATGGAGAATCCCTTTCCAGCAGGATTCTACAGGCAATTTCAAATTTTTTTGCAATTCACTCTTTGCTAGTAATGCAGATTTAGTAAAGTTTGTTTTAATGAGTTGTGAGTCTTAAATACAGGAATAATATTAAACTGAAAACAATGCTCTCAACAGAAGGAAAGCAAATTTTAACTTCGACAATGGTTGAATCAAAAAGCTAAATCTGTTTTCAATACTAATATCTTTAAAAGAATATTTAAGGAGGCTGAGTCATCTTGACTACCATGCTTGAGTGTTTTCAAGGGGCTCATTGCTGGGATTCTTTTAGGGCATAGATTTTTAGAGGTTTTTTGAGTAGCTGGGTTTTTTCTTTAGTTTGCATTTTGTGAAGTTTTATAGTTTGGCGGTTTGTTTGTTTGTTTGTGGAGGAATTGCAACAAAACTGGCTGTTTGGGCAGGTTTCTGACAGAAATATACTCACTGATGTCATTTAAGTTCAAAACAGAGTAATTGAATAATCATGAATATGCATTCAGATTTCTGTCATAAATAGAATACAAAGTTTCTAGGAGATACTTCCTGCAAAGACTGATTATGCAGAAACCATTTTACATTAGTATAATCTAGAAAAAATCCCCTAGGAAAATGTCTGCACTTATTTCCCAAGGACAATATACTGTATTCTGTCTACTTCATTTTTGTCTTGCTGTTTGACTGAGGCCAAAAGTAGACAATGAAGCAGTCGTTAAAGGAATGATCTGTAGAAATGTTACACCACTTTGAGAAAGCAGCGACTCTCAAAACTGACTGCTACTTTGCAACCAAGGAGGGTCTTTTGCCTCCAGGAGAGAGCACCCAGTGTGTACACCCCTCATACATGCAGGCAAGTTATATCCATGCCTGGCACATTTGGAGGACGTCCATCTACATTCTTCAAAGGCACCAGCCATGTAGCTAGCCTGGACCTACTTCAGAAGAAACAGATTATCAATAGTTTATTATGAGTCCTAGTTGCTTGTAGGAACTTCTCAAAAAGCTTCACTATACGCTGAGCACTGGCACTAAATATATTTGTATTCAGTGTTTTAGTTTACATAATTCACCTATTGATCATTTTCTAATATCTATGAAAGGCCATAAGGCTTTCAGAATGCACATTTAAAACAAAAAAAATCATACAAAGTGCTTCTCCAACCTAACATAAATTCCACAACAATAGAATGTACACAGTCTTCCCAGTTAAGTTCCATACAAATAATGAGTTTGTTAACTAGAATCCTATGTGGAATTGGAGCAAATTTTACAGATATGGGTCAACCACTGAGGTACACTGAAACCTGTCACTTACCAGGCTAGTTCCTCAAACTGATATTAGAAGACATGAGATTCTGGCAACATAAAAATGTTTGCAACAATTGAGCTAGACAACTTCAAAATAATACAGATTACTGAGCCCTACTAAAAGTTGGAAGTTTGCCATAAGGTGCAAGTGAAGAGGCTGCAAAACAATTCAAATTAGCATTTTGAGTATCAGTTAAAGTAATTCCATTTATTTATTTTTGCATTTGGTATCACTGGTGTAACTCAGATTAGTTAAATTGCATTGGTGGGATAGGAAACACTACCCATTGAGAACATTGTTCTTCACTTGTGACCCAACAAACATCCAGATGATGAACATGAAAGATTCTTTCCCAGCATAGTACAGGGCAAAATAGTCCTATGGTAACTCATGGTCCATGAAAGTACCTGAAGTTAATGCTACCTGGGGAACAATACATAAATAAATATAAAATACTGAATATCTTGACTTCTTCTTTTAAGTGTATTTCTTTTCACAGGTCAAATTCAGAACAAGAAACATTAATTTAAACAGAGTTACAGGACAAGTACATTTTACATGCATACTACTCCAATAAAGTTGGTCTGTCTGCTTTACAAAGGATTGTGTTCTTCAAAGCTAATGCTAATTAAATGAAATATTTACATCTAATCACATGAGAATCCACTTGCCCATTTTACTTCCCAGGAGAACAGAATGTGGCATCAGAGGAAATAATTTCCAGCTTTTTCTGTGGAAGCTCTGAGACATGCTGGTTGTCACTATTATCAAAAAGAAACTTCAGACCTGAAAACTTTTCATTTTTGCAAATCTTCCCTGAAATTCTTCCCATCAGCAGGCACACTAAGATCATTCACAGATGCATTTATCACATCTAATTGTCTTCTTCCTGGCATTCAAACTTTCTTTCAACATGAATTGGTTTTCTTTGAGGAATAGAGATGTGTCTAAAAAACTATATATGTGTTTTCCACAAAAGATAAATTAATGTGAAATCAAACATTGCTGCTGTTAAGCTGTCACATTTGCTAGCATCCCCTTAAATATATTTTCAGGATCTGGCTTGTATAATAGTCCAAATATAATGTAGTATCTCACATCCCATTCTTGCAGAATAGTAACACACTCCAATTCACGTGTGTAGGTCCTTGCTTTGTGGTTCATGCAATTTCCAAAGGCTGCCATTGAAAAGAAACATTTCACTGGGAAAAAGTCTTTGTGTGAACAATATCCTATAAATTTCTGTAGAGCAGTCAGGGAGTAACCCTTTTATTGCTTTTAAAGGGCTTTGTTCACTGCAGTCAGAAGTCTCCAAGTGAAGAGATGGAAACTCAGATTAATTGCTTCATCCGCTCAGGGTATAATTCCCTTTTGGGGAGTACCATAAAACCTAGAAACGTTATAGATGGAGTTGTGTTTTTCCATGGAAACTTTGCTAGTTTCTTTGCAATAGACTTAATCAGTTCAACTGGGTAATTTCAGACTGGCATTTTATTATTTGGAGGAGTTACAAGCTGAAGCAATCTTTCTACATCAGGAAAGACATTTCCTTATTAATCTGCATTTAACTGTGTAGTCAAAGTCTCTCATCAGTGAGCTAGATGAACTTGGAAGAAGTTTTAGGGCTTTAATGAAAGGATGGTTTTCCTTTCACTCCAAACAGGGTCTGGGGTTTTGGTTTTGTTATTGTTGTTTGGTTGGGTATTTGGATTTGATTTTTTTTTTTTTGCGGGTGGAGGGCATGGATCTAGAAGGTTACCTTGGTCTTATGCAGGTCCATAATTATAATTATGTTAACTTTGAAAAGAGCTAATGGCATCTAGGGTACTACATCCATCCCTGGGGTCCCCAACACAGGAAATACGTTGACCTGTCATAGTGAGTCCAGAGGAGGGTCACCAAGATGGCGAGTGGGATGATTCCCTATGAGGGAATCATGAAGTTCCTATAAGGAAAGGCTGAGAGATTTGGGATTGTACAGCCTAGAAAAGAGAAAGCTTTGGGGTGACCTAATTGTGACTTTCTGATATCTAAAGTAGCCTACAAGAAAGATGAAAAGAGACTATTTACAAGGGCATGTAGTGACAGGGCAAGGGGGAATGGGTTCAAACTGAAACCAAGTAGGTTTAAATCAGATATTAGAAATAAATTCTTAACTGTGTGGGTGGTGGAACAGGTTGCCCAAAGAAGTTATGGATACCCCCTCCCTGGAAATGTTCAAGGACCCACTCTGAGAAACCTCATCAAGTGAAGGGTGATTGAAACCAGATGATTTTCAAGGTCATTCCCAACCCAAGTCATTCTTTGATTCTATACAGCACCTGTATCACAATCAAACCAAATAATACAAACTTTTTTTTTTAGCAGAATATTGAAGGATCTTAGAATGTGTGCAAACCTCACCAGTCTCATAACAAAAATACCTCACCCCTCTGATTCCATTGTTCTGATCAGCTACCAGAGCTCAGCAGCTTTGCACACACTGCCACAATTAAATCAGAACCAGAGGTAATTGCACCAGCTCAAAGCTAAATAAAAAAGAAAAACAACGTAAGTATTTCTCTATAACTCCTTGCTCTTCAGTAACTATATTTTAATTAGGTTAACTGATTTGATTGTGCAATATAAAAAAATACTGCAAGTTCATATTAGAGAAACAAGACTTAAACACCATTTCTGATAACTAGGGAGCAACTGACCACTATAGGAGAGGATAAACAATTTACATGACACATTACATCAACAAGACATCTTCATTTACGATATTACCAAACTACTGACCAGTGAATCCTGGAGAGGTTTGTCTGTGTTGAAAACCATGGTTTCTGAAGACATCATTACCTGTAGGTAGTTAAATGTATTAACAATTCAAGCCAGTTCTTTAGCCTAAGTGTCATGGACTAATAACCTCCACTATATTACTTCAACAGGGCCCAACTGGGCTAGACCAGCTCCACAGCAAATATTCTGACTATTAGGTAAAAGGAAAAGTTGACAATATTAGCATTTTGAAGAAATCAAGCAAAGCATATTCTTCCTTAGGCACCAGTAAACACCTTAAGAGCCAACAAACAGATTTGTTATTCAAGATTGTTTTTGAAACTGTATAAAGCACAGTGATTTTGCAACCTGACTCTGAAGATCAGCATTCACTTTTGTAATGGGCTGTAAGTATTAAGACTTCATCATCAGGGTAAGATTGACTTCTGCTTTCTAAGCTGTTACTGTTCAACTGATGAAACATATCAACACAATCAGCATACATCAGGAGGTCTTTTACCCTAAGTTCCCCTTGACAGTTTCTCCTTCATTCACCATTGAACATGTTATATTACAGTAGTGAATAGATAATAGAGATATACAAAAGACAATGGCAAGGGAAAGCCTTGGACTTTCACCCTTTACTTAACTCATTACAATGCTCTGAAGTGGATTAAAATAGCACAGAAAGTACCTTTGATCCTCTTTCAGTCACAGAAATGACCTTTGAATTTTATTGTGTTTACAATAATCTTCTATGCAGATAGGTGTGAACTTTAGCTAAATTAGTTTGACCTACTGCAAATAAAGAGAAACGATTTGCATTTAACATTTCTTCCTGGAAACTAAGGGCAAAATAAAATCATAGAGCCACATTTCTAGAAAATGCTTAAACAATGTCACTTATTCTACATCAGGAATACGCAAAATTCACAAGAGGGGATTCACAGGATTTTAGAATGGTTTGAGTTGGAAGGAACTTTAAAGATCATCTAGTTCTAACTCTCTTGCCAAGGGAAAGGATGGGCCGCGCTAAATTAGGTTGCTGAAAACCCCATCTAACCTGGCCTTGAACGCTTTCAGGAATGGCACATCCACAACTTCTCTGGGCAATCTGTTCCAGTGTTTCACCATCTTTTGAGTGAAAAATTTTGCTCTAACCTCTAATTTAGACTTACCCTCTTGCAATTTAAAACCATTGGCCCTTGTCCTGTCACAACCTGCTCATGTAAAAAGTTCTACTCCCTCCTTTTTATAAGCCTCGTTAAGGTACTATAGGGACACAGTGAGGTCTCTCTGAAGTCTGCTTTTCCCCATACCAAACAATTCCAACTCTTGGCCTATCTTCAAACGAGAGCTGTTCCAGGCTTCTGATCTCCCTCATGGCCCTCCTCTAGACCCTGTCTAATGGGTCCACATATTTCTTGTTCCGAGGACCCTGACCTGGACACAGCACTCCAGATCAGGTGTTACAAGAGCAGAGTAAAGGGGCAGAATCACCTCCCTTGACCTGCTAGCCATACTGCTTTTGATGCAGCCAAGGATGTAGTTGATCTGGACGATGAGCACACACTGTTGACTCATGTACAGCTTTTTAGTCATGAGAACCCCTCAAGTCCTTATCCACAGGGCTGATCTCAATGAGTTCATCTCCCAGTCTGTACTCATGTCTAGGATTGCCCTGAACCCAGTGCAGGACTTAGGGAACTTAATGAGTTTCTTATAGTGCCACTTCTCAAGTTTGTCCAGGTGCCTCAGAATGGCATCCTGTCCTTCTGTTAACTGCACCACTCAGCTTTGTGTCATCTACAAACTTGTTGAGAAGAAATTAGGAATTTAAATCTATCTCATATACAGGCTACCATCCAAAAACTCAGGTTGGCAGAAGCTAGATGTATTTATTAAGAGAAGGATTTATCTCTACCTATCCTACTCTCACATCCTTCCCTGAAGGATCTCCTTTTGTCAGAGATCTCCTATTAGGTTTAAAACAGAGCTTTGGTCCAGATCCTGTGACATCCATCACATCTCTTCACCTGTCATCACATACACCCCAGAGGGCAAGCCCCTCTCTTGATAGAGACAGTACTTCCTCCTCCTGCTACAAAGCTGTCACCAGCATCAATATGTACCATCTTAATGAGGCCAAAGGCTTATCTAAGTCTAAAGGCTTTGCAAGCTCTATAAAAGAAAATAATTATGCAATCTAATCCAATGCTTAGAGATGCAAATGAATAAAAACTTTACTGACACTCAAACTGTCCTCTATAAACTATTCAGAAGTCTTTATCACTGAATGCTTCTGGGACATCCATGCGGGAGCTAAGATTTTTTACAATCATTATTTCAAACTCTGCATTAACAGACTCAGGAGTCCATAAATATTTGGAAGAGAATTTAGTTCTCTTTAAACAGGCCTACAAATTTCTATCACAGCCATACAGTTGCATAAAACTAAAATTCTATGTAGCTAGCTGTGACCAGGTATTACGAACTTTCCTAAGAGATTTGTTTACTTACTATTAAAAACAAATAACAAAAACCTGTAAACTTCCTCATATTCTGTACAAAACTTCAAAACTTAAAGATGCTCACTAGGTGATCACAAATGACCTGAAACATGAAAAAAAATAAAAATCAAGAGGAACTAAGTACTATTATTATAAAAATATGCAGCTCAACTGCTAAAAATTTGGAAGTCTTGAATCACAGAAATGAATCAGAGAATCTTTTAGGTTGGGCTAGGCTTTTAGGATCACTGAGTCAAATTATTAACTCTGCATTGCCAAATCCACCACTGACACATGTCCTTAAGTGTCACATTCACTACCCTGGACAGCTATTTAAATGCCTGACAACTTTTTTGGTGAAGAAATTTTACCTAATATCCAATCTAAATCTCCTGTGGCACAACTTGAGGCCATTTCCTCTCCTCCTATCACTTGTTACTAGAGATAAGAGACCAAACCCCAACTCACTACAACCCCCTATCAGGTAGTTGCAGAGAGCAATAAGATCTCCCTTGAGCCTCCTTTTCTCCAGCTAAACAACCACAGCTCCCTCAGCTGCTCCTTGTAAGACTTCTGCTCCAGGCTCTTCCCCAGTGCTGTCGCCCTTCTCTGGATATGCTCCAGCACCTCAATGCCTTTCCTGAAGTGAGGGGCCAGAATTGGACATGGGATTCAAAATGCAGCCTCAGGAGTGGCAGGGGGACAATTACTGCCCTGATCCTGCTGGCCACACTGTTTCTAAATCAGTCCAGGATGCCATTGGCCTTCTTGGCCACCTGGGCTCACTGCTGAGTCATGACCATCTGGCTGTCAATCAGCACCAGCAGGTCCCTTTCTGCCGAGCAGCCTTCCATCCACTCTGCTCCAAGCCTGTAGGACTGCATGGGGTTATTGTGACCCAAGGTCAAGATCTGGTACTTCTCCTTGTTGACTCTCACACAACTGGTCTTAGCCCATCAATCCAGCCTGTCCAGATTCCTCTGTAGAGCCTTCCTGACCTCCAGCAGATCCCTTGCAGCTTGGTGTCATCTACAAACTCACTGAGAGTGTCCTCAATCCCCCAGGTCATAGAGATACTAAACAGGACTAGTTCCAGTCCTGAGCCCTGAAAAACACAACTGGTGACCCAAACCCATGGCTCTTCTCATTGCTGCTGGCTGGTACTGGCATAAAAGCAAGGCAAACCCTTCAGCCTGACACATGGCTGGAGGCATATTCCCATAGGAGTTTTGTCTTGGTGGTGAAAACACAACAGTCAAATCAAACCACCTGAAATACACACAAAGTACAAACAGCAGTTTGATCTTTTTCCACATTCTAAAGTATTCTGAAAGTTGAAGGGGGAAGAAAGACCACATTATTGGTACTACATTGCCACTATAACTTAAGCAATTTGTAGAAGCACCATCTTGTCTTACAATGTACTCATACTTTTCTCAGCACCAGGTGCTTTAACTCCATCCTTGAGAGACTGAACTATTGTTTGACCTGCAGGTTATTCATCCATGTTATTTACGGAGTTCACAAATATTCTCAAAGTGAGAAGAGAGAAATTGAACACACAGGTCCTTGCATGTCCAGTAATATCAAGAGATAAGCCAAAAATTTCTACAAGGCTTGATATTTTGTTCTCTGCGCAATATTTTGCTTTTACATGTACACAGAAGGTTTTGTTAGCTCAGGTAAAGTTTAATTAACAGGGATTGTTCAAAGACTAGAGCTACAGAAGACTACATTTTCTAATGCAACTTCATTTTCATGGCAGGATAAAAATTAAAAAAAAAATAAAAGGGTACAGAGGTAAAACAGGGCCAAGTTAAATTGCACCCATTGTGCAGGATTAAAATAATTTTTTCCTATAGTTCCCCCTTATCGAGTGCTGCACATTCACAGAACAGTTTCCTAGCTTTAGGATTCCTTCTCTTTAAATCATAGGGTTTTCTTAGCACTGACAGGTGCCCAGTGGGAAAATTAGTTTGTTACCATGATCCTCCTAAATTCTACCAAAAAACTACGAGAAGCTGTTGAGTTACACAGTATTTGGATAGGTGCCAAATGAAAATAATCAGAACATGTGAAACTATTGATCCACTGCTGTGAAAAAAAAGAGCTTCTGCTGTGATCCTTCTCCCTTCACTGGCGTAGAAGGAATGGTAGAAACCTTAAAAACAATAAGCCATTCCAAGTAGCTAATCAAAGCAGAAAATAACAAACATTTTTAGTGAAGAGGAATGTAACAAGATGAAAAAGGATGTATTTAAATTAAAAAAATAGTCTGTTCTTTAGTCACACAGTATGAACTGGACCTGGCTGGAATGGAACTAACCTTCTTCATAATTGCTCATAGAATGCTGTGTTTCAGATTTATGACTAACGTAGTGTTGATGACACAACAATGTTTTGGTTATTGCTGAGCAGTGTTTCCTTAGCATCAGAGTTTTTCTTTTTCTCACTCTGCCACCCCTTCCATGCCCCAGCTGGTAGACAGCTGAACTGAAATGGCAAAGGAATATTCCATACCATTGTAACATTGAGTAGCAATAAAAAAACCCCTTTGTCTTCTACGGTAGCCATTACTCCTAGACTGGCTGGGCATCAGTCTGCTTATGGGAGGTGATTAATGAATGCCCTTACATAATTTCTTTTTTCCTCTCTCCGTTTTCCTTCACTTATTAAACTGTTCATAATCAACTCTTAAACATGTAAACGTGTGTCAAGCATATGTAACTCTCATGAGGCCATAAATTTTATTAGTTTTTACTGATCACAATATATCATATGAAGACAGCACAAAGTATAGCATGCTACAAATTTAAAGCAAGACTGAGTAGGCTAGTAAAATCCCTCAGTAAGTGGATAAATTGAAGCCCATATTTCTTTGGAAAATGGATGTGGAAAAGCTATTTTTTTCTGTATAATGGCTTTCTTTTATGCTGAATAAATGGATAACTACAAGGAAGAAAGAGATGTCTGTTTAAGCACATTAAAACTGTGCTGAATGAATAAGCAGTAAAAAAAATCATTATGTTTACAGAAAAAGTAACTGACATCTTGTGTCTGGTTAAATTTAAATATTAGCTATATTCTCTGAGGATACGTGGACAGCTGCATCAGTATTGCATTTAGTAATGATAACTAACTAATGTGATACAGCTTTACTTATACCACTATTTGTAAAATAAAGCCACTTTTTACAACTTCTTCCAATGCATGACACTTACAAAAAAAAAAAAAAAAGCTAATGATAACCCTTATTACTTTTTGCTGAATAGAAATGTCTATAAAAACATCCCTGATTAATAGTTATAAAAATAAAGCATGATTTTTGTTAAAGCTTACAGGAGGCTATATGAACCTTCAGGGATGGTGACTCAAGGACTTCCCTGGGTAGCCTGTTCCAATACTTGACAACCTTTTAGGTGAAAAAATATTTCCTAATATCCAATCTAAGCCTCCCCTGGTACAACTTCAGGCTGTTTCCTCTTGTCCTGCTACTTGTTATTTTGGAGAAGAGACAACAGACCAAAACTTTCCTCCCAGCTTGCAACAGGAGAAAGATTGATCTTGCTATTGTTCAGTTGCACTTTGCTCCTAACATCTTCTCTCCATCCTATATCCCAGGTACAAAAGAGACAAGTAAAGAGATAGCCTGCCCTGAACAATCAATGTTTCCTCCTGCAGGAGCTCAGGGAGTGTGGAAGCAGCAGCTTGGTGGCATAATTCACAGAATCACAGAATCACAGAATCAGGTAGGTTAGAAAAGACCTGTGAGATTATCGAGTCCAACCTTTGACTCAACACCACCTCATCTACTAGACCTTGGCAGTACATGCCGCATCCAGTCTCTTCTTAAACACCTTCAAGGACAGTGACTCCTCCACCTCCCCAGGCAGGCCATTGTAATGCCCAATCACTCTCCGTAAAAAGCTTTTTCCTAATGTCTAACCTAAATCTCCCCTGGTGCAGCTTGAGATTGTGTCTTCTTGCTCTATTGCTGGTTGCCTGGGAGAAGAAACTGAAACCCACCTGGCTACAACCTCCTTTCAGGTAGCTATAGAGAGTGATACGGTCTCCCCTGAGCCTCCTCTTCTTCAGAAGGAACAACCCCAACTCCCTCAGCCTCTCCTCATAGGGCTTGTGCTCAAGTCCCTTCACCAGCCTCATTGCCCTTCTTTGGACATGTTCAAGTCCCTCAACGTCCTTCCTAAATTGAGGGGCCCAGAAATGAACACAGTTCTCAAGGTGTGGCCTAACCAGTACAGAGGCAGAATCACTCCCCTGGTCCTGCTGGCCACACTATTCCTGATACAGGCCAGGATGTCATTGGCCTTCTTGCACACTGGGAACCTGGGCACACTGCTGGCTCGTGCTCAGCTTCCTGATAGTCAGAACGGCCAGGTCCCTTTCCACCTGGCTGCTCTCCAGGTACTCTGTCCCCAGTCTGTAGTGCTGCAGGGGGTTGTTGTGGTCTAAGTGCAGGATCCCAACACTTCGTCTTGTTGAATCTCATACCATTGGATTCAACCAATCTATCCAGCCTGTCCAGGTCCTTCTGTAGAGTTCAAAGGCAGAGGAAGAACAGGAATTCAGGCACATAGGGACCCATAGTAAATTGGAGCTCAGGGGAAGGCAGGAATGGACGAAAGGAGGAAAGAGCAGAAAGAAAATGAAATTAAGTAATACTTTCTCCACAGCTAACTGGATCATTTAGTTTATGACTAATTCTGGCTCCAGATGTTTAAAAGCTATAGAAATAAGCTGCTGCCAATGCTCTCACTGCACAGATCTGTGCACATGCCCTCTCTGCAGGAGCGAGCACAGGTCTATTCAGCTCCAGAGCAGGAGGGACCATCACTGCTGCTCTGTTACCACTTGTCATCCTGTCATCTACCTAGGTGCTCAGCTGCTTCAGTCACACATCTTCACTGCAGATAAGGCTGACAGAGGTGTAGTGAGCCGTAGATAATGTAATGGGAGGTAAACCTGAAGCTAAGCCTCAGAAACTATCCAAAAGGTTACAACTGCCTTATAGTCACAGCTGCATGGTACGTACAGAAAAAAGAGATGGAATATAAGAAATACGGAAAAGTTTTACTAAAATTTAATTGGCAGGTTGGTGTATGTGAGATATAACAGTCTCTAATTTTTCCTTTATTTAAAAGCATGGTTGCCTTTTTAGGTATATTTCTTTCTCTCTCATTTCACTGCTAGCCCATTCTGATTTATAAAGACAGAATTGCTCATATAATTGCTCATATTTGCAAAGAGATTTAAAAACTAAACCAAAACCAAACAATAAACAAATGAAACAAAACTCACACCTTTTATGAATTGATTTGAAGCATTAAGAGTTAGATCATTCTGTCATCCTCATATTTTTTTCTGCAGAAGAAAGGTCATGATAAAAAAGGATGGATTCCATGGAATATATAGAGCATATTAGTCTATAGCAGGCTCAAATTTCCAGAGATTTATGCAGAGTGATGGCTCTTACTTTAATAAGGTTCTATATTTTTAGAAGGTATTAATGACATGTTTTGATTGGTTTAACACTTCTTCTTCTGCCAGAAAGCATGTCAGTTCATCATAAAACTAGCTGCCAAAACATGTCTTTATGGCAAAATATTTCCCAACACCTCTCTGAAATCCATGCAATCTTCCTCCCTCTTTAAGATTATATCCATATTGTTTTAAAAAGGAAAGACAATTTGGATAATGAAGAAAGCTAAGAAGCAGCTGTCTAAATTTTAGCATTACATCAGGCCTCTAAAAGTGGTATTTACACTTGTATGGTTCTATATGTTAAACAGTTATCTTGAGGGTCCTCTTTTTGTTTCCCTTTGCTTTCCAAAATTCACTCAAATATAACAGAACTCTATGCTCTAAATTTTATATATCTGTGGTAAGAAAAGCATCTCTTGACACTGCGGGAAAGGGTAAAATTTAAGATAATAAATCCCACTGGTCAATAATCAAATCAAGACTGGAGAACTGTGATAGTCTGCCTTCATGATGATGTTACAGAACTTGTTGTATAGTTTTCCACTGTTGAATTATTTGGCATTTTCTGCTGTGGAAAAGGTTGATTCCTGTGATTTGGGAGTCTTGTTTCTAATTTACCTACATATATGTACACACAGTTCTTATCCCAAACATCATGAATCGGCTCAATTTCAGAACTTAGGGACAAAAAATGAAAAAATTGAAATCATGTAGTATCACCTCCTAATTCCTTTCTGGATAATTTGGGATTAATGCACCTGAAATCTGCCTAAGGTCATTTAAAATTCTCCGCTTTATAATTAATCAGGTCAACAGAGTAAAGTTTAGATTGTTCCTCACTGCCTCTTTACTGAAGTTTGAAAATTAAACAAAAAAGAAATCCCAAAACAACCACAACAGAAAATCAACCACAAAACATAACCCACCAAACCCCACCAAAACACAAATTAAAAACAAATCCAACTACACAAAAAAGCATCCAAACAAACTGCTGCCCACTCCAACCTAATCTTGACACAACTGCAAAACTGTATCTTGCTAATAAACAGGCAGATCAGTGACTAAGAAAGCAAAAAGATTGGCCAGCATTCACACTCCTTCCTTTTAAAAATAAAAGCTTTGATGCAGTCCCCATAAAGGTACAGTCTCTTGACAGTATTCACATTCTTTTTGGGCATTTGATGGGTTGAAACTCAGTTTGAGCCATCAGTTACAACTTGCTGCAATGAGTCTACAAGTGCTTTAGCACACACTTTTCAAAAGACACCACAGAAGAAAGGCACCCTTCTCTAAGACCCCGCCACATCCAGAATTAGGCACACAAGGGATAGGACAGGACTGCCAAAACAGCTCAGACATTTTTAACATGTAGCCACAGAGTCAGCACCACAGCTCTCTGCTTACATGCAAGGCCTCCCATATCTGAGCACTCTTCTCCTTTATTTTTTACCCATGCAACAGTGCTGACATCTGACAGTCCTTTTGCTACCCAAAGGAATCATTTTAGGTTAATGAGACCCAGACTGAACACTCAATATAGTATTTGTGGACAAATACAAAGGTCCAGTTACAATTTTCCACTGATGCTACTTGGACATTGAAGTACAGCTGTCTACAGACCAGCTGGGAGTGTCAAGCTTGCAAACAGAGAAATTATGAAGGCATAAGCGGAAAGGAAAACCTGAGCAATACTGCACTCACCAAAATTACATTTCTAGGAAAACATGAGAGGCAAAAAATAAATCTAAAATAATGTTTCATTTAGACATTTTATTTCAGAACTAGCCTCGTTAGTCTTCAGTAGCTCTCAAATATTTCCCATTTCAGACAGAAAAATATTATTTTTTATTCCTTTTAACAATTTTTCCTTATTTATGAAAGCTGAGGTAGCATATTGAGGTAAGTGGCCCTGCCCCCTCCCAGTCTTTTTATTTATTTTTTTTTAATTTATTCTGTTATCAGTAGTTGTGAGCTTTGCTTTTTCTTACTCTTTCCAAATGGCCCTTTTGGTACAAGATGCTCTAACTCCACAGTGGTGTCCAGTACTTGAGGTTACTTGAGATACTTGAATAAGTCCCATACATAGCCCTCCCAATAAAATAGCCTATGCCAATTATTTACTTTTATTGTACTATTTTCTCATTTCTTATATTTACCTTAGTTGTACAGAAATCTTAGAGTCCACCAGAATTATAAAGTACAGCACCAAACCCACATTCTTTTGGCTTGTTCCCTTTTACATCCCATCATTAGCCACATACACAAAACAACTCCACATTACTTGTTGGATTCCCTCCATGACATCAGGTGGACCACAAATGTCATCCAGTATGGTGTAGTTCAACATAAAGAAGTAATTCTCTCCTTATTTTCAGGTGGAAAGGAGTGACAAACTTTCAATATTCCATTTTAATGGAAAAGACTGCATGCTATTTGGAAGTTTCAAAACACCACCAAAGCACAGGAGAGGAATTGAACGAGTTAACATCTTCACAATACTCACTTTCATACTTTTGTATTTCCAGGACCAATTTCTAACAATTTAAATAAGGACCAGGCTTATAAATTTTTTTTTAATGAAAAGATCAGGCAGGTTAAGTGTAACACCATTGTAAAAATTTATACAAAATGATTGTAACCAAAATATGTTACAATCAATCTGCAGAAGTATTCTTTCCTGAACAAATGGAAATACAGTGTATAATTATTTTATGTTTACAGAAAATAAAAGTCTAAAGTGCAGAAATATCTTGCTCCTGAGGTAGCCACTAAGTTTTCTTATGTGTTTTTATTTATACCCACACACACACATATATGCACATACACACAGAATTAAACTATAAAATTAAGATAAAGACTTTATATCTTCTGTGACCTCAAGTGAAAAACACAAGGCCAACAGACTCACACATGCAAACTCCATCAAATACATCAACTACATTTGCACATACACTATTTCAGAAAGAGAAGCCCTAAAACAACTTCATGTTCATTGATACCATAAAGTCACCATAGTTCTGGTGTAAGAAGCTCTTTTTAGATGCACAAGAAAGTTTTGGATCTGGAGCTTCCTTTTTGCCATCTTTTTGTTGCTGAGCTTTGATGCTTGCAAAGACGTGAAGGATAAACTATAATGAAAACACTCAAAGCAAAATAGTGCAAAAAAAGGGGACAAAACAGGAAACACATAGCAGTAAAAAGGAGACGCAAAGGAAAAAGAGTGATATGCTCCAAAGGCAATCTTAACCCTCTGTATTTTATTTTTCCAAGGGACAACAGGCCTCACAAAGATTTAGGTGCTAATATCTCAGTCCACCTTTTGGATTTATTTAGTTCAGTAGTTCTTGCAATGAAACAGTGGCCCCAGTGCAGGGCCAGGCACTGACATGCTGACAACAGGGTTGTAATGTGATGGCTTTATGGACAGTGATTTAACCTTTTTTCTTTCAATATTGTTGTTTAAAGCAGGTTTTAGTAGTTGAAATTCTGAATGAGTTCCTACTTTCCCTTTTTTGCAAACACAGTCTTCTGATTCTTTAAATAGGCTCTTAAAAATATTTGATTCTTGTTAAGTACTTAGAGTGTTCATCAAGAAAATATAATTTTTCTTTATCTTTGAAGCAATAATTCTTATCCTGACATTGGTGAATAGTTGCTTAATCATTACTAAGTAATTAATACCCCAGTTACTTTCAATATTCAATTTCAAACATCTTTGTTCTTAATACAGAAAAGCAACTTATGAACATGGCATCAAGCAGTCTATATCCTACAGCATATCTATGTACATAATGCCTCTGTCATTTGAACTGTGAGCAAAATGTTACCCACTGCACTTTAATCAGAAAATATCTTCCTTCAAAAGAAGTCTATTCACAGTTAAAAACAGTTGAAAAATTACCCTCACCCTTCCCATAAAAACATCAAACAACTAAACCCCCAAAAAACAACTCTGGACCTCAGAGGAACAAAGGTTCATATTTTCCTAATTAAATATAAAATATGATAAAATAGAACCCTATTTTTAAGTGCATTTTGGCCAATGATCACAGCCCATCAGATAGCCCTCTCCAACAAGCTACCTTCCAGTCATTTAATTTCCAATCCAAATAAAAGCTTATAGATAATTTCATTACCAGAATGACACAGCATCTGAAGCTCATTCATATCTTGAAAAACATTGCAAGAGAACTGGAGTTAAATTTGGAGTCACCTGTAGGTAGACATATAGTCTTTGTCTCAAAAGGAACCTGAATCACAGCATACTGATATATACTGAAACTTTACAATGGAAGAAACTTGTTCCACTCTTAGACGTCTACTAGACATTTTTTTGATCCAAATAAGTTATGATACTTAAGAACATTTATAGATGCAGATTGGAACCTTAACGTAGGCTCCAAAATAACCAAGGCACATGACTACCAAATAAGAAAGAACTTAAAACCTGTACTGTAGGCTAAGCCAGTATTAACATAGGCCAGAGCCAGTCGGTTTGAAAAATACAATCACCCTTTCCTTTGCCCTGCTATACCAGTCAAAATGCAGAAAAAATATGGAAACAAGGACTGGCAGCGTGGTAGACTTGTCAAAAGGTCTGACAAGGCAAAGAATTGATTGCACATAAAAAGCAAGTGGTGAGGACAGGAAAATAAACATCCGGAACAATGATGGCCTGAATAACATCAAGAAATACTGCAAGGACCTGGAGACCCACCAAAGTATCAGCCTTTCCATGTTACAATCCACTCTCTTTCATCAAACTTTCCTTTTTATTCCTAAATGCCAAGACTATGCAGTGTCTCCTGCTGGCTTTGACAACAAAGTCACAGGCAGAGGCTCATGAAGCAATATGCAACTCTATTCAATTCCTCAAAATTTTTTGCAGTGAGCTGAGCAGGTTTCACCTGTAGGGATTGCTTTGCTCATTTCTTGTTGGCAGCAGCTGGTGAGCAGCTCAAGAACACTTCTGCAGGGGCTTCAAGGACACAGGCTGCAGAACACTCCTGCACACAGTAACCAGGGCTAACAGTCCTTAATTTGCTCACATCGTTGTAACCTGGATGTTGGTCCTGTCACTTTATTAACAGACAAAAAATGTTGCCCTGATGTTGTCTACAGAAATAAGCTGGAAGCAGACATTTTCTCCAAGCACAGACATAAAAATAGCAAAATCTCTACTTTCAGTAGGAACATGAGCAAATTTGCAGTTATCTGATAATTTGAAAAATATCTTTTTTAGCTTTTTCAAAGACAAGTACCATTCCCTTTAGTTAAGAATGATCATAAATACACTTTGATGTGTCTGCAAGCAAGTGTTCACAAGACATAACATAACTTGAAATATAATTGAACATCAGAGTGGCATGCGTTTTTCTGGAGAAAAATTATTCTGGATTTCATAAATGTGAAATTTCAAAGAAAGATTTTTCCAGCAAAATATTCTTGTTATAATAAAAAAATAATGATTTTACTGCACAAAAGGCACTGCTGTTTCCCTCATTGGTATTTTGAGTAGTGGAAAGAGTATTTGAAATGAGGCAGGTTTTTTTTAGGTTTTGGAGGTTTGGTTTTTGTGTTGTTGGTTTCTGGTTCTGGGGTGGTTTTTTTCCAGAGGCAAATCCAGCTTTCTCTGAACATGACTACAGAGTTAAACACATCAATTGCAAGCTGTCAGATCAAAGACTGCATGATCAGGTTGGACAGGCATTTTAATTTTGCTTTCACCTATTTCTATAAACAGCATACAAACCATTTTTTATTTAATTAGGACAAAGACATATAAAATTACTCATAAGGAAGATATTTAGCCCTCAATTTTTTGGTTTGATTTTAATAATAATAGAACTAAGGACTGCATATTTCATTGTTTAAGTGCTACACTATTGAACATGTTGGGGTGGAGGGGGGAAATGGAGAATTAGATGGAGCTCTGTCTAAAAAATCAAGGCTATGTTAGCACAAAAAGTCATAAAACTCGAGTTGACTTTCTCCTTTAAAGACCCATTTTCTTGCATCAGCTCTTCATCCACCTCCTTCATGGTCTCAAAACCTCTTCCACAAGGGTTCTGCATCTTCTTGTCAGTGTTGCCTGAACTAGAACCATTACTGTTCCAAACAGATCTTCTCAGGGTGCAAAAGCAAGATATGCTTGTAGTAATAAATTACTGCTTTAATGATATTCATATTTCTTGATTATAGCATTTACAAGTCTTCCCATGCCACTTGCATTCCAGTTTGAAAGAATAGATCTGGGAAAGCTGAGAAATGGTGGCAGATAATCATGACTACACAAGACAATTATTGGCAAAACTGTGTAACTAATTCAGATTTTGTCTCTGCTGAATTCTAAACTCTCTCAAGTGAGAGTTTGCTTTTCTCAACAACAACCAAAACACCCAAAAAAGTGAAAAAGTATTAAAGTCCTAAATAAAGATCACTTTCTATAATAAAGATTAGAATGACATGTGGATTCCTGTTTGAATTCTGTTTGTGGTTTGACTGGCACATGATTTTTTTTTTTTTTAATTTCAAATCCAGATTTTGTGATTCCCTTCTCAAATTGTATGATTTCTATGTAGCACTGTCAAGAATATTTAAGGAAACACTTGAGCATTTCTGTAACTACTAAATTATCTTGAGAACGCCTTGAGGAAGGGAAGAATTAAGCAGAATTTGGAATAACCTTATTATCAATGGGAAAAAAAAAGTAAGTTGACAGCAAATGGCTAAAATTGAGAAGTTGCATACCAGTAGAGGACATATTTATTTGTTCTTCTGAGACTTGAGGAAGAGAATCAGTATTACCTTTTTTGAACAGAAAAAGCTAATTTTTATCCAAATGTAAAGGCTTATATACAGTTATGTATATAAATCTATTTATCTATAAATCTCATTATTCTCCTAGTACAGCTTAAGACTCACACTGCCAGTGGTGTTAAACATTAGTAGTACACAATGCAAACATCTGCCCTAAATGGTAGGGCAGGGCAGCAGCTCAGAATGAACTTTCTCACTGTGAAAAAACAATTCCCCTCCTGCAGGAAAGCAAGCCTTGGTAGCAAACAGTGTTGTTCTTTTAGAGGTAGAGCTGCAGTTAGTGGCAGGCAATGCTCTTCTGGTTGACACTTAGTGTTTGGAGCTCCACCAGGTAGTGCCCCTTTAACTTGCTTTTGAGAAAGGAGGAAGCAAAAACTCAAATACATCTGTAGCATGAGTCTGAAGGTTTAAGCACTTTGTTAAAAACATGCTACTGCCTGAGTATTGGCCTTCTATTTTGAACCCGAAATCACTTTAGGTAAACTCTACATCAATTTGAAGTACATTTTAGCTGAGTATAAACTAATCAGGACAAGCCTTGCGAAGGCTAAAGGTTAGACATTTTCTGCCTGCCTTAATTAAACAGATAAATTACAATGAGATGACTAACTCATTACCAGAGCCAGAAGGATAAAATCACTGGCTAACAGTAGAAGAACATCTTGGAGAGTTCTTTCAAATGTTTTCAAACTTGCTTGGGTCAAAGGAAACCCATTTATTATTTTAATATTGTTTCCAAAAGTTCTCCAAGTTATTCACAAAATTGGTGAACATGGTGGGAGATGGTAACCTTCCAGATGAATGAAAAAAATAAAATATTTCCTTCATTTAAAAAAAAAAAAAGTTTAAGAGCCATGAAAATATGGTAGATCAGACATGTAAATTTAAATTCATTAAAAAATACAGAAGCAAATATTTAAAGAATGTAAAGCTTTTGGAGAATAAAAACTAAAAAAGAAACAACAGCAACAAAAAAAATGGAAAGTGTTTTTATCATGCTGGATCAGTCTCGTTTTCTTCTAGGAAACAAGTAACATCTTTGAAATGGTGAGAAAAAACTGAAGTCTCATCTCTTGTCTTAGCAAAATCCTGATGTGATCATGTCTGAAACCTTCTCAAAAGTCAGTCAAGTCATTCATGAGGCTATCATAAGGAACATACATAACAGATTGGAAATATACACTGAACATCTTCCTATAGCAGACTTAAAACAATTTTTCATTGCAGACAGATCTGAACGGGTCTGTCCTACATTCAACAGCAGTACTTTCATTAGTGACATTAAAGTTTTAGAGTACATTGGAGAACAGAACAAGATGAAAATGGAAAAGGACCTGAAGCTGAAGTGTCTAGAAAAAAAAGTTAAACAAACCACAAATGACTAGGCTTATAGCAAGAACTCAGCACAATTGGCTAGTGAAAGCCCTTAAGGATCAAAAGTTATAATGGATCCCAAGATAAACCTAAGTAATGCACTGTATGATTGAAAAAGTCAAATCAGCATGACATGGTACAGAAAGTGAAATAAAACCTAGAGGACACCTAAATTAATCTTTCCTTTTTACCAGCCATTAACAAAGCCATCAGGACAGTAACTTCCAGTTTGAGGTGTCACATCTCAAAGAAAAGGAGTAGCTGCAAAGAACTTAACATAGGGGAGCAAGACTGTTGAAAGGATATCAGAGACATAATCTGCAAGGCAAGAGAATATAAATTTCAACCTGGAGGAAAAAAAAAAGAAAAGAAAGTCTTTAATGCATCTCTGCAAGAGAATTCAAATGACATCTTCTTCCAATCTGGAATACAAATAATACAAATGAAGAGAAACCTGACTTTTAACTGGAACAAGGGAAATTTAGGTTAGCTAAGAAAATCTACTAGCTGAATAATTAAACCATGCAATAGCTTTTCCATGTGTGTTGTTGTAATATCATATTTGGGGCTAACTAAAGTAACTAGACAAATATATAGCTCAGAACAAGTTTGCTTTCTCTTTTGGTAACAGCTGAATGCAGACCTGTAATAAAGACAGTGATGCACATCTTAAGAGGTCCTTTTACTGAAGTCTACAACCTTAGTTAAATAGTTCATTACTGTTTTGTAGCTACAAGGTCATTGAGCACAGCATAAGACTACCTCAGGCTTAAATTCCAAGGTTTTTTTGTTTTTTTCCAATGACTTCTATTTTGTGTAGAACCTAGAATTAAACAGAATTCATAGTCTTTAATTTATTTATGGACATACATTTCTTTTTTGTTTTACTTACTGATCTGCCTGTTCATAGTTAGCACAGTCAAATCAAATAGATTTTAAAAAAAATAATAATTTAAGAAAATAAAGAACTATAAGCTTTAACATTCAAACCAAGAAACCCAGAACATACTCTAAACTGTAAAAGTAGCTGCTATAGAACTGGTATGCAAAACGCATACCACAGGGAAAATTTTCAAAGCAGCTACAAAAAGTAAAAAGTCTAACAACTGTAAAACTTTAATTTATTTTAGACAATTAAATAACAGCACTGGGAAAAAAAACCAACAACAACAAAAAAAACCCTCCTACCACCTCTATGTGTTCTTCCTGATTTCTTGTTCAGATTGCAAACTCTGACCGCTTATATGCTTTTTCCCTTCTTCCCAACATTCTCTTAGACCCAATATCCAGTCTGTATATTATAACAATCCATTAGAAACAAACAGAACAAACATAAAACTTGCAGTTGTGTGTGTTGTTGAGAGACAAATGAATACTTTCTAATAGTATTTTCTTATTGGAAACTCTATGAGAAAGTCTTAGTTTATTTTAAGTCAGGGCTTTACTTCTCTCAATTTTATGTTTTGTACTGAACTTCATAGTTTTAATACTCCTATACCATTTTCCCAGTAACTTTGTCTCCAGAAATTCTGGTGATAACTTAATGACAAAAAAGTTCCATTAAAAACAACAAAAAGTAGAAACTCATGCCCATTCAAGAAAATAAGAGTGTTATCCAATGCATGTTTTAGCCTTTCTCTTCCAAATGTCTTAGAGGTCTCTGAATGCCAAACAAGAAGCTGAAATTTAACACAAGAGACTGATGTTTCATTCATACCATGAGGAATCTTATAGAAACAGAAAGACTCACCAGTCAAAAGCTCATCATGCCCCCTACTAATAGAACCCTGTAACTTATTAAGCAGAGCAAGACATGAAATACTAAATGAAGATTTCAAGTCCCAATCAGCGTGTATTAATCAGCTATTTAACAAGTAAGTGGCTAAAAAAACTTTGGTTAGTAATGGAGAAAGAAATAAGAAAGAAAAGCAAACAGGCAGCTGCTAATAAACTACTTACTTTGGAAGTAGAAGATGAAATACATACTTTGGATTTCAAAATACATATCTATTTCAAACTTCGCAACAAATTTAGTGGCAGTAAAACATTTAAATACATATCAATGAAATATTTAGAACCATGACACTATGTAAACTAGTTTATACAACTTTGTGACTTCATAGAATTTTTAAAGCACAGTCTATTTTATGAAGGTCTGATGAAATTTGATATATGTGCCATCCTGTATTACATCTATATTAAAATGAAGACTGTTGCCCATTCAGCAACATAAAACAACTAGAAAATATGTTATTTTATAAAAAGGAATTTATTGCTTTCCTAAATAAATAAATACAAAAATTTAATTAAGTCAAGTGGATGTTGAAATGGCTCAGCAGAGAACTCTGTAACTACAGCACACACATAGCTGAACAGCTCCCTTGCATACTCTGCCATGGGGCAAGTGGAAGATGCACAAGCAAAGGCACATACAGTTGAGGTGAGTACTTTCACACTTAATTTTTTTCTACACACTATCAGAAACTATTTTCAAAAGGCTTTTCTGAAGTTCCAGCTTGCTTACAAGAAACAAAAATGGAAACAAAAAGAGGATTGCTATCATGTTCTGTGGAGTATCATGTCTTTGAAATCCCTTTCTTGATGGAAAAATAGAGGTATAAGTTACTTGTTTAAATAAAGGCACCACACAATTTCTGTCACAAAGAAAATTTTTCCTCTGACTGACATCTGATATGATAGTCTACAAGTGTTTTTCTCACCTCTGGAATTGGGAGTCAATTATTATTAAAACAAACATCAAAAACATTTATTTTCTTGCTATCTCAATAGACTTTACAGTTTAGTCCACTCTTTCATATCTGCTCAGACTTTAGTAAAACCTTTGACTATTTTTCCCACAGCATTCTCCTGGAGAAGATGGTTGTCTATGGCTTGAAGGAGTGTATGCTTTGCTGGGTAGCAAAATGTCTGGATGAACATGCCCAAAGAGTGATGATGAATGTAATTAAATCCAGTTGACAACCAGTACCAGGTGGTGTTCCCTATTGTTAAGTATTGGCACCAGTCCATTTTCTGAATGAGGGGTTCAAGAGCACCCTCAGAGAGTTTGTATGTGACACCAAGTTGGGTGGGAGTGTTGATGTACTGGAGGGCAGGAAGGCTCTGCAGTGGGATCTGGACAGGCTGGATTGATGGGACAAGGCCAGTTGTATGAGGTTCAACAAGGCCTAGAGCTGGGTCCTGCACTTGGATCACAACAATCCCATGCAGTGCTACAGGCTCTGGGAGGAGCCACTGGAAAGCTGCCTGGCAGAAAGGACCTGGGGGGTGTTGCTCAACAACAGCTAAACATGAGCCAGCAGTGTGCTCAAAGGAGCAAGAAGGCCAGTGGCATCCTGGCCTGTGCCAGAAATAGTGTGGCCAGCAGGATCAGGGAAGTGATTGTCTCCCTGTACTGTACACTGATGAGGCGGCACCTTAAGTCCTGTGTTCAGTTTTGGGAACATGACTACGAGAAAGACTTTGAGGTATTGAAACAGGTTCAGATAATGGCAACAGAGCTGGTGAAGGGTCTGAAGCACAAGTCTGATCAGGAGTGGCTGAGGGAGCTGGGGTTGTTTAGCCGAGAGAAAGGGTTAAACTTTATTGCTCTCTACAACTACCTGAAAGAAGATTGTAGTGAGATGCAGGTCAGTGTCTTTTCCCAGGTAACAAGTGACAGGATGAGAGGAAATGGCTTTAAGTTGCACCAAGGGAGGTTTAGATTGGGTATTGGGAAAAATTTCTTATCAGAAGGAGTTGTCAAGAACTGGTACAGTCTGCCCAGAGAAGTGGTGAGTCATCATCCTGGGAGGTATTTAAAAGATGTGTAGATTTTGCAGTTAGGGACACAGTTTAGTGGTGGACTTGGCAGTGTTGGGTTAATGTTTGACCTTGATGATCTTAGAGGTGTTTTCCAACCTATGGTTCTGCACCTCATAGCTGTAGTAACCTTCGTCACAGCACCAAGCGAGAAATATCGTCTGTCATCCAGAGTGACAAAGCATTCTTTAAACACATTTATTATTAATAAATAACATTGTATACATTTTTCAAAGTATGGCCACTCTATATATCTTACTCAGTTGAGTTCACATTTCTTTATCAATTACCCTTATACTAGACATTGCATGACAAGTAGAAGATGAATGGAAGTAGTAAAGAAATATTCTATAAGCTAGACACAGCACAATGCCCTGATGAATACATAGGATAAAGACATTATTTACTTTGGAAGTTATCAGTAACATTACAGTAACAGCAGAATAGCCATGTGTCCTCAACACACCTTTAATACAGGCTAGATGTGGCATGCCTCTGGAGTTCATTGAATTGTTTCCAGGAATAATTGATATTCACTGCTAGTTCAAATGCTTCACAGGGTTGTATTGTTACAGGATATACCTGAAGTGAAGCCTTTATAATCTCAGAATAAAGTTTTTTAAAAAGCACTGCTTTGTCAGAATTAAATTATAACATGAATGGAAAGTTCATTACTAAGAGATGACAGTATCTCTAAGACTTTAGAGGGACATTTAATGACATTTTAGGAACACAAATCTACAAAAAAAGGCTCTGCACTTTCTTTTTTTTAATCATAGCAAAACCTTATGCATTATCTGAATATAACTGGAATTTTAGAACTCAATTTTTGCTATGCAATTACATAGTACTCATGGAAACCCAAGTACAGGCATGTTAACCAAAAGATTTTGCACTGTAACCAAGTAATCCACTGAAAATTCTTGCTCATGTATGGTTTTTGACATCTCAAAGCATGGATTCATCCATCTTGAAAGATAAAGTTAAACCAAAGTATTGCTTCTTGCCTTCAAGCACACACTTGTATATCTTTTTTTGTGCAATCCTAAATTCTTAGTCTCAGTGGACTACCACAAGAAAAACAACTACATTTAAGACTAAGAAAAACACCAAAAACTCAACCAAATTTGTTATTTTCTTTCATTGCTTTAAGCAAATTAGTCCCAAGGAACATTGCCTTGATAATTACTAATGTCACTATGCACCCTGTGGTCTTTAAATAACTAATTTCTATACCTATTATACGAAATAATATGGTGAGATCTGGATTGCTGATTAAACAACATTTAAAAATAAAAGAAATCCTGAAAATAAGGTGTTTAAGTCTTCTGTAAGGTTATCCGAGATGCAATACAGCGAACATGTCAGAATCCAATGTTCATAAGGAAGAATAATGAAAATAAAGAGAACTATTTTTTTCTGATCACAAAATAAGCACTTACACATGCTTTTCTGTAACCCACACTCCTCAGTGCAAACGCTGCCAGACACAAACAATAAAGTGAATTTGGAGGTTGATAGGGCAAAATATTTCTATTCTTTTGAGGATGCACAAATGGTCGGAAAAAATAGGTTGGGGGAGAGGAGAGGGAAGGAGGTGGCAGAGGGGAAGTCCAAATGAAACTCAGTGTAGGAAATATAAAAAAAATAAATTCTCTGCCAAGTTATCCATGATTACATGATTACTAAATTTAGAAATAAGCTCAAAACATTTCTTACCAGTTTCAAATAAACTCTTAAAGCATGTCCAATTGTTTAGAGCCTACCCAAGATGGCAAACCCTTCATGTACAGGCAAAATTAGAGGGATGACATATTTCTTTGGTATAGTAAGGTCTAACTGATCTTCAATAGTCTGGCTGCCACCCAGCTGTTCTACATTTCCTTGTTCTGAACTATTGATAAATACAAATTTTTATTGTGCTTCCATCTTCTCACAAGTCAATGATGAAATTACACAAATTATGAATGGATGAGGGTTTGTACTGACATTTTTAAAATCAAGATTAACCAATAATTGAGAAAAAAATACAGGCAGTGTTGGTTAACAAAACAAAGAGAAATTACTGAAAATTCAGTTCATTGGAACATTATGGAAACTGACTTTTAAGCCCCACACTGTTTCCTCTGGAAACAGAAGGCTAAGAGTCATTGGTTTCTTGAGCACAAGACGCATTGTGTCCATACCCAACGCATTTATTTCTATGCTCCGGCAGAAAAGTTGAAGTACTTTTTCTTTTCAGTAAAGTCAAATGCCAGCATAGTAAATGTCACTCTTCTCTCAGCATAATTCATGCAGTTCTTAATTCCCAAAATACTCACTATCGTCTGAGCAATCCCAGAAAAACCTTCTGGAATGGGCTCCATGCCACTCACGTGCTGTGACCAATGTTAGCTAATGGCATAGCTAATATGAAACTTCGTCCTGTATCCTGCATTCCTTGTGCAAGACATGACAGCCTGCTTGGCAAACCAGAGCAGCCACTAGCCATTCTCAGCCTAATGCCTTCAATAGTTTTGGCAGAATAGCTCTGCAAGATGGGAAGGGAAGCTAGATTAAGGTAGAGACACAATTGTAGACAGAAAATCCTACACCTAAACTTCATCATTCAGCATAAGTCTTACTACAGCAACAAGAGCAACAGATTTAAGAGGACAGTCTGTTCATTTGGGTGGAAAAAGGAATCTGTTTATACAAATATTTCACTATTATGACTAATTATTTTGACTTATTTTCTGCAGACTAAGTACATGCTCTCTCTTTCATGTACGATCCATGCATTCAATATCTTATGCTATTTTATCATTCTAAAGTGATACACACCAAGCAATAAATTACTACACTGCTTTCCGACATTCACTGTACTATACAGTGTGTAAGAACAGCATGCAACTTTTTATGTGAATTTCCATCTTAAGGAAACAAACTCTTTACCTCACTGACTTTCATTTTACTGAAAGATTAATATAGTCACATACTGCATGAGAGACAGCTTAAAATTAAAGCATTACAGTCCCTAAACTGTCATGTGTGATAAGAAAATCTCCATAGTGACGGGAAAATCCCTCTTGCAATATTACAGCTAGACATTAAATTTAGAATTTCTTATAATCTGGCAGTCATTTTAGCAACAATAAACCATACAAATATATGTATATATTATATATGGAGGAGGCGAGCACATGCTACAGAGCTTCATCTATGCTGCACAAATCCTGTCATATTGCTAGATGCTCAGTTAGTTTCATTTTCTATTTGGTGTCCCAGCAAACCTAAAAAATGCTAAGTTCATAAATATCACCAAACTCAATTTTGAACAGGATAAAACCACTCTGTAATGCCAAGGGTAAACTTAACTCACAGGTGTTTGCTCAAAATGCTGAAACAGCTCAGGTCTCATAGCTAGAGTTTCTGAAGGACATAGCCAAATTACTTCTGCCAAGCTTCACATTTCATGAGAACTCTATTTTACAGTCCCAATTTAAACATGATTGTATTTGGTGTTTGGCTGGATGTACCACACTGAAAATTGAGTTTTGATTTAGGACAATCATTTTAACTAAGCACAACACTAAACACAACCTGTGATTCAGGCACAGATGGATTAAGCGTGATACCTCATAAGCTAGTAATGTAATGTTAAGCCTAAATTTAAATTCGAAGTTGATACTTTAAATACATTCATTTCTCCATGCACAGAAAATCATATACACAGCTATTTTTGAATTTTTCTTGCCATCCCAATCAATCCTGGACTTCAGCAGAAAAGCAAGCAACTTGTGCAGGAAAGATTACTATTTTAATCAGCACACACATTATATGTTCTTCAGCTGGCAGCAAGAAATATATAAGTCCTACAACATGTACTAAAAAGTGGAAGACTATCTTCTAAGTTGCCAATCATCTTTTTTATTTCTAAATGATCTTATTTAATGTGTGGGATTGGCCTTGTTCATATCTTAAAATGCATATTACCTCTTAGAAGAACAACATTTTGTCATATTGCTATAAATATTGCATAAATACTTAAAATTATAAAACTTTGGCCCACCAATGGAAGTGTTAAGAGTTTTAAGTGTGTTTACTTAGGTTGCAAACTACAAAAAGCATCCGACCACCTGAAGCAGACATTATTAGCAAACAAATCCCTCGACATCAGGAGGAGTCCAGGCACTAGCTTAAAGATTAGTGTTTCCTAAACTCTGCATTGAGAAGCCAACCTTGGCTTATGTTGACCTTGCACTGAACAAAGAAAACAGCATCCTTGCTCCAAGAATCTCACAACCTGTATTTCATGCTCATTCAGAGTGTTCTAAAAAACAGCTTTTAAAAATTCACAACTGGCATTGCTACTTTTTAATAAGATGTCTTAGTTTGAGGAAAAAACAAAATGTTTACCAAAAAACAGAGGAGAGGATTCCTCAACAATAATCACGCTACTCCTTATTAAATTTAAGAAAAAGGAACTTTAATTAGAAAATGGGTATAAGAGGGATAACTGTTCTTAACTACTATATATATATATATTTGTAGATATAGATATAACTGTAAACAGACCAGAACAAACTACTCCCACAACACCAAATGTAAAAACAAAAGAGACCAACCCCCAAATGGTAGGTTCCTCCTGGTGCAGTTTTATTTATGGACTGTGTCAGTGTCACACCTTGGCTGGCTGCGAGGTGAATTCTCTGTCTTTTTCCAGCGAGGCAGAGACAAGGGGTGAACACTCACATGGACTCTCTCTCTCTCTCCTTGTCCTTTGTTTAAAAAGAAGAAGGAAAGGCTGGGAGTGGAGGAATGGTGATAATTCCCACGAATCTCCTTGCAGTCTAAGTCAGTCCCCAGGAAGAAAAAAAAAGTCTGCAACGTGTCTCAAAGCAGCCATTACTCTCTTCTCTCACTGAAGCTCAGGGGGCTCAGAGATGGAGGGGGAAAAGCAAAGAGCAGAGCCAAAAAAAGAACTCTCTTCAGCAAGCAGTGGCTCCTTTTCTGCAGCTGTCCCAAGAAAAGCCCAAAAAGTCAAGCCAGCACACAGGGAAAAAACCAAAACCAAAAACAAAAACAAAACACCTCTCCCCACTGCCAGGTGCTGGGGTTCTGTTTTCTCACCTCCAGACTACCTTTCAG
>JAWWLZ010000082.1:81380606-81390700 GCA_035041345.1 Poliocrania exsul | reverse complement strand
AATATGCCTTTATCTATATATGTTGATTGGAAAAAGAAACAAAAACCAAGATTTTACTTCTTTTATATGTGAAGCAGCAAGAGTCAGAGACTGACTATCTGTCTGTCTGTCTATCTATCTATCTATCTATCTATCTATGTGTGCGTGTATTTTTATTGGAAAAGTCTCAGATAAGATTGCATGGAAATTACTCATCTAATGATATTGTTACTTCTTCCATAAGGATGGAATTACTTGACTGATATTTGGGATATTTACAATTAATAGTTTATTCATTGTTCTACTTCTTTTTGAAAATCCAAGGCCTTACCTCTGTACAGTGATTAGTATCTCCATAGTACTTGCTTTTTTGATTTCACAAGTCACTTGACTAGTATCTCAGTATTGCTGAATGCATTATTGATCTCATTTACTGTACACTTGTGGTTGACATGGATCACTTCAGTATCCTTTGAAGGTGCTGTATTTCTTCAGTATATAATTAATATCTCTAGACATTGTAGTGTCAAAAAAACCCAAAAAACAACCAAACCACAAACACAAAACAAACCAACCAACCAAATAAAAAAAACCAAAACCCCAACCAAAACCAAAACACACACTGGAAAGAAAATTCCTGAAATATTCAAAAAGGTTCTACCAACAACAACATCAGAATAGTTTTTGAAAATCACATAACAGAAACAAATACACTCAACAGCCCTGAACTGTGGCTAATGAAGATTTTAAACACCAAAGTAAGTCACAGGGGCAAACATATGGCAATAGATAACACCTTTTCTACCATCCTTCTTATGATCTTTATATGAAGCAATTAATTACTTCCAAAATAAACATGACTATGGAATTTCCTTAAAAGTTCTTTATGTACCATTTATTACTCAGAGGTTTCTAAGCACTTGCAAGTGCTCTATCACATGCCCAAAATCTGGGCTGTTACAAAAGCACAGGGGTAGAGAAAGGAATACAATACATTGATACTACTGTAGTGCATATTATCATTTATGGGGAATAGTATTTTGTGCAGAGAATTGATTTCCATCCCACTTGCATTTCTCAGGAACTCACAGATGACATGAATTTATAAAATTATTAATGTGTATTATCTCATCTCTCCCCTTTAAACTGTGTTTTAATCCTATTTGTTACGAAGTAATCCTTAGACATTTTCAATGCATGATAACTGCATAGCAGCTTTTATGGAAAGCAGAAACTTATTCTCATTCGCAGTAGGAATATTTCATAACATAAAAGGTTATCTCAAAATTCTTTGATTTCATTCACAGTAGCATAACTTTCCAAAATTTATTATGTTTATAGGTAATACTTGGCATTCCACCACTTTTTATCCTGGTACTCCAAATTGCTTCTCTTCATAACAATTTTTGAAAAATAAGTAAAATAGGGTCATGGGGTTTTGATTTGTAAGTTACCTGAATGTTAGAAAGAGACCAACTTACTCAGCATGACAAAGTTAGTGCTGGTCACATTTCCAAAGATCAGAGACACACTGATTTAACTATTAGATGATGCCTTTAATATATAACAATAAGCTGAGGCTTTCATCATAATGTTCAAGCAAAAAAGAGATGACTGTGAAAAACAAAACAGAAAGATATGGAAAAAAAAAATATCATTAAAGACAAAGGCACATGTGATCCTACTTTCATTCACATGCTAGGTTAGGCTTCCCACCTGGAATGTGTCAATAACTACAGCTTGAGAGGAAATCAGCATACCAAGGGAGACACAGCATGGCTGAGGAGTCAAAAGATTAAGAAGTACCTGAATTACCCTTCAAGGCAACACATAATATTTTCTGAAATGAAAAGCTCAGGTTTGTGTTATTATTTGTTTTATTGTTTTGCAGTAACGAGTCAAGTGGACAAAAAGAAAAATTTTCGAATACCCTCTTCAGGTAGGTCATCTGGTTAAGGATACTCCTATTGTTCATTTATTAGACGAGAAACTCCTTGAGTTGGCCTTTTAAATCTAGTAAATTTTGGCAGAATACTCTTGGCTGGGTACTAAGGTTATTAATGATAAAATGTACCCTGAGGCTCAGGCAAGTATATGCATATAGCTCAATGCTGTTATAGAAATTGGCAGCCCTGAGATCCAGCTGAAGAAATACTATAACTCTCTTCCAGTGTTTTCATTACTAGACTCTCCAGTTCCATTCCTTCAAGGCTTTTCAACCTTCTGTTGTCCTCCTAGAATTTTGATATGCTCCTTTGAAAGGGTAACCTAGAAAGGCAGCATTATTGTTGCAACTGCACCATATACCACCCCCTTCTTCCTTAAAAAAAAAAATAAATAAAAAAATAAAGTGGTGTTTTTTAAGTACAAAACCCACAACTTTAAGGAAAGAGTTCATCTTAGAAATCTGTACAGAGAAAGAAGCCATTTCTGGAAAACCACGTTATACTATATGTCTGCAAACTGCTGCCACACCACTGTCCTACCTGCTGTTCCAATTCCACATCCTGCTCCTTTTTTTTTTTTTCTTTTCTGCACAACAGCAGTAAAACTAATGGAGAGCACACTCCTGGCTCAGACACAAGCAAGTTATCATGATCTTAATGTGTTATGCTACCAGGCTGAAGTAGCCATCTGCCTGCATGCTTTTAGCCCACTTCATTTATGAGACAACACAATTTAGCTTAATCTTCAGTGTAAGTGCTAAACGTGAGATAATAGGACTCAGTTCAAATCTGAAACCAAACTGCATTATATCTCAATTTGACAGGCAAAGCATGTAACCCAACTAATGGATAGTAAAGGTTAGCTGAAGGGAGGAAACTTGTTAAGCCATTACAACTCAATCATGCTAATGAAAGGTTTAATCTAATGTGCTTTACAGCATATCTGCAGCCATAAGTGCAGTTAAGGATGCATTCATGAATAGGTACTCCAGCTCAGATGAGGCACAATAATTCACAAAGCTGTGTAGTTCATTCATGGTGACTGATAGAACATATAACACTCATATATACTCCAGAAGGAAACATGGCTAGTTCCTAAGTCAATCAAACCTAAACATGTGCAGCACACGACCACAGACAATCCTCTTTTTTGGGGAAGTTACTAATCTATGGTTAGGAGATATATATAGCTTGCAAAAGATTTATTTAGTCTTCAAGTTTGAGGATCCTATTTACATAGTAAATAAAAGTATAAGCTACACCCAGTTTTACTGTACTTAGCACATGGTTCAAGTGCCACACCCAGTGTTCAATAAGGTTGTGGTGAATCTCAATCACGTGCTGAGACTGTACATTAATTGGCTATATCTAAAAGACATGGATGACTTCAAGTTTTCAAAGAAAAAGCTACCTGTAAGAAATCACCTTTTTTTATATTAAACATACCCATACTTAATAAATTCCATATATGAAGCACAATACACTGTGCAAAAAATGCAGCTCCTCTAGTATTAAGCTACTATGCCTGAGAAACAATTATGTTCCTTTCAAATGGTTATTTGCTCAGATAAATTCTCTGAACTTACATACCTAAAACTTTCCAATAATATTACCTTTATCTTCTTGCAATGAAAAAGCCCAAAACTTATTCTAGCATTCTGGTTCTTTAATAATATGGAAAGACATACTTTATTTTTAAAAAGTCATAGTATTCTTGACTACTAATATTACTTCATTGGCTTCAGTTTCAACACAGGTAACTGTTCCATTATGCCAAAGTTATTTGGAGCCAAATTATGATGAATTATTACACAACAAGTGTTTAAAATGGAGCCAAGGCTTCTGTTCAGAATGAATACTAATAAAGCTAGAAACCACCAACACAAATTAGTACACGTGCAGAAAACTTTATTGTGTGAAGATCTGATAACCACATAAAATAATGCATCTGTAGATTAATATCTTTCCATAAGAATATGTAGCTGCCACTTAGAATTGAAGCATTAGCTTCACAATATCCTCCATTTTTAAACAAAACCATAAAACCCCAAACAAACAATCCCCAAACTTAAATATATATGGATAACCAAAAACATTCTCTCTTCTACCATGGGGACTTTGCATAACTCAATTGTTATAATTCTGATTTTGAAATAAAGATGAATGCAACTGTACCAACGTTATTCTAGTCTGCCGACTCTTTTTGAAATAAAATTTGTTTTCTAAGCATGAAATACCAGATTCTTATAATCTTTTTTCTGCTCAGCCTGCCTCAACACAATCTATTCTGCCATTCCTCTTCCTTCTGCCAGCTATAATAATCCTGTAATTTAATTCCGTTGTTTTCTCTTTTGCCTTTCAATTGTAACCTAAATGGTACAGTGTAAATATCTTACCTAAAGCACGAATTTTCTTCCTGTTTTCCTTTTTTCCTGCATAAAACTTACAAGTTCTAGAGTCAGCTCCCTAGACACTCCTGAGAATTAAAGCATCACAAATGAAAACTGTTCAAAGATGCCATTACAGAGAAATTATTCAGTATTAGGAGCATGTGTGAAATCATAAGCAGGCTTTTGTGTTATTTATTCCTTTATTTACAGATCACAACAGGGAACTTGTATGTTGCTTTGTTCCATGTCTTAAAATTTAAAGTTATAGCCTCCATTTCTCATATTAATAGCCACAATTAAGAGCTCACAGACTGGCTCAGTATTACCTGATCTACAGTGAAGAGCAGACTGTTTCATATTGGGCTCAGCACTGGAAGCACCACTTGGGCAGCTACATGGGTAAGGGAGTTGTTTTGCTATTGAAAACAAAGCAGCCTCCGAAGCAATCAGAAGTAGTACATCACACAATTTCAGACTATTTTTTCAGCTAGCAGAGAACATGGAATTTTTTTTTTCTCCCCAGTTGGTATGAAAACACTTCCATGCCCAGCATTAATTCTAAACTATTATGTCTGACAGTGTGTAGTACATCTAGACTTTTCCAGTTAATTGATTAAAACTCTACCATTTGTTTACATGACTACCTCCTCTTTGCCTAATAGTGTGAAACATTTCATAATGTTGTATTCTTCCTAAAGCTGAAAGCTTAATATAAGTATTGAGCAGCATTCATCACAGTCCAGCAGGCATAGTCAAGTTTCAAACAATGGAACAAATTTAAATTTGTTTAATAAGCATTTATGATGAACATGGGTGATGATTTTCTTGGGTACAAGGTCACCAGGTATGAGCATTTACTAGTTATATATGTCACCAAGAGAGGCCTTTTGTTGCTGGACTTTCTCAATTAAGAGAGGTTAAAAAAAGATACATCAAAAACAGCAGTTGCATGCCAAATCCATTTGCATAACTTGCAATTTTAATATACAACAATTGGCCAAATTAAGTTCCATCTTGTCAAAAATCATTTTGGTTTATGAAAGCATGACTGACCTTGAGATAAGCAGAGCAGCTGCATTTGACTTTGAATGCTCCAGACAAAATGGATGTCCTGTCAGGAGCAGCCTTAGCATGGGAGTCAGTAAAGTAATATAAAATGGATCACATTTCACATAATTTACAAACATCCAATACCTATCTCAAAGATCATATTTTTGTAATAGTAGTCTAATTTCTCCCCAAGTTTTACAGAATTTACGAATAAATTTACCTTTTGTTGTTGTTGTTGTTCCATTTCTGCACACTGCAATGCATTTATTCCCCCAAAAGATTTACACAGTATTTGCAGTAGCTGGAGCTTAAACACACATGTGAAAGGGGTGGGGAGAGCAGAGAGAATCTGCCCTCTTACGCACATCCCAGACAAGAACCATCTTTATACCTTAAATGATAAACACAGACTATTCTAGAGCACATTACTGTAGCTTTCAGAAAAGTTCTTTCTGTTCCAGAACAAAATTTGCTATATATTTTCATGACTGTGTATATGTACCTTTGCAGGTACATAGAAGACTTTCAGAAATCCACCTCTTAAACTCACAGGTTGTAGAACATAGGGATGGATCTTTCTGAATATTAGGTTGCCCAGATTCTTCAGTGAGAGTGTCTCAACAGTTTAACGAAGGAAAGTGAGTCAGCTGTCTTCAATACCTAAATATAAATTAAAGTCATGGTTTAAAGGTAGTTGTAAAGGTTTCCTAAATCCTGGAGGGTTGAATGAACATTAAGAAACTATCTTATACACACTTAAAACTAATGAAACTAAGTAGAGGCTTCTCAAGGATAGAATATCTCTTCCATAAGATAGAATATAGAATAAACTACAACACTTTTTTTTAATAGCATTAAAATAAAGAGAAGCAAATCTGACATTACCAATTCTAACTTAATTTTTTACTAAACTACAGAAAAATGACGACAAAATGCAGTATGCAGTCAATATATGTTTAACAAATAATAAGCAATCACAGTTAAGAGACAAAGTATTTTCACAAGAGGCAACAAAATTAGGTGCAAAGTTGAAATTGTAAGGAAAATGTTATAGTATGGCTTCACCTATAGCATCCATGAAAAGAAACTTTGTGGAAAATATAGTAACTGTTCCTCGTGCTCTTAAAAATTGGGAAAACATCTCTCAGTTTCCAAACTTTTTAAAAAATACTTGAACACATCAAAGACCAGCTCTGTTTTGTTTGTCCAGATTTCAGAGTTCAGGCCAAAGTTACTGCATTGTTGTGTTATAATGCTACTATCCATTATTTTTACCATATTATCCCTGAAAAATCTTCCAGTCACTTTTAAATGACTCTTTGTATGAAGGTTCCTTAAACAGTTAATGCTTTTAGTGGTTTTCAGCTGTAAGATCCACAACATGATTCTTTCAGAATGCCTTTTCAATTAAATCCCTCATGCCAAATAACTCACATTAGTTAGATGGTTCTACAAAATGATCAATGACATACTTAATGTTGACATTTAAAGTTGATTTCACTTGAAAACAGTAGTCACATTTTATATTTTCTGTCTACAGAGGATTTCCACATCAGATGTCCTCAGCTTTCAAGTGTAATTACTTTTTCTTGCTTCTAATAATAGTAAGCTACTAAATTCAAACTGAATCTAAAGGATATCCTCTGCTGGATTTAGAAGATAAAAACATATAACACCTAAGGCCCTGGAAAATATGTAGCAGCTATTGTTTTCAAAAGTATAGCTGTTTTCTATGTAGGAAACCAGTATTTAGAAAGTTTACAGTGAAGAGATTTACAGAGGAAGGACACTGATGAACTGAAATACTAGTTTTACCCTTGAATTAATGCCACTTATTTATGCATTCTATAAGTTAGCCTAAAAAAAATACTTAAATACATATATACACCAGTCACCCTTTTCTCCAGGGTTAAAGAGAATTAGGACTGTTCTGAAAAGGCACAGGAAATTACAGTATGAGTTTAAAAATAGATTCACTCAGTCTAGTTATAACTATCTTTCTAAAAACTGGTTATAGAATATGATATGCATTTTTCACTACTTTCCAAATATTAAAGAAAATTCATGCATTTCATGCATTCAGCTTTTCACTAGTTCTTTTGCATCAGGTTACCATCTCAACAGGGGCTTTGAACTAGATCTGCCTAGAATGCTTTCCTCCATGGTTAGTTCCCAGAGAAAATCCAAAGGCTTAAAAATAAAACGGAGTGATGAAGAGATTGAGGAAGGACTTTCACTAAATTATACTGGAATAAATTGTTTTGCAAAATAATCTAAGCAACCAAAATAACAACAGTAAGGTTTTACATACAAGTCTTCTCTCTATCAATTGTTCAGGGCATGGCTAGTAATGACCTCATTTACAAGACCTTATGAGGTTCCTCTTGGTTTATCACCCCTGACTGTCCCTCATCTATTCCCAGCCCCTGAGCTGCCCAGCTCTCTTTGTCCCTCTCCCCTCAGACCTTGAGCTCCCAGATTTTTGATGTCTCTGTCCCATTTCCTACCACCATCCAACAAGTTCTCCCACAGCATAGACAAGTGTTTCCCACTCTCACAGAAAGGTCACCTGACCCAGCTAATCTAAAGTAACAAAACATATAGAACATGACCAAATGTCATCCCTACACCAGTGCAGAGTGATCTGCAGAAAGTTCTCTTTTAGCACAGCCTTCACTAGAAATTCGTGTAGGTTGAAAATCAGGACGTTATCCACATCACTTAATGTTTCAAATAGGAAACCCTGTCCTTCACTGCCACAGGTATATCATGTAAAAGCCAGAGTTAACTACCTTGAGATAAAGAAACTGCTCAGCCTTCAGGGGAAGAAGTCTGTGTTTCCCTGCCCAGCACCACTAATGGAGCTGAATACTTGCAGAGTGTCTATTGATCTCAACAAGACTTTCTTTACCTCACTTAGAATCATGAAATTATTTATGCAGAGTACTAAGTCTTTTCCTTGAGCAACATAATATCTGACTGTAGAAATGGAAGTGTTAGTATTTTGAACAGATACTTTAATAAAAATGCCTCAAAACATACAGATAATTCTTAAAGCATTTCAGTTTATGTGAATTTTGTGTCTACCCACAACCTAGGCAGAAAGTTATAGCTATGTTCAGCCTGAACAAATTCTACTTTAAAATCTAATTCTCTCTCTGCTGCATTGTCTCACAGTTCAGCGAATTAATACATAAGGTGGATACAAAGCTATTCATTTTTGCAGATGCACAAGTATGAAGGCATAGAACCTATAACATAGGTCAAGCCCAGGCAAGTACCCCAACAGGAGCTGAAATGGGACCCCTGCTCTCATGGGTCAAGTGGGGGTCCTCAGTGAAGCTGTTCAGGATCATTAATACTCATTAGTGCTCCCAGAGCACTCATCTTCAGCTGTGTACCTATCAATCAAGTAGGATATTTTTTTCACCAGAGAGTTTTTATAAAACATACTTCTGGATTTCCTTCTCACAAAATTATTTTGCTTAATTTATAACTTTCTATCGTAGATCAAGGAGAAAAAGGAGTTTCTGCTAAAGTGAAAAAAAACCCCAAACCCTACCAACAACAACAAAAAAACCCCAACACATCTTTGTCATCCACAGAATGATAAAAACATGCTTTACAGAAAAATGTTGTAACACAGAAATTATATTTACCACAGTAGTGACATGTAAATATATATATATATATATATATATATATAATATAATATAATGTATTTTCAGATGCTACACAAAGCAAATTTGGTCATTACAATATTTTTTCATAGCTTTAATTGCATTTTTTTCATTTAGTCCAGATCATCAATATATCTATTCACCTTTCTCTAAAGTGAGCTACTTCTATTGGAAAGAGATGGCTCAGGGTTAAGATTGGACTTTCAATCACCTTCTGGATGAATCAGTTGCTTCTCCATGCATGCCTGAGTCACTGCAGACACCTGCCTGTCCCTCAGTAGGCATTTCCAAATTAAATGAAAGAAGCAAACACCAAGAAATCAAAGGATGATGAGCCTTTCAGTTAACCTGGGAAGCATTACTGAGCTTCCTCTTCTGTTGGTTCCTGCTCAATCTGCATTAGTTCTGTTACAACTGGTGAATAATGACTCATTTATGAATAATAACCTTGCTAATCTTCATGGCCACTGTTAGTAAAAGTTCACTTATGCTTTGAAAATAATGTTTCCCTTCCTCCGTTGTAATATAATCTTCAGCTGATGCAACATTCAATTTTAAAAGATTACTTTATTTTACATAGTTTAAATCAAAATGGTATTTGGTTTACAACGTAATCACTAGATGAGAGAAAGGTTATTCTACCCATTTTAAGCGTAACATGTTCTTGTAACTTATGTAGTACACTTTAATTATATGTATTTTAAAAGAAAGAAGAAAAGAGTAAGCAGTAGGTAAGAGATGAACTTTTGCAATAAAGCTGTGGAAGGGTAATCTCTGCATATATTGAAATTATTGCATGTGAATAGTGTACCATTCTAAATATCCTTGAGTCTGTATAGTTTCTATGTCTTCATTTAATTTATCCACCTTTGAATATGGATATTCACCATTAATGCCAGGTATTCACCTCTACAAGGGGGATTACGATCAAAGGAGCCAATTATCCTGGTTTGGGCTCTTTTTTTTGGTCTCATTTGGTGCTTCCCCGCTGCCTCTCCCTGTCGCGGGGGGGGGGGGGGGGGGGGGGGGGGGGGGGGGGGGGGGGGGGG
>JAWWLZ010000082.1:81345999-81380506 GCA_035041345.1 Poliocrania exsul | reverse complement strand
CTAGTTCTTACTGCATGAACTAGAGAAACAAACAAGAGCTGTTCCTGTACAGGAGAGAGAGAGAGAACTGTAAACACATCTCATTTTAGTATAAATGAATTCTACATTTATAAAGAATGGATATTTCTGGAGATGTTTTTAAAAATGGAGAACCTTAAAAATTTATGAGGGATAAAAATAAATTTAGAACTGAAATACTTCATTACTCACTATTAGGATGAATGTGATTACAGCCAAAATAGACAATTAGGTATAAAAATCTATACATATATTTCAGAATAAAGGTAATTTTGGCAAATATTTTAACAGGAAAAATAATACCATATGCTGTAAATCTGTGTTCCAAAGCATATTTATGCTTAGGTTAGAATTATTTATAGCAGTATGTAGGTCACCACAATAACTGACATCATAAAATTTACCAGCATGTTAGCTCAATGTCAGCTAAACCAACATATATTAAAAATGCATTGCAGTGTCCTATATGTGAAATGAGGATATTTCCATGTGATCTGCATAATTTTCATGCTTTATATTAGTCTTCACCTACACAACTGCCTTTCTATCTCATGTGTATGTTTAATATGGGGGCCTTCTACAAAATGTCATTAAAAAGTAATTGCTCAATAAAACAACACAGTTCATATTCTTCAACATAAGGTTTTTCTTGCACAGACAGTTACAGATAAAACAGTGTGCTAGAACTGCAAAGAAAGCCACAGATCTTGTGTGTGGCACGTATTTTTAAAAAAAAGTTTATATTTATTAGCCCTGAGTATAAAATCAATCAGTCCTATTTGAAATTACTCCCTGTAAGGATACATGTGGCTGTAACACCTTCATAAGCACAAAGAGTGTGAAAGTCTCATCAGCCCTGGCTGTTATTGCTTCTGATTTAAAAGGGTATCTAAATCTGGATTCTAAACATGGATGAATTCTCTCCCATGCCAGCATTGCTCCTGCTGTGGTAACAATGTAATAATGCTTGCCCTAGTCTCCCAAGATAGGAAAGCATACATTTGCTACCTATAGAGTATTAAAAACCAAAGAAATACTTTGGGAAACATTTCATAATCCTCTTGGAACCCATGGCAACCTGAGTTATCCCCACCCCACCCCACCCCACCCCGGAAATACCTGCATGAAAACAGAACACAGAACTCTTACATTTTTAACCTTTGTAGGACCAAAGTCAACAAGACCTCATGCTCCCAGCCCTCACTGAACTTATGAATAAGGCATACTTTTTTGGGACACTTAATTAGCACAGAATTATAGAGGTACAGTATGAAGAGAAGGGCCTGACCTTGAGGAGAGTATCCCAAGCGGAAAGCACATCTCTCAGCAGGCACCTTTTATGTGTTTAGCGCACCAACAAGTTAATTCTCAGTAATAAGTCAGTTTCTTTCTTTTTATGAGACACTGTAATACTGTTAAATATAAACTTGTGTTCACACAGTTCATATTCATTAATATAAATTTATTTTCCCTTCTAAAATACAGCTGTGTTTTCTGCAACATCAAAACTCTACAATTTCCCAGAGAGCTCATGAAAGTTGAAGTAGGTGATCTCCTGACAAAGCTGTAGGTGTTTGGCTTTGATAAAGAGATTGCTGTCCTTCTTGCATCCTCCCTGAAAAAACAGCCTTACATATTTTCCATCATTTGATACAGTTTTAAACCATATCAGAATTCTTTATAATTCCAAATGTTTTTATTGTGTTGTCACAGACAAGCCAGTTTAATAAATTCCTTCTATCAGAATACTGAAAAATAAATTTCTTCCTTTCAGCAGTAGAAACAAAACAACAGAGTGTATTAATTCCTACTGCAAAATCTAAATATGTCTTCCTTTTCCCACTTGATGTGGAACACATTAGTCTGCTATTCACCCAGGAATTCCCTGCAGTTATGCACCCTCCATTCTATTTTTTCAAGTAGAAATGATGAAACATTTCTAATAAATACGTGACAAAAAAGCAGTTTATTGTTGTTAAAATAATTGGAAGTCTACATTTCATCACTCATTGACATGTTTCTTATTATCTGTCACAGAATTCAGAAAGTTACATATTTATGACCAAACCTGGCAGTGCTCCCCAGATTTATGTACTAAATACAATCTCCTCCAATTTACAGCTTCAGTCAACACATTTAATGCAGTGCATGCAATTCCAATTATTCTTCCAGTGCAGCAAGGCAAATACAAGTTAAGATGCAAATTAGCTGCTAAACATACAGCCCAATCCTGCACCCAGAGCTTTTGTTAGATCCCTCTAGAGAGAAATTTATAGATCAAGTTAGCTGACTAGTAATTTACTTATTTTAATTTTTTTACAGGTTAATTTTTCCAAAGCCAGGAGCACATCTGTTTCAGTTAATTCAAAGTAATTCACTTAAATTATTATCCACTCCAAAATGACTCAGCAGTTTCAATGAGTGTTCCTTGTGTATTCTGTCTGTGGGAGTAATCCCATAATCAATGTCAGAAAATTCAGCACTGCAACTACTGAACTTGAACCTTTTTGAAGGTCTGGTCTTAAGCTTAACCAAAAACTATTCAGAATGGAGGGGAGGCATTCTTCCCAATCTTCACTTCATGAAACCATGAATGTTGGCATATTTTTCATAAAACACATATGACAGTAAATCTATCAATATACCAATTAACATGAACACTTCAGAGAACTTTTGTGATAAATATTAAGATTTGCATTACCCAGGTAATTGAACTGCTCCACAATTCTCCCTGGCTTTCCTCTCCCAAAGTGATGTTTTATCTCTTATGTCTATTTTATTCAAAAAGTGTGGTTTCCCAAAAAAATATCTGAAGACAAATACTTTTCATTTCAGTATCAGTTCACCTAGTTGACAATATGACTAGAAATGTAAGGGTAGGAGAATAGAAGCAGCACTTAAGTTACCTAGAGAATTAAGTTCCTTACATCATAATTCAGATTCATTTTACTTATATTTATATTATTTTTAGACCAGCAAAATAATTAAAAAATAATACAATGAAGGAAATACAAGACCTTGCACAGCAACCAACCAGGACAGATTCCCATTCTCAAGGCAAAAGTGAACTTTTTCACCTTCATAAGTAAACAAAAATAAAACTTATGCTTTATCCAATCATTCCTATTCCCAGTAATCTCTTCTCCAATATACCAAATATTTTTGAACTTCTTTTGAACCAGAATTTCTAGGCTCTTGAGCAGATCAGATATTCTTTTCACCTGCCTGAAGACAGGTTCTTAACATACAAGAGGCGTTCATTAACACCATTAAAAACTGAAAGTTTATTTTATCTGCCAGCTATTTCAACATACATTTCCATTGATAGATTGCAATTATCCTCATGTAAGAATCAAAGCATATCAAACTCACACAAACGTATCAAACTTTATTCCAATTCGTGCAATTCACTTCAAATAATTTAAATTTATTGCATGGCAAATCCTTCATAAATCTAGTTGAACCTTTTTCAGCATTTGTATCGCAATCTGACATTTCTTAGGAATGTTTTGTCTCAACTCTTTCACTGACAGTGACATTTTGAGGTGCCTACAAAAACTAAATTCCAGTTTTAAGAGTAGCAACCTGTGAGTCAGAAGAGTTTTGTTTTATTCCCAACCCTATCAGTCACCTTCTGTGCAAACTAGGGCAAGTCACATCAAATCTCTCTTTTCTTTGTTTGTTCTCTTGATTTCCCATTCTGAAAGCTCCTCTGGGAACAGGCTTTCCATGTTCCTACCAATGTCCCAAGGAGGCCTCACTCTCACTGAGATCTTCTGGGTTTTAAACTGTTAGTCTCTACATATTAAATAACAAATAGGAAATACTATTTGTTTTTGGTTTACAAATACACATGGGTTAAGTGTTAGGTATTCTTTCTAAAACAGCCAGGATTTTCGGAATCTGAATTTATGGGACTGTCAGAGACAAAAAGAGTACTCAACATGGAGGAAAGATACTCAAACCTGAGCAGTTAATGTTACTGCTCTAAATAAGAGGTCCTTGTATGAAAATTAGAGATACAGAGAAAGTATTGCCTAAAATCAGGGAAAAAATCTTTCAAGATTATATTAGTATAGGTAAAGTAGAGAGCAGTCCTTTAATGAAAGCTTTCAGGTGCAGGGAGTATACAGACAGAAACACAATACAGGGTTTTTACAAATTAATAATACTACTTAATTATCATACCTAGGAGTTAATACAACCCAAGTACCTTCTGCCCTTCGTACCACCCTGGTACCACGCTCAGAATTGCCCCATTGGAGCACCTCCAAGGGTTCTGGGCCTTCTATCTTGCTTTGCCTTGTTATTCGGGTCCAGGTACACATGTCCCAAACACAATGTACTTGCTACTGTCTTATCCATTTAAAAGGCAGTTAAACAAAATTCAGGAATGTGGCACAAACCCTGAGAAACTGTTAGAAACTGTTGGCAGTCACCTCAAGTGTGAGTAAATATACAGCTATATAAAAATCTACAAATACATAAAATATTTAAATCTACAAATATATAAAAGTCCTAATGCCTCAAAGGAAAAAAGGAAACTTGTTTATATCTCCTTTTCCAGTCCTTAATGCTGTAAATACATATTATAGACGAAGGACCAGATTTGAGATTTTAGTTCAATTCCAGCACTGGAAAAGGAATCTACATTTATTTTTTTTTGTTAAATACAGTGAAGGTAATTTGTTACCAAAAAATAGGAGTGCAACCATTCCTGATTAAAAAAATGTGTACTGCTGTACAATGTTTTGATCTCAGTTATGGAGCATGCTGATTGCTCCCTGAAATTGTAGTAATTTCAATTTATCCTTCACTCAAGCATCAGATTACAAATTCCAAGGAAATTCTTAGCTGATCACCATTAAGGCAAACTATGTTGCTCTTTCTTTTCCCTATTTATTTATCTTACCCAGGCTAAATAGAATTTAAAACATCTCCTGAAGTAGTAGTGGTGGGGGAGAAGAAACATGAGCATAGAAATAAGAGAAGAGATAAGAGAGAAATCTTACTAAATTAACTCTGTCCACAGAATAGCTCTGAAAAAAGTTATATGTTCATCTAGACTGGGAAGGCAATATTAGTTTTTGTATATAACTTAATAGATCAGTAAAATTTTAAAACTCACTTGGCAACTCAGTAGTGTATTTTCTGTTATCAGGTATAATTCAAGGAGCTGAACTGTCTGCCCAAAGGACATATCAGGGATTTCTGCACTAATTTTTGAGGTATTTTTTCCACTATGTATGGCAGACCTGGTTGAAAAATAGTAAATAGTCTCAAATTTTCTTTAATTTTTATGTTCAAAATAAGCAAACCCTTATATATATGTTAAATTAATGGATTCAAGAACATTGAGTCTAGATTAATATAATAAAAGAAACAATCAAAAGTAAGCTGTAAAGACAAGACTTTTAAGATCATTTAAGCATAAGGAAAAAGTGGAAATCTCGGGTATTTTCTAATAAAAGGAAGGTAGTTGAAAGACATTTTCAGTGAACAGTTCAAACACCAAAACTGAGCAACAATTTAAAATAGTACCACATCCCCCCCCCACCCCCCCCCAAAATGTGTAAGTCCAGTGCTCAAACTTTAAAAAAGCAAGCCAGAAGAAAAAAATGGTTGTCACTTGGCATCTCATATATGAAAAGCTTTGCAAAATTATAAAAATGAGCAGGTCTAAAACATTTCAAAATGTGTAAACAGAGGCATTTTTGTTATCGAATAAGTTCTGATATGAAATGGAGGATGTCCCACAACCGTGAAGATTTTTTATAATTCTAGGATGACCAAAAGTGAAGAAGTGTGGCTTAGGCAACTTCTCTAAGTAAAAAGATAGAAGCCTAGAGAAAGGGACTGGGGAAGATTGCTTCATCAGTGCCATGTTGGCAAAGGAACCACCCATGGTTTTTTTCTCAGATAACAGAAATATGCACTGAAGAGGAAACAGCCAAGTTTACCCAGGGCAATCAAGAGCTGGGACAGCAAAGTGAAGCAGCACAAGCAGTTCAAGAGCAGGATGAAGTAGAGTCAAACTGCCTGTGGGAGCAGTAGCTGAGGGACTTGAAGTGCACAACCAGCATCTGGGGTGAGCGGGAAGGGACCCAAAAATCACAAACTGAGAAAAGGTTGTGGCCAAAGCAGTGGGAAGCAAAAAGCAGTCCCACTAATAGCCTTGCCAAGAAAAAGACTGTACATAATTTCAGATTTTAGGAAAGCAATTTTAGGGATGGCAAATCATCTCATTGCACTGTAAATTATCCTGTTGCCTTTCCCCCTTGATAAATTACTTTTCATCAAATCAATCGATTCATGTCTGAAAGTGGAAAAAAAAAGCAGCTACCTTGCAGAGTTTCAGACAGCCCAGTTTCATTTCCCCAAGCTTCTAGGGAAGGCTGATGCTGGCATTTATCAGTGATCCACAACATTTCAATTGGGTATTTTTTTGCTGCAAATACAGTTCTAAATTAACTTTATTTGTTCCCAAATCCTCACAGTGAAAAATAATATTTGATTTGTTTTTCAAAGTAAAAATAAGGTGTTTTTATTGCAAAACAAACATTGGGGCAATCAAGGAAGAATTTGAACAATTTTACTTCTTAACTCTGTTGTTCTTGGCCAATTAAATTTTCTTTTCTTTACTTGCAGTTGTGCACCTTTTGGTGGAATAGCCCATGGTATCTTCTTCTATCAAGCCTGAATGAGATCTAAAATAAAAGAGTGGGGGTTTTGTTCTTGCTTTTAACACAAATGCTCATATGCATAGAAGCCTTTGTAAGCATTTCTGGACTAAGGCTAAAATATCAGTTCAGTATTTTATACATCATAGGAGAACCCACTGCTGTTTCTCAAAACACAGGGATACATTCCTTCCTTTTAGCACTTACCCTGGAAGTGAGGGCGAAAAGGTTCCCTCCAATATGTTGTAATCAAACACCTTGCACTTCCCTGGAGACCACCTGGCACCCTCTCCTCACCTAGGCAGGCACTTTACAGTATTCTTTTTCAGTCTTTCCCAATGCAGATGAGAAATAGGTGCTCCACTGGGTGCTGCTCTGATTCTCTAGCCCTTATAATGAAGAGAAAGTTTTTAGCTCCAGGTCCCTGCATTAAATTATATGAGTAAACAAAACTAAAGCAAATTACAGTAACATCAACAGATGAAGTAGAAATTGTCTCCAAAACATTTTATATTCCTGTATAAATGGGGAGGAAGATTCTTCAGCAAAAGAAATTGATTTTGGATCTCTCTCACTTGACAAATTTTTTCATCCAGAGGATGGAGAAAGTAGAGAAATGGAAGTCTGGCATTTCCTCCTCTAGTCGCATTTTAGAAAATGATGCAATTTTTTATTTAGATAATAGTGACAGTTGCTGATTTGATGGAGATATTCACAGCCTATGAGTTCTAAAGGTTGGGAAAGTACAACTTCTTAAAACATAAGTAAGAATTCCAAGTGCAAAAGAGTGAGCTTCGAAACTAATCTAAGGAAAAAACATATGCGTTGTCCTATGAACCTTGGGCACCTCATGGCACTGTAAAACATGGGCTTAATTTCTGCCTCAGATATCTAACAATTAAATGCTGCAGGTTTCACTTTTCATAGCATTATAAATTTGTTTGGTTCAGGTTTTGCTTAAGTGTGCCAGAAAGGAAGATGAGCAGGCTACTTTGCAGTGGAGGCTGAGCTGGGAGCTGATGGTGACTCAAGTGCAGATCTTGCCCTCCCTGATAAGGCACCATGAGGGCCAGCAATGGTGGCAGTCTGCCAACAGCACAGGGATAATCACATCACTTATTACCATCATTTAGGAATGGGAGAAAGAAGAATGTAGGATAAGACCCTGTTCCCCAACCCAGCTCTGCTGAACCAACAACTATGTGATACACATCTGTCTGTACAAAACCCATACAGGAATTTCATACCAATTGGATCTGTATTGCTGAGCAAAAGTAAAGTGGTGTTATCTGTACTGACTGGATATAAGCAACTTCCAAAAATTTGTCCAACAGACAAAGGCTTGAGTAGAATTCCAAGGCAGAATAGGTTATAACAATAGAAAACTGGGTTTGAAATAGTAATTAGTGACTTGCTCACCTAACCACCAAAATAATCTTTTTCCCCCAGTAATTATTTATTTATAATCCTTTGTGAGTCTTCAATGTCATTTCAACATCTTCCATTATTTATACATTTCTTTTTCTTGTTAAAGACAGATATAAAATTAAGATATAGATAAAATTTAAGCCTATGGAACATTTTTCTGGCTCAGGTTTCTTCTACAAACTCCATAGAGCAATGATAAACTGTTTCAGTCATTTACAACTGTGCCCTTATTCAAGATAATAATTTGTTCAAAAAAAAAAAGAGAGGCAAAATAAGAAAATATAAAATACAGAGAAAACACAAAATATAGAGAAAACACAGACAAAATAGAGAAGTCTGAGGAAACAGCAATAGTTCTCAGTGTCTTCATTTGCAATCATGAGATGTAGGAGTGCTCGCTACTGAAAAAAAAAGAAAAAGCCAGTGAAAGTCATAATTGCAGTGGTTCTCTTGCTGAGGTTGGGGAAAAAAACAAGCCTTTCAACAGAACAGAGTTAAGTCTTGACAAATTACATAGTTCAAATGACAATCTGGAGACAAAAACTCCAGAAGAAATCATCCTGGGCTTCTGTACAGCAGGCTCTTTTACATACTAGATAAACAGATACAGTCACCAAAATAAAAGACTATTTTGCCACTTTCATAGCCCTTTTGCAGATATCTACATCAAAAAACAATGAAAATGGCTTTAAATCTGTTTAGTAAAAATCACACAGGGAGGATCATACATAAAAAATGGATTTTAAAATATTTGAAGTGCTAACAAAACACTGAAAACAATAAGGCTATTTTATATGAAAAGACAATTACCTGGAAATGGAGGTAAAGGAATGCAAAGCTTGTGCATTTTTCAATTGAAATCAGAAATAGTTCACATATTTCAGAAATATATGTTGAAACTTTAGCAACCGTATGTTTTTGGTTATAATAAAAAACACTTCCTATGTATTTTATTATGATCACAACTCTGTGAGTAAAATTTGATTGTAATCTCCTACTAGTCTTTGAGAGGATAGCCATGCTTAAGGGTATTTTGTAAATCATGCACTGGCTAAAGCATAAATGCCAAAGTTCATGGGCTATGGAAACAAAATATCTCAAAAAGTTCTTATATTTCTGCATAGAGAGATTGTTAAAGAGATTCACAGGTTAAAATACATCCTTAATCAAAAACTGAGGACTGAGTTTTTTATAAGTGTTAGCAACAAGCAGGCTTTGGTTAACTGACTTTACTTTGGAAGTTATCTATATGCAAACAGCATCAGTAATATTTCACGTCTTCTTGTGTAGCCTGTGAGGGAAAGTTTGCTGACATGACTTTCTTTAGATCAGCAACATGCCATGGCACATGAAGGCATGTTATGGTGGTTGCAATGCTATATAGTCAGTTTTACAATACAACAGTCTGGATTTAAAACCGTTTCTATGTGGATAATGCACATGAAAAGTTACAATGATAAAATGAGGACACTCCAGACATCTGACCTTTATAAAATCTGCCCCCCACCCCCCCAAAAAAGCAAACAAAAAAATTTCAATGCCTATTATTTTAAAATACTGGGGGGGGGGGGGGTGGTGGTGTTGTACTATTTTGTTACCATTGTTATTACTATGATTGCATTATTAGTTGACATCATAATAACTTATCTCAAATCCCATATCAGTTTAAGCTACAAAGCTAGCTTACAATTACATTTAAACCCTACCCATTTGCTGCCTGCACCTATACTGCCTAAGTTTTAATGAAAGACTGACAAAAAGAGGGATTATTTTTTACGATCTACTGGAATTTGTTAAAAGGGATTTATAGCCACTTTTGAAGATTCAGAATGATTTTTTCCTAGATTAGGCAGTTTATTTCAAATCAATTAATAAATTTTATAAAGCCAGTTGGAAACTGGAAAACTGAGAGGGTTTTTTTTCAATAGAAATGTAGTTATGAGGCAAATATGACAGTGATTTACACTAGTTTTAACATCTTGAGTTACACACAATAGGCACAGCTTTTTGGTTTAATAAATCACTGTTCTTTCAGTGAGAAACTTTTTTAATCATTCTTTTTGTTGCATATTCATATTTAGTAATTTTTTATTCAAATAGTATCCTACTGATTCTTTTTATTTCCATATTCATCTTAATGTAACTCAACACAGAATAAGAACTAAATACAGCTTCTGAAAATCAGAAGGATTGTAATTCACTGATAATATAAAACCTAGAAATATTTTTAAAAACCGTTGCTTTTAGTATGTCTGTACATATTTAGGGGGAAAATGTACCAGATTTTTTTAAACTTTATATGCAGCTTTTCATCAATTTAGCAATAGACCCTAATGTTTTCTTGCAACATTTCCAAGAAAAGGGGAGCAAAAAATAAAAAACCAAAAGTTGATGCACAAGTCAAAACTTGTGCCTATCCACTAATCTGTAGGTAAAGTAGGTGGTTTAAACTACTTAGACTGAGTCAATCCCTGCTAGGTTCTATCTGTTCTTGGTATTTGACTATAACAATGGCACAAACTACAGCCATAAATCTCAGATCCCCCTCTTGGCATTTATAAAATAATGTGCTATGTTGTCCATTGGTTAATATTTTATTTCATATATATTAAAAAATAAATCTGTTTAGTTTTAGTTTTTCAACAAACAATTTGAATTCCATAAAGTGGCAGAACATGCTGCCGCATATCACATTCACAGAATTCAAATTTTAACAATCAGTGAAATTTTCCTTGGAGAAAGGTGACTTTTTATGCTTGGTTGCAAGGCTCTGTGTAGGCAATATTGCTTAGAGAAGGATATATGTGAGCAGTAGGATAGCTGTCTTCAATTGTGATTAAAATCAGTTCCTGAGAATGAATTACTCCTTGGGCTTAAGACATCTGAAATGAAAGCTGCTGTGTACACTAACTGTTTCCCTGCATGGTATTTTCACTGCCTGGTTTCTATAATGGAAAGAAACCAGTTTCATCTGCTGTAATGGAGAGTCCAGACCTCTCTGAAAGGCTATGTTTGGATTATGCTTTGCAAGCACATATTCCAAAACAGCCACACCCAATACTTAAGGCACAAAAGCTCTTTTTACCTTCACTCAAGGTAAAGCACTTCATCAAGCACTGTTTTTTCTTATTGTCATGTGGGAAAATGCAAATGTACAGCACTAACTGTCAGTAATTTTTACAAAAGAGAAAACAGAGATGGCCCAGATGATTACTCAATAAAGAAACAAAAATACTTTACTTTTAAAAGATTTATTATACTTTTAGAGTAGTGTATAGAGGAATTAGAGTCTAAATGAAATTTTATTAATATAAAAATACATCTCTTGGCAGCTGCACCCAACTTTATACTGTTTATCTGTATTCTGTGAATACAGGGGAAACTAGCATAAGTAAAGTGGAATGGAATTGACTCTGGTTTTACACAGCATCTTTCATATGTGTGTCTTTAGATAATGACATCTAAACCTGAAAGCATCATCTGATATCTTTTGACAGTCTTCTAAAGACCATGCCTGAAAGCATTTTTCCTTGTGTCATTTATATGCACTTTTATTAAATAAAGAAATTTAATGGCCTGCTGACCATTTTACTTCTGAACATGTCAAAAGAGATGTATAATGTTAATTATAGTGTACTTGTTGGGCCCAGTTCCTACCTATATTTCTGGGCTGATCTAAAGGTATGTGAATAATATGAAAGAACCAAATGATAAATGACGAGTTATTTGGTTTATTCTAATTAATATAATTATATATTGTCTTTACCTCAACTGTATCTCTGGGGATTTTTTTAAATGAGTCTCAGTTACAAAACAAATCAGCTGCAATCTCTCCATCAATTTCAGGGTAATTCATCTTATCCGATCATCCTGTGGCAAAGTACTTTAATATTGACTAACTTTCCCCAGGAAATGGCTGAAATACCTATGTGAGTTATTCTTTTCTAAAATTCAAGAGCTCCTATTCCAATTCCCCTTCAAATAAATAAATAAATAAATAAACAAACTAACAAACTAACTAAATAAATAAATAAACAAACAAACCAAAGCAAAAATCCCAAACAGACAAATAAAAGACAGTTAAACCCACCATTAACCCACCTGGCTGTCATTGGCCAAACTGCTTCCTCCCTACCCTGTCCATTTCCAGATTTTGTTACCCTGGAACACATCAAGATGTGACACCTAAACCCTAGGCTCAGCTGCACCCCGTAATAAAATTCGTTAAGTGCTCCATATCACACATCAGGTCCACATCTGGATGGCTTTTTGAACTTCTCCAGGGATAGAGACCACACAGCCTCTACGGACAACCTATGGCAATGCTCAGCCACCCTCACAAAGAAAACATGTTCAGAGAATCTCCCATGTTTCAGTTTGTGCCTTTTGCCTCTTGAATATGTGTAATTGGTAAAGTAGAAGATATAAACTCATGCTTCCCTACTGGAAATTTCTTAATTTAAATTATACTCCAGTGTTGTTGACAACTCCTGTTGTAACTGCAAACACAATGAATCCAAAACACAGGGTGCTTGATTTGGTACAGATCTCTTCAGTGCAGAGTACTGAAATCTCATAGAGAAACTTGCAGTGTATCATCCTTAGATTAGAGCCATGTGAGGACCATCCTTGGGTAAGTATGCATTTGGCTTTACATTAAAATAGTTGTGTGAGAGAAAATGTGAATTTGGAGCTGTATTTGTAATCTCTCTCTTCAAAAATAATGAGTAAATGATCATTTAACTTGAAAATTACATCCACAGAAGAAATATTTTTTACATTTTGCTTCTGAACTTTTGAAACTACCACAATATATAAATTGATTCTAAGGCCCTAGGAGGATTCTACAAGTATTGCCATGTATATCAATAATGAATACCTCTGGAAGTGTAATAAACCAAACATGAAGGCAGCAATAAATAGCAATCATAAAACCCAACAATTTTCACCCAGGTCACCTAACCTTTTGGACATCAACTTTCTGCCAAATGGATTTCACAATTATTTTAAACACAGAGATAACAATGTTTTTATGTATGCTAATAGGCTTTGAAAAATTGTTTCCAGACTATGGTATTACAGTAATAAACTAGTTTATTAAGTGGGTAGGCTCTCTTTTCAGGCAGTTCATCTCATCTGCATTTTAATCTTCCATTTGGTTTTTCTATTAATACAGTAAATGTATTAACCAGAATTCTACACTAGAAGATAGTTTCAGAATATTTAATTCACTAAATAGAGGTAATATAATATAAAGGGTAGAATAACAAAACGAAAAGTTACCAAAACTGCTCTGTTTAAACTAAGAAAATACAGTCTTTGAGGAACAGTTGTAATTACCATACCTCACCCCTCAGCAAGCAGGTCACAAAGCATTACACAAAGGAAGTTGACCTCATTACCTTTACTTTTCAGATAAACAAAGTGGCTCAGAAAATGAAAAGTATGTTCCTAAAATTGTCCCACACATAGAGCTGGGTACATGAAGGAATGTCTTGAGTCTGAGTGCAGTGAGGCCATCCTACTTTACCAAAAGTATGTATAAGGAAAAGCAAACAGAAGCTGCCACAACTACAATATTGATCTTGTCACATCGAGTTTTAAGTAATTTCACTATCATTGATAAAAATAATTAAATATTGTTCACTGAAGACATTATGAAGATACTACCTACTCAAAGGAAAAGTTACTTCACACACAACTACATAGAGGGACACATAAAGAAAGCCAGAGTAAAGCGAAGGATATCATCAAAGTACTCACTTTTTTCTGGATAGATTTTGCTGTGAAACAAGGTACTAAAACCAAGAAGATCACTGAAATGGACAATTATAGTAATAAAAAACTGGCATGTTTTGGCCACAGAAAAGCTAATTATTATTCTCAGAGCTACATGGAAACTATCAAAAATTCTGTCAGCCTTATACCAGAGTTCCCAATTGCAAGGAATCCCTTATGATTACTTTTATTAAAGAAAATGGACAATGTGCACACAAGATATTGAATTCAAATCAAGTGACAATGTGGAACAGCAAGGGGTTTGCTTGCATCACACCTGGGCTTCCATTTGGAGAAGCTTAGTCCTTATTTTTTATAGCGATTTGTTACACTTGAAGTTGTTATTAAGTCTCTATTCAAGTTCTCCTTGTCCACTGTGTCATATTAGTTTACCCATACAATATCAAATAAATTAACACATTATTTGTATAATATATACCGCTACCTTTAATTTTGTTTTCAAATTTCAGTATTTTAGAATCAGAAACTGGAAAAACCCTTTAAGATTATTGAGTCCAACTCTAAGTCTAGCACTGCCATATAGGGGAAATTTCTGACAAATATCAAATATTGTCTGGATGTATAGTTTAATGCCTCTGGAAATGGCAACTTGATGTCATCAGCTGTGGAAATTACAACACAGGTGAAATGCTGCAGGGACTCGTAGACATGCTTTTTGACTTTTGGAAAGAAAGAATAATATGATAGTCATTTTATTTCAGACTTTCCATAGTTCCATATCAATGAAACCATTGGAAGGAAGAAAAAGAAGATAACATTTCAACCAACATACACTATAAAAAATGTGACTAAACTTTTTACACAATGGAAATCCTCTCTGGGAGCAGAGGGTCAATTATGCTGGAGCTCTTCTGGCATATGCATTAAATCACACTGCTCATGGAGAAGAGCTGTGGAAATCTGATGAACAAGCTATGGCTAGTTTTGCACATTTTTTCAGTACAGAGTGAGAACTATTCCCACCAGCTTCCTGGAGTCTTTCTCCACCACAGCCATAAAGTGAAGCCTCTTTGAGGGATATCAGTAAGGCATTTCCCAAGAGCAGGTCTCCACCAAGTTTTGGGAAAGGGTTATAAATTACAAAGTCAAATGCACAAACCATCTAATTGCCCAAGATGCAAATCTTTCCTCTTGCCATGGCCTTCACTTCTCCCTCCTTTACCACAAACTCTGTGTTTCTTCCAGAAACTCTGTGTTATAGTAAAAGTAGCTGACCACTCACAGGGCAAATGATTTTCATGTGGTCACTCTAATCACAGATGAGTGACAACACATGGCCTGTATTTTTCTGTCATCCAATCAAGTTTTACCTTATAGGACATCAATAGGGCCCTTCTCAGTCATCACAGCAACAAGTACCAACTTGCTAGAAAAACAGTGGTCCACAGAAATATTCCCTGCTTATTATCTCACATATGAGACTACTGCAGCAGTTGTTGCTTTCTTGACACTAATAGGGGAATGGTAAGAGTTTAAGAGATATTCATGGAAGAAACTACCATTTCCAGTGACTTAGCAACATAATCACAAAGTAATATACAGATATGTTATGGCAAATTCATGTACCATACCAAAGGCATATAATGCATTTCAATTATCTCTGTGTGGATACAGAAGGAAAATAAAAACAAATGTAAAAGAGAATGTAAAATGAGAGATAATTCATATTTTGGGGACGTAATAATAAAGAAATTGTCTCTAATAGTAGAAATGTTACCCCACTGACTAACTCATACTCTCCTATACCATCACTGATGTCTACCATATACAATTTTATATGTTATTTTATGATAAACACCACAATAATTAAACCAGTTAGTATTAAATTGCAAAGTGAACACATTGGATTTAGGAAAACTGGCATATTATTTGTAGTGTAATTTAATGTAAGGGATATTGCTGTATTTAATGCTAAACTTTAAGAACAGGACAGGAGAACCAAGCCCTATACAAAAGAAACATCATTTGACCTATATGCTGATGTATAAGTGTTCATCTCACTTAGGCCTTGTTACTCTCATCCCAAAATAACTCAGAAACACCCAGTTCTCCAGGCCAAGGTCCTAAGTGGAATTCAGGCCAGCTGTATACACTGTCATGGTTTAATTGCAGTGTGTATCCTGGTGAGGTTTAGCAATACTTCTTGACAACCTACTGTTAAGCAGGTACCCTAATAATGAGTTTCATATTATAAGGCCACTTTAATTACTATGATAATAATGAGATAATATATCATCTCATTCAAGTACTGATGATTACATTGTTCTTCAGAAAAGTAACTTTTCCTCTTATTTTCAACCTCTCTACTTAATACATTAATTTTTCATATGCACAGTGTTTCAGTAATATTGACAGGATTTTTTCTGACTAGGATTTTCAAAAAAGTCCTAAGTCTATTAGGTGTCCAGTCTCCTTTAGCCAATTCTGAAGCACTCAGTTACAATCTTTGACAAGCCAAATACAGAATATTATGCAAAATTAATTAAAACTCCCAGAAAAGTTATTTGAAGTCATGACCCAGCAGTTGCTGTACCATAGTATTTGTATCTGATGATATCATTATCTCTTTTATTTTTATTTACTAGATTTTAGCCCATTACATTATGACAAATATCTGCTCTTGCCAAAAAAAGTCACTTCATGACAAACCCCATATCATTAGTCATTGCTGAAGAGATAGTGAGATTACTCTTGAAATCCTGTTTTAAGCAGACATAGCAAAATAGAGAATTGTTGCTCATTTTTATACTTGACTTTCTTTGAGGTTTCAGGGAATACGTTTGTTCATAATCATCTGCTGTTAATAGGATATTAGTGCCTCATTTTCTCAAATGTACATGCTCCGTCTCTGCTCTCACAGTGTTTTTCTGCACAGTCCTTTGCAGTTGAAACACACAGCATCTCACTAGCCACCATAACAACCATAACAGAAATAAATAATATTCCTGTGCAGCAGTGCCATTGAAAGTTAAATTCAACTAAGCCTTAGAGCCGCCTTCAAATTACTGGCATGATTTTTCATCAGCAAATTGTTGTGCGTTTCTTTTTGGCTCTCTATAAGTCTGAATTTTCCTTCAGCTATAACTTTATTGTTTTAGTTTAAAAATATGCACCCCAAAATGGATGTAACCTTGACCAGGAAGAAAAGTTTCACAAGTCCTTCATATTACTTGTGGTAGAAGAAGAACTTGGGTTATGTGGTAATGAACAAGAATTAACATGATCAGGCACAAGTTTTACAAGAACACCGAGGCATCTGTAATGCTACCATTGTATAGATCACTGTGCTCACCTTTTTGCCTAGACCCTTGCAATTTTCTGTGCACTAGCTGGTTTCTTCTCTACTTTGTGACTCCAGCCTGGAAATAGAAGTGATCCTACTGCTATAGGTTCAGTGCTCCAGCAGCAAGGACTAAATTTTTGCACTCCTTTTTTTTTCTCTGACAGCAACAAATGTGAATTTGGTAAAATGGTCCAGTGAGAGAAAGAGTTGTTCTGTGTTGTAGACACAACTTGTATTTTTCATCTTAGAAACTTTTACTTTTAAAGACATCAACAGAACACTTAACAGTCTTCACAGCAACAAATACCAACATGTTAAAAAATAGGAATCCGGGGTGATATTCCCAGATAAAGTCTTAATAAGTAGTATTTCCTGCTAAGTCTCATGTAAGCTGATGTAAACTCACTAGTCAAAGCTTCCTTTTTCTCTTTAAATATATATATATGTAATAATTTCAGTACCAAACGTGATTATCTTTTTTTAAAATAAAATGCAGCTGGCATGTTAAATACCCACACTTTACTATTCCTGAGTTTCAGTCTGAGATTAGACTTCACTGAATGCTGCAGAAAGGAAAGTGATAACAAAAAGTATTAAGTAAATTAGATTATTGAATGTGATGAAAATATGAAAAGTATACAGTGCATATTTCTTAACTGGAATTATCTGGCCAAAAGCTCAACAATTCTTGTATCCAAGAACTTAGAAAACATGGGTAAAATTGGTCTGTTCATCCTGGAGAAGAGGAAACTGAGAGGAGACCTCATTGCAGTCTGCAAATTCCTCACGAGGGGAAGTAGAGGACCAGGCTTTGATCTCTTCTCTGTCATGATCAGTGTTAAACCCAAGGGAATAGCATGAAGCTGTGTCAGGAGAAGTTTAGTTTGGATACTACGAAAAGGTTCTTCCCCCAGAGGGTGGTTGAGCACTGTAACAGGCTCCCCAAGAAGGTCGTTGCAGCACCAAGTGTGACAAAGTTCAAAAAAAATTTGGACAATGCTCTTGGGCAGATGGCGTTTTTCTTTGGGTTGTCCTGTGGAGGGCAAGGTGTTGGACTTTGGAGATCCTTGTGGTCCCTTTCAACTCAGGATATTCTATGATTTTGTGATAAACAGTTGCAAGTATCTTCTTAAAGATTATAAGCAGTGCTTGATCTCTCTCCAGCTGCATCTGTAGTTTGAGTGCTCAACACCATCGAGTCTTCTGAAATAATCTGTCTGGATCTCATATGTAGCATCACATCCATACTTCATTCCCCAGTCCTTCCTTTACAAAGGTAAAAAAAGATTTTTCAAAGGACTTGCTATAAACTCATTTAAGTGTTGGGTGAAGGACCATACAGGTATTCTAAACTTTTATACAGGCTTCTTCTGCAAGGCACAGAAAACCTGGACTTTAACAGTTCAGAACTCCTGCTGGGGATCAAACAGCATGAAAAATTTCCATACAATCCTTGCATCTTTGTTGTGACACATTTACATAAATCCAGTGGGTTAGAAAAGCCACACAAAAATTCCCACACCAGCCTTGACTATTTTAAGGACTTTAAATTGTTCTTGGCTCTTCCAGAAAGTCCTTCAGAAGCACTAGGCACTAGACCTGTAGAATGACATGGAAGCCAAAGCTGCCTTTTCCTATCCATCCCAGTAAAGCCATTTCATATTAAAAAAAAAAAAAAAAAGGAGCGGGAGGGGAGGGGGGTGATGGAGTTTGAAGGAGGTCACAGCTATCAGTGATACACACACTAGTTTTTTCCCTTCAAGGCTACTTTTGCTATTAGTGTATCTAAAGATATCTAGGTGAATATATAACCAAAAAGATTGTACCAAGGCTTTGGAGGTCCGCCTCAAGGGAGAAAAGAAGTGCATTTTCCACGGATACATCAGGGATAGCCATCTGAAACCGTACATTGTGCACAGAAGACAAAAGGTTAGACTGCCAGCATTTTTCCTTTCTTCCCCCACCCATCTTTCCCTTCTAATTTAAAGTGAAAAAGGTCAAGTTGAAATAGCTGGTAAATTCAAACCCAGATGCTAAATTTCCCTGACTAGAGCAGCTGGCAGACTTGTGCTATAGGCAGTCCACACCAGTTCTGGAGAGATAACTTCATAAATTCAAGGGTAAAACTGTACCTGTGGTGTGGCAGTCTTCATTCATCCTGGATTATCCTTTCTTAGAAGAAAAAGAGAAAAATATTAAAAAGAGGTCCTGGGAGCTTCCCTTGGTCTACCTTGCATAAATTCCCTATTTCTAACTTACTATGCTATTAATAAGTTCTTCTAACATAAAGGAATATTACATCTATCTATCTATCTATCTATCTATCTATCTATCTATCTATCTATCTATCTATCTATCTATCCCTATATATATTGCATGAAATTGTGAGCACAACTTCAGTGGTAAATGGTGCCACTTTCAGTTGTCAGTCACTACAGGGTATTCCTGAGGCTCTGTATTGGCCCCAGTCCTGTTTAGTGCCCTTACTGATGATAGAGGATTGAGTGTACCCTCACTAAGTTCACAGACAACACCAAGCTGAATGGCAGTGTTGTTGTGCTGGAGGGTAGGAAGGCTCTGCAGAGGGATCTGGACAGGGTGGATCAACGGCCCAAGGCTAAATGTATGAGGTTCAACAAGTCCAAGTGACAGGTCCTGCATTTGTGTCACAACAACCCCATGCAGCACTACAGGCAAGGGGAAGAGAGACTGGAAATCTGACTGGCAGGAAAAGGACCTGGGAGCGCTAATTAACAGCTGGATGGACATTAACAAGCAGTGTGCCAGGTGACCAAAAAGACCAAGGGGATCCTGGCCTGTATCAGGAATAGTGTGGGCAGCAGGACCAGGGAAGTGATTGTTCCCCCGTACTGGGCATTTTTGAGTCTACACTTTGAGTACTGTGATCAGTTCTGGGTCCCTCACTACAAGAAGGACATTGAGGTGCTGGAGCGAGTCCAGAGAAGAACAGAGCTAGTAAAGAGTCTGGAGAGTAAGTCGTATGAGGAGTGACTGAGGGAGATGTTTTATTTTTTTTATCCTGGAGGAAAGGAGACTCAGTGAAGACTTTATCACTCTCTAAAACTGCCTGAAAGAAGGTTGTAGCCAGGTGGGGATTGTCCTCTATTCCCAGGCAACTAGTGACAGGACAAGACAACATAGTCTTAAGCTGTGCTAGCAGAGGTTCAGGATGGAAATAAGGAGGATTTTATTCACTGAAAGGATTGTCAAGAATTGGAGCAGGCTGCCCAGGGAGGTGGTGGAGCCACCATTACTGAAGGTAGTCAGGAAATGACTGAGTGTCACATTTAATTCCAGAGACTGGTCGACAAGGTGGTGATCAGTCAAAGGTTGACTTGATGATCTTGGAAGTCTTTTCTAATGTAAATAATTCCATGATTTTGAATATATTTAATGTTTTTATGATATTACCTTTTGTAATAATGAAAACATGGCTCTGTCCCTTTTCCTTCCCACTACTGGCATTCTCCATTGATTCCTGTACAGGAATAATGTCCATTACAATGGCTACTACAATAACAAAAGGCAGTGCTTTCAAAACAGCATGCTCAAAAACTTGCAGGTAGCTGAATCCCAAGTGAGTGTGAAGGAGAAGAGCATGCAGTGGCAGAAGGGAGTTTTGTTTGTCCTCAGTTCGATCCCTCAACTTTCACAGCAAATCTGAGCTGGTCAGTTCAGACTCTCTTTTTTCCACTTCAGTGGAAAAACCTTTAAAAAACTCTACCTTTAGAGCAGCAAGGACATTGTATGGAAGCACCTGCTGCTGGTATAAAAGGGAGACTGGAGTAGCCAGCTCAGCTATCAGCATCTCATCTTAGGCAGCTCAGAGCCAATGATGGTCCACAGAATCTGTCCATCCTCTCTTGGACTCTTCCTCCTCTTCCAGGTTCTACTAAACTTCCTGTTGTGCTCCTGAACTGAAACACCAGGTTTCCAACACAGAGCATTGTGCCACACTCCCACTGTCTAGAGGGCTTTTAAGACATTCAAGTCTGTCATACCTGTAGATCACTGTAAACACTGACTCTGGACTCCTATGGAGAATGCAGAGAGTATAAAGATCAAATGGGGCCTGAATTCATCATCTGCAACTTCACAGAGGGAGAAGAGGGTCCTCTGCTTAACAAAAGCAGGGCCCAATGAATCTCTTCCACAACTATACTTTACCCCTTCTCTTGCAGGTAGACATGCAAGATATTCCACTTGAAGCAGCTGTTTCTACACAGAACTTTTGACAGTATGGTAAGGGGAAACAGAACGAAACTAGACATGGAAAGGAAGAGTGATTATTTAATAGATAGTAATTCTATTACTACTACTCTCATTGACAGAATAGATATAGTATAAGAAATAAGTAATTCTTTTTTATGCTCTTTAAGTAAAAATTTCATTCTTTATTTGTAAACCACTCACCCAATATCCCGTATGCCTGTTACATAATCTGTTCAGAGCAAGAGAAGACTAAAAATTATATACTTTTTAAAAACAAGAGAATGAATATGTTGAAGAAATTTTATCATAACTAAAGGAAATACAGCAGAGCAATAATCAATGATACCAGAAGAAGCAGGTGAAATTACGTAATTCATTCATTTGCCCTATGATTAGTATCCTCTCTATATGTCTTCTGTCAATTCTTCTTGTTGTGTGAAAGCTTGTCTAATTTGTGTCCATTTATTCAAGAAGAAACAATTTTCAGTGGGCAAAAACCTGAAGTAAGATTTTTTAGTGGGAGAATATTTAATAGCTTCTGTGTTTAGAACTGCAAGCCAGAATTCAATGTCTGGCTCTCAAATAAATTACAACAGAGCAGTGTGAGTGACTCTCTATGCTTTCAGAGATGCCAAATAAATGTAAGGTTATATTGGCTTTTTTCTCTCAAACAGAAAATAGCTTATTGGCATCTTAAAGTTCCTTTTTGTAATATCATATTAAATTTTGTAATATCCAAACTGGAAAGAGTATATTTTACATAAGCATACAATATTGCAGATGGAAATTTTTGAAACATAAAGTTAGCTTTCACAATATTAAGACAGGAGCAAAAGACTTAGAATAAAAAAATAGTGGATATTAGCCTGATCCAGTCTATACTGACAAAATATTTGGAAAGAAAAAAAATCAACTCAGTAATTTGGAAATCTAGAATCATCTCAATTTTTAATATTTTTAGCAATTTTTAAGTACATCTGCAGAAGTGGTTAGCTTCACTATTATTTTGAAAGAGTCCTTCATTCCTGAGAAGACTGAAAAAATGTTTGTTCTTTCTTTGATCATATTAAGCCACACAGGTTTATGGCTCAATGAGGAAGGAAAAGGTCCTTCCTTTCACATCTACCCTAGGAATATTTGTCACTGTGAACTGACAAGAAGCTGGTCAGAATCAGTCCATCTGATGTTATTCAGTTTGCCCTGTCTCTCTTAGAATTGCTGACTGTTTACAAAGGTGTCTTTGATTAGCTGTGCTTCCTGCAACTAACCTTCTATATTACTCAGCATCTGATTTATTTTACTTTCTCAGCCTGCAGCAAGGTTGCTGAGGTAGCTTCACCACTGCTCATCCCTAGCAAAAACTCAAGCTGGAGCATGGGTCTTGTTCGTTCTGGACTACATTTTCTCTTTTTGCATGGCAAGAAGCCATTGTCGCTTGCCAAAGAGCAGAAAGTCTCAGGGACACCAGGGCAGGCACGTAGGTTGTGCAATCTAAACTTATGCCCACTAAAAGATCAAATGTGCTGAAGGCAGGAAATTTGATGCACAAAAGGTATTCAGCAGAAAGGGAGAGCAACCTCTCTTCAGATTAATGTCTTGCAGAGGACAGCTAACCCCAAAAACTAAGCAATACTGGCTTTGGAATTAGGACAAAACAGAGCCATCTATGTGCTGAGTTAGTATACGTCTCTTCCAGCTTTTCTAGGTATCATGGGAGGCTAGAAGCTGTGTTCTAGAAAGCCCTGAGACTTGCCTGCCATGATATAATGAAGTTGAGGGAGATAAATAATAACAACAGTGGCAGGAGGTATAGCAAGGGCAGGTGTAGGTATGCCAGGAATGGGTGGAAAAGGAAACAACAGGTGTCTGGGGTTAGAAGAGGGGAGGCAGTGGAGAAAACATAAATCCAGAGCAAGTCATTAATTCTGCTGCTCTTTAAATGATTGGACTTTTGGGACTCCCAAGCGAACTATCCAATAGACAGGATGTTTCTCTATTAAGGAATTAACTGATGAGGATTAAGAGCACAGGAAATTTACCACAGATGTGAAAAGTAGTTGGGAGAAATCTCACTGCAGAACACACTTGCTATTCCACTGATGTCCTCTGCAGAAACAAACCAATTGCAGCCCCTGCTCAAGCACACAAAAATATAATTAATCTTTTCTTTTCCCAATTGCCTTCCTCTCTGATGAACAGAACTATCACCTCTGGATAAAGAATAAGGATTTTCTGAAATATGTCCTTGAGGTAATAAATGTCATCCTCCCTGAAAAGTAATCTCACCTCAAGATAACTAAATCTTTTTTCCATTTATCAAATATCAGAGAGATAACTATCCTCACCTGCTATTTAAATTCCTCTGCAGGAATAGAATTCTCTCCTCACAAATAAGATTGTTGCAATTATTTTCTCAAACATTAAGCAGCATTCCTGTTTAAAAAAAAAAAAAAGCAATGGGGAGTTGCTGGAACAGCATAATCTGCAGACTGGGGGAATCAAGCCCTTCTCTTTCTTTTTGTTGGTTTGGTTTTTTGGTGTTTTGGTTTTTGGTTGTTTTTTTTTCTGTTTTGAAAGGGAAGAATTTTCCCATTAACTGAATATTAATTAGCACTAAATTTTAAATAAGGTCCTCAAGTTTATCAAAGTTCAGACCAAAACAAAACAGGCTTATTTATAGCTCTGTTCTGCATTTGCATGTCATAGATGCATATATGTACGAATTTGCATCACATATACCTTCTTCTTAAGCAAAACACAGATTTTATTCCACTCCAAAACTCCACACAAAAAATTGAAGTGACTGAAGTTACAAAAGCACTGTGGTGGTCTGAGCACCATAAATCCAACCCTACAACAGTTTTCTATGCCAGGAAACAAAGCAAGAGAATTCTTTTCTTATTCTACAGTCAGTTGTTTTAGAGAAAAGAATGATAAATCATCTCTAATTCAACTGGCATAAATCATTAAAAACAGTCTGCCTTCATTGTCTGAACTGCTTCAGAATATGCTGTCTCAGAAAACTGTAAATAAAATGTATGTGTATTTCTGCTCTTATATGTATTTATCAATTCACTTTTCTCGAACGCAATGAAAGAGTTCTTTGTTTTGTTCAGATCAAAGCCTTCTACAAAACAGAAACTATGGGCACACAATTTGCCACTTTTTTAAATTCTTGTTTATTCAGCTTTACTAGTGTTGAAGTTACATTTTCAACCCATCCTTTTACAAAGAAGGTAGCAATTGGCAAAGGCACAATATGAATTCACCAAAATCCCCTTTTTAAAAATTCTCTATTTTTTCCCTATTTCCCCTTTTTTTAAAAAATTATTTCAAAAGTCTGAAAGGAATATAAGTCCTCTCCCATAAGCCACTATTTGCTCATACAAGCCTGTTTCAGAGCTATGGCTAGCAAAGGCTTAGGCTGCTTAGGCCATGCACCCTCTCTTGGCAAAGCAAGACTTTCCCAGAGGCAGACAAGAAAGCCTGGCTTTTCTGAAGACATGTCTACACATCATGTCCCCTGTTTTAAAATGACACTGTCATATTTTCTACTTGCTTGGATAATTGCATTTGAGGAAAAAAAAAATTTCTATAATGGTGATAACAGCTAGCCTGGTTGCATTACAGAGGCTGTGGGATTATATGGTAAGAAAATAGATGTGACAAGGCATTCCAGGAAGGATGCTTCTTACCTCATACACAGAGGTAGGTCTGTGGTAGGTCTGGGTAGGTCTGACAGGAGGTCTGTATTCTATTTATATTCTCCAGCAGTTCAAAGACGTCTCTGGAATTTAGTTTCATTTGAGATAAAGAAAAAAATGATCACAAATGTCTCATCAATAACATCTTTCTGATCTTCAGGTGTGCTAAAATTGCGAGCTTTTGGGGGCTTCTAGGACAGTTTTTTGTGAGTTTGTTTTTTAGGTTTTTCTCCTGTTTTGCATACATTACCATTATCTCAAACAGCATATTGGTGTTATCTCTAAAGTTTCAGTCACCTCTTGTGGCGTTATCAGAAGCACACAAGTGCTCATAATAAGCCTTTGGAAAACGTAATGAGGAGGATGATTTCTCTTCAGTTCTTCTTGGCTCAGTGTTGGAACAAAACAATGAGATGTCGTCAGAATAAAAGTTTGAATTAGGATGTCTCATTTGCTTCCTTTCATTAGTGTTTGGGGAGGAGAGGGTTGTTGTGACAGCTGGTCAGTAGTGATTCAATTATATGCTCCATTCTCTGGACTTCAGTTCAAGATGTCCTTTGGCAAGCTGAGCAATGGCTTGATGATAGATTTAATAGCTAGGATCTGATGAAGTATGCAAAAGACACAACTGATTTTGATAAATTTCTAATGAAGTATGCCATGGAAGGTGCACTACAAGCTATGGAACATCCATTTCACCCAAAACTTCCCTATAAGTTTAGTTCTCCTCTCTCTTAAGTAGGGAAAGGGATCTGTAACACATGCACACACCACTTGGCATGTGTAATTTTATTGGTCACATTTCAGAAGGAGAGAGAACTCATAAAGGATCATTTCACTAAGGATGTCACATCAGGCCTGCAATTGTACAGTAAAGGACACAAGGGGCTCCCCAAGACCTCAGTAATATCCCTAATGTCAGATGCTTTGGGTGTCTAGGGCAGGTGCGCTTTCCCATTTCTGTATCTGAGCATGCTGAACTGTATATGACAAAAACTTTTTTCAGCCTTTAGAGTTGAAAGAAGCTTGGCTAAGAGGACTTCTACACATCTCAAATATAGAGAAAACTGAAGTCAGTCTCCTGAAAAATGAAGGCAGTGGAACAAATCATGAGTTAAATTGATATCTGCAGCAAACGAGATCTTGCCAATATTTTGCAGTCAAGCTTATCACTAGCCTTCTACTGGTCCCCCTGGAACAGCTGTCTGAGTTAAAGGAAGAATGGCTACCAAGGGAACCTTCTCAGCAGAAAATACTTCTCACTTCTAATGCAACAAAGTCCAACTTCCATAGCTGGGAGACTCAAGACTTAACTGTTCTTCCAGATTTTCCTGAGTACTTTAGGAAGACTGAATAAATGTTTTGGAGCAAAGACATTTACTATCTTTTTAGATACTGTTTGCAAGCACCCTGGAGATCTATTTTTTGAGAAATAAGACACTCATACTTATTCTCATGGAAATATGCTGTAAGCATAAGTAAAGCAAAATCATTCCATTAAAAATCTTAAAGCAAGAGGAAACACCATTGCAGGTCATCAGAAAATGAGTGAAAAATACAAAATCATTCTCTTTTGCCTTCCTTTCAGGACAAAGGTTACTTAGTGCTGCTATTATGGTAGGCAGTGTTACATGAAATTAAATCTCTTCTAAATTCTTAGTTTTTCAGAAAAGAGAAATAATTTCAAAGTTATAGAATAACTATAATATAGTAACAAGTGTACTAACTATACTGTACTATAGCTAGTGTAGCAACTATAGAGAAAAGTATACTCACTGTGCATAACAATAACTACCTAAGACTCACAGATTGTCCTTAGAAGTGTTTAAGGAAAGACTGAATCTTGCATTTAGTGCCATGGTCTAGTTGACAAGGTGGTGTTTTGTCATAGGTTGAAGACAATAATCTCAGAGGTCTTCCCCAGCCTAGTTGATTGCATGATGCTGTGCTATTCTGTAATTTTTTTTCCAGCAGTATTAATGAATGTAACCAGCTTAATAAAACCTTGTTTTACTACAGCACCTATTATTAAGGGAAATAGGCATCACAGTGCTAGAAGATTACAGAGGATTTTTACTACCATGAGCTCATAATTTTACAAAACAGATCTTTGGAATATATGACACTTATCTAATTGATACTCAAAGGTTATTTGCATATTGCAGTCAGATTTCTCAGACAGGTTAACTTAGTGAGAGAAAACTACTGTTTATTTTGATTAAATCCCACTCATTGGAAAAATGGTAAATAACTAGATACAATGGAAGAAGGATGGCAAATTGTGATATCTAATATAGCTCATCACAGCATTTTATGGATTGTTATTTAAATATACTTTATTATTATTGTGCCTTATGGTAGGAGTCACTTAGGAGTATTTTTACCACAAGATCTGCTAGAAAAGGCCAGTTTTTCAAATTATTTTTGATGTATAAATTTTTAGTACGTGTCCTGAAGTATTTCTAAAAGTCAGGATAGAAAAGGATATCATAGGGAAATTACTCCACTATTGTAAAAATACTGGTTTTCTTCTTAAACAGATGCTCAGAGTCTTTATTTTTATTAAACTTCTATCTGTTCAGAATATTCAGTTTTACTGCTCTTACTTGCTTAAATAAAAATTGCCTTTTTAACTGGTATACCTCAGTGTTACTTTGATACCGTCTTTCTTGTGTTCAGCATTATATAACTTTGATTTTTCTTTACACATTATTTCTATGGAATGGTTACAGTCTTATCAAAATATCTCTTTAATCACTGCTGTTTAGTTCATTATTTTCATATCACTCTGATGACTCCTTAGGGAAGCCAACATCTGTCAGATGTTCACTTTTGTAAAATGTGCTTCTGTAATATTGCAGACATTAACTTTTAAAGTGAGATAATAGTGTTTCATCTCAGTATTTTCTGCTTTATAAGCAGAAGACTACATCTAAAGTTTCTACTTCACCACACTTAGTTTTGAACTACTGAGATATTGAAGAAAGCATTATGAAATGGTCAAGTATAAAGCAGAAATCCTCCAGTGTAATAATTATTTATAGTAATCCAGTCAGTAATACAGAGCACATATCTTCTTCAGGGAAATAACATTTTTTTAAAAAATCTGTTTCATTTATTTGAACTCTGATTTAAATTTTGTCTAGAAGGTTGAAAGGATATTTTCCAACCCACAAAACTTTGGGACCAAAAAACTGTCTTCACACCACTTGGGTAATATGCTTCTTCTGCTAAATTTTGTGCTTAGGATGTGGCCAACGGAAATGAAATGGCTGGAACTCAAAGAAATTAAGTCAACAGAGCCCCTGGACATGCTATTGAGGCACTTGAGAGTAGTACTACTTACAGGCATACTGTCTCAAGCAGTAAAAACAACAACAAAAACTTCCTCAGAGGAGGTTGTATCAAATGTCCTCAGCAAAAAAGTTTAACTTCTAAACAGCTGATCTGCTAACAGGAAATCAGTCTTCTTGCACCAGAAGCAGATAGGGAGTTTGCTTCTTCACTGCTTCTGTGCTTGTGGCTAGTAATACCATAAACAGCTCCAAATGCTCTAGTATTCAATACTAAAGCCATAGTTTGAAAAGAAAATTACCTCCAGATAATATTCCATGCTATTTTCACTTTTAGAGAAGGTTGCATTTGCACTTGTTCAGCTGCTGATTCACACAACTCCTCAGTGACCATTACAGGTTCCTGCTTGTCACCACAAGGAGTGGCTTCTCATGCAATCTGCTGGTGGTGAGATGGACTTTACTACTGCTTATCTATCTATACCTAGGTTTGAATTTTGTGAGAGATGGAGTTCTCTGAATTTCTAGTACGTGGCAGAAGCATAACTACGAAGGCATACAAGAGTTAGGGAAGAATTTTAAGTATAATAACAATAATAAGTGTTGAATTTTTCCTCTCTAATACATCATTAGAAGTTGGGAAAATTTGCTTGTGCTTACAGTAGAAGGCAAATCCAATCTCTTTGCCCTCACAGTTCTACAGATCAGTCAAGACTTAGATATTATCTCTCATTGTGGTATATTTAGCTTGTAGCTCATACTCTCCAAGTACCTTCTGTTCAAGCATTGACTGCATGTTTCTTAGTCTCTGGGTCCCCCAGTGTTACATGTGATAAATTTCCAGATACAGATATAGATGCTTCATATTTCCTAGCTCTTTCACAAGTACTGAGGTTACATGAAGCTAGTCTGATTTTTTTTCTCTAAAATCTGTTTTACTTTCTTTAAAAATGAATGGTGAGATACTTTTATGCTTGCAAGAATACAAGGAAATGGAGATTTAAGCAAAACACCTTAGCCCCATGCCAGTTAAAATATAATCAGAGCCCTCCTTTGTCAAATGTTCCAGTGATACAGTGGTAGCACTCTATTGGGAAGCATTGTCGGGTTTTGACACTATATTTGATGTTACAAAAAATAGACCTATATTTCTTGTTAAGGTTCTTAATCTATAGTACAACGTCTGCCCCTCTGTGTTCTAGCTCACAGCTGATGATATATGAGAACCCAAAATTTAGGCTAGTATAATTCTTTCACAATCACACTCAAGTGATGGCAGTAGGATAAAACCCATGAGATGGTATTTTTCAAATAAAATTAATCAAAATGCTGGATTTCATTAAAGAGTATCTTTGATGCAGCATGTATGTGGGGAGAATTGAAATTTACCCACTGAAATTTATAAAGAATTATATTCCTTATTCTGAATCTTTTAAAAAGTCTTCAAAGATGCATGGAAAGGTATTCCTTCTATAATGCATGTTTTACTACACAAGCTCATTCACAAGTCCATCCAAGTATATCCTCAGAAACTCTCACACAAGGAAGTAAATTACATAACTACGTAATTCATTTAATCTTTTAGAAATTTAACTTAATTTATTAATTTATGTATTAGTAAATGGCAACTAACAGCTTCATGGTGATCTCAGCTGCTCTGCCCACATTCTGTACCAAGTGTAATGCTTGAAAATTGCATTACCAAAATTGCCATCTCTTTCACACACCATACAGATATAAAAATACACACACATGCTCAACAGAATAGTTTATGAGGGTCTTTTGCTTAAATAAGCACAAATCGAGGATTCAGCTAACCATCCAACACAACCATCCAACACAAATTATTCCTATTGCAGTCATTGCCTCAGTCAAACCTGACAATTAAGGATTTAACTTGTTCCAGAGATATGAAAACATTCTACATTTTCTTTTAAGTCCTTTTCTTCAGAAACAACACTCAAGTACAGAGGCATACTCCTTTCCATAAAACAGTTCATCATATCTGCTAAAGAGGAAAATTACTTTTGCAGTGAAACATGTTTTCTTTATAAGCCTTTGCTTTCAAAATATTTGTTGCTGCTCATTTTCTCCAAAATCTTCTGAAACAGATATGTAAAATATTCACTGTAATTGCTTGAACTAGTATGTGAGACCTAGCTCAAACTGAAAATTGGAAGAATATCAAGAAAAATGTAAAAAATATTAAAATCTCAAAGTTCAGTGTTTTTCACAGGGTGAAGTGATCTAGAAATTAGAATTAGAAGCTTAGAACTGCATGAAGGACTACATTTTTGTAATAATTCATGTTTCAATGATATTGAAAAAGTACAGTGAAAAAGAACATTGAGTTATACATTTTTTGTTTTTCAGAGAAAGGATAAGCACCAGTTGTAGTCATACAATGCAAACAGGATTCCTAATTGATGTTATTTTTTTCACCTTTTCTCTGTGCCTGTTACTTAGGCCATATTTAATCTCCAGATTAGTAAGTGAATAAAGTTTTTTTAATGCTAACAGAGAGAAACCATTAACACAATAGATGAAATACTGTTATGTTTAATGGTGTCTCTCTAAACAGTGTCTGGGCCAACAAATTTAGACAATTGATCATTGTGGCTTACGTGCATAGAAAGTCAATATTTACTCTCTGCTCTGAGACATTTGAGTGCAAAATGAGTGTAGTATTGCCTGGACAGCTACATCTGATACCAGGCCTCTGAAAGCAGGTCCTTCCTGGATATTTAATTTTCAAAATTATGTGGCTTGTAATGACTCACTTTTAAATATGGGGTATACATGTAGTATAAATAGCTGCATTTTCTGAAATGAAAATGCTGCATACAGAGAGATCAAGTGTATTTGTGCACACTGAAAATTTTCCTATCTCTATTGCAGCTGCTAATGACTTCACACTGAAGAATGGGGTAAAATATCATGCCTTGACTATAACACAATTTGGAAAGCTAGGTTGATAAAGATACTAACCCTTTCAAGAACAACAGTTTTACCTGAACACTTTCCCATTTCTTTGGTAGTAGTAAGCCCCAAAATTAGGAATTTTTGCTAATTCTCCCTTCTTTATCCATCCCTTTTCCAGTCATTTCTCTTCACAAGACAGGAGTCATATGCCTCTAGCCTTTGTCTTTGACATAGCAACATTTGGTTTTGCCTGTGCCGTTGAGGAGACACAAGCCAAATCTGAAAAGCAGTAAGAGCTTGACAGGTCTAATTTGGGTGCAGATGTAAAAGCACTGAGAGAATGAGAAAGGAACACCCCCTTCAACAATTGTCCTTAGGACTTGGAGGAACTAGAGCAGGACAAGTAGTTGATTCAAATACATTAGGAAATTGTATGCAGGGTTAAGATAGATATCCTTTTTATGTTTTTTCTTTAGAATTGACATACTCCTTAGAATCATTTTAAAGCATACACCTCTTGGGTTTTGACTGCATATTTTACGTATACCATTGTTGTGAGCCCATTGATCATCATTTTTGCTCTATTGCTTCAACCTGGAAAGATTCAGTCTGTAATTGAAAAGGCAAATTTAGCATTTATATTGGTAATAATGCAGTTTCATTGCCATTCTCCCCAAAAAGAATTTGAAAATTATGATGAACCATATCTCATTGATAAGTGAATAGAAGGGAAGCAAACCTTTCTCATTACTAGGTCCCCATGAGCCAAGTCATTTTTTTTTGTTGAGCAGAGCCTTCTATTGTGCTGTAACAATTATTTTTGCTCCCAGATATGATAACTCTTTGAAGCAGTACCTGGGAGACACACGTGATCTACATTAGCAGGGGATTTACACAGTGTTGGCTGATAAACTAATCTCATTTGCTGTGCACCTGATATTTTATTGTTGTAGAGGATTTTTTCTTCTAATGGTGAAAGCCAGATACTCTGGTTTGAATAATTTAACTTAGCAGAATGAATTACTTAGATACAAGATGCAGTTTGAGATTATAAATTTATTTTAGAAACTTCTGTTGAAAACATACTGCTTTAGCACTTTTTAGCCAGATAAAGATTAGAACAGAGTTTGAATAGAGTCGTGTTATGCCAGCAGGTTTGCATGTATGTTATTCTAGGACACCTTTTCAGACTAAAAACTTTCAGTAAGCTCCTGGATCATGCTGTGATCAGAAGGATGGTGTGGATAAGTGCCACAGCAAGGCAAGGAAACTGTCTTCATGTATTATAAATTACAACTAGCATTTGAAGATAAGGCACATGAAATACAAGATGGAGGGTTCATTCTGAGAATTTTTTAATATCATGTAGTCAACAAAATTACAGACTGTCACAAAGTGGGTTTGCTACTTTTCAGTACTCTATATGCAAAGTAAATGCATAAGTATACCTAAATTGGCAAAACAATCTTTAGCTACAGGCTTAGGGAAGTATTTTCTGAAGTAGTGTGGATTTTAAAATATCTTTTTGGCTAGGATCACACATGAGTGGTTTTTGGTTTGGTTTGGTTTTTGACCAATATGTACTTGTGATTGATAAAATCCCTTATTGTTGTGTAAAGTAACAGTCTCTTTATACAGTTGTACCAGGGGACCCAGGTATCTCATGCATTCAGAGTCAAGCAATACACATTGCAGGAGAATGTAAAAAAAAAAAAAAAAAAATCAAAAGTAAATTTAAAGCTTCTATGTGATCATAGTCGAACAAAAAATCCATACAGATTCCAGTACGAATCTCTGTTTTGCTGAGACATTCTCTGTTTTATTCATTGTACAGGTAAAAGTGGGCCCCCTGACTTCAGACATTGATCAATACTTGATGACAAAAACTTGTGCCCTGAATATTAAATCAAATGATCCTGACAAAAAAAAAAAAAAAAACAGATTATACTGTTACACAACTCCATAGTTCTAAAGAACTTAAAAACTTTTTATTTATTTTCTTTTCCCTGGAGAAAATGAATAAAAAAGAAAAATATGTTATGCACATGATACTAACCTCTTATACCTTTATCTGCTCGAACGTGCAAGTGGACACAGTCTCTCTCTAGTCACTGTTATCTAGCCTGCAGAACAGCACTGTATTTAAAGGTGTGGAGGCAAAAAACACTCCAGTAAGTAACTGGAGAGTTCTGGCCTCTTACATATCCCCTCATTTGCTTCAGGTAACAGAGCTTTTATATCTGTTCATGGCCACTAAATGACCTCTTTGCATGCATCTGGTAGATACCCAGTTTATCTGCGTGAAACTTTCTTGGTGCTATCCAGTTCATTCCTGCCTCACTCCCCCAGATACCGAAGGTATGAAGGGAAAATACTGAAATGCTGTTCATATGCCAGTATTCGAGCTATGCCAACTGTTGACCATCTTCCCTATTAGCTACCAGTCAGAGTTTTATATGCAGGGTAATGCAGCTGCACACTGGACAGAAAAGACAATTTTTTTAAGAGTTTCCCACAAGTCTGCTGCCTTTCTGAATGATATGTGCTGGCACACTCTTAAACCAGACATGCACATATCCCAAGAAGTCAATAAAACCCATATGTAACACCTTTTCTTAGCTTTGTCTCAGAGAGCACTGCATGGTGCTACACTTCAGTTGTCCTGGTTAATTTTATGGCCCAGTGGGGTAGGGCTTGTCACTCTGCTCATGAGAACCTTTATGCATTTCACAGTGCTGAGGCTCAGGAACAACTCTGCCAAAGAAGACGTATCTACAGACCAATCTTTCTTTGAGACTGTTAGGACCAGCAGTTCTTTTCAGCCTCCTCACTTTTTTCTCTTCCAGGAAACCCAATTATGTTGACTAACATAATTTCCTAAAAATCTCCATCTGTTTCATACTCATTCTCCTCTGATCCCTACCAGAAGAGGAAAGAACATTCCCTATGTTCCCTATGTGTGAATGGAGCTGCATCCAGCTGGTCACCAGTGGTGTTCCCCAGGGGTCGGTATTGGGTCCATTCCTGCTTAACATCTATATTGGTGATTTAGATGAGGGGATTGAGTCCGTCATCAGCAAATTTGCTGATGACACCAAGCTGGGAGGGAGTGTCGACCTGCTGGAAGGCAGGAGGGCTCTGCAGAGG